>CAKJTW010000043.1:8750000-9375000 GCA_917880005.1 Nanger dama | reverse complement strand
TAAGACTCTGCTTATACTCTCAGGTCATCTGTGGAACTACATATATGTATTAATATGCATAGCCCAGAACCTATAGCATCTCGAGTATATATTGTTATCTCTTTTGATATAAATAAAATTCAATATTTTATTAAATTTTTTTAGATTAAAAAATATTTCTGTATTTATTCATTTGTTGTGGCTGTGTCAAGTGTCAGTTGCAGTGTGCAGGCTTAGTTGCCCCTCAGCATGTGGGGTTTTGGTTCCTTGACCAGGGATTGAACCAAGTCCCCTACATTGGAAGGCAGATTCTTAACCACTGGACCACCAGGGAAATCCCTCAATATTTCATTGATATAAAATTAAAATACTGTTACCAGTTTAATAAAGTCCTGCTTTTATTTCCTTCTCTACCCACTTGCATTCTGTTATCCATTCTCCTGCTTACATCTTCAACACCTTTGGGTTTTTGTCCTTTTTGACTTGCCCTCCTAGCAGACCAGTGACACTGGAGCAATCCAGTGTACCTGTGTTGGACTCCGACACAAGGTCTGCAAGCATCTCCATCATCCTACCCAAGGAGAGTATAAATGTCCTGTGACCTGGCCAGTGACAGTCAGCTTGGGCATGGATCCCAGGACCAAACTGGGAAGATTATAACTCCTTCCCTAAGGTATTTGGGATGAGATTCAGAGAGCCTTGTTAAAGTCTTCATGGCTAAAGATTTGAGCATAAGTGCTATATAAAATATTCAGTGAATTCATTTGTATCATTTCTTTTTATATTCCACATATAAAGATGTCATACAATATTTCTCTTTCTCTGACTTATTTCACTTAATAGGACACTCCCTAGGTCCATCCATGTTGCTGCAAATGGCATTATTTCATTCTTTTTAATGGCTGAGTAGTACTCCATTGTATATATGTACCACATCTTCTTTACCCATCCCTCTGTTGATGGACATTTAGGTTGCTTCCATGTCCTGGCTATTGTAAACAGTGCTGCAATGACTTACAAAACCAAAAGATACTCAAAGACTTAGAAAGCAAACTCATGGTTGCCTGGGGGAGGAGAAAGTTAGGGACTTTGGAAAGGTCCTGTGCACACTCTACCTGCTTCCCTGGTGGCTCAGCTGGTAAAGAATCTGCCTGCAGCACAGCAGACCTGGGTTCAATCCCTGGGTTGGAAAGATCTGGACAAGGGAAGGGCCTGGAGAATTCCATGGATTATATAGTCCGTGGGGCCTCAAAGAGTCAAACACTTCTGAGCAACTTTCACTTTCACTGTACACACTTCAGTTCATTTCAGTTGCTCAGACGTGTCCGACTCTTTGTGACCCCATGGACTGCAGCAAGCCAGGCCTCCCTGTCCATCACCAACTCCCAGATCCTGCCCAAACTCATGTCCATTGAGTCTGTGATGCCATCCAACTATCTCATCCTCTGTTGTTCCCTTCTCCTCCCACCCTCAATCTTGCCCAGCATCAGGGTCTTTTCAAATGAGTCAGCTCTTCGCATCAGGTGGCCAAAGTATTGAAGTTTCAGCTTCAACATCAGTCCTTCCAAAGAACTCCCACTGATCTCCTTTAGGACGGACTGGTAGGATCTCCTTGCAGTCCAAGGGACTCTCAAGAGTCTTCTCCAACACCACAGTTCAAACACATCAATTCTTCGGCACTCAGCTTTCATTATACTCCAACTCTCACATCCATACATGACTACTGGAAAAACCATAGCTTTGACTAGATGAGCCTTTGTCGGCAAAGTCTCTGCTTTTTAATATGCTGTCTAGTTTGGTTATAACTTTCCTTCCAAGGAGTAAGCATCTTTTAATTTCATGGCTGCAATCACCATCTGCAGTGATTTTGGAGCCCCTCCAAATAAAGTCTGCCACTGTTTCCACTGTTTCCCATCTATTTGTCATGAAGTGATGGGACCGGAAGCCATGATCTTTGTTTTCTGAAAGTTGAGCTTTAAGCCAGCTTTTTCACTCTCCTCTTTCACTTTCATCAAGAGGCCCTTTAGCTCCTCTTCACTTTCTGCCATAAAGGTGATGTCATCTGCATATCTGAGGTTATTGATATTTCTCCTGGCAATCTTGATTCCAGCTTGTGCTTCTTCCAGCCTAGCATTTCTCATGATGTACTCTGCATAGACGTCAAATAAGCAGAGTGACAATATACAGCCTTGACATACTCCTTTTCCTATTTGGAACCTGTCTGTTGTTCCATGCCCAGTTTTAACTGTTGCTTCCTGACCTGCATACAGATTTCTCAAGAGGCAGGTCAGGTGGTCTGGTATTCCCATCTTTTTCAGAATTTTCCACAGTTTATTGTGATCCACACAGTCAAAGGCTTTGGCGTAGTCAATAAAGCAAAAATAGATGTTTTTCCGGAACTCTCTTGCTTTTTCAATGATCCAACGGATGTCGGCAATTTGATGTCTGGTTCCTCTGCCTTTTCTAAAACCAGCGTAAACATTGAAAGTTCATGGTTCATGTATTGCTGAAGCTTGGAGAATTTTGAGCATTACTAGGATGTGAGATGATTGCAGTTGTGTGGTAGTTTGAGCATTCTTTGGCATTGCCTTTCTTTGGTTTAGGATTAGAATGAAAACTGACCTTTCCCAGTCCTTTGGCCACTGCCGAGTTTTCCAAATTTGCTGACATATTGAGTGCAGCACTTTCACAGCATCATCTTTTAGGATTTGAAATAGCTCAACTGGGATTCCATCACCTCCACTAGTTTTGTTCATAGTGATGCTTTCTAAGGCCCACTTGGCTTCACATTCCATCCAGGATATCTGGCTCTAGGTGAGTTATCACATCATCATGATTAACTGGGTCGTGAAGATCTTTTTGTACAGTTCTTCTGTGTATTCTTGCCACCTCTTCTTAATATCTTCTGCTTCTGTCAGGTCCATACCAATTCTGTCCTTTATCGAGCCCATATTTGCATGAAATGTTCCCTTGGTATCTGTGATTTTCTTGAAGAGATCTCTAGTTTTTCCTATTTTATTGGTTTCCTCTATTTTTTTGCATTGATCTCTGAGGAAGGCTTTCTTATCTGTCTCGCCTTGCTATTCTTTGGAACTCTGCATTTAGATGCTTATATCTTTCCTTTTCTCCTTTGCTTTTCGCTTCTCTTCTTTTCACAGCTATTTGTAAGGCCTCCTGAGGCAACCATTTTGCTTTTTTGCATTTCTGTTTTCTTGGGGATGGTCTTGATCCCTGTCTCCTGTACAATGTCATGAACCTCCGTCCGTAGTTCATCAGGCACTCTGACTATCAGTTCTAGTCCCTTAAATCTATTTCTCATTTCCAGTGTATAACCACAAGGGATTTGATCTAGGTCATACCTGAATGGTTTATTGGTTTTCCCCACTTTCTTCAATTTAAGTCTGAATTTGCAATAAGAAGTTCATGATCTCAGTCACAGTTCACTCCCGGTCATGGTTTTGCTGACTGTATAGAGCTTCTCCATCTTTGGCTGCAAAGAATATAATCAGTCTGATTTCGGTATTGGCTATCTGGTTGTGTCCATGTGTAGAGTCTTCTCTTGTGTTTTTGGAAGAGGGTGTTTGCTATGAACAGTGAGTTCTCTTGGTAAAACTCTTCTAGCGTTTGCCCTGCTTCATTCTGTACTCTAAGGCCAAATTTGCCTGTTTTTCCAGGTGTTTCTTGACTTCACACTTTTGCATTCCAGTCCCCTATAAAGAAAAGGATATCTTTTTTGAGTATTAGTTCTAAATGGTCTTGTAGGTCTTCATAGAACCGTTCAACTTCAGCTTCTTCAGCATTACTGGTCAGGGGACAGACTCGGATTGCCATGATATTGAATGGTTTGCCTTGGAAACGAACAGAGGTCATTCTGTACACATTACTATATTTAAAATGGATAATCAACAAAGACCTATTGTATAACACATGGAACTGTGCTCAGTGTCGCGTGCCAGCCTGAATGGGAGGGGAATTTGGGACGGAACGTATACATGCATATGTATGGCTGAATCCCTTTGCTTTTTACCTGAAACTACCACAACAATGTTAATCAGCTATACCCCAATGCAAAATGTTTTTGGTGTTAAAAATATATATATTTCTTAGACAAAAAGAAAAAAAATTATTCAGTGATTTGAATTGTGTGGGTGCTGGCCATTCAAGATGAGTACAAAGCACAGGACAGTATGCGAGGCCTGGAGACTCCTGATGGCTTTTTTTGACCCTGTAGTTGGTGGATCGTGAGGAGGATCTGGGAGTCGTAGGGAGGTAACAAGGTTCAGAATTTTAAAAGCTCTGTGAACTTGGGAGTTCTGAGCAACCATGCTTCCTGCCATGTTGTAGTATTGCCTCTGTAATAATTTACTTTAAAATACTTCCTTCTAAACAGTGTAATGTACTTGTGTGTAAATTAACTCTAATCTACACTCTAGGGGAGGTTAGTTATCATTAGAGTTAACCTATTAGGAATTCACACTCCAGAGGTGGTTAGTTATCATCTGAAGTGCCCTAATCAGGAATCCATACTCCCCAGGTGGCTACTTAAGCCTTTCAAGGATCTTTATTGAAATTTATATCAGAAGGTTCATTAATTAGCATAAGGGATATTAGAAATACATTTTCATTGGTGAAATGGATGGTGTTCCTGATATATGGCTGGCCAGAAAGACTTCAGAGCCCTGTCATACTTGTAAGAATAAGGTACAAGAACACCTGATCAGAGAGTTAAGTTCCATGAAAGCAGGACTTTTTCTTGGATTTAACCCCCATAGCTCTGTATCAGTGCTGAGAACGGTGCCTGACACATAGGATACACTCATAGATCCGATATATGGTGAATAAGTGCTAGAAAGCCCAGCAACCTACTGCCTTCCCAATTGGAATTCTGTATGATTCTGTGCTGTCTACCTCTCCCCAGTGCCTTCTGTTCAGTTTTTTAAAAATTAGTGTCTTTTGTTTTCTTTATTCTTTTATTTTTTTAAATTTAATTGAAGTTGATTTATAGTGTTGTATTATTAATAGTTTGATATACAGCAAAGTGGCTCAGTTACATATATATGTATGTGTGTGTATTTGAATTACTCAGTTGTGTTCAGCTTTTCAACCCCATGGACTGTAACCTGCCAGGCCTCTCTGTCCTTGGGATTTCCCAGGCAAAAATACTGGAGTGGGTTACCATTTCCTCGTTCAGGAGATCTTCCCGAAACAGGGATCGAACCCACATGTCCTGTTATTGGCAAGTGGATTTTTGTCGTTGAGCTTCCTGGGAAGCATACACACACATATATATATTCTTTTTCAGATTATTTTCCATTATACTTTATAACAAGATATTGAACATAGTTCCCTGTGCTATATAGTAGGTCATTGTTATGTATGGATGTGAGAGTTGGACTGTCAAGAAAGCTGAGCACCGAAGAATTGATGCTTTTGAACTGTGGTGTTGGAGAAGACTCTTGAGAGTCCCTTGGACTGCAAGGAGATTCAACCAGTCCATCCCAAAGGAGATCTGTCCTGGGATTTCTTTGGAAGGACTGATGCTAAAGCTGAAACTCCAGTACTTTGGCCACCTCATGCAAAGGGTTGATTCATTGGAAAAGACTCTGATGCTGGGAGGAATTGGGAGCAGGAGGAGAAGGGGAAGACCAAGGATGAGATGGCTGGATGGCATCACGGACTCTATGGACATGAGTCTGAATGAACTCCAGGAGTTGGTGATGGACAGGGAGGCCTGGAGTGCTGCGATTCATGGGGTCACAGAGTCGGACACGACTGAGCGACTGAACTGAACTGTTATCTACTGTATATATAGTAGTTGTTTCTGCTAATCCCAAACTCCTAATTTTTCCCTTCCCTACTTCCCCTTTGGTACCCATAAATTAATTTTTATTTCTGTGAGCCTGTTTCTATTTTATAAATAAGTTCATTTGTATCATTTTGTTAAGATTCCACATAAAAGTGATATCATGTGATATCTGTCTGTCTTTGTCTGGCTTGCTTCACTTAGTATGATAATCTCTAGGTCCACCTGCTATTCAATTCTTGGAGGTGTCTCCTGACAGACTGAGTAGAAAGTTAACTGATTCTGCTGTTTGGACATTGCTCGACCCATCTTGGATGAGTGAGCCTCTCATACAAGATGCTCTAGACACGCCTTAGGACAGAGTGAGGAGTTCCTTAACCATAATTGGGCACATATGACTTTGTTTCTGTCCACTTGCAAATAAAAATTTATACATTTCGAAGAATTTGGCCTAAGGCTTGTTTGCCTTGTAATCTGCCATCTGATGTGAATGTTGGGTGGGGGAAGGGGCTTGCATAGCTTCCTCCTGATTCAGTTAGTCGCCTCTGTTGATGTTCACTCAAAGAGCCTGACAGTTCTTGAAGGACACAAAAAAGCTGAAGTCAGTTGGTAATACATGAGGAAACTATGGGACAGACACACATACAATTTTTTCTACTGGTGCTGTATAAATGAAGGATCCTCTGTGTTAGGGAGGCATTGGTGCTCTCCAGCCATGTAGAGAATGAATCTGAGAGACTCTTGAGATTCATCATCAAGGCATCAGAATAAGGACACTGAATGTTATTTACCAGGAAAACTGTAAAATAAGAAGAGAGTTGGCTAAGGATATAGACTTGGGAACCAACATTTAAAGAACAGGAGAACAAAAAGAAATGATGAAGGGGTATGGGCAATCTAGATAAGTGTCAGTTCAGTTCAATCACTCAGTGTGTCTGACCGTTTGCAGCCCTATGGACTGCAGCACTGCAGGCCTCCCTGTCCATCACCAACTCCCAGAGTTCACCCAAACCCATGTCCATGGAGTCAGTGATGCCATCCAGCTGTCTCATCCTCTGTCATCCCCTTCTCCTCCTGCCCTCAATCTTTTCCAGCATCAGTGTCTTTTCAAATGAGTCAGCTCTTCGCATCTGATGGCCAGAGTATTGGAGTTTCAGCTTCAACATCAGTCCTTCCAATGAACACCCAGGACTGATCTCCTTTAGAATGGACTGGTTGGATCTCCTTGCAGTCCAAGGGACTCTCAAGAGTCTTCTCCAACACCACAGTTCAAAAGCATCAATTCTTCGGCACTCAGCTTTCTTTATACTCCAACTCTCACATCCATATATGACTACTGGAAAACCCATAGTCTTGACTAGACGGACCTTTGTTGACAAAGTAATGTCTCTGGTTTTTACTATGCTGTGTAGGTTGATCATAACTTTCCTTCCAAGGAGTAAGCGTCTTTTAATTTAATGGCTGCAATCGCCATCTGCAGTGATTTTGGAGCCCCCAAAATAAAACCTGCCACTGTTTCCACTGTTCTCCCATCCATTTGCCATGAAGTGATGGGACCCGATGCCATGATCTTAGTTTTCTGAATATTGAGCCAACTTTTTCACTCTCCTCTTTCACTTTCATCAAGAGGGTCTTTAGTTTTTCTTCACTTTCTGCCATAAGGGTGGTGTCGTCTGCGTATCTGAGGTTATTGATATTTCCCCCAACAGTCTTAATTCCAGCTTGTGCTTCCTCCAGCCCAGAGTTTCTCATGATGTACTCTGCATATAAGTTAAATAAGCAGGGTGGCAATATACAGCCTTGACGTACTCCTTTGTAGCATCAAAGAAATCAAGAGAGAAGAGGCAGATATGCCACAAAGTGCATGCACAATGCAGAATTTGATCTGAGACTTATTCTCATCATGATGTGATAGCAAATTTGTAAGGTCAGAACTGGATTGGCAATTAGTGATTATCCTGAGTAGTTTATGAACATGTAGTGGGATCAGACATCATTTTGCAGTGGTGTTTTTGTCGCTGAGTTGTGTCCAACTCTTGTGATCCCATGGACAGAGGATCCTGGCATGCTAGAGTCCATGGGATTTCCCGGACAAAAATACTGGAGTGGGTTGCCATGCCCTCCTCCAGAGTATCTTCCCAACCCAGGGATCAGACCCAGGTCTCCTGCATTGCAGGAAGATTCTTCACCAACCAAGTTACCAGGGAAGCCCATTATTGTGCAGTAGGGAGACAATATATGGGAGGTGAGAGAGTGAACAAGCAAGTGGAGTGCACATTTTTGAATGTTTAGATGAAAGTGGAATCAGTCCTTACTTTATAACCACAAAAGTACCTGATCATGTTTATGAACTGAAAAAAAGAAAAAAGGAGGATGTGATTGAAGACTCAGAAGAGGAAATGGAAGCTATTGGGTTAAGTTGTAAATGTTTGTTAATTGCAGTGAAGGCTAAGTTCCCATTTAAAAAAAAGTCACCTAAGAGACTTCCCTGGTGGTCCAGTGGTTAAGAATCTGCCTGCCAATACAAGGAACGTTAAAAAAAAAAAAAAAAAGCTACAAAGACATGGCATATTTTATTTGTAAAATCATCTCTCCATAAAAACCGTACACAGACATCTTATCGTAGGAAAATTCATATAGGCTACATTGCCACTTGTTGAAAAGGAACAAAGAAGATCACAAATGCCATGGGGCAACTGTGCCCATGTGCTGCAGCTGCTCAAGCCCATGCATCCTACACCCTGTGCTCCACAGTAAGAGAAGCTACCGCAATGGGAAGCCTGCAGGTTGCAACTAGAGAGAAGAGCCCTGCTTGCTGCAACTAGAGAAAGTCCTTGCGTAGCAGTGAAGACCCAGTACAGCAACAGCAGAAGATACTCTAAAATAGAGTCGCTTAAATAGAAGCTTTTTTCTCTGGCGGCATGTAACAGTCTGGGAAGTCTGGATAGGCATGAAGCTTTGCACCATGAACTCAGTCAGGGGTTCATATTCCTTTCATCTAGTTGCTTCACCATCATTGCATGTTGAAGTTGGGTCGATGGCACAGCCTTGTTCAAGCACATGGGAAAGAAAGTCAAGGGCGCTTCAGGTGGAGGTTGTACTCATCACTTCTGCTCATAGTTTCCTGGTGAGGATTTAGTCATGGAACTACTACTCACTGATAACATTTCTGTAATTCAGTTAAAAATACGGTATTTCAGTATAGTTAGTGTGATGTTACACATATCTGCTAACAATGTAAGTTTTAATTCTATAAAGGGTGAGCTAATGCTTAAAGAAACATTCAATTCAGTAGTCCTGCCAGCATTAGATCAGAAAGGGACACACTCCAGAGCTTGCTGATAACACATTCTTCTATGATGAATACCTCCATAAGCCTTGCTAATTGGCATACTGACTGTAAAAATGGGTTTGGTATTGGTGAAGCTGGTGATTTGTTAAATAGAATGTGAATGTTAGAGTGAAGTTAAAGTTACTCAAGGTATGAGGATTATCTGTAATGGTTAGGAAACTTGAGCTTGCAAGAACAGTAACTTTGTTCTCTAATGCCCTTAGCAGTGACTCCTAAGCCATTCTCTGTTGAGCCAGGATTTCTGATTTCATCATAATAGCTCAAGGGCATAGAATCCTGCTCCTTCAATGTTTCTGTATCTGAAGTCATTGTTCATTTGGCAAGAAACTTTTGTCCTAAAAGTACAAAGGGAGCTAGATTTTCACCCGAGGTTATAGAACTGGTTATATTCACATTTTTTGGTAGCTGCTCCTCTCCACCCCAAAGAATCCACTGCTTGGATTGACTAGATATGCTTAGGTTTATAAGCTGGGTGTAAGGGAGCATAATGGATGCTGGAGAAGCATGATCTCCACCTGAGCTGCCGTGTGCCCAAGAAGTGGAGGAAAAGATCCATATATACACTTGTGGTCTTTTTTTTTTTTTTTTTAAGATACCTAAGACTTTCCAATAGTATAAACCTTGACTAGGATAGAGACAGAAAAATGAGTGAGGATATAGATGAGTTTATAGATGGAGAGGCAGGAAATTGAAGGATTTTACTCACCAGAACCTCAAATTGCTGGAAAACAGGAAAGTATGTTTGCCTGTTTATTTCACCTACATTAATTAAGATACTGATTTGGCCAGTTTAGAAATGACAAACTAGATAAAAGATTTCTTTCTCTTTTACAAGGAAGTCTGAGTTGTTAACCCATGGGGGTGAGTGGCACTGAAGTCATGCCATGAAGTCATTTGCAGGCTGGGGCCCTGTCATCCTAGGGTGTGGTCCTGGTAGGCATGGTGGAGGCTGGCTCACCCCCACCACCATGTCTGTGTTCTGACCTAAGGATGGGGCCCAGGAAGAGTGAAATGTTGTTGTTCAGTCGCTAAGTTTTGTCCAATCCCATGAACTACAGCACACCCGACTTCCCTGTCCTTCACCATCTCCCTGAGTTTGCTCAAACTCATATCCATTGAGTCAGTGATACCATCCAATCATCTCATCCTCTTTTGCTCCCTTCTCCTCTTGCCCTCAGTCTTTCCCAGCATCAGGGTCTTTTCCAGTGAGTCAGCTCTTGGCATCAGGTGGACAAAATATTAGAACTTCAGCTTCAGCATCAGTCTTTCCAATGAATAGTCAGAGTTGATATCCTTTAAGATTGACTGGTTTGATCTCCTTGAGTCTTCTCCAGCACCACAATTTAAAAGCATCAATTCTCCAGCACTCTACCTTTTTGTGGTCCAGCTCTCACATGCATATATGACTGCTGGAAAAACCATAGCTTTGACTATAAGAATCTTTGTTGGCAAAGTGATGTTTCTGCTTTTACTACACTGAGTGTTTGTCAGAGCTTTTCTCCTAAGGAGCAAAGAGTGAAATAAGGGAGGGCAAGCAGCTTCCTTGGGAGTTCGTGATCCCTTCTGCTTATATATACAGCTTGTTGGCCAGAACTTAGTCACATAGCCAAACCGAGTTGTCTGTGATGCTGGGCGGTTATATGCCCAGCAGATCCACATGATGGGGGTGAGGAGGGTTCTACAGAAACAAAACCAGAATAACTCAGTCAAATTCACTTGAGAAAATAATTTACCAAGATATATAAGGACTGTAAAGTAGATAAGAGCAAGCAATGAAATAAGGGAGAAACGGAAGAGGAAGGAGAGAAAGAGGGTGAGTAAGATTAGTAGTCAAAACAGGAAAGGAAGAGGTGGGTTGCCTTTTTTTGGTTTGTTTTTATTTTGTCTTCAAACTGAGGCTGTTTATCCAAACTGCTGATATGCTGTTTTTAAAAACAAGCTCAAGGCTGTTCTTTTTTTTTTTTCTTGGCCATGCCCCTTGGCTTGTAGGATCCTTGTTCCCCGACCAGGGGTTGAATCCAAACCTGAGGTATGCAGTGAAAGTGAAGAGTCCTGACCACTGGATTGCCAGGGAATTTGCAACTTATATATTAAGTATTATTTTTAGATTCTTCCCTGCCTTCTTAGAGATTTGATGGATAAAGTGCTAACTAGTATTGTTACTTGTATGTTATAATAACTAATCCATCAAGGTCTGTTTCAATAACTGAGAGACTTTTGGATGTTGAAAAAAGTTACTTGGGACATTGTAAATAGATAATACTTCAATAAAAAGTTTTTAAAAAGTTATTTGGTTAGCAAGTTACATATAAATTACATGAAAGGTCAAAACTATGGTGTTTATGTTATTTACTTTTCATACTTTTCCTATCCTTTCATTGCTAGTTTACAGGAAAAGCATTTTACTAAATTAACAATGAGAAACTATTCAAAAGTAGCAGACATGTATATGATCTCCTTATGGTAGAAAATTACCACCCCAAAAGCAGTTACATCTTTAAATGGTCCTACTGACGACAGAACCTTTAAAAAACTTTAATTGTGGGCTTTCCTGGTAGCTCAGCACGTAAAGAATCTGCCTGCAATGCAGGAGACCCGGGTTTGATCCCTGGTTTGAGAAGATTCCCTGGAGAAGGGAAAGGCTACCCCCTCCAGTATTCTGGCCTGGTGAATTCCATGGGAATTCTGTATAGTCGATGGGATCGCAAAGAGTCAGACACGATTGAGTGACTTTTAGTCACTTTTCATCTGCAGTGTAGGAGATACAGGTTCGATCCCTGATATGGGACGGTTTCCATATGCCTGGGAGCAACTAAGCCCATGCGCCACGACTATTGAGCCTGTACTCTAGAGCCCACATGCTGCAACAGGAGAGGCCATGCAGTGAGAAACTCGTGCACTGCAAATGGAAAAAAGTGTGTGCAGCAAGAATATGCAGCACAACCATAGGTAAATAAAATCATTAAAAAAAAAAAACACCCAGTAATCCTCAGGAAGATGATGATAATGATAGTAACTAACATGTACTCTGTTGAGGCCCTCATGGATACTCAACTTTTGATCTTCACAACAACCCTCAAGGAGGTACTCTTATACACCTCCTTTTACAGGTCAGAAAACAAGTAAGTTGCCCAAGGTCACAAGTAATAACTGGAAGAAACACAATTTTAACCCAGGCAATTTGGTTGCAAAGCTCATGCTTTTAGCACCACGCCACACAGCTTTTCCAGTTTCATGAGATAAGGGATGCTACAAAGCTTTAGAAACTGGAAAGTGCTACAGTAAATGTAAAAGGAAAAACTATAATCATTATTTGGTTGTATTTTGGTGGATGACAATCTACAAATTGGGAGAAGCTTTCATCAGATTTTGAGTTATTTTCAGCTTTAGTCATTCAGTTGTGTCTGATATAGCCTGTCAGGCTCCTCATTGCATGGGATTCTCCAGGCAAGAGTACTGAAATGGGTAGCCATTCCCTTCTCCAGGGGATCTTTCTGACCCAGCGATGAAACTCGCATCTCCTGCATTGGCAGGCAGATTCTTTATGTCTGAGCCACCAGGGAAGATCTAATCATTCCATCTTCCAATAAGATATTGTCTCTTTTCACATATACTTTCTTTAGATGTCAAGCCAATCAGAGTGAGGTCATTACACTGTTAACTGATTCTGCTCACCATGACGTTAACAAGAATGAGGAATCTTGAATAAAGATGCACAACCTGCTCTGGCTGTGTATTTTAGAGAATGTTTCAGAAATATATTATGTGTGATGTAGGAGGAATCTCAGCCTGACTCTAAGCTGGGTGTGCTGCTGAGGTTCAGGCTTGTCTGGGCATGTCTGGGAACTGCTCAGAAAGGGCTGAAAGAAGCCTGCTGACCTGGGGGTTGAAACTGCTTCCTCGAACAGGACTCATATTCATGGAAGAGAATTAGAGAAGCCCTAGAAGAAAGACTTAGTCATTGGATGGGGAGTAATAAATATAGCTGGAAGTAGCTGTTAGTCAACTCTGTCGCCAATCTAGGTTCATGAAAGCATGTCTGGGTTCCTAAGAGAGACCGATCTCTGAGTAAAAACATAAAGAACTGTTTCATTGAAAACTATGTGGGCCAAGCAGTCTGCTCCAGGGTTCCCCTAAAAGAGGATCTCCATTTCTTCAGGCTACACCATGGCTTTGGCTGTTTTGCTTGTATTACAGGTCCAGGTAGTAATACCATTTACCTCAGACTGGGACTTGAACCCATGTGCTGGGACTCAAACCCAGCCAAAAGCCTAGTTTGAGACTAGAATCCATGTGGCCAGGACTCGAACCCCGTCAAAACCCTGACTGTGACTTGAACTCATGTGGCTGGGACTCAAACCCAGCCAAGACTCATGGTCTTCCAACTGAGATCATAGCCCTGATTTTCGGACCTAATGAAGCCTAGGTTCTTGATGTCTCATCGCAGAAAGAATTCAGTGGGAGACAAAGTGTTGGGTAAGAACTGGATTTATTCAGAGAGAAGCACACTCTGCAGATAGAGTATGGCCCATCTCAGAGGGCCCTACGGTGTGGGGAAGTGGTTAGTTTTTGTGGACTGGGTGAATTTCATAGGCTAATGAATAGGAGGATTATTTGAACTATTTGGGGAAAAGGGGTGGAGATTTCCAGTAGTTGGAAATCCACTGCCCACTTTTGGTTTTTTGACAGTGCCTTGGAACTGCCCTGGCACCTCTTGGCATGTCATTTAGCTTGCTGATTGAAGATCAAGGTCTAGTCCAAGTTGATTTGTCTGCCACCTTGGACCCATTTGGTTCTAATCAGTTTATGTGTGCCCTCGGGCTATGTCATTCTTTTCAAAAGTTGTGCCCTGCTCCTTCCCTCTTGTTTCAGTAGGAATCTGCAGTTCCTGAAGGAGCAGAACTGGGGAGGAAGCCGTTGGGGGAGCAGGATGTGAGCAGAGGAGAGATTGTCCCATCCCAGGGGCTCCCAGAAAACTGGGGGTGAGCTGCCTATGCTAGTAGGCTTGGTAGGTGGAAGTGCCAGTGAAATTCAAGTTATCATTGTTAATTTGACCCCATTAGTACTGTGGTTGATGAGTTTGAATACTATTCCTAATCAAATAGCTCTTATGCAATGGTGTGTTATTGGGTAACATAATTACAGGTAGAATCACAGTCTGTAGGCAGGCAGGTGGGAAATACACAGCAGTGATTCTCAGTCTATGAATGACAGTGTTTTACTTTCCAGGGGACTGATACTTTTGGAAAATTACCAGATTAAGAAGATAAAAAAATAAACTGACGACATAATAAAAAATAAAACATCTTTTTTGATGATTAGGTTTGGCAGATATAAAGTTACTCTGCCAAGTTGTTATAGAAGTTCCCTGGGACATTCCTGGTGGTTCAGTGGCTAAGACTCGGCTCTCCTGATGTTCAATCCCTGGTGAGGGGACTAGATCCCATATGCTACAACTAAAGATCCCATGTGTCCCAGCTAAGACCTGATGCAACCATATAAATAAATAAACACAAAAAGCTTCCTGAAGCTAATTTCCTATAGCTAGCTGCAGGCTGGTAAGGACCAGGGAGTGGATGGGCACTGGTCTACAGACCATGGTGCTTTCATTTCATCCAGCCTCTCTCCTGAAGCCACTTGAAAAAATTCTATCACCCAGAGGACTGCCTCTGGCCAAACACTTAATGAATGCCTCAGTGACATTGTGACCTGGTTCTAAGGAGATGCTTGCAGAATAATTAATCTGCAATTAAACCGAAAGAAAGAAACAGAGACAGGGACACAGACTGCGTAAATGTGGCAGAATACTAGTGATTGATGAATGTTGTCAGGTTTATGAGCTTCCCTGGTAGCTCAGATGGTAAAGAATCTGCCTGCAATGCAGGAGACCCAGGTTTGATCCCTGGGTCAGGAAGATCTCCTGGAGAAGTGAATAGCTACCTCCTCCAGTATTCTTCCTTGGAGAATCCCATGGACAGAGGAGCCTGGTGGGCTAAGAGCTGGACATGACTGAGCAAGTAACACACACACACACACACACACACACACAGCAAGCAGGTGTACAAGTGTTTATTATTATCCAATTCTTTCAATTTTTCAATAAAATTGCAATTAAAAACAGCACTCCAGTGATGGGAAACAGAATTGTTTCCTTTTTTTCCAGAAAGCCAGTTCTAAGATAGTTTGTTTTTGTTTTCAAGTATAAATACTGCAGTCAGAGCATTCATTTGTGAGTATGATACCTGCCATTTCCACTTATCTAATTACCATGCACCTTTCCATCCTTTTACATTTTTCTCCATATCACCTGTAACATTAGATTAACCTTATAACATATCTTTAATCATATCACACCTTTAAAAATTTTTCTGAATACAAACATATATATATATACACATACACACTGTCATCTTTCAAAGTCAACCTTTTTTTACTCAACGTTTTCTGTGATCTCATCTTGAAGTCTTTTTCGCTTTTGTAGCTTCATTTTCTCATGCTTAACAGTCACAAATTAAATTTTTATGCTTTTCCAATGTCTCAGTCTTAGAATTCTCCCTCACACAGACTTCTAGTCAATTCAGTCTTCAAGATCTGGCTCCATCGTAAATTTAGTGTATGTTACGTACACAACTGTTCAGATTCTACGTTCTTCATGTTTTCCTTCAGTAAGTCAGCCAAATGCAGCCAAAATCTCTAGGGCTTAATACAGTGCTTAGCACATACACTTAATACACGCTTTTCAGTTAAACTGTGATAGTTTTTAACTGACAACACAGGAGGATGAAAATACTTTCCCAGTCTATCTCAAAGAGTGGCTTTGAGGTTGAAATGTTTGTGGTTAGCATTTTGCCTTGTATGAGTGTTGTGAAGGTATCTGTGAGCTATAATGCCCCATGCTATTTATTATTTTTATTTTTGCTTTCTTTTGAGGCAACATATGGAACAAAGCTGTCCAAAGGCCTAAAGCTGTAGACATAATGCTAGGGTATTCATGATGTATGAAGACTTTCTAAGATGTGTTTGAGCACAGAACCTGTTTTAAGGCAATCAGTTCTCTGATTCTCCCTTCTCTTACACCTAGCATTGATCTGTTTGAAAATGTGCCTGGGGTCAGGTGTAAGGTGGGCTCCTTTCCAGCTTCCCTTATCCCAAGTGACCCTTCCCTACTTTACAAAAGAAAGGCAAAACTGCCTCACCCATCTTCCTAACCTACCTAGGAGGGTACGCAAAATCCTCTAGGACACCAGAAAAAGGAACAATGTGTGGTGAATGAGAATGAGTAACACATCTTTTTACAGGTCAGGTGGTGTTCAGTTACTTGCTTCCAACAAAGTTGAAAGAGAACCTAGTCAGAGTTGTCAACAGATAGATCATTAAAAGTATTTTTTTCCTTGTTAGATCTTTATGTGATTTTGGGGGGACATGTAATTTGGAAAGAGTTCAAAGAATCGAATTGCATTGCTCTGACAAAACTCCATTCATTCTCATGTACTTATTGCTTACATCCAAGGAATTAAAAGCTTGTAACTGAATTGAAGCATCTCATTTTCATTCTAGAAATACTCGTCCACTGATAAATAATCTAGCTTTTAAAAAAGTATTCAATTCCATCTGTAAGATGCACTGCCAACAAAATTCCAACTTTGGGGTTTAGTATCTATTTGTAAATATTTGAAATATATTTGTTTTGATCAGTTGAAATAAGTGTTAAGAGTGTTATCTCAGGAGATTGAGAAACAACCCTTGAATTTCAATTTCGATACACATTTTTTGTGTATATAAGATGTATACAGGAAATATATAAGATGAACAATAAAACAGTTCACATATAAAATATTAGGATAAAATTCTGGAGGAGATGTAAAATGTAAATGAGCTCCAGAGGATAAAGGATGGAAATTGCCCAAGTATAAACGAGACAGTATTTTAAAAGACATTGGTGGGTATTAAATCCGTATGGAATTTAGGATTCATTGGTTGACTACATTTTAAAAAGTGTGACAGTCGTAAAATATGAGGCTGGGAAAAAATGTGGATGTCACTTTAAACATGTGGATGTACGAAGATGTACAAAATCGTTTCAGAGGGATCAGGAGCTAAAAGTTTGAAGATCTCGCACACAGATGTTTGCTCTCAGACTGTGATTTAACCAGTCCTCGGGGTATTCGAACGTAGGTTAGATAAAAACCTGTGGCTCTGCGTCGCGCGTATGGATTCAGTGCCTAGCACTGTATTATTTATTTTTACTCATTTTCCTCGCCTCTCCTCTTAGACTGTCAGCTCTCAGGAGCCCAGGGACTTGTTCGATTCTTGGCTCAGCGCCCGTGCGCCGGGGACACTCCCAAAACACTCCCGGAATGAATGACTCGATCGAGCCCTCGGGGCGGGGGCTGTTAGAATCCCCGCCCGGCGCCCAGCTTTTCGTTCCGCTTGGCCCTCCGCCGCGCGGCCGGGGAAGGCGTGGGCAGGCCCCGCGGAAACTCTGAGTCCCGGCGGGTCCGGGCGGGGGCCCAGAGGGGGCGCGGCCGGGGGCGCGGAGCTTGCGGCCGAGGGGAGGCGCCACCGCGGGCCGCCGCGCAGGCGCGCAGCCGTCTCCGCGTGAGTGCGCGGAGTGGCGCGCCTGTCCCCGCGCGGGTTCCGTAGCGCGTGTGCAGGCTGACGCAGCTCGCGGGCCCTCCTCCCGCTCTGCCGCGGCGTCGGCCGAGTTTGGGGCGTTTGGGAGGGGGCGAGGGAGCGAGAGTCGAGAGAGGGAGGCGGCGGCGGCGGCGGGGAGGCGGAGGAGCCGGAGGAGGAGGAGGAGCAGGCGCCGCCATGGCCGCCGCTCTCACCGACATGGCCGACCTGGAGGAGCTCTCCCGCCTGAGCCCTCTGCCCCCGGCAGCCCCGGGCCGGCGGCGCGGGGCCGGGCTGAGCCCCCGAGGAGGAGGAGGAGGACGACGAGGAGGAGGGAGGAGGCGGAGGCCGAGGCGGTGGCGGCGCTGCTGCTGAACGGCGGTGGGGGCGGCGGCGGAGTGGGGGGCGGCGAGGCGGAGACGATGTCGGAGCCGAGCCCCGAGAGCGCCAGCCAGGCCGGGGAGGACGACGACGACGAGGAGGACGACGACGAGGAGGAGGAGGACGAGAGCAGCAGCGGCGGGGGCGAGGAGGAGAGCAGCGCCGAGAGCCTGGTGGGCAGCAGCAGCGGCGGGAGCAGCAGCGACGAGACGCGCTCGCTGAGCCCCGGCGCCGCCAGCAGCAGCAGCGGGGATGGGGACGGCAAGGAGGGCCTGGAGGAGCCCAAGGGACCGCGGGGCAGCCAGGGCGGCGGCGGGGGCGGCAGCAGCAGCAGCAGCGTCGTCTCCAGCGGCGGCGACGAGGGCTACGGGACCGGGGGAGGCGGAAGCAGCGCGACCTCCGGGGGCCGGCGAGGCAGCTTGGAGATGTCGTCGGATGGGGAACCCCTGAGCCGCATGGACTCGGAGGACAGGTCAGTGCCCCGAAGCGTTGCTCCGCTTCCCTTCCTCCTCTGGCGCTCCTGGGCCCCTCCGAGGGGGACTTTTCTGCTGAAAGTCCCCCTGTTCCCCGAATCCTCGGCCCCTCCCTCCCACCCCCACCGCCCCCACCCCCCTCCCGGCTCTCAACTCGGAAACCTCTCCCTGCCGCCGCGCCCTCTCGCTGCGGATAGCGGCTTCCAACTCTTCAAAACCCTTTTCCCCCAACTCTCCTTTCCCCGCCCTCTTTCCCCCTCGGCTCTGCACTCCGTTCGGACCGAAGGACGGCTCCAACTCGGAAACCATCCCCAAAGTAGGCCCGGAACCTCCGGTGGAGCCGAAGAGGGCCTTGATGTACACACCTCGGTACACAAGGTTAGCTTCCCCGGGCGGTGTTGGCGAAGACTTGTCACAACTGTAACTGACAAGTGTTTTCCAACATGGCTGGTCTCGCCTGGATGTTAAGAGAACTTCCTTGTTCAGGGAGGGGGGACCCCAACCATCACTTCTCTTTTACTTAAAAAAAAAAAAAAATATTTTCTATTTGACTAGTGTTTCCAGAATTCCTCATATCTTCCTTAACCTGGTCTCTAAAATGATTTAAATAACCTCTGTTTATTTGGTTGGTGGTCAAACTGGGGAGAAAGTTCTCAAACTGTACACATCGTTGTGTAAGAGAATAATGAGTTGGTGTCGTTTAAGGTAACTTTACCGAGCCGAAGAGAGTTGCAGTGGTAACAAAATGCAGTCTTAAGGTACAACATGTTACTATGCGTTTTAAAATCTGTGTACACTAACGGTTCAACATGAGTGGTGATTTTAGGTGATAATATTTAAAGTCATGTTTTGGCGAGATTTCTGAAGGGATTAGTAGTAGTTTTCTAAAGCTTTTAGAAAGTGTGGAGACTGACAAAAATGCGCTTCATTTTCTGGGGGCTTTAAGATACTCGTTGTTACGGTATGTTTCAGATGTTATCGTCATTAGTTTTCATCTCCGGAAGATTTCATATTTTAACTAATTGGTTGTTAATGTATTTTATTTTGATAGAACAGAGCCACGTCATGCGTATTTTACTGCATCTAAAGTATATTAGCAATTATTTTGACCGTCTGCTAATGTTTGGATGAGCCAGTAGAATTTTAACAATCGATATTGGCTTGGACTTGAAAGTTGAAGTATTCCAAAGTTCTAGGAATTCTATTGTGAACTGATAAAAATGAACACATTGGCTTATATTTAGTATTAAGAGGAATTCACAGCCCTAAATATTTTGAAAATGCAACATCAAATTCTATTTGACATTTATTTTATCATCTAAGGAAATAACCTTGAATGGGGTGAAATAGACTGCAAACCTTGAAAAAATTGTCCTGAGCTATGTAGGCAGGATAGGAAGGAGAATGTCTTTAAGAAAGTTAAAAATTGGTGTGAACTGCCTAACGAAGCATATTTTATTTGTCTTTTTACTGTATACGCCTTCGTTGGTACCAGTAGATATTTAAAAGTTGACATTAGTTCATACAGTTCAGCGTCTTCCACAGTTGTTCGGTTTGCCTAGCATACACACATACTTGCCTAGTAGCACTGCAGGATTTAAATGTGCCAATCATTTCATTTTCACAAATCGGGTGCAAGACTTAAACAGAGAAGAAGCAAGTTAAGTGACTTACTCAAAACAGTAACTATGGAATGGAAGTGGTGGAGCTGGATCTGAACAAAGGTTCTCAAGTCCCCTGCTAGTTCCACTTCACCAGAGTTAGAATTATTCTCTTTAAATAAGCTACACGCAGTATGTGCCATGTTTTTGGTTTTTTTTCTTTTTCGTTTTTTTTTTTAATATAATGTCTATCTACTATGTCATTTTAGGAGACTATGAGTAGTTGGTCCAGTAATACTTAAGCAAGTGGAGTTTTGATGTAATTTTTATTAGATACTCACGTGAATATGTAATTCTTACCTCATTTCAGAGTAAGGAGTAAGATACTGGTGCCACAAGTCCAAATAAGGTTAAAATTTGATTAAAAAAAAAACATACTTGCTTTTCTGGATGCTTAAATATTAGAGACTACAAAATACTATAATTTTTTACTATTACAGGGTAATGAATTTATCACGTATGAAAAAATCTTTATTACTAGTGAAACTGGTTGTGATCTTGATAATATTAACTTTGAAATGCCCCCTCCTTTGCCTTTCAGCTTTTTTTTTTCTTTTGAGTTATTTTAAGTTTGCAAAGGATTCATAATTCTTATAAACTGCCAGGCAGATTACATCAATCTGGATTTTATAGGTTGATTTCATGGTAGGAAGTCTTTATATTTGTAACTGATGGAAGGATATCGTGGTTTTAAAGTGCTTTTTAAAAACACGAGGCATTCCTGTTGCAAAGATTTTATTATTAGAATTTACTCTTTTGGTAGAATGTCTATTGAGCTCTCACGTTGAAATAAGATTATACTTTTGAGTTTATGTAATATTCTTTAGAACGTGTTGAAATATCTTAAATATTTTTAACTTTAAGAGCTTCTTTTGAAGAAAGAACTAACTACAGATTTGGATATAAAGCTTGTGATCCAAAGAGTCAGTTTACGGCACATATTTTAAGTGTTGTGAAAGTGAATGACTTATAAAATGATTAAGTCACACAATTGCAAAAACACTGTTTTCCCCAGGAGAAAGTTATTCAAAACCAGCGTTAAGTGTACTGATGTTTATTTTGGTAAGATTAGGAAACCTTAAAGTTAATATATAGTTTACTGTTACTTCGGTTATAAAGATAATGGAGTTTTCTTTGGGGAGAATATTTAGCCATGTAAGGCTACTAAAAACTAGCTTTTATTTTACTTTGAATCTAAGCTTAAGTACTTTTTAAAAGTTACCACCTTTTAAGTTAATTTCAGAGCCTAAGTTGACTTTTAAATAGAATTTTAGAACTTGAAGTGCCTCTGAAATTTTTTTTTAATGTAAAAGTTAGTTTATATTTTTAGTTGCTTGTCTGTATAAGTGAATTGATAATAACAGCCTGTATTTTGTGGTTATTTGTCTCTTTTTGTATTATGGTTTTTCCTCCTTAGTTAGAATATAAGATATGACTTATTTTGAAAAAGCCACTTTTATCAGCCTTTCTAGGTAAACTCAGATGTCAAGTGATGGGTGCATATAGGGAAGGGCATTTAGTGTGAAGCTTACTGATCAGCATAGACTACAGGCCCTTACATTTTTGAGAATTAACATTTGGATTCCCAGCCTGATGGGTTGCAAACTTCAAGGTATAATTAAAATCGTTTTGACACTGGGAAAACAGGGTTATGTTGCCCACTTTCCCAGTAGTATGATTGGGAAGATTTTTTTCCTAGTATGGAGGCTAAACTTTTAAATTGGATTAATACTAGAAAGCTTCATGCTGAGGTTATGATCAAGATCTTAAGGCTCTGTGTAGTTGAGACAATCAAATACTGATAAAAGTATTTTGCTCATACTTCATGATGGAACTGCTTTTCACTATTTACCTTTCAACTCTGAAGCAGCTGCTCATAGTCTCTCTGGAACCACTTTTAGTTTTGACTAAATTTAGAGAAGAGCTGCTAACAAGTCTCAGTTTTCATTGATGATGTATTATAATTCTCAGTTAAGTAAGGTATGGCTCTGTGCTAAAAAAAAAAAAAAAGTAATATAACTACAGCTTTCAGGATTGAATTTATATGGGAAGATTCAAAGGAACCATTTTACTTTTAAGAAACTTTGAGTCTATTTCATTGGGTCAGTTAGGAAATCTTGTGTGTATGCTAGTTTGTTACCAAGCTTAGGTAATTACCATGTGCAGGAAGGACTCCATTGGATATGGTGAGAGACAAAAAGCTTCCCTCTTATCCATCTTGCATATTGCTCTGAAACTTTTAATTAGCACAAACTTTGATGCCAAACAGCGATTTCACACCTTGACTATTGTGTTAGCTATTTATTGCTGTCTAACAAATATGCTCCAGATTTAGCAACTTAAAGAAACAAACATTTATTTATGTGGCTTATAAAAGTCAAGATCGGAGCTACTTAGCTGGGTGGTTCTGGCTTAGTCTCCTGTTGCAGCGAAAGTGTTGGCCTCCACTGCAGTCATCTGAAGGCTTGACTGGGGCTGGAAACCATCTCACTTATATAGCTTTGTCAGGAGGCCTCAGTTATGCACCAGGTCAGTATCTCTGTAAGGCTACTTGTATGTTCTTAGGACCTAGCAACTAGTTTCCTCAGAGCAAGTCTTCTGAGAGAAAGAGAGCCAAGGATTTTATGACCTAAATGTACCTGCTCACATTTTCTTCATACATTTTCACTTAGCAGGTAACATTTTCCCCACTTTTCTTTTTATTCATACTATGATACAAAATAATTGCTTCAAATTTCTGTTGATGGAGACAGCCTTTCAAAACCCATCAAAATACCATGGCAAATTGTTTCCAGGTCTTTTAAACGATATTAATTTCTTCTTCCTTTTAATTAAAAGGAAATATGGTCTTCCTTTTAATTAAAAGAAAATATGGTCTTTTAATTAAAAGGAAATACAGTATAGCTTTCTTCCTTGCTTTTTCCTCCCAGTTTGTGGCTCTGTTCTATACAGATGGAAGGATGTAGAGTATTGCAACATGAATAGCCTGTAATCAAGAGTCAAAGGGTAAGATTCAAATCTTAGTGTTGCTAACATCTTTGACCCTTAATTCCTTAACTGTGAGATCAGGTTAGGTTTTCCCATGAAGGTGTTTATTAAGGTTTACACGAATTTCTATAAGGAGCTCTGTCGACTATTCTGAAGAAGACCTCTTATTTGGATGCTTTGCTTCATCCTTTTGTTGTAACATGGTAGTTTTGAGAGCAGGGATAGTTTAGCTCATTTCCATCTTAGTAGTATCTAACACTATGTGCTTTCAGTGTGTACTTAGTCATTAGAATTAAACTGAAATACCAGGAGTAGAATTTGTATAAGGAAGACTATAAAGTGAGGGCCAGGAATTGATGCCTTTGGTTGGATTATTGTGTTTGGTATAGTGATTTAAACCCAACTTTTCTCTAGGGGCATACTCTAGTAAGGTCAGTGAGATTGAATGGAAAATTTTATGTGGACGTTTCTCTGAGAAGATGTCAGTAGTTTTTATCAGTCTCAGAAGTGTCTGGTCTAAGCTAAGAACTGTCAGTTTAGAGGCAATCGAGAGGTGCCTGATAAATACTTTTTAAATGATTGGAAACTCTGTAAATTTCTGTAAAGAGCATATTTACAAAATAAGTTGATAGAAAAATTTAAAATGGATAGGCACTTGGGGTTTTTGTTTTTATTTTAACCAGTGTTTAGAAGCAGTGCTAGTAGAAAAATGCCCAACGTTTTATTAAAGGCAGATGGAAAATTTGAAGTTAATGAGAGAAGGATAGCGAGAGAAGTGGTTCAGAGTACACTATGAGTCAGAACACTTGGATTTGAATTCTGGCTGTCACTGAAGCTGGGTGACCGTGGGACAGTCATTTAGGTTATTTAACATCTTAATACTACTTCAGGTTTTTTTATCTGCAGAAGAGGGACATTAATAGTTCCTTTCCTGTAAGGTGTTTGTGGGGATTACATGTGCAGTATTTGACACATTTTACTAAGCATTTATTACGTGATAGGTAGGTATTTAGTCCACAGATGTATGCAGAAGCCCCATTATGTGGGTAATGGGTATTCTGGGTGTTGGGTACACAAGGCAGTGACTGAAACAAAGCACTTGACCTCACGGGCGGGGGGGACAAACTGCGTTTGAGCCAGTGGTAGCTAAGCTGACATTGGTCTCTTGTTGAAGCAGTTTAAGATCTGAAATGCCAAAAAATACTATGCTGTTGCTCAGTTGTGTCTGACTCTTTGCAACCTCATGGCCTGTAGCTCGCCAGGCTCCTCTCTCCATGGGATTTTCCAGGCAAGAAGACTGGAGTGGGTTGCCATTTCCTTCTCCAGGGATGTTTCCCAGCCAGGGATCAAACCCGAATCTAAGGCGAATTTTTCTTCCTTTTTTTTTTTTTTTTTTTTTAAACCACTGAGCCACCTAGGAAGCCACACCTAATTGTGTGGAGTTCTCAGTTGCTCAGTTGTTTCAGACTTTTGCAGCCCTTTGGCTCCTCTGTCCTTGGAATATTTCAGGCAAGAAGACTGGAGTGGGTTGCCATTTCCTCCTCCAGGAGATCTTCCTGACCCAGGGATGGAACTTGTGTCTCTTCTTGCATTGGCAGGTGCGTTCTTTATCATTGAGCCACCTGGGAAGCCCCCAAAAGTACTAAACAGCTGTTAAATATGTGGCATGTTATCTGTAAATGAATGCTTCAGAAACTTGCAAAAGGATATGCCATATCAAAAGATTTTATTACAAAATCTACATCTTAATCATTTACTTTAACATATATGGTTGACCTAAAAGGCTTCTGAATGCCTTTCATTTTTAATAGTTTTTAATATGTAACACTACTGATCTATTACTAAAGGGTTTTGGGATATGTTTTCTAGTAATGGTAATGGGTTTGCAATTTTACCACAGGTTGAGTTCATTTTTGTGACTGATAGTATACATTTGTGGAAATAATAATGACATTGACCTTTGAACTAACTGAACAGTTTTGGGCATGGATAGGAGATCAGGTGGATGTTTGGATGTTTAAAAAATTCTTTGTTGAGCATTGACTGATGGTTGGCATTGAACCCTGTTTAGTGATAAGAAATATACATGTGTTGTCTTCCCATTTGGTTAGTTTTTAAGAAGACTAAAAAGACAATTCCATCATTCTCTAGTTTTTCTGTAAATTGTTTGTGACCTAGTATGTTAAAGTTAGAGCTGTAGAGGACTTCTCTGGTGGTACAGTGGTTAAGAGTCTGCCTGCCACTGTCGGGAACACAGGTTTGATACCTGATCTGGGAAGATGCCGCGTGCTGCAGAGCAACTAAGCCCATTCACCACAAGGAAGAGTGGCTTCTGCTCGCTGCAGCTAGAGAAAACCCTTGAACAGCAAGAGACCCAGGGCAGCCAAAAGTAAATAAAACGGTTATTTTTAAAAAGAAAAAGCCAGTACTGTAGAGTACTATAGTCGATAACTGAAGTTTTGATGAGAGAAATGGGCTGGATTTTAGGGTTAGTTGAGTGATGAAAATTTCTAGAACATTTAAATGAAACATGGAAAGGAAAGAGCGTAGCATATTCAGGAAACTTCCTGTTGAGAGAAGAGGTTTCACATTGAAAACTGGGAAATAATTAATGGGAAAAGTGTGGCCCTTTGTGCCAACGCAGGTGTGCCCATCTTTCTCACTGTAGGTTGGTGAATTGGTTTCTTTGGCTATCCCCGACTTCTGTTTTTGTAATTCCAATCATGATCAGGTTTTACCTTGACCATTTTCTCAAGCAGCCTCTCCCTGATTCTTTGTTAGATACACAGTGCTAGCACTTCAAGTTCTGCATTGCCTTTATCACAATTTGAGTGATGATTTACTGTTCATCGCTCTTGGGAGAATGTGTGCTCCTTGAGAATGGGAACCACGTATGTTTTGATCATTGCTCTATCTGCATTACTTGGCACAGTGCTTAGTGCTTATTTTAGGTATTTTAAAATGTATTTTGGACGAATGATGAAACTTTGCGTTACAGGAAAATTAATCACACGTGGCAAAGGTAGAGAAAGCAAGCTTGGGAGCTGGGAGACCAATTAGGAGGTGGAAGGAATAGTACAGGTGTGAAGTGAAGAGACTTTGAGCGGGAGTCAAGTTGGGGAAAAGTCACACTTGGGAAATTGACTTAAAGGAAAGAAAAGCTAATCTCTGGAGTGATGAATAAGAGAAATAGTGTTACTATTTCTGAGTAAAAAGTTTTTCCTTGAGGATTTTATTGGAACAATACCTTACTATATTTTTATAGACACGTCTATCACTGAAACAATGAAAGGAACATTGGGTAGTGAAAGAGCGTGAACCCGTTAAGTCAGAAGGCCTTGGTCTTGTAATTTATCTTCTTAGAAGTTGTTTCCTTACCTTTCAGAACAGGAGACATATCTTAGTGTTGTGATTAAGTGAGATGGAATATGTAAAGGGCCTAGGGCTGTGATTAATTCATATTGTCATTTATCCTCCGATTCCTCATGTGTGAAATGTGGAACGAATAATCAGTATTGTAGCTCTGGCGTTACTAGAGACTGCCTGCAGGAAATCTGGCAGTGGATTTCATTTCTCTGAACTTCAGTTTGACTCTTTTTCTTGGAAAAAGTGGTTTGGAACTCAGATGTGATTTGGCAAGTGCTCTAAATGGAAGTGAGGAGATAAATATAGTAACTCATGTCTTGATTAGGTCTTATCTTAAACAACTTCTCAGGCAAACTATCCCCAATAATTTGTTAGACTCATTGTCCATTTCAAATTCTGCACTAGCCCTTTCACAGTTGGAGTAATTATTTACTGTTCATCCATCTCTTGTTAGAATGTGTGCTCACTGAGAATAGGAAACTGTTAATATATCCTCAGTGTGTCTGTATTTCCTGTCCTTCAGACAAATCCAGAATATTGTAGGTTGTGTCTTTGCTATATCCAAGATCTCAAAGATACTTTAGGTTCTTCTGGGTTCAAAAGTCACTGTAATTCTAATTCATATTTATGGTGGTGTTTTGAAGTATCCATTTGTGTTTGTCTTCTGTAGGCTATAATATTAAAATCAGGTCCTATTTATCTTTATACTTTCAGCACTTAGCTATACTACACTCAAATGTTACACTCTCTGTGTAAAGTAATTCATTAATTGAATTCAGCTGATTGTGGGTGATGTTTAGTCGCTAAGTTGTTTCCGACTCTGTGACCCCATGGACTGTAGCCTGACAGGTTCCTTTGTCCACAGAGTTTCCCAGGCAAGAATACTGGAGTGGGTTGCCATTTCCTTCTTAAAGGGAGCTTCCCCACCCAGGGATCGAACTTGCGTCTCTGAAGGTGGATTCTTTACTGCTGAGCCAGCAGGGAAGCCCAACCATGGGTGTAGATATTTCTGCTTTGCCCTGTCATTTGTGTGGCTGCAGGAAATGAGGAGAAGAACCATTCTGTGCCTTATGTTTTCCCCTAGTTCCTTTTAATCAAGTCAGTTCCGTCAGTCAATCATGTTCGACTCTTTGTGACTCCATGGACTGCAGCTCTCAGGCCAGACTTCCCTGTCCATCACCAACTCCTAGAGCTTGCTCAAACTCATGTCCATAGAGTCAGTGATGCCATCCAACCATCTCATCCTCTTGTTCCCTTCTCCTCCTGTCTTCAATCTTTCCAGCATCAGGTCCTTTTCAAAAGAGTTGGCTCTTTGCATCAGGTGGCCAAAGTATTAGAGCTTCAGCATCAGTCCTTCCAATAAATATTCAGTTCCTTTTAATAGCATAAGCAGAAACAGTATTTGAAAAAAGTAGTGATTATTTGAATAGTTTTAAAAAGCAGGATTCCCAAACTTACATTTTGTTTCTCAGGAGGAAAAAATAGATCGACACACTGTTTTAGAAGAAAACCACTATTGATTGTCGAGTTTGCTTAAGAATCTGAGGCTTGAGCTTATTGAAAGGATTTGATGAAGTTCACTGCATCCACATAGTTCACTGAAGCTGTGATTAAGTTCATCGCTTCCCTGGTGGCTCAGATGGTAAAGCGTCTGCCTGCAATGCAGGAGACCTAGTTCAGTCTGGGTCAGGAAGATCCCCTGGAGAAGGAAATGGCAACCCACTCCAGTACTCTTGCCTGGAAAATCCCATGGACCAAGGAGCCTGGTAGGCTACAGTCCATGGAGTCGCAAAGAGTCAGACACGACTGAGCAACTTCACTTTCTTTCTTTCATAACTTCATCCACATAACCAGTGAGGTGAGAGAGTACACACAGACTGTATCCTGCCCAAAGTCACAGAGCCCCTGCAGAAGGCCACGGTCCTGGCTCTGGGTGGGGTCTTAGCTGTTATACTGCCGGCAGGACTGTTTTAACACCTTTGACCAGGGAAGCTTAACTAAAATTTATTGGCTGTTTTTGTATTCATCTTGTCTTTTTTGCAAAGAATGTCTTCTGTGCTTGAACTCATTTACATTTGGGGGCTTTAGTCTCTGTTTGTAATTGTATAGTTAGACTTTGTAACCTAGATTCCTTATAAGACTATGGAGTACAGGAGTTAATTTTTTTTTTCAGGAGTTAATATTTTGAAGTATTGTAGTTACTCAGTTTTTAGGGGGATAGAGTCTTTATTTACATCTTTTCTTTAATCGTAACACTTTTCAAAGTCCTTGACTTGTTTTCTGGTTTTGATTTATATTTTGAGTTTCTAGAAAGATAAAATATTGAATCAATTAGAGAAAACAAAGATTTTAGATGGGTATTAGTATTTCTTAGTAAATACACTTACTAGTTTATTTCTTTCTTTCTTTTTTTTTTTTTAGCATTTCCCTTTATTTATGCCTGTGCTGGCTCTTCTCTAGTTGAGGCAGACAGTTGGCTGCTCTGTAGTTGCCGCGCACGGCTTCTCACCGCAGTGGCTTCAGTAGTTGGGGCACGTGGGGTCGGTAGTAGCACCCTGTAGGCTTTGGAGCACAGGCTCAGTTGTGTGGTGTAGGGGCTTAGCTGCCCCTGAGCTTGTGGGATCTTCCCAGACCAGGGATCAAACCCATGCCTCCTGCTTTGGCCAGTAGATTGTTTATTACTCAGCCACCAGGGAAGCCCACTAACTAGTTCATTTCTAAGTTATAAAATGTTTGTCATTACTTTTTATAAATAGTTAAAGTACTGAGGGTGGGATGAATGAGCAGTAGGCGTTTTAGTGATTTAAATTGCTGTTAGCAGTCATTCAAACATGCCTTTTGAAGTGTTAGAGTCTAAATATATCATTGTGTATAGACATTTTTTGGGAAACTTTTAAGAAGGTAAAAGATAACTCATAGTGTAATTTTACTGAAGTAGAAATGTTTCTAGTATTATAGTTTTTCTGAAGATAATTGCTTGCTGATGTCTTAAGCTGGGTGAAAAATGTGGGTGGAGTAATCTTAAAGGGCAATAGGCCAGAGATGAGAAACAATTGGAAATAATGTGCACAGTGCATGGTGGTGATACAAGATGTAATGTCTTGTTTTCCATGAACTATATTTCATCATCGTTGCATAAAGTCCCTTTTGGCCAATTTGGTGAATACTGCTGGATCTTGGGGAAAAATCTTTTGTCTTTATTCAGAGAAATAATTGTGGGGATAGAGAGTAGTCTTTTTCTTGATTAGAAAAATCCATTTAGCTTTTTAAATTACAGTGATAATAGCTTGTAATTATAGTAATAATAGTAATAATAATATCTTGGTGTTGGCCAATGATTTTGTGTGCCTCTAATTAATTTTTATGATTATCTCAGTGTGACAAAGCCATATATTTTACTTGCCTTAGAACGCCTACTTAAATTTGTCACTAAAATGTGAGCATTTCCCTTGTGCAAGGCACCAGCTAGATTTAGGAGTTCAACCTGAATAAGAGGTTTATAGGTGACTGACTCATTGTATACAAATCAACCAGCTCTTCCATCTGAGATGAGTAGGAAAGACCTTAGGGCGAAGTTTGACCTGAGCATATATAGCATGTAAAATAGATGAGGCACTTACTTACCTTTACTTTTTACCCCTAATTGCTTCTGAGTTTAAAGCTCTGAAAGCCTACAGGACCATGGCAGTTTGGAAGGCAAAACCAAGCAGTCTTAGAGAAATTAGATGAGGTCTAAATTCCTTAATTCTGCTTAAGACTAATCTCAGAACTTAACTGTTTGTTTTTTATATGTGAAAACTAAAGTGACCGCTCACTTCCTTGTCCCTGGAGCAAGTATTTTGGAGTTGAATTTTACACTGACATGGGGTTGCAAAGAGTCAGACATGACTGAGCAACTGAACTGAACTGATTGTTAGGTTCATGATCTGGTTCCATGGGCTACGATCTAAATTTGGGACAAGTTCTATGTGAGAGTAGTGTTGCTTTCTATGACTGACCTTGAGTTAATTTTTTCATGAAACTAATTGACTTGTAGAAATCAAATTTAATACATCATCTTATTAGTAAAACCATCTGTTCAAGCGAGGCAAATTACACGTAGATGCTAAATATCTTCTGTGTGTTTGTATCCATTGTAGGTATAAAAGCAAAGAAATAGTTTCCTATGGGTACACACCAGCTCAAACTGTGTCGCCTTATCGTGATGTGTAATATAGGCAACATTCTCAGTATTTCTAAAATCAGTAATTGACACATTTGTCCTTCATATAAATGTGACAGATTGTTTGGCATTAGTGCTTTGGACAAGTCACATAATTTTTGTGTCTCTTCTATCTGCTCAGTCTTTTTGCTCAGCCTCTTTTATCTGTAAGATGAAGCTACTCATACTTGAATATTAGTTAACAGTGATTACCTCATGCAGTTGTTGTAAGCATTACATGAGTTAATATACATCAGCATTGTTCCAGTTACTAGGGCTGCGTGACGAGCAACTCCAACGTTCAGTGGTTTTAAAACATTTTGCTTACAAATCTCGTGTCTGAGCAGGGCTTGGCATGATTAGATCATTCCTGCTCTGCTTGGTGTCAGCTTGGAGGAACATAGAGTCTGGGGACACCAGTCACCAGAAAGCTGGCTCATGAAGCTGTCCCATGTATGGGGCCAGGACCGAGAAGACTCAAACAGCTGGAGCCGGAACAGCCAGGGCTCTGGCATCTCTAGCCCTGTGTACTTTCTTCCTGGGATCTCTTCAGCATAGTGGCTTCAGGAGAGCCCGGTTTCTCTACTGACTGAGTGAGTGTGGTTCAGGGCTCGCACGCTGTGTCCCAAGAGCTAGACGGCCTTTGATGGCCCAGCCTAGGAAATTCTGCAGTGCCACTTCTACAAGAGTGTTAGGCTTGCTGAGATGCAGAGGAGGTGGGCTGGACACCCCACCCCTCAGTCCCCCATTTCTTGATGCCAGATTGTAAGAGGATGTGGGAAGCTGCGAGCATGGGGTGGACATCTTGTAAAATACAGTCTGACACAAGTGCACAGAAAAGCGCAGGGCACGCAGCAAGCAAGGCAGGGAGTGTGGCAGTACTTGTTCACTGTTGTGATCAAGAGTGGGAAGTCGTCTAAAAGTAGCAGAGCCTGCCTTTTGTGAGACAAATTTTGATACAGTAAATCTCATTTTTCCTTAGGATAAAGTCATAAAATGTAATAGGCAGTTCATAGTTTTCTTGAAATACCTATTTCTTTTAACTGGTTCAGTTTTAGCTTTTAATTTCTGTCAATTCCTGGAATAAAGAGCAGGGCACAAAAAGAGAGTCTTCCAACAAAAGGAGATGAGGAGTGGTATTAATAACTGAAGTAAAGATGTGTAATATCTTAAAGTTGTGTAATATCAGGCATACAACTTCAGACTTTTCAAAAATACGGGATTGTCATTGATTGACCAGCAACTGGAACAGTTTGACATTAATAAAGACTTACCATCTCCTCCACATATGCCTTAGTTTCCCTAAATCATTAAAAATAAAATACTATCGTCAATATTTTGTACTGTTTTGAATTTTAATTTCTAATCATTTGATTATAGGTATGGAGGAGACAGTAATCTTTGTAGTAGTGAGTGGTAGTTTTATTATGGATGAAAGGAGCATCATCTTTTAACCAAATACTAGTTTACCTTGTTATATGATTAGATAAGGAATTCCCTGTGTGTATTTTTGTTTACCTGTAATTTGATAAGTACTTTGAAAGCCAATTTCTATCCAAAGTTTATTACCAATAACAAAATTAAACAAACTTTATAATTTTTGTCCCTGTTTAAGTGTTCCTTCAGTTCAGTTCAGTCGCTCAGTCGTGTCCGACTCTTTGCGACCCCATGAATCGCAGCACGCCAGGACTCCCTGTTCATTACCATCTCTCGGAGTTCACTCAGACTCACGTCCATGGAGTCCATGATGCCATCCAGCCATCTCATCCTTCCTTAGAGTTAGTAGAATTTTTGTTTAACTCGTAACTTTCTTCAGTCCATATAGGGAACAATATTTCATTCTTAATAAAGCACATTTATAGAATAAAAGTTAAAATTACAGAATATTTCTTTTGTAATAATTCAGATACAATCAATGAGCTGAAGACATCCTAAAGATTATGTATTTTCACTTACAGAACAAAAATAACCTTGATCCTTAGAGATTAAAGGGAGTTCTTTTGTGTAACTTCCAAATCTTGAAGAAAGTGGCTGGATGTCTTGATCATTCTGTCTTCCTCCTCCATTTTTTAAAGTTTATGACACTCGATCCGTATATAATAGAGCTCAATGGTTTTTAACCTTTTTATAAAAGTTAGTAGTTTAGCAGTTTTGAGGTCTGTTGTTACAGATTTTTATCTGGAAACCCAATGCATAAGATATATTAAAATGGTGTTTTATTACTATTTTTTTGTAAGTTCAAAAATTTAACAGTTTGTCAAGTCAATTAAAACAGGAAAACTTTTTCAGATGAACTTAAATTTCATGTTAGGTTTGTGGGGAATACAAGTTGATGTCAGTTTTTAGTATCCAGTTTTTCTTACTCTGTTTTGGCTGCTTAGCTGTGAAAATGTGACTTGTGGACAAGGGCACTTTGTCTTTAGCCTGCATTTACACTTTAATTCTCCTGGCAGAGAGCTGTGACAGGGAATTGCCAGTAGGGAAATCTTGTTTGGAAGACGCCATTAGTTAGTGGTTGGTCTTAATAGTCTTTACTTCATATCACAAATACAACAGTGATCAGAATCTTAAATTTAAACAATAAAAATATTGTTTCATGACTAGCCACCTGGCTAGTCCTATAGCAGAAGAGAGCATTCAGCAAGTAATTGAGTCTTGGGAGACATTTAATTGGGTAAAGCATGAAGTGTGTGATTCACAGTCCTAACTTTTAGGACTGTGAGTGGAAAGTGGAGGCCTAAGTTAGGGTTAGAGAAGCACCAGTGCAGAGCTGCAGCTTTGCTACTCAATGTTATAGGAAATTCTGAAATTCCTACATTTTAGCTTTTTGATAACAAGAATAAAATACATTTGATTTCATGTTATACACTTATATATCATATTATACATTTGATATATATATCAAGTGTGTGTGTATATATATACATAATCATAATGACACCTCATCTTCAACCGTCTTGTAAAGTTAACACATTTCAGTAGCCTAGAAAGAGGAGAAGGACCCAGATAAGGAAAATTCATACCCCAGATGAGTTTCCTCACAGATAACTGGAAAGAAGACTGCAGATAAGACTGCCCCCATCCATGTGACCTCAGACTGAATTTCAGATTGAGCAGTTAACCCTAGAATAAAATTAGGATATTCTAGGTCAGAAACATACTCTTTCCAGGCTATTTTAGAGAGACCTTGAAACTTTGCTTTAAATACAGTCTGGATCAGTGGTTCTCAAACATTTTGCTCTTAATGACCTCTTTGCTTTCTTAAGTATGGAGAAAAACAAATTATATATCTCAATAAAGCTGTTAAAAAAGTTACTGAAGAAACCAAAGAGCTTGTTTATGTAGAGTACAGTTACCACTATTACAGGGTCAAAAATCAAAACTGAGAACATTAAAAACATTTGTTAATTTTAAAATAAGCCAATTACAAGTCATTTTTTAAAATAAAAACTACTTTCCAGTTAAAAAAATAGAAGAGTGACATTGTTTTATCCTTAATGTCTGCTGCTGCTGCTGCTAAGTCACTTCAGTCATGTCCAACTCTGCGTGACCCCATAGACGGCACCCCCAGGCTCCCCCATCCATGGGATTTTCCAGGCAAGAGTACTGGGGCTTAATGTCTGGCTGAACAAGTATTTCTCATGTCTGCTTCTCTGTTCAGCCTGATGCAGTGAAGTGATTTGGTTGAGCCATATGAAGAAAATCTGGCTTTATGCAGATATTTAGTTGGAAAAAGAAGTATTTTAATAGACTTTTAAAGTTAATTATGTGGCTCTTTGATAATTTGCCAGAACAAGTTCGTTTGTTTTTTAAGAGACTATTTGCAGTGTAGAATCTAAAACCATGTCAGTGAACTTCTCTTACTCCATTACTTTAAGACCACTGTCTCACCCTTCTCTGTGATAAGGTAGCATCCATGTATTGCTTCCTCTGCTCCTGTATCTTGGCATTTAGCAAGCTGATCTTCTCAGTATTGACAGCCCTATTGGCAGTGGTCATGTCTACCAAACATGTTTTGCTTGGAAGTAGTCTGAGTTATTAAAGAAGAGGCTATTCTTATATGTAAGTTTGAGTTGGCCCTTGAATTTCCAAAGGAAACCATTTTCATAGAATCCATGTAGTTGGTTACTGTAAATGCTAGAGTCTGATCTGCCAGATAGTTTATTAACAGGGCCCATGGGAAAAAAAAGGAAAAAGGGAATGTTGTTATGTTAAAAATAGCTTGTAGAAGTGAAGTGAAGTGAAAGTTGCTCAGTCGTGTCCCGACTCTTTGCAACCCTGAACTGTAGCTCACCAGGCTCCTCTTTCCATGGGGATTCTTCAGCCAAGAATATTGGGGTAAGTTGCCATGCCTTCCTCCAGCTTAGCTTCCCAACCCAAGGATCGAACCCAGGTCTCCGCATTGCAGGCAGATTCCTTACCATCTGAGCCACCAGGGTAGCCCAGAAATGGCTTATGCCCTTCCCTAAATATTGCATAGGAATCTGTGTGTTTTTTAACTTAAGGATTTTCGCTTGTCATGGTGTATGTGTGTTTTAGCTTACTATTCTACAGTAAGAGACAATTCCTTAGTTGGGTCAGTCTCAGTTGGGTAATAATAATGAAAGAGATCTTTTAGAGTCTTGCTACTTAAAATGTTGTAGCAGCATCATCAACAAGTAGGCTCTTGTTAAAAGCACAGTATGTCAGGTCTTACCCCAATCCACTGAATCAGAATCTGCAGTTAATAAGACCACAGATGTTCATATACATATTAGTTTGAAAAGCACTGCTTTGAGTTACTGAAACTATCTGAATAGACAGTGCTTTTTCTAGCTCAGGTTTTCTTCCATATCCCAGGCTGCTTTTTGTTCACATCTTACAGAATCAGTAAGTGTTCATTGGGAAGGAGAACTGACTGAATGAAAGATTTTAATATATGCTTGAATTTAGACATAAGATTGGGTGGAAGTAGAAAGTCAGATTTTAGTTCTGATCATATTATTATACTGTAGGAAGAAGGACACTGCTTTCTATGAAATCTGTATCTATCCTGTCAAAATTATAAATTACTTAGAATTTGTCTCCTTTGCTCTCCTGTATTAAAACTGTTGTCTTTATCAGTCTTGAGACTGGAGGGAACCACTGATTCTGGCGTGAATCTGGGACCAAAAGAGAGCCTGGAGATTGAGGATTGGACTCTCTCTGGCAGTTGGAGGTGCCAAGCAGGGGTCATGTGGCAGGACTCCACTTTGTCCTGCTGGGCAACGGGAGGCTTTGCGGGGATGCCGCCCGAATGTAGAGTGTCTCTGTCTTTGAGGGCAGAGAACGTGCGCCTTACCTCCTGCACTATTGCATTTGCCAATGGTAGGCAGAGGTCATGGGCTTTAATACCTGCAATATGCTCTCCTTTCATGAGGATCTGTATCCACATGAAGTACTGGTTTTCAAGTGAGTAATACTGCACATGAGCAATGTTTCACTGTTGCTTAGTGTTCATGGCTATTTGGACTCTGGGGTGAAGTTCATAAGCAAAACATGTTACGCACTGCGTAGATGGACTCTATTGCTAGTTGGATTTATCGCAAGGGTGTGAGTCTCTTGATGTTGCTCTACTTTGTTCAGTGTAAAGAAAATTAATTTGGTTTCATTTTCAGCTAATTTTGGACTTTCAAGTAAAAGCAATGGAGATGTGTGGTTAAAGTAATACAGAAGTTTATTTACACTTAAAGTCTGTCTTGCTTCTCCCACCCGCCCCAACACAGACAGCACTTTCTGTATCCTTGAAAGGAGGTTTGCCTTGGGGGATGGCTGTATCTCTGTGTCTCCCTCCACTTAGGTATACAAAGTGGAACAGTACTACCCTGCACTTCTGTGGCTCTTTTTTTTTTTTTAACTTGGAAGTTGTACCATAGTAGGCCATTGAGATTTATCTCTTTTCCGAGGTTGTTTATAAATTGAGTGTGCTGGATTGCTCATTTAAAACTACTATTTATTTGCCTTTGGAGTTAATCAGTGTGGCTTATCAAAGTATGAACTTCACAGGAAAAATGTTTTAAAATATATGAAGCAAGTGGCAAGGAAAATAGGGGCCTCATGAAACTTGGAATTTCTGGGGCTCAAGTAAAAATTTGTATTTCAGTATAAACTATACGGTTTTTCCTGCAGAAACAATATACAAATGAAATTTCATATATTCAAGAGTTGATTCACATTTTAAGAGTTTTCTAGAGATTACAGAGTTTTAGAATGAAGGGTTAGAGCTGAAATTTAGAATCTGTAGATAGACTGGGGTATACTTAGCCAGATGAACTTAAATACGTGAATATGCTTTAAAGAGAAATCTTGAGTCATTTTTCCTATCTTTTAAAAATCTTTATTTATTTGGCTGTGCCATGTCTCAGTTGCATCTTTAGGGGGATCTAGTCCACACATTGGGAGTGTGGACTCTCAACCACTGGACTACCAGGGAAGTTCCTATTTTTCATATCTGAACTATCCTAAAACATTTTTGTTATCTTTGAAAAATGAATGCATTTGATTTTAGACAGTGCTGCTGCTGCTATTTCACTTCAGTTGTGTCCAACTCTGTGCTACCCCATACATGGTAGCCCACCAGGCTCCCCTGTCCCTGGGATTCTTCAGGCAAGAACACTGGAGTGGGTTGCCATTTCCTTCTCCAATGCGTGAAAGTGAAACCGCTCAGTCATGTCCAACTCTTAGTGACCCCATGGACTGTAGCCTACCAGAGTCCTGTGTCCATGGGATTTTCCAGGCAAGAGTACTAAAGTGGGGGTGAATTCTAGACAGTATGTAAGTAAAATTTCAGATGTTCAAGAATTGATTTACATTTGAGAGTTTTCTAGAGATTATGGAGTTTTAGAATGAAGTGTTAGAGCTGAAATTTAGAATCTGTAGGTTGACTGGGAAATAGTTGGCCAGAGGACTGCAGGTCAGTAGCTCAGTTGTGTCCGACTCTTTGCCACCCATGGACTGCAGCACTCCAGGTTTCCTTGTCTCATCACCAACTCACAGAGTTTACTCAGACTCATGTCCATTGAGTCAGTGATGCCATCCAACCATCTCATCCTCTGTCGTCCCCTTCTCCGCCTGCCCTCAATCTTTCCCAGCATCAGAGTCTTTGAAATGAGTCAGCTCTTTGCATCAGGTGGCCAATGTATTGGAGTTTCAGCTTCAACATCAGTCTTTCCAGTGAACATTCAGAAATGATTTTCTTTAGGATGGACTGGTTAGATCTCCTTGCAGTCCAAGGGATTTTCAAGAGTCTTCTCCTACACCACAGTTCAAAAACATCAATTCTTTGGTGCTCAGCTTTCTTTATAGTCCAACTCTCACATCCATAAATGACCACTGGAAAAACCATAGCCTTGACTAGATGGATCTTTGTTGGCAAAGTAATGTCTCTGCTTTTTAATATGCTGTCTAGGTTGGTCCTAACTTTTCTTCCAAGGAGCAGAAGGACTTAAGTACGTGAAAATCATTTAAAGAGAAATCTGAAACAGTATTAAGCTTATTTAAGAAGTTAAAATTCAGTTTAAGTCTCAGGTGTGAACAAATAAGGTTGCATGTTGAATGTTCTTATTTTTAGAAGGGATATGCTGAAATAATTGTGGTTGAAGTATCATGTTTGCAACCTGTGGATGATTGAGAAAGACAAATTATATATAACAACAGGACAGTGTTATTATTGAGTTGAGATTTAATTATTTTTATTGAGGTATGGCTGATGGTACAATATTATACATTTCAGGTGTGCAGCATAGTGATTCATAATTTTTAAAGGTTATGAAGATATCCTCTGCCCGCCTTTGTCTGTAGAAAAACTTCAGCCAAATAAAAGTTTAATCAGAAATGTGAAAATGGAGAAACAACGGAAAACAGAGAACACCAAATAATGTAGTCAAGGACTTTTAGTTCCTTCTCAAGGGCTGTAGGTAATCCTCTGAGCCATATCCTGTGAGCAGTCTTACAGATACTGAAACCCCCACCAGGTAGAGAAGTTAACTTATGTGATAACCAGACTGTAGTCATGACATAAGCTACCACAATTCTGACAGCTGGCCTCAGGAAATGGAAACAAACGGACCCTGGAACTGAACTGAACTATACTTAAAACAGTCAAGATGACTCTGATCAGACCACAGATGACCAATTTCTGTATGACTGTCAGAGCTGACTGTACTGTTTCTACATGTAACGCCCTCTCTCAGCCTATAAAAGGTCTTGCCCACTGATGGTCACTGGAAGGTGTCAGCCCTTTGGACATGTTTCCTCCCATTCCCACCTCGCCCCCACCTCCCCTGCCCCCATCCAAAAGAAAGCAAACTTGACTTTCCACCAGCCTGGCCTCTTTAATGATTGCTTTTGAGCAGCAAGCAGAGCAACTGGACCCCACTTTTGATTACAATTATATTCCATTTATTAGTTATATACCCTGTGTTGTATAGTATATGCTTGTTTCTCCTGCTGCTGCTAAGTCACTTCAGTCGTGTCCGACTCTGTGCCACCCCAGAGACAGCAGCCCACCAGGCTCCCCCATCTCTGGGATTCTCCAGACAAGAACACTGGAGTGGGTTGCCATTTCCTCTCCATGAAAGTGAAAAGTGAAAGTGAAGTCGCTCAGTCGTGTCCTACCCTCAGCAACCCCATGGACTGCAGCCTTCCAGGCTCCTCTGTCCATGGGATTTTCCAGGCAGGAGTACTGGAGTGGGGTGCCATTGCCTTCTCCTAGCCTGTTTATTTTATACACAGTAGCTTGTACCTTTTCATTCCTCCCCATTGTCTCTACTTCCCCACTACCTGCTCCCTGCGGTAACCATGAGTTTGTAGTCTGTATCTGAGTTCAGGTTTAGATATGCTTTTTTGTGTTTTTGAAATTTTCTATAAAAAAGTTAGTGGAATGGGGAAGCATGCCCTTTAAAAGTTAATGTGAATTGTACGATTACTGCTTTGGAACTGTGGTGTTGGAGAAGACTCTTGAGAGTCCCTTGGACTGCAGGGAGATCCAACCAGTTCATTCTGAAGGAGATCAGCCCTGGGATTTCTTTGGAAGGAATGATGCTGAAGCTGAAGCTCCAGTACTTTGGCCACCTCATGCGAAGAGTTGACTCATTGGAAAAGACTGATGCTGGGAGGGATTGGGGGCAGGAGGAGAAGGGGGACGACAGGGGATGAGATGGCTGGATGGCATCATGGACTTGATGGACATGAGTCTGAGTGAACTTCGAGAGATGGTGATGAACAGGGAGGCCTGTCGTGCTGCGATTCATGGGGTCGCAAAGAGTCGGACACGACTGAGCCACTGAACTGAACTGAAATTAAGTATAGGCAGTTTTAGATTTTAATAGGTTTTAGAATCTGAAGCATTCTTACTGTTGGTCCTTCTGTGATTGATGCTACTTCCATGTAATTTCTCTATTGAGAAGATATGAAGAAAGGAAATAAAGTGAATTGCTCTTAAGATGATGGCAAAATGTGTTACATTTTTTATGATGTGAAATTCTTAACATTAAAAATTATTCACTTTTATTAATGACTTATTACTAATATTTCTTAGTAAAAAAATTACTAGTATATAATACTTTGTTTATTAAATAAAAAGTAAAAGGGTTTGAGGTTTATAAGACTTTGAAAAAACTTGAGGGCCAGCAAAGTACTTTTTGGACTTTGGTAAAATAAACTTTTGCACTTAGTTCTCTCTTGGTTTTTTAAGAGGGAAAATACAGCAAAATTTCCCAACTGCTTTGAGATGGAAAGAGGTAGGATGTGGTAGCAGTTGTATTCTCAGATTAGTGAATGGAAGAAAAGATCAAGAGATTTGCAACACTGTAAAGATAATCTTTTGATTTTAAATTATTTGCAGCTGGAAACTTTATTATTTTATCATGCTTCTTAGAACTCTGGAAGGGGTGGAATGTAGTGAGCTGTGTGTGTGTGTGTGTGTGTGTGTGTGTGTGTGTGTGTGTGTGTGTTTGGTTTGGTTTGTTTTCTGTGGGGTATGGTGTTGGGGACTTCACGTCTGGCAAAAGTTTCTTAAATTATTCCATGGCTGGTTTGAGGTACTAGTTTTTCTTTGCCTTGATTTGCAGTTTATTGCAAATAATATTTATTTGAAATTTAGTTTTAGAGAATAATTATTTGAAACTAATTTTAAAGCGTGTTGTTTTCTGGTGGAAAATACGGTTCGAATGCTTTATGGGGCAGAATGTCAAGTGGTAATCTTAATTATTTATAAGATCATATTCATGTTAGTGAACTTCTAGGAATAACACAGCCTTTTTCTTCTTTTGTAGCATAAGCAGTACTATAATGGATGTAGACAGCACAATTTCCAGTGGGCGTTCAACTCCAGCAATGATGAATGGACAAGGAAGCACTACTTCTTCAAGCAAAAATATTGCCTATAATTGTTGTTGGGACCAGTGCCAGGCTTGCTTCACCTCTAGTCCAGATCTGGCAGATCACATCCGTTCCATACATGTAGATGGTCAGCGAGGAGGGGTTGGTTTTGTCATTTCTTTTTTCACTCCCTGTTTTCATTAGTTTTATTAATTTGTATTTGCTAGTTAGGCTTTTTTTTTTTTAAGTAATTTTTAAAATTTTTTATTTTTCAAATGTTTTTCCCTTTTATTTGCTTTCCACATATTTGATTGAATCAAATTAAATAGAACATATTATGTGTTGGATTTTAATTTGTTCTTAGGTATATTACTTTGAAGAAATTAGACTTTTTAAAAATATGGTGGGAGTATTGTAAATGAATACTGTGTATTTCAAGGTTCTGATGTTTTTTGAGTTGAAGGCTTTTAGCAATTGGCACTCTTAGCGATTTCTGTTAGAGTGGTCTTAAATTGTCCCTGATGCTGAAATTAACTGGAGAAACTATTGGTGTCAGGATTAGTATACAGTCCTGTTAAATGGGTATCTGTACTCATTATTTGTGAATATTGATCATCTTTCCCAGGTCTTGCCAGAGCTCACTTAGTATTGACCTATAAACTTTTAGGAATCCATTTAGTTGTGTCAGTTCTTATAATTTTTATTGAATAGTAAGTAAAGAGCTAAAGCAAATTAGGTGTGTCACAGCATAATGGACCAAAATATTTGTAAAATTGATAGTATAATACATACTTTTCAACTTTATCTAGATTTTTGTCTTGAATAGTTAACCATTCTTAGTATGTTTTTATAAATTTAATGTCACATTTTTAAATTACAGATAATTAGGCCACACACTGCCTATCAGTATGGTATCACTATTGAGATACACTAATACTAACATGATTAAAATCTTAAGTAAGTGGGTAACTGTTTCCAAGGTAGTATTAATATTTAGCTTGTATTACTGATCTTTTTTAGAAAGCATGCAGCCAAAGTAGGGACTCCTAACATTTTTACCAGTGGTATTGCATTTGAAATTTCTTTTAAAAAATATTTACTGTTATTACAATATGTTACAATGTTTCAGCAGTCTTTCAGTTACTTAAACTTGTATAAGTGAACATTTGTCTCATTATTAGATTTAATACATATGGAGTCTGTAGATATCAGAGGGTGTATTAACATATTATTGACTGGGGGATTTTTGCAGAAACTAACGTGTATGGTTGGTAATGTGTTATGTAAGTGAATGTTGAAACACTCTGGTCAATAACATTCGGGTAACAAAAGACATCTCTGGTCAATAAGTTGCTAATGAACGCTGCCCATCATATGGTATTTTCATTGCATAACCCGGCTCAGTGGTTAAGCTGCTTTGGTAACACTCTTTATTTCCCCCTCGTGTATATCCCTTGGTTTCTTGGTCATTAGAGTTGCCTTTTGTAAACCAGTGCTTGGAGTCACTTGTTATATCATCAAGGTAGTCCTGTGAACCATGGCATGATGCTTTATAGGCACTCGACTTGGCAACTACATGCAGGATCCCAGGCTCTGCAGGCATGACCTCTTAGTAGTATAGACTTTCACATTTCTAAGTCTTGATCGTACAAGTTGAGTTGGCACACAGACTTTATGAGAATGTTTTCAGCCTTTTACAGATTTGTAGGAAAAATGGAATGTGTAATGTAATCACTGCACCTGCATATATCTTACTGATATTACAGAGCCAGGCGTGAAGTTTTAGTATTTCTACTTTAAACTTGTTGAAACGGAAACCCCCCATGTCATTTCTTGAATGCTTAATTCATAAAATTACTTTATTACAAATAATAAGATTCTCTGGCTGATTTTAAGAGTAATTCTATTTTGACTAAAGGAGTTCTGATCTTTGAGGGACATTAGTTGCTAAACTACAGACTTAAAGGCTCAGCTAAATGAACAAAATACATTTCATTATATTCCCATTATTTTTGCATACCAGACTTAAGCTTTCATAATGAAAGTTTGAATGAGAATTTGAAAACTTGATGTGTTGTGTGCTCAATCACTTCAGTCTTGTCCGACTCTCTGCAGCCCCGTGGAGTGTAGCCTGCCAAGCTCCTCTGTCCATGGAATTCTCTAGGCAGAGGTACTGGAGTGGATTGCCATGCCCTCTACAGGACCTTCCTGACCTGGGGATTGAACCTACATCTGTGTCTCCTGCATTGCAGGCACATTGTTTACCACTGAGCCAACAGAGAGGCCCAAAACTTGATTACTGATAGATAATTTACGAAATCTCAATCTGGTTTGTGTTTTAAAATAGAGTAGTTATGTTATGGCCATACCGCCCTGAACATACCTGATTTCAGCTACAGTTGAGTAGTTGTTAATTGTTTGTTTTTTTCTTTCAGTGACCTCTTTGAAGGGAAATTTTTAAAATTATTTTTAAGTGTGCACTTCAGTGGCATTATTAAGTACATTCACGTTGCTCTACAATGACTACTAATCCCTCTCCGTAACTCTTTTATGTCCCAAACTGAAATCTGTACCTATTAAATAATACCTCCCTAATCCTCCCTTCTGCTAACCTCTAGTAACCATGGTCCTACTTTCTGTCTTTAAATTTGATTATTCTCGCTTTCTCTCCTGTATAGTGGAAACAGCTGATTTTGATGACATTTTAAAGAGTTTTTAATTCTCTTCTTTTTACTCCAAATGTGAAACTGTCACAGTGGAACAGAAACAAATGAAGAAAATTTTTGGCAACTCTAGAGGTTTTTATGTTTCTGGTTACTGAAAGATGAGAGTTCTTCTGGAGCAGTAAGGTAGCAAGATCTACATCCTGCATTAATTCCTGTTCTTTTTCTCATCCCACTCTGCTGTTCACCCTAGGAAAACCAAAACTATAACAGCTTAGTAACTGCTTTACCTGCCTTAAGCTATTTATGTTGCTGTGCCATGTGGCCTTCAATTGTATTTAGAGGCTGAAGGCAAGTGGAATTTTAAGGTTTCCTGACCTTTTCATATGTCAAAGTGGGTGGATACTTAATCCTATAGTAAAAGTTAAACTTATCATTTAAGCACCTTTTTTTTTTTTTGAATAGACCTTTTTAAAAAAAATCATGAAAGTACTTTCTTCTCTAAAAAATAAAGAGAAGAAAAACTTAATCTTTTTTTGTTCAGTAAAACAGAATTGTGTTCTTGGGTTCATACTTCCATGCATGACTGGATTTCAGAAACTAGACCGAGCTATTTTGCTAGTCAAATTTCAAAGGCCTGTGTCCTCTTATTACACACGTAAGTCTTGGTAGAAGGGGAACTTCATCTTGTAGGATTTCAATGGTTCAGTAAGATCCATTAATGTAGTGGGTTTTTTTCCCCCTTGTCTTAACTATTTCTCACTTTAAAATCAATTGCCAGAAAGAAATCTGTTTATCACGTTTAAGAAATCTCTTAAACGTGTTATTTTTATTAAGTTTACTTTTGTATATGTTCTTTGGTGCTCTTGAGGCAAGAGGGCCAGAGGGATATTTTGGGGGAGGTGATGACGGGGTATTACTATTTGGAGAGTTGAATGAGTTACCTTGATGTTACATAAAATTAGGCTTGTAGACTCTCAAGGTTACATTGAATGCTGCTAGGAAATGGGGTCAATCTTAGGAGGTCAGTTTGAGTTTTGATTGCCAGTCTGATATTACTAGATTCTGAACACAACATTAAATTGGGCATATCTTTTGCAATAAATGAGGGATGTTTTTTCCTTGTATTGTGAGAGCTTACCGAATAGTTGTCTTCTATTTATTAAATGTCTTTTAACAGAGGAAATTGAAAATGTTAACACATTTAATGTGGTTAAAAATTACAGAATACAAAATTATAGCCTTCATTTTAGATTTTGAAAGAGTAGACTGATTAGAGACAAAATAATTAGATGTAAAAACATTTACTTCTCTTTATATGTTCACATTTTGTGAAAAACTGAAATTATTTTTTCTAAGAGCTTAAAGGAACCCTGAGATCATCCATTTAACCCCTTCCTGACTTTATTTTAGATTGTCTGTCTCTCATTTAATATAATATCTTTCTGTATCATTTTACTACAGAAGGAATCTAATTATTTAGTAACAGTAGACTTTTTTTTTTTACTCCCTTTGAGGATGTAAATTGTATTGCTTACTGGCTCTATTTAGAGTATTAGGCTGATTTTACTTTACCAGTAGTAACAGAATTTCCCTTACACGTGCTTATTAGACTTTGTTAGGTTGCATTGTATTATTTTGCAGTGAGTCTTAAAATTTACTTCATTTTTTGATGGATTCATTTATGCACTTCATGTATGATATGTGGGTACTCAGGTGTAAGTGCCTTTATTTTTACTGTCACACAATCCATCATAGGTGTAGAACTTGTGGTGGTGGTGTTTAGTCTCTCAGTTGTGTCTGACTCTTTTGTGACCCCCATAGACTGTAGCCCACCAGACTCCTCTGTCCGTGGGATTTCCCAGGCAAGAAAACTGGAGTAGGTTGCCTTTTCCTTCTCCAGGGGATCATCCTGACCCCAGGGATTGAACTCAGGTCTCCTGCATTGCAGGAGATTCTTTACTGTCTTAGCTACCAGGGAAGCCCATGCATGCATTCAGGTAAATGCTCTAGTTCAGGAAAATTGACCAAAGTAAGGAGACTAGGACTACCCTTGCTTTGTACAATCTTCTTCATGTTAGGCCTTTTGGAGGGGACCCTGACGGTAAAGCTGCCCTGTTCTGACAGTAATGGGCAAGGTTTTCTAGAGGAGTTCTTAACAGAAAGCCTGAACTTCCCTCTAACACTGAAATTTTAGACCTCTTCATCTTACAAGTTAGGTCATTGTAAATCTGAAGTTGTTAGTAGAAGAATATTTTTTAATGGCCATGTGCTGTTTTTTTCCTTGGACAGTCTGGCAGAAAAAAATTGGCAGCAGTTATTTTGAGAAGGTACTTCCAGTGTCTAATATAAACCCAAGTTTTCTGGTAACTAGTCCTGAGAGAAAATATTATCTTGTATTTTCATTGTGTTCTGGACTTATAACAAGTATGTATTCATAGCATCTATTTGGTGACAAAGGAAATAGAGACTTAAATTAGGGGTTCTTTGAAGATTGTGTAGCTGCAAAATATGAAAGGACTGGATAGATTTTAGGTTGTTTACTTTTGTTCTGTTTGTTATCTAATACAACCTGTTTTAACTAAGCCAATTTATCATGAAAGACTGGACTATGAACCTCAGTGTTCTAATTAACATAGTTAGATCTTAATTCATTTTAAGATAGTTTAGAGGAACCATGTCAGATTTTGTTCTTGAATAATTCCATTCATATTGAGCTCCTGTAATGTTTTCAGTGTTAATTTTTACAAGGAGAAAGTTTCTAAAAATGGAGTAAAAATGTTTTTCATATGTTGTGCATACAGAAAGTCTCAGATCAAATACCCCTTTGTCAGATTTTGGACTGGACTTAAAGAAATTTAGCTCTTTAAAGATTTATGGTTTGGGGGAATACTTGATAATGGATTTTTAGTGTCCATTTTGTGTATCAAGATTATCCTTATGCAAGTTTACTTCTCCGCTCTCCCTGCAGAGTAGTTTTCAGGTGTTAATATTCCATATAGCTAAACATAGTTTGCTTTGATTTCTTTACACTTATCTCATTTCCTATAAAATTTACTAGGTTGAAGGTTATGGTTTTTCTTTGAACCTGAAGGTGTTGCTGCCCTAATAGTGTTACTAGACATTATTCCATCTAGAAGGATAGACCATACCTGTTCACACTAGAGGCTGTTATCTGATGGAATCAGATGGCCGGTAATTGCCTCCTATAGAATCCCAGGGATGGGGGAGCCTCGTGGGCTGCCGTCTATGGGGTCGCACAGAGTCGGAAACGACTGAAGCGACTTAGCAGCAGCAGTGCTTCACTTTCACTTTTTACTTTCATGCATTGGAGAAGGAAATAGCAACCCACTCCAGTATTCTTGCCTGGAGAATCCCAGGGACAGAGGAGCCTAGTGGGCTGCCGTCTATGGGGTCGCACAGAGTCGGACACAACTGAAGTAACTTAGCAGCAGCAGTGTTTGTTCAGAGGAAAAAGAATTAGAAATCAGACATGGTTGGTTCTCCCAACTGTAGCTGTTGAGTAGGGACAGAATGTGAGTATTTATATTGTTATTTCTTTGAGAGTAACTCAGCACAGGCATTTAAGTGTTATAACAATTCTTTACTGTTATTTATTTATTTTTTGGGGGAGGTATAACTGAGATTAATTTTGTTCCCAAATACTTGCTTTAGGACATACCTGTTTGTGTATGACTTGGTCAAAGCGTTTTAAACCAGTCTGTTTATTACTTGGATTGAAAATTTAAGACTGAGTCTTTGTATTTTTGAGTTAGGAAATTGATAGTATTGATATCCACATATGATTATTAAACACTGAATTAGTCTTCACAGCATATTGGTATACCTTTAAAGACTTCTCTACATTCATTAAAAAGTGGCTTTTAATTTTGGGAACTTTAGGAATCATTTTATAAACATGTACTAGGGTCAGGAATATCTGCTTAACTAAAAGAGACCCGCAAATGCATTAAGCACAGCAGTGACAGTGTTGTCTTATTGTGAAATGGTGTTGAGTAAAAATCGATCTCAGTTATTTTAGCATGTTTTTCTAGATTTCTAAAAATTTTCCTTTAAACTTATTGTTTAGTGATTATTTCCTCAGTCCTGTGTGTATCTTTGTTTTGTTCTATATGCAGTACATTATAATCTTCAAAGTGTGGCTCTATTCATAATTGTAACCTTAGAAAAGAACAGAGCCTATAAATGGTTCTTTGAATGTAATGGTTACTGTAGGTTCATACTTCTTTTACCGATGATGGGGAGCAGTTTTCAGTTTGATAAAAATAGAATCAGTCAAAAAAAAAATTGGTATCTCAGTGTAGGAAGATGGTAAAAATCATGTTAGTTGTTAACCCAGTCATACTCAGTTGCCTGAACCTAAGAATATGGGTCTATTATTATAGAGTAACTGCTGTCATAGCTTCTGCAACTGTATTAATTTTAGCATTCTGTATTAGATTTTGCTTCATAATCAAGACAATTGGGAATCATTTTAAATAAAACAACATAAATGTAACATAAACATATTGGTATGCATTTGAGAATAGGAAATCAAGAACAGCAAAATTATAATTGGAAAATTTGTCCACTCATTTTTTGAAGGTGAAACTATCAGTAACTATCAGTTGACGGTTTTGATTTATTGTCGTCATTTCTTTATACCTTTATATATTCCTAACATTTACAGTTAGTACATGCTTGTTCCTTCATGCAGTAAGCAAAAAAGTAAATTATGGTCCATTGTTCTAGTTCTTAGGACTATATTGTTAATATTTTGTAGATTTCCTTCTGAATGGCTCATTGGGATTGGTATATCAGTTCCCTATTGAGGGAGTGGACAGCAGCCTTAAAGGGGGAACAGTTAAAACTGTGCCTCATGTTGGAGGTTCAGAAAGTACCATTGACTGGTACATTCAGTGTCTCTTTGTCAATTGAAGACTTACAGCATGTTTATTTGAATTTACAGGGAATAAAAGTCCCTGTTGAAAAAAGTGATGAAAATAATTACGGCTCTTCTGTTAACAGGTGTTTGTTTGCTTATGGAAAGGCTGTAAAGTATATAACACTCCATCAACCAGCCAGAGTTGGTTACAGAGGCACATGCTGACGCACAGCGGAGACAAACCTTTTAAGGTAAGTAAGTGTAAGAGTTTTTCTTCTTAACTTCACGTTGACATGTTTCTTAATAAGCATACTTTTGCCCTCCTAAAAATTTTTCAAAGAACCATTTGTTTTAATATTCCTGTAGATGCATGCGATTTTATAAAATAGATGAAGGTAAAAATAATTTAATCTGACTTTTATAATTTGAAGACCAGAAGAAAGTCAGTGTAGAGGTAGGGTCTTTGCACAGCTAGTAGGCAGAGTAGCACCTTGAATGGATGTCTTTAAAACTGATTGGTTGTGGTTAGTACCTTGTACTCTAATTTTGTTTTCTCAGTGTGCGAACAGTCCTAATTATTACATGAAAAAATTTTGAAATTGTGGAGCATTAAAGGATTTGATTTCTTTCCCTCACTTTGAGATCGTGTTACCAAGCTTAGTCATAAATTACCATGTCAAATAGATGTATTTGGGAAATTTTGAGCAATTTCATGTAAAAAGCATTTTTCGTTTTATCCTCATAAAAAGTTAAAATATTTTGCTTTGTAACTATGGAAAGCATACACCATAGAGATGAAAAGTTTGTCTTTAAAGAAGTTTAGTAGTTGTTAAATACAGTGTCTACTGGTATATATTAATAAACACTGCTGTGCCAGAAACTCACTTTGGGTTTCATTAGAGGAGGAGGTAATTTGTGTGCATTTTCTTTTTAATTACTTAATTTTCTTGGAAAAGACAATCATTAACAATTTTAAGAAATTTATAAAGAAAAAAATTTATATTCAGAAATCTTTCTACCTTTCTTATTTCTTATTTTCTCTCCCCTGAATATATAATTGTTCTTCATAATTACTGGTGAATTCTTTGTTGAACTACAAGTAGATTCATATGTAGTATCGTTATCCTTCTGCTTACATAACATCTAATAAATTATATACTCTCTGTATCTTATTTTTTATAAACTTTATATTTTAGAGCAGTTTTAGTTTTACAGAAACATTACAAAGATTAGAGTTCCCTTATGTCCTGTACCAAGTTTCTCCCATTATCAAGAATTTTATTGTGTGTATGTGTACCTTGCTTGTGTAACATGCTTTGTAGTAGAGATCTTTTCATATCTGTTCATAAAGAATAGTCTCTTTTTAACAACTTCTTAGTATTCCATTGTGTGGCTATAGCAGTTCATTTAACCAAACTTGTATAGCTGCTTTGGTTGATTTCAGTCCTGTGCTGTTGGAAGTAGTGCAAAAGCTATATAACCATTGATAATTTTAATAAATATTGCCACACTGCCTCACTGGGGGTTGTGCCTTTATCAGCAATGTTAGAATGTCTGCTTTCTTCACAGGTCTGTTAAGAGAGTTTTGTCAAGCTTTCATATTTTTGTCGATTATAGGTGAGAAATTGCATCCTGATGTAGTGGTTGTCCCATCAGTTGAGTCCCCCTCCTCCCCTTAAGATTTATTTTGGGCTTCCCTGGTGGCTCAGTTGGTAAAGAATCCACCTGCAATGCAGGAGACCTGGGTTTGATCCCTGGGTTGGGAAGATCGCCTGGAGGAGAGTGTGGCAACGCACTCCAGTACTCTTGCCTGGAGAATCTCCAAGGACAGAGGAGCCTGGCAGGCTGCAGTCCATGAGGTGGCAAAGAGTCAGACTCAGTTCAGTGACTAAGCCTAGCACAGCACAGCGCAAGATTGGTTTATCTTTTTTGACTGCTGTGGTCTTCCTTGCTGCGCGTGGGCTTTCTCTAGTTGCAGGCAAGGTGCAGGGGTGGGGCTGCACATTGTTGCAGTGCTGGAGCTGCTCATGTGGCTTCTCCCGTGGAGCCCGGGCTCTAGAGCACAGGCTCAGTTGTTGTGCCGCATGTGGGCTCTTCCCAGCCCAGGAATAAAACCTTTGTCCCCTGCATTGGCAGGCAGATTCTTACTCACTAGACCATCAGGGAAGTTCCCAGCTTGTAAGATCTTAGTTCCCTGACCAAAGACTGAACCTGGGCCCCTAAAGTAAAAGCGCCAAGTTCTAACCATTGCACTGCCAGGGAATTAATTCCCTCCCCTGATGTAGTGTTAATATGGTTTTCCTTTATTATCAGTGAAGTAGGGCATCTTTTCATATGTTTAAACATTTGGATTTCTTTTTCTTTATTCTCTAAAAAATAGTCTCTTGAGCTTTCTGTTGGCATGTGTGTCCTGTAACGTTAACCTCCTCGTCTTCCCTCTTCACATACTGCAGGTTCTGGTCCTCGTGTGACCTGGGACAGTTTTTTAAACTTCCTGTCTGACTTGTAGCTGGTAATAGTGGTTACCTCATAGAACTGGTGGCTTCCCTGGTGGCTCAGATGGTAAAGCGTCTGCCTACAATGCGGGAGACCTGGGTTCGATCCCTGGGTCGGAATTTCCCCTAGAGAAGGAAATGGCAACCCACTCCAGTACTTTTACTTGGAAAATCCCATGGACGGAGGAGCCTGGTAGGCTACAATCCATGGGGTCACAGAGTCGGACAAGACTGAGCAACTTTACTTCATAGAACTATACGGTATATAGTAAATGTAAGAGCTTATTGTTAAAAGTAAGAGAATCATTTACTTTCCCATTATATTCCTTTCCATATATTTTTCTTTAAGGCAGCCATTCTTTTACTGGTTGGTTATGATGTTCAAGTTAATTTCACAGTCCTTAGAAATGGATTTTTCCCCCAAATCTCTTTGTAGAAGCTGTGGAAGAGTTTCATTGAAGAGGGCGAAAGAAACTGTGAAACTGTCTTTAAAAGACAAGTTAAAGGATGTGATTTAGTGAGGCATTGTTCTGTAAATAGTAGGAACCATTTGAATCAAAAAAGCTTTTGTTGATACTTGCATTACATAGCATTGTGCTTGACATTTGGAAAGCAGGGTGAATGAGAATGGAGACCTCTGCCCTTTAGAGAACTTTTTTTCTTTAGGATTTTACAGATCTAAGTAGGTTTTAGTAATAAAATGTCTTCAGTTCAGTGCAGTCGCGACCCCATGGATGCCAGGCTTCCCTGTCCATCACCAACTCCCACAGCTTGCTCAAGCTCATGTCCATTGAATCGGTGATGCCATCCAACCTTCTCTTCCACTGTTGTCCCCTGCTCCTCCCACCTTCAATCTTCCCCAGCATCAGGGTCTTTTTAAATGAGTCAGTTCTTCATATCCGGTGGCCAAAGTACTGGAGTTTCAGCTTTAGCATCGGTCCTTCCAATGAATATTCAGGACTGATTTCCTTTAGGATAGACTGGTCAGATTTCCTTGCAGTCCAAGGGACTCTCAAGAGTCTTCTCCAACACCACATTTCAAAAGCATCAATTCTTCTGCGCTCAGCTTTCTTTGTAGTCCAACTCTCACATCCATACATGACTACTGGAAAAACCATAGTTTTGAGTAGACAGACATCTGTTGGCAAAGTAATGTCTTTGGTTTTTTAATATGCTGTCTAGGTTTGTCATAGCTCTTCTTCCAAGGAGCAAGTGTCTTTAATTTTGAGGCTGCTGTAACCATATGCAGAGATTTTGGAGCCCAAGAAAATAAACAAAATCATTGATTTGTTGTCATTCAGTTGCTAAGTCATCTCTGATTCTTTGCAACCCCATGGACTGTAGCATGCCAGGCTCCTGTGTCCTCCACTATCTAATAAAATGTTACGTGCCAATAAATGTCTGTCAAAAGGTTCTCTGGAAACATAGATTAGTGACCAATTAATGGGACTGAGAAAGAGTAGTAGAAGTTGAGTGGGAGTTGACTACAGAAGGGGATCATGTGATGATTCTTGAGACAACTCCCTTTGGAAGTTTTTGTTTTTAGTTGTAACATATCACAGTGTACATTAAAGTGTTTCAGTTCAGTTGCTCAGTCTTGTCCGACTCTTTGCGACCCCATGAATTGCAGCACGCCAGGCCTCCCCTGTCCATCACCAACTCCCGGAGTTCGCTCAGACTCAGGTCCATCGAGTCAGCGATGCCATCCAGCTGTCTCATCCTCTGTTGTCCCCTTCTCCTCCTGCCCCCAGTCCCTCCCAGCATCAGAGTCAACTCTCCTCATCAGGTGGCCAAAGTACTGGAGCTTCAGCTTTAGCATCATTCCTTCCAAAGAAATCGTAGGGTTGATCTCCTTCAGAATGGACTGGTTGGATCTCCTTGCAGTCCAAGAGACTCTTAAGAGTCTTCTCCAAAACCACAGTTCAAAAGCATCAGTTCTTCGGCACTCAGCCTTCTTCACAGTCCAACTCTCACATCCATACATGACCACAGGGAAAACCATAGCCTTGACTAGACGGACCTTAGTTGGCAAAGTAACGTCTCTGGTTTTGAATATACTATCTAGGTTGGTCATAACTTTTCTTCCAAGGAGTAAGCATCTTTTAATTTCATGGCTGCAATCACCATCTGCAGTGATTTTGGAGCCTCAGAAAATAAAGTCTGACACTGTTTCCACTCTTTCTCCATCTAAAGTATACTTAAGTATTTCATATGTTTGTATGTACCTGTGTCACCACCATTCCGATAAGGAATATTTTCACTCCTTCCCCTAGACCAGATTATGATTTCTATCATCTTGACTTAGTTGTATGAGCTTTTGTGTCTGGCTGTTTTCACTTAACAAAATAGAAGTGAGATTTGTCCTATTGTAGGTTGTTATATTTTTAGTCATTAAGTTGTATCTGTCTGACTCCTTTGTGACCCCAATAGACTGTAGCCCACCAGCCCCGCTGTCCATGGGATTCTCCAGGCAAGAATAGTGCAGTGGGTTGCCATTTCCTTCTCCAGGGAATCTTCCTGAGCCGGTGATTGAGCCCATGTCTTCTGCATTGCAGGCAGATTCTTTACTGCTGAACCACCAGGGAAGTTCCCTGTGTACCAGTCATTTAAAAAAATAGGTACTGTGTAATATTCCAGTATACAGTAAACCATAGTTTATTCTTTCTCCTGCTGATGAGCAAGTTGGTTGTTTCTAGTCTTTGGCTGTTACTAATCAAGCTGTCTTAAACATACTCTTCCACACGTCTTCTGATGGTAGAATGTACTCATTTCTCATGGTTGTATAGTTAGGAGTGGAATTACTGAGTCACAGATAAGTGTATATTTAGCTCTAGAAACTACAGACTCTTTTCCAAATTGGTCATACATTTTATGTTCCCACCAGCAGTGAATGAGAGTTTTAGTTGCTCTAGATCTTGATATTTGCCATCTTACTAATTTTAGCCGCACTTCCCTGGTGGCTCAGACGGTAAAGCATCTGTCTGCAAAGCGGGGGGGATCCTGGGTTTGATCCCTGGGTTGGGAAGATCCCATGGAGAAGGAAATGGCAATCCACTCCAGGACTATTGCTGGAAAAGCCCATGGACAGAGGAGCCTGGTAGGCTACAGCCCATGGGGTAGCAAAGTCGGACACAACTGAGCAACTTCACTTCACTTTGGTGTCCATTTAGTGACTTTGGTATCCCATTGTGACTTTTAATTTTTACTTCCCTGCTGAGTAATGGTTGAACACATTTTCAAAGGCTTTGCCTGTCTGAATTTCCTCTTGTGGGTGAAATGCCTATTCAAGCCCTTTTTTTCATTTTACGGAATGATTTGTTTTATTATTACATAAATTTTTATATATATTTTGAATATAAGTACTTTGACAGATATATGTATTTGAACGCCATTCTGTTTTTGGTTATCCTTTTTGCCTTTTCCTAACAGGATTTTTGAAGAATAATTTCTAGCTTTAGTGAAGTCTAATCTATCAATTTTTTATTGTTAGTGTTTCTTGTATTGTGTTTAAAAAATCTTTGCCAATCCTCAGTATATGAAGATGAGGAGGATCTTACAGAGAAGAGTTTTGTCTTACAATGATAGATTATTTCAATAGATTATTTCAAGAGGTGTGTGTGTGTATATATCAGTTCAGTTCAGTTGCTCAGTCCTGTCCAACTCCTTACAGTCCAAGGGACTCTGAAGAATCTTCTCCAACACCACAGTTCAAAAGCATCAGTTCTTTGGCCCTAGCTTTCTTCGTAGTCCAACTCTCACATCCATACATGACTACTGGAAAAACCATCCCTTTGACTAGATGGACCTTTGTTGGCAAAGTATTGTCTCTGCTTTTTAGTGTGCTGTCTAGGTTTATAATTTGCTTATCTTAATACTTAACAAGTATATAATTAAGTAGTTTTTAGTGTATTCATAGGTTTCTGCAACTATCACTACTACTTACAGAAATACATGATTTTGAAAAAAAGACAAGCATAAAAGAGTAAGTGAACTATTTCAGGAATAACATGCAGTTTCATATATTCAGTGATACTTTATGGTGACAATTTGAAATCGTTAAAAAATTCTGACTAAGTAAGCTTGGACTGTCTAGAAACTAAGTATAAAAGCAATTGGTTGCAAAATGTCTTTCTATACTTTTATTATCTTACTATCTTTTAGTCTGGAATCCAGTTATTATAAGGAGTTAACGTTATTTATTTTGTCTTCTATATTTACCATATGTTTCAAGCATTTGCCAAGGAGTTCAGTTTTATTCCTATCTTAAGCAGCCTTGATGTTGGCTGCTCTGGTTTGGTGGTTTGTGTGTGGGATAATTGATAGATTCATCTTGATGAGGGATTTTTAGGAATGGACACTGTCTTTACTGAAAACATTTAAAGTTATTATTTTTTTTTGTAAATTAATTTATTTAATTGGAGGCTGATTACTTTACAGTATTGTAGTGGTTTTTGCCATACATTGACATGAATCAGCGATGGGCGTACATGTGTCCCCCATCCTGAACCCCCTCCCAACTCCCTCCCCATCGTATCCCTCAGGGTCGTCCCAGGGCACCAGCCCTGAGCACCCTGTCTCATGCGTCAAACCTGGACTGGTCATCTATTTCACATATGGTAATATACATGTTTCAGTGCTATTCTCTCACATCATCCCACCCTCGCCTTCTCCCACAGAGTCCAAAAGTCTGTTCTTGACATCTGTGTCTAGTTGTCTTGCATACAGGGTTATCGTTACCATCTTTCTAAATTCCACATATATGTGTTATTAAACTGTATCGGTGTTTTTCTTTCTGACTGACTTCACTCTGTATAATAGGCTCCAGTTTCATCCACCTCATTAGAACTGATTCAAATGCATTCTTTTTAATAGCTGCATAATATTTTATTGTGTATATGTACTGTAGCTTTCTTATCCATTCATCTCCCGACGGACATCTAGGTTGCTTCCATGTCCTGGCTGTTGTAAACAGTGCCGAGATGAACATTGGGGCACACATGTCTCTTTGAATTCTGGTTAATTGTTTAGAATGAAGCCTGAATAGAGAGAAGGGGGTGGAAGATAGGAAAAGAAAGGGCTAGTATAGCGTTGCTGGCTACAACATACTGTGACCATACACAGCCAACAAAGCTTTGTCTTAATTCCTAGTTATCGCTTGCTCTTCTCCTGCACTCTGTCAGATGGAAGTAAGTATGTAACAAAAGTCATGCTTGCTTCAGTTTAAAAATTTGATTTTGAAAAGTCTGTACGTATAATCTAACATTTATTATATTTGACTTCTTAGCATATATGTACAAAGTAAAGAAATAAATGGAATCAGTTTGCATCTACATGGTTGGATCTTTTTTTTCCAGATGCGCCACACGGCTTGGGGGAATCTCAGTTCCTTCACCAGAGGTTGAGCCCATACCCTTGACAGTGGAACCATGGTGTCCTCTAACCACTGGACTGTCCCCAGGGAATTCCCTAGCCTCCCTTTTAGTTTTGTATTGGACATCATTTCAGATTATTTAATATTTCTATGTAATAGTTTCCCTGTATTTTATTTAATCATTCTTTAATGGGCTTTTTTGGTCCAGTTTTTCACAATATAACCTATTAGCTCATTTTTATACACTACTTTTGTGAGCTAATATAAATTCCTAGAAGCTCTTTTGCTAAGTCAAATAGTATATGTCTAAGCTTGCTTTTGAAAAATTGTTAAATTCTCTCTGCAGAAAAATGTACCAATTTGTATTCTCACCAGCAGTGTTAGAATATAGTAGTGCCTGTTTCCCAACAGCCTTCTTGAGGCTTGGTATTTATTCCCTTCTATTTTGCCAGTCTGCCAGTCTATGGTAATACCTGTCTATTTACATACCATGCAGGTACATATAATGTAAATACAGTATAAATACTTTTCTGTATATTCACATTGTTTTTCCCCCATGTTGTTTTTGTATTTTTAGGATGGAAAACTTTTGAGCTTACTCATTATTCTTTTTATAGAGTAGGAAAAATATTTCCCTCCTGTGATAGGAGTTAAATATTTTCCCCATTTTGACCTTTTTCTAAAATGCAAATTTTTTAAACTTATAATTTTGAAAATTTTCAGCTTGCAAAAAGATGGGAAAACTCCCATATATTTCTCTCTCTCACAAGTATGTGTAAAGAACTCCCATATACCCTTCAGCCAGATTAACCGGTACCATTTTGCCATGTTTGCTTTCTCTCGGTCCATCTCTCCATCTGTCTTCGTCCCTCCCATCTCTCTCTTTCCTTTCCTCCCTTGTTTCTATCGCATACACACATTTCACACACTGCACTGTTTTTGAGGAGCCATTTAAGAGGAGCAGTAGCCCTAAATTCTTCCGGGTGTGTATTTCCTAGCAACACTTATTTATATAACCTTAGTACAGTTACCAAGATCCAAAAATTTAACATTGATGCCTATTAGCTATTCAGATTTCACTAACTGTCCCAATAATGTCCTTCACAGCCATTTTTTTCTCTTTGTTTAGAATTCAGCTGAGCATCATGCACTACATTTAGTTTGCACGACTCTTTGAAACTTACTTTCCTCAGCCTTTCTTTATGTTTTATGGCTGTAATATTTTTGAGGAGTATAAATGTTTTATTTTGTAGTATATTCCCTATTTGGGAGTTATTTGATGTGATCAGATTCAGTTTATGTCTTTTTGGAGAAGATAAAAATTCTCACTATTATCACTTCAGGGAATACTTGATAAGAATTTGTTCCATCATATATGAGGTTACCTAGCATCACTTGGTTAAGGAGGAATTTCCAGGTTCTCTACCACAAACTTTTCATTTGTACCTTTACAATTGATAATCAATTTTGGAGGGACACTTTGAATCTATATAAATGATATTGTTCCCCATTAGAACTAGTTTTAGTATCCATTGATTCTTCTTGCCTGAATCATTTATTACTATGAGGGTTGTTATAAAATGAATATTTTTCTACCTTTATTGCCATCTGAATTTATTAGGTGGTACTCTGTTTTCAGATCTTTCTACCCATTGTTCTATCATGTCTACCCATTGTTCTATCATGTAGCTACAGAATGGACTCATGTATTGTTACTCTTAAGCTTGTAATACATGGCTGTCATTTTGATGTTCATCTAATACAGATTTTTACATATTGAATTTTATCAGTGTTTGCTTATGTGGCTTCTGGGGCAACTGTCTCAAGATTAAAGATTCAGATTATAAAAGTCTGTTGGAGTATTTTTGGTAATGGCAAAGGTTAGAAAAGAAAAGTCCAGAAAGACCTAATTGAGTTGATATGGGAAGTCAATGAAAGTCACTGATGTGTTGTTTAGGTTTAAACTGAATTTTATATTTCCTATACTTACTTGTTTTGCTCTCGGTGATAAAAAGTTAATGTCATATGAAAATAATCTTGTTAGCTCATTATCAGATTTTATTTTTGTAAAATCATACTCCTGAAATACAGATATAGTTTTTCTTTTTAATAACATTTGTCTTGTATAATGAAAATACAAAGATTATTCCTTAATAAGCAAGCCCCTTCCCCGCACCCCTTCGCCACATTCACGTTGTCTTGTATATATACCTCTGCTTTGTATGTGCCTTTAGAGTTTGTGTGAGGGGAGTTGCTGCTGCCATTTTGTTAAATGTAGTGAAACCTTTTATTATTAAAGTTTGAAAAACATTACATGTGTTAATAGGACTAGGATTTTGAGATTCTTTCTGCTATTCTCTGGTCTTTATTTTTAATGGTGATTTTAATTCTCCTTGGTCATTTGGTATTAAGGTTTATTGTGACTAATTGACCTCAGTTCACCGTGCTTAGTAATATTTTACTTAACTGAAGAAAATAAAAATCAGTCCTACACAGCATGTTTGTTGATTGTTTTGATTTCCATTTTGCCACTATGACAGTTTCTTGTCTGGACAAATTTGTATGGTGTGGTAGAAGTTACACAGTTGTACTTTTCAGATAGTCTCCATAGTTTTCTTTTTCTTTCTATACATTTCTACTCTAGCATTTCTGTTTACTTTGAACACAGTACTTGTAGTCACTTAGTTGTCATGGGCTAATGTATTCATTGGGCTTCCTGGTGGCTTAGAGACTAAAGCTTCTGCCAATATATTTATTACAGTATTTATTACTGTAACTTTTCCTCAGCAGCTAGTCTCCCGCAGCACAATATGTTCTTTCATAATAGTGACATATCTGAATAACTTCTCATTGTGATAGAGTATTGCTTGAAAAACCTAAGACTTTCTTTCAGACCTGATATAGGAAATAGCCAATCTTTTTAAGTGTTTTGGAGTCAAGAACGTAGCCTAAATTGTGATAAAGAAAAAAAGAAATTTCATCAGATCAGAATTAAACTATTGTATCCTTGTTAACTGTGCATGTCTTACAGTTGTGCATACAAGCAAATTGGGGTAATTGTTACAAGACACAGTGATGCCAGTATTATTACATCAGTCACTGTGATGGGTGATGAAGAAGTTCCTTCTTCAGTTCCTTTGTAATGTGTTTGATAATGGTAGTTGATAGTGATAATTTAAGAAATTTTTTGCTTTTTCTTCCCAGTTTTATTGAGATATAATTGACAAATGAAATTCTAAGATATTTAAAGTGCACATTGTGATGATTGGATATGCATTACAATTCTGAAAGGATTCCATCCATTTAGTTAATTAACACATCCATCACCTCACAGGTGTTTTATATATATATTACATTCTATATGTATGTATATTTTGGAGGGGATGAGAATATTTTACTTTTCAATATTCTCTGTAATAATACAAAACTTTAAGCACCCTGTTCTGTCTTTAATTCTCCTTTGCCTTTTGTGTCTCTCTGTTTGAAGCACTCATTTTACCTAGCCTTGGCAACCAGGTTTTAGGAGGTTTCCACTGACCAAAGATGGTACAATTTGAGTATAAATAAGGAAAATAAGTGTAATGAACTTGATGATACTGAAAAACAAAACATGATTCCTTAACACACACACACACCTACCCAACCCACCTACCCATAAAACTGATTGGTCACTGGTGGGGAACGGTAGGGATCTGGTTATTTGGAAATCTAAGACGAGTCTTGTGGTCATTCTTTCTTGACTATATGAGCTGTGCCACTGGGTATTCAAATTCTGGTGCCTGGGTTGTGCCCGTGACCAGTTAGAATCTTCCTGATGTGCTGCTAGTTGCTCCTTTATTTTAAAAAATCTTTCTGATGATTTGGATGTGCACCTGTGCTTAAGAATTCTTTATGTGGCTGTGATAGGTCTCTGTGCTGCTTGTGGGCTTTCTCTAGTTGGGCCGAGCGGGGGCCACTCCAGTTGCATTGCATGGGTTTCTCATTAGGGTGACTTCTCTTGCTGCAGAGCACAGGCTCTAGGCAAGCAGGCTCAGTAGTTGTGGTTCATAGGCTTAGTTGCTTCACAGCATATGGAATGTTCTTGGACCAGGGATTGAACCATGTCCACTGCATTGGCAGGCAGATTGTTATCCACTGTACCACCAGGGAAATCCAAGAACTCCTGTTTACAAAGGTTTTCTCTTATGAGGGGACCCTGTAGGAGAAGTACCACTTATTACAACACTGGGTGAACGTGGTTAGTTACAAAAACTGATAATTAAACAACATTTCTCTAGTAAATGAAGATACTAACTCAAAGCTCTTTGAAAGGAGGGGGAAAGCACAGGAAGAAAGATGCATGCTCTGTTTACTCTGTGAATGTTGCATGTGAGGTCTGGGTTTTTATTAACTTACTCTTTCCTCTCTGGTCCTCCTTGATGCCACACTTGCCTGTTCTTCATCCCCACTGAAACTCAGTGGCTGATCCTTCGGAGTCTGCTTTGCTGTTCTCCCTCACTTCTGAATGCTGGAAACTGCTCTCAGAAACTCTCACCCTAAGTGTTTTTATCTTACCAAGTTCTTTGGTTTTAAATACTCTGTATATTCTGCTTACTCCCAGATGTTTACATCTAGCCTTAATTTTCCCTCTTGGATTCCAGAATAGAATATTCAGTTTGGATGTCTTATGGAGCATTTCGAACTTAATATGTACAGAAGCTTGGTTTTCCATTTTCAACCATGGTTCTATTTTAGACTCAGTAAATAGTAAGATCTTCCATCCAGTGACCCTGACTTTGAGTCCTTCATTATTCTTGATTCTTCTCTTACCTTCTCGTATACTGCCCCCACGTGCATTCCCAAATCCTATCAATTTGCTTGCCTCTCGATGTATTGTGAATACTGTTACTACTTCTCATTCTGCTCTTTTATTATTCACCTTCCAGTTCATCTTCTAAGGTTCACTTAGTTATTGCTATTTGAAATCCTTGATAACTCCTCCGTCTCTGTAAATGAAAACATCTGTATGTCTTAGCATGATGTATAATATCATATCTGATACTTAACTGCTTCTCTTCTCATTTCTTCCTTTACTATATCTTCATAGGAATTGTGTTCCAGCCAAATACTGAACTACTTGTACATCTCAAATGGATCTCCTTTTGCCCTCTTTGTGGTTTTGTATAGGCTGTGGTTTCTACCAGAGAATGTTAAAAACTCTGTTTCAGAAAATTTTTAAAGTTACAGAAAATGTGCAAAGATAGTACAGAGAGTACTCGTATACCTTAACCCCATTCTTTCCCCCAATGTTACTGTCTCACGTACTGTGGTACATTTGTCAAAACTAAGAAGCCAACACTTGTACCTGGAATTTTTGTTTTCTTTTAGATTACTTTCTAATAAATACTCCCGTGTCTTCTATTTTCTGCTCTGTGTTTGAGTAGCCCCTTGTAGATTTTTATAGCACTTACGGTAATATGACTATGAATGACAGTCTTGGTGCTGCTTCATTTGAACAGATCTGTTTGAAAAAACTGTCATTCCATGTTTCAGACTTTATCACAGCTACATGCCCACAATAGCAGCTAACAAATGTTTCAGTGGATTCGAGATAGAACATTTGAAACACTTTTCCAACCACCAGTTTTTCCTCTGATTGTTCAAATGGGTTTGCTTTTTCTTTTTTTTTTTTTTTAAATCAGCACCACATGTGGTAGCTTATGTTCAGTGATCATTATTATATGTGTGGATGAAACATTGACTATTTGAACAGTAAAGTCACTCAACACCATGAAATACTTGTGTTAAAAGGAGTGAATGCACTAAGACCATTTGAGGCAACAGATTTGTCTCTCACCTTGTTCTCTGTGATAAACACTAAATGAGTGGAATATTGATTAGTGACATTTAAAATTTTTCTGTTAGGGTAAATGAATTTGTGTTTTAGTGAAAGGTGTGTGATTCTATTGTATTTGTTCTCATTGAAAGTGCTCTTTTCTATCATTCTAAATTCTCCTTTACTCTGTGTTATCTTTTAGGATTTGTTTTTGATTCTTTATTTTTGATTCCTGATTGATGAATAATCAAAACCAAAGATAAAATAATTTCCTATTAGGATTCTCATTATTGATTTTATTTCCTGGGCATTGAATCGTTGATGATTAAAATAAACTTGAGGTATTTACTCTCTTAGTTCTAGGTACTACCAGGGCTTATTTTTGCAGTTTTGAAGGAACCCAGGACAAAATGGATCTGTTAACTTACTCAGATCCTTGTAATTAAGGATAACCCTGGGTGGATTTGTATGACAGAACCCCTAGGAATTTAAACCTGGGGAGTTGGATCTGAACAGTTATTGTCATTGCTGCCTTAATTGTAGTCAAGTAGCAATTCTAAAATTTGGAATGTGGAATTTGCCCATAAATTTGTTTGAATAACCAGAACTCAAGAATCTAAGGGTAAAACTGTTTTATTTATTGCATTCCTTGAAGTATTTGTCACATGGGGCACAGAGTATGTAATTGACACATGTTTCCTTGGGGCTTCACAGTTGGTCCAGTTGCTGAGACTCTACGCTCCTAAGGCAGGGGGCCTGGGTTCGCTTCCTGGTCAGGGAACTAGATACCATATGCAGCAACTACGACTCAGTGCAGCCAAATAAATAATAAAGTATGTTTTTAGAATAGGTTTTAGGAAATATAGGGGTGATATCTTTTAAAATGGAAAAGCAAGAAAAATATGTACTGCACATCTTAGTCTATGGCAGTACTGTACAGTTTAACAGAAATGATGTGTGAACTGAATTTAATATTTAAAAATTTTCAGTGCTGTGTTAAACTACTTGAAACTAGTGAAAACGAAAATAGTTTAAATAACATCTTTGAATGAATGAAGTTGCTCAGTTTTGTCAGACTCTTTGCGACCCCACGAACTGCAGCCTACCAGGGTCCTCTGTCCATGGGATTTTCCAGGCAAGAAATACTGGAGTTGGGTGCCATTTCCTTCTGCAGAGTATCTTCCCCACCCAGGGATCGAACTCTGGGTCTCCTGCACCTATTTCATCATTTCAGCATCTTGTCAGAATACATAGTTAATAAGATCTTTTGCATTTTCTGGTACTAAATCTTCCAAATTTGGTGTGCAGTTTATACTTGCAACACTTTTTAAAAAAATTTGAACTAGCCACATGTTAAGGACTCAGTAGCTCTATGTGTCTAATGACTAGCATGTATTGGACAGTGCAAAACTAACTATTCAGGGTGATTCTCCTTTAGCACTCTTAATTCAGGCTCTGAACACTTGCATCTATATTTATTTCTTAACCATTTTTTAATTGAAGCATTGTTATTTGTACTGTTAAGTATAGGTATACAAACGGATTCAGTTAGACATACATACATGTATTTTCAGATTCTTTTCCATTATAGGTTATCACAAGATATTGAATAAATAGTAGGTCTTTGTTGTTAATCTATTTTATACATAGTAGTGTGTGTATATTAACCCCAGTCTCCTACTCATTTACCCCCTCCCTCACTATCTTCATCTATATTTAGATTTCATGAAATTTGCAGTTGGAGAATAGATTCACACACTCACGTTTTCCAACCATATTTAAATTTTTTTTCAGTATTTGGAAGGAATTATCAAGTTTTAAATTAAAATGATTATTAAGGAAATAACAAGTGTAAACCACAGTGAGATTCCACTTCATACTCACTAGGATGGTTTTAATAAAATAAATGGAAAATGACAAGTCTGGGCAAGGATGTGGAGCTGTCCTTATAAACATTGTATGTATTTGTAGGTTGTAAATGCACTAAATATCACTGAATTATATACTTTAAAATGGTATGTTACATGAAATTCACCTCAAAAATAAATAAATAAAAATTCAGTTTCTTCTGGTAGCATTATTTATAGTGGTAAGTAGCAGCATCTGACTAGTGGCTCCTATAGTAGATGGTGGTGTTTTCTGGCAGTGTGGTAATCCGCAGAAGATGGAAACTTTAAAAAGCATTCTTCTTTTTTGGTGCTCAAAATACATGTAGTAAGATTTTAGGTTCTAAGAATTCAGCAACCGTCAGATGCCCAGCTTCTTTCTCAAGATCAGAATCTGTAGCTGAGTCTTCTGTGATGTAGGGAATCCGAGGACCACACTATTGATAAGAGTTGTAAGAATTAAATGAATTGTGAAGCCCTGTATATGGCTAATTGTTTCTTTTCAAGGTTCCATAACTCTTTGTGCCTTACCCTTGATGACAGTCCTTTGAGGTTGTCGCTTATATGTCTTGCTGATCACATATAAGCACTTTGAGTGCAAAAAGTATATCTATTATCCATCCTTATACTTCTAGCATCTAATGTTGATAGTACTGAATATATGGAATAGATAAGTTTGTGCACTAAAATCTTGAGTTCATTCTTCTCTCTCTTAACCTAATGTGCCCTTTAGAATGGTCAAAGGTTTTTGTTAGCAATACTGTGTACCATTGGAGTGCTTAACATGTCTCATAGTGAAATGAGTAGAATAATTTTTAATGGTACTATGCAAGGATTTTGCTGTGAAATGTTTCAGTCAGCACCGATTTTTATCAGAATCTGTAAGCCAATATATTTAGAGATAGCTATGATTTGCAGGATGCTTCTGGTAATGTATATATTCATAAGAGAATATTCTTGCCTTGAAAATGCATGGAAAAGATGGGCTGGGATAAATTATCTAATTATGATCTGAAAGTGTGAGTATGTTCCTTACAGGATGGTGAACTCTTTTCACATGGTCAGATTTAAAGAGATTTTGTGGAATAAAGTTACGATCTTTATTAATAGAGGGCTGTTGGTCTGGAAGATCCCCTGGAGGAGGAAATGGCAACCTACTCCAGTATTCGCCTGGAAAATCCCATGGACCTAGAAGCCTGGAGGGCTACAGTCCATGGGGGTTGCAAAGACTCAGTTGCTTTTGCGTGTGCACACACACACACACACACTCTCTCTCTCTCTCTCTCTCTCTCTCTCTCTCTTATTCTCACACTCACTCTCTCCCCATTTCTCTCCCTCTCACTCTCCCCCTCCCGGACTACACACACTAGAGGGCAGTATTGTGGAAACACGTGGAGTCTTTTGTGGTATTAATCTAGAGAAATGTAAGTTGAACCATTTGGGAATAATGCGTTGGATACATTTGGTGGCATACATGGCAAATTTGCTTGCTTGTTTGGTTGTCAAGTCAGAAACTAAACAATTTGAATAAATCACTGATGGAAACCCCCCAGCAATCCAGTGTGGATTTTACTGTTTGAGGATCACTTTTGGAAAATGTTTTAGAAATACTCATTTCTTAGAAAACTTGAAAATATTTTTTAAGATCTAACTAGAAATCTTCCTAAAATTGTAATTTTAGTGATTTCCAAACACTCTGCATCTATTGTTGGAATAGCAGTTGCCAGGAGACTTGGGTAGTTAAGTAGACCTTGTTTTCTTAGTTTTGCAAATACAGGAGACTGTGGTGGTGGTGAGATTTAGTTGCTAAGTCGTGTTTGACTCTTTTGTGACCCCATGGACTGTAGCCTACCAGGTTTCTCTGTCCGTGGATCATAGCTCCTTTCTGGAATTACTTCAGTAGTGTTACTGATTTACTTCTGAAAATACAAAATATGCACTCGTTTCTATTTTGCTTGCATCACATACTGCATCCCTGACATTATTATTATTTTTTTTTTAGTGTGTTGTCGGTGGCTGCAATGCCAGCTTTGCTTCTCAGGGAGGGCTAGCTCGCCACGTACCCACACACTTCAGTCAGCAGAACTCCTCAAAAGTCTCTAGCCAGCCAAAGGCCAAAGAAGAATCTCCTTCTAAAGCTGGAATGAACAAAAGGAGGAAATTAAAGAACAAAAGACGACGCTCATTACGTAAGTATTCAGTACACACTGAAAGGCAGTGTGTGTCAGATGGTTTAGTTTTTAATCTTAGACTCTCATGCAAATTCAGTTTCTACCATTTTTCAACTCTGCTCATCTGTTTTTGTTAATAGTAATGAACAGATAGGATCTTGGTCTGTACTTGTGAGAATTCAGATGTATGTTTTACCTTCAGTAGCTAAAGGAGCAGAAGTATATGTGGACTTAGAGTACAAACTGTATAGAATTAGATTTTGAGGGCTATTGTAATTCTGAATTAAGACAATTTAAATTATGACAATGTTGCTGTTTGTAACAGTATTTTAGAAAATTTGAACATGTTAAAGATTTAAAAATCAGGTGAAAATAAAGTAACCTGTCTGTTCCAAAGTGGTGTGTGTGAATAGGGAAACTCTGTTCTCTGTGTCTCAGTGCTTAACAGTCTATTGTGATGCATATGTATAGTCTTATGTGCTTAATTACAAGATTATTAGATGTAGCCTCCATATTTAGGACCAAACATAATTAGATGATTGTATACTTTTGAACCACAGGAAAATAGTCTTTATTTTTGTGGTCTTCAAACAAAAAGTTTTTGATTATATAATTTACTAAGAAAACTGGGCATTCATTCAGTCTTACTTAACTTGATGTACTTAACAGTGTATAGAGATAACACTGCTAGTGTACGTTGACAAGAAGGAATACTGAAAAACAAATTGGGAAAAGAAAGAAGTTGTATTATTTTCTTCCTCATGCTAGTGGATCATGACACACACCTGCTTTGGAGACTATTGTTCTTGTTTAGTATTCTTGATCCTTTAGTAGTAGACATAAAATGGTTAAGGTCTGGTGCATAGAATCTGAAATTTGAGGGCTCTTTTTATTATTCTGAATTTAATTCAAGTGATGACCTCTGTGTTTGTTTAATGTTGAGTGAGGAGTAATAGATTTGAGTGATTTAGAGGGGTGAGTCATTGTCAGTAAGCTTATTCTTCTCAAGAGAAAGCATATTTGGAGAGTATGGGGAAAGTACACATTTTTTTCACCCCGTAGCAGCAGATGAAGTAGGAAGGGGATTTGTTTCTTAGCATTAGGTAAAATCATGACTTTTTTCCTCTCATAAATAAATGTGAGGTTTTAAAAACTGATTTTTCATTGCCATTGCATTGTTAATCTTGTGGGTTCTGTTTATTACTAGCTGGTGTTCTGTTGATTTCCTTTTGAGCAAAAATCCAATGAGAAAAGAGCTATTCAGATTGCTTTATTGAGTATACCAACTAGTAGATGTGTGTAGGTATACTGAGAACTCCATGAGTAGTAGAGACAATTTCAGTCTACCCATGTGTTAAGTCAGAATAGTGTGGTAAATTAGCATATATGTAATTTAGAATATGCTGTATCAAGAAATTAGGCTGTTTCTTTTATTGTCAGTAAAATTTAATTTTTAATTACAGGTGATATTTTATATGTATTAGAAAGCTCCACAATTGTAAAATAATAAATGTACTTTCCTTAATTTGAACAGTGTTATTAGGAGTAGAAACAATACAATTTATAGTTATTAATGGGATGAAAATAGAAATTTAAAAAATGATCTTATCAAATCTTTAGTGTATAACTTTGTTGTGATCATACTAAAAGACTGCTTACTCTAGGTTTGTCCCATTTATTTTTTAAAAATGATATAAGTGTATCAGTATAATTGCATTCTGGCTTAAGGCATTTGTCCTGTGCATTCATTTTACTCATCATCTATAGCGGTTGCATTTCCATTTCTCAAATTAGGAAACAGACTAAGAAAGCTCAGGCAGTTTGTGCAAAGTCACATAGGTGATAACTGATACGATTGGGCATTTGAAAGAATTTTGGAGTAATCATTGGCATTTAAATGTATTTATAATTTTCTTAGATTATCATTAGAAGAGTTACTGATAATCAAGAAAATGTTTTTCAAAAATTCCAAAATTTTTAAGTTTTAATATTACTACTTTGTCAAATCTGAAGGACATTTTTATTACATATTAATGTAAACTGTTCATGAAATGTATTTCATATGTTTGGCCAAGGTGAGTGAGATCTTGTAGTGCACAGATGAAAACATTTGTCATAGTGTTGGAAACACAGGGCTGGTGCTCAGGAGGGATCCTGGAGTAAAATAGAAAACTATATGTAAGAGTAGCTGAAGTGTACAGTCATGAGGTTGAAGGTTAAAATCTCACACACCAAGAAGCAGAATTAAACCACACTTGCTTCTTAGAGTTGTTTCTTACACCCTTAACTTTGTCAGCTTGGTTCTGTGTTTTGAAAGCAAAGAAAATCTTGACATTTAAACACTGGATCGATAGATTGTTAATTGTTTCAGTCTTTTCTACTTAGTGCATATTTTTGTGAAAAGTGGATCACTAATTACGACTGTTCTGAGACAGTTGCATTTTTCTAAATATCCTTTACTGCTTTTGCATTGACTTTCAGCACGGCCGCATGATTTCTTCGATGCACAAACACTGGATGCGATAAGACATCGAGCCATATGCTTTAACCTCTCAGCTCATATAGAAAGTTTAGGAAAGGGACACAGTGTTGTTTTTCATAGTACTGTAAGTATCTGATTTGATTTTATTTTTCAAATATTTCCCACAGTTCTATGTTTAAAAGTTCCCATGAAGTTTTTTAGCCTTTAAGTTGAGCTATTTAGGAAATTGGGATGTCATTTGGGTTACTAAGCATTTGAAGATCCGTCTCTGACTTTAAGTAAACTAGGTGTGTTTTCTGACCTCTGGTTTCCTTATATGTAAAGTTAGAACATTATATTCCTTTAGCGTACATCCCTGTTCTATGTTTCTGCATCCTGTCTCCCTAAAATGCACATCTAAAGCTTGTGTTAAACAGAAAATAAGATAATGGTTATCAAATGAAAGCTTCATGAAAGAAGGAATTTTTAATCTTTTTTTCTCCCCTGTGGATGTATCTGAAGTGTTTAGAATTGTGTGTATATTTGTTGGATAACTGTTGGAAAAAGCAAAATATCAAATTAAAAAAATAGTTTGTTTTTGGTTAACTAGAAGTTAATAGAGAGTTGTTTTCTTCTCATGCACCTTGCCATTTTATCATCTTTATATTGCTGTAGTTTGGTGTAGGTGAGTTAGTAGAGATAAACTTTAAACAAGACTCAGTGATTTGAATCCCTGGAAAGAGAGTTTCTTTAATTTTGGCAGTTGAAATAGAATTTAGGTTTTATATATTCTAATCAAAATGCATGAGAATTTAAATAAAGATCGGTATAGGTATTTCTACTGGTTTGAATGTTTTATTTTTCCCAGCTTTTCTATTAATGAGGTTTTCTTGTACTGTCACTTTTTCTTCTATGACTACTTCCAGTTCACAGTCCCTGATTTTGATTCCAAGAAGGCAGAAGATTAGACACAAGGAAAGGGAATCTTTTCTGAGCTTGGAGTACATAATAGGTTTGAGTTGGGTTTAAGGAAAGGTTTGCCATACGTATGTGCTTTTAAAGAACATTGGAAATACACTTATTAAATAAGAAAGAGTCAGAAGGAAAACAGGCTTTGAAGACAAAGTTAAAACGGCTGTGCTGGGAATTTTGTTGGGATTCAGCAAGATTAGGAGCTTGCTCATCAGTGATGGTTAAAGTCCTCCTTTGGAATTTGATAACATTGGTTTATGATATGCTAGGTCTATAATTGTTCTTTTTTTTTAAGTTGAAATTAACATTTATTATCCAAGTTTACATTTATGTATTAACACATAGATAGAAAATATTAATCATTTTACAGCTTGAAATAAACTGAGGATTGGGACTTTGTTGACTGTCCTGTGGGTTAAAACTTGGCCTTCCAGTGCAGGGGGTGTGGCTTTGACCCCTGGTTGGGAAGCTAAGAGCCCACATGCCTTAGGGCCAGAGAGCCAAAAAACATAAAATAGAAACAATATTGTAATCAATTCAATAAAGACTTTAAAAAGGTTCACATCAAAAAAGAAGCCTGTTTCATGATGATTTGATAAAGTAGACTTTTAAGGGTTTTGCTGAATAAAAGCATGTGAGATAGAAAATAAGTTACTTAAATTTTATCCATATGATCTTTTTCTTTTCTTGAAATACAGTTGATTTACAATATTGTGTTAGTTTCAGGTATATAGCAAGATGATTCAGTTATATATATGTTATTTTTCTGGTTATATTCCTTTATAGATTATGATATTGAATATAATTACCTGTGAAAGTGTTAGTTGCTCAGTCATGTCCTGACTCTTTGGTGATCCCATGGGCTAAAGCTTGCCAGGCTCCTGTATCCATGGAATTCTCCAAGCGAGGATGGTGGAATGGGGTGCCATTCCCTTTTCAGGGGATCTTCCTGACCCAGGGATTGAACCCCAGTTTCCTGCATTGCAGGCAGATTATTTACCATACTATACAATAAATTCTAGTTTCTAGTCTATTTTATGTATAGTAGCTTGTATCGGTTAATCCCATACTTCTCATTTGTTCTCCCTTTCCTCCTTCTAAGTTTTTTTATTATAATTTTTTTTTAAGACGTGGTCCCAGACTCAAAAGGAGTGTGGCATTAGGGCTAATTTGTTCATTTACTTAAATATTAAGCAGCTACATGTGCCAGATACAGAACTGAACAAAATGGATGAAAAACAAGAAACCAGATATGCCTACACTCTAATGGGGGATACATGATCAACAGGGTAAATTAGTAAAATTAAAAGCTTGAAAGTGAGGATATGAACCATTCAGTTATTAGGGAAGGGGCATCATAGCCAGAGGCAAGTGTAGAATCATCCTAAAGTAGGAATATGCCGAGTATGTGTGAAACCAGTGAGAAGGCTAGTGTAGCTGGAGGAAATGATTGAGGCAGAGAGAGTAGAAGTGTCAGAGAGGTAGTGGGGAGAATCTGGTTGGACTGACACCTTGGCTTTTTATTCCATTGTGTATTGGGAAGCCATTGGAGGAGTTTGAGTAGCCATGCTCTGATGTGATTTTTAAATAAAAAGTTCTATTGAGGTGTAGTAAATATAAACTTACCGATTTTAATTATACAAGGGAATTCCTTATGGTCCTGTGGTTAGGACTTCGAGCTTTCACTGTTGGGGCTTGAGTTTAGCTCCTGGTCTGGGAACTAAGATCCTGTAAGCCGTGTGGCCAGGAAAAAAAAGTATACAATTCTCTGAATTTTGACAGTTTTACTTAGCAATGAAACCACCACCATCACAGTTAAAAATACATTAGAACATTCCCATTACTCACAACTTCCTGGTGTAGCTTTGTGTGTTCATCTTTGTCTCTGCCCTCTGCCTTAGAGAACTCACCATCTCTTGCCTCTCATGTAGGTTTTAATGTGCTCACTTCAGTTTCTGTATTGGGAACATATTGTAGGTCAGTGTGGGGGAGAGAAGGTGTCAGTCTTTTCAGTATCTTGAGAAAAGACCAGAGTAGTTACAGTGAAGATACTAAAAATTGTTAGGCTCTGGATGTCGTTTGAAAGTAGTATTGATGAGAATTACGAATGGATCAGGTATGATAACAAGAGGATAAGATGACTCCAGTGTTTTTCGCCTGGGCAGCTAGCCAAAAGAATGGAGTTGCCTTTTAATAGAGTGTGAGGTGAGCAGGTTGAGAGAGTCATTGTTTAGTTGCTAAATCATGTGTGACTCTTTTGCAACCCTGTCGACTGTAGCCCACCAGGCTCCTCTGGCCATGGGATTTTTTCAGACAAGAATACTCAAGTGGGTTGCCATTCCCTTCTCCAGGGAATCCTCCTGACCCAGGGATCAAACCTGTGTCTTTTGCTTGGCTGCTGGATACTTTACCATTGAGCCACGAGGGAAGCCCAGGTTGAAGGAGAGGGGAATATCAAGAGCTGTAATTCCAATACATTCTGTGGAGCATCTAATGCTTCTGTCGTGTGGGCAGATGGATATGAGTCTGAGCTTAGAGGAGAGATGTGGCTACAGATAGGCATGGAAGTTTCTCATGTATTAGGGGTTTAAAGATACCAGACTGGATAAGACCACCTAGGACATATTAAATAGAAAAGAGGAGAAATTGAAGGACTGAGGTTTGGGACCTATCAACATTTAATGATTTTAAAGGGTAATAAATAAATTTAACAGGGACCTCTACCTGTTAGGGAATAGAGAGAACGATGATAGATGAGGTTCTGTTCTAAAAAGTGTAGCATCAGTTTTCACATGATTTCATTAGAGCCAGTCCTTGAGATGAAACCCTTAAGATGAAATCCTTAAGCTGACCACAGGAGAAGTAAAAATGATTTTAAAAAAATGGAGGAACTAAAAATATGATATTAGGAGTCTGGAAGAAAACTTAGAATTTACTCTGTTAACATAGTCTATTGAAATGAAGTTTTCCATTTGTAGAAAACATCTGTGAGGGTTTAAGAGCATGATTGATAGCTGTTTGTTATCAATAAATTTTTAAAAACCTAGGAGTAAGAGTTATTTTGCACCCTAAGCGACAGTTGGGGTAGCAGAGGCGCCTTTACTGAGGAGAAGCAACAGAGGTGTAATATAATCTGAAGAGTGCTTGCTCCTGGGGGAGTGGGGAGGAAGAAACATCCATAATGGGTAACGGTCTTCCTTGGACACACCAGAATTCTAGGAAAGGAGCTAGGTGAGGAAATCCTTGAAAGTTCCATGACTGTGAGTGAGAAAGGTTGATGAAAGCGGTTTGTATTAAACAGAATCATTTCTGTTAGTAGTCAATGTTCAGTACTAACTGTAAATAAAGTTTCCTAGTATCAGATTAGCTTTTATAGTTAATTTGATAGCCATATTGATAGTGAAACATTTTACATAAGAATATTTATATGGTATACTATGCTGTTCGGTTTGCCTAATTTGTCTTCCTTAATTGAAACATTTTCTTTGAGCCTTCTCTCCAGAAGAGGTCAGCAGAATCCCAGTTACCAATCAGTTGACTTGCTATACTTGGTTGCACTGCATTATTTTTATATCTTATTTCTTTGTCTGTAGAGATAGTTTGTTTTAGTGTCTTCAGATCTGTCTTTGGGCTTTTAATTAATCCCATGACCAAGGCTAGAATTAGAGTACTTAACTATAGGGTTTTAAATAATGAGGCTAGAAAGTGTTTTGTGTTTATGTGAAGTACCGCTTTTACTTGTAATATATTTTGAGGATGACATGTAACATTACTTTGTGAGACTATTTGAAACTTAAAAACTTGGTAAAAATATTGACATGTAGATTATTAAAACACTAGCATTCTAATTTCATTAATATGGAAGTTCTCAGAGTTATAAAATGCCGTTTTGGTTGATTTTTAAGAATCATTAGTTTTTAGAATCTAGTAATGAAAGACAAGCATTTTGTTTTTCTTACATAGGTCATTATAGTTCTAGTTGATCACAGTTTAACTTAGATTCCTTAATCAAATCATACCTTAAAATTAAACCAGATTCCTTAAAATCAGACCTAAACGTTGATTAATATTTCATCTAAAATAACACAAATCAACCCACAAACAAAAAGCCTCCACACAAATGACAAATACCTTAGTCATAAAACGGAGACTTGTCCCTTCCCAGTGTTACTTTTTTCTTCATTATTCATATGTTCTTCACATTTCACCACCACTACCTCCCCACCCCCACCCCCCGCCAGATCTCCCCCAAATCCCCATTTTAGCCAATGTGGATTCTTGGTATTCTGGCTCAGCTAAAGACCTAGTAGATAGTAAAATAAACAGCATTTTAAGAGATAATATGGTTTTTGTCTTTGACTGTATAAAGCTACTTCACTTTTTCTCTTCTTTTTTCTTTTGTGAAAATAGATGATCAAGGGTGAAATTGCTGTGAACTAGGGCAGGACAAGATGTGGTGGTAACATCTGGTCCCAGATATGAACACTTCAGTTCTTGATTAGGACTGAAAGCATTTTTAAAGCGTATTAGAATGATGTTTTATAAATAGTTTTGTAATTTATTTTATATCATTGCTAGGTAATAGCTAAGAGAAAAGAGGATTCTGGAAAGATAAAACTTTTGCTTCATTGGATGCCTGAAGACATGTAAGTATTTGGAATACCGCATATATAACTAATAGACTGATGTCTTATTAAAATCTTTTACTCAAAAATTACTTAAGCTATTGGGTTCAAATGTAGAAGACTTACAGGAATGAAATCACAGAACATTTTGAGGTTGTCAGCATGAAAAAGATAATCTGTAAAGGCTCTTAAGAGTACATGGCTCAAGGTATAAGCTTGAAAATTAACTTTTAAAATAGTTTTTTTTTTTTTTTAATGTAAGGTGTCATAGCAATTTTTAGTCATTTTTAGGATGTGATTATTTTAGAACTTTCAGTAACCTTCAAGTTAGATAGGGCATAAGAAACCTTAGTTATGCCTTTGAAACGATTACTTTTAACAATTTCTAAACATTTTTCAGGGCACTATTAATGATATTTTATTGAAAAAAGCAATTGGTGAGTTTTCTAGAGTGTTACATTTTTCTTTTGAGTTTTAGTACCCTTTTATTAGAGTGTTTCTGACCCATGTGCTCCTTAATTTGGATATTTCATATTCAGTGTTCCTTTTATTCTTAAACATTTTTTTAGTTGTTGCAAAAGGTAAATGAAGGTATATCATAGAAAAGCACCAATAATAGAATAAATTGAAATGAATGGAATCTCATTAAAAATTAATAAGATGTGTTCCATACTTATTTTTGTTACTATATATTTTTCTACAATATCATTTCCCAAACTCTAGTCCAAAGAGATGTTAATGAACATGATATGAATTAAGAGCTTTAAAAATAGATTTGGGATGGGGTGAGGGGTGGGGGAAGTTCAAGAGGGAGGGGACACATGAATATGCTGATTCGCGTTGTTGTATGGCAGAAACTGGCACAGCATTGTAAAGCAGTTATCCTCCAACTAAAAATAAATTTAAAAAATAAATCTGGGAGTTTACAGTGCACATTAGCATATTGAAGTAAAGAAATTTTTACTTAACTTTTTAAAAATCCTGTGATTATCAAATGTCAGTGAGTGTAGGACATACTTTCCACTTCCTTTTGCCCCTCCCTTCCAGGTTTTTAAAAATGCTACTCTAAAATATTTTGAAATGTCCGTATAAATTTTATTTAATGAACTTTTTACTGAACATTTAAAGCTATCCATTTTTCTCCACTGTTTAAAAAAACATTAAACTTTTTTTTACTTACAAGCTATGGAAAATGTTACAGAGATAGGCATTGCCTTCCTGAAAGTTTGTGTCAGCTTCTAATATCATCTGTGACATTAGAGAGCTTATTTCTGACTTATTATCAACACTGGCTATTGACATTTTGCATTTCTTTACTTATGAGCAACTACATCTTTGGCGAATTAATGGTTTATGTCCTTTGTCTCCCCTATTCTTTTTCCCTTAATGAGAGTTCACTTTTTCATACTGATTTGTAAGAGCTCTTTGTATAGTAAGCTTATAACATTTCCTTAAAAAAAAATTACATTTGGATATCTGTATTCTTAATATTTTAGAAATCGATCAATCCAAATATCAAAATGCTTTTATTCCGAAATCCATTTTTTTTTTCAAAGTGAAAATTAATCTGGTGGGGTTTTTACTTCTCATTTCTTTATACAGAAACTAGATTTCAGCTTTTTATCACCTCATGCTCTGATTTCACTTAGCAAGCTAAGAGACAGACAGTGTGTTAATATGTGTTTCCAAGTTGTGGGATGACTTTGCCATCAAAATTCATTTCCAGATTTATGTCTTAAAATGTCACCATACCATTTTCTGGCTGGGTCTTTACATCCCATTACTTAGATTACTGAGTTTCCTTGGTGTCTGATAAGCTTGTTAACCTAGGTGACCCAGTCAGACAAGTCAGAAAAAGCTGGGTAATGTGAGTAATGTGTATGTGAAGGATAAATTTAAACTTAATGTTATTTTATATATGACTTGTTTTTTAAATTCACAGTCTGCCTGATGTGTGGGTGAATGAAAATGAACGACATCAATTAAAAACTAAAGTAGTTCATTTATCAAAGCTACCCAAAGATACTGCCTTGCTTTTGGACCCAAACATATACAGGTAATTTAATGCTTGCTTTGGTGTTTCACTTTGAATTGTAATCGTAAATCTTCTTAAATTTTGGATATAAGGTCAGGACTTTTAAGTACTGAGTTTCAGTATCAAGCATATCTTGCTTTCTTGAGCTTTGTGTATGGAAATTACATCACAGCGATACATACATTGTAGACTCTAGAAGGGCAATATTTTGGTCAAGTTTATATGCCTGGTTAATTCCAGATTTATCTTGAGTAGCTTAGACTGTATAGATTGTTTTGAAAATAAGTGCCTTTTGTTTAAGTATGTAATTCTTTTTTAATAATAGCAAATACGTAGACCTGGACATATATCACATGTTCACTAAGTACCATTAATGGTTGAAGTTCTTAAAATTAGGCACTTCCCAGACTTTTCAGAAGAGCAGTTCAAGTATTACTGTGCTTGTTTTTAGGAGGTAGCTTGGAGTGTTCACATTTCTAATTTTTTTGATCTTACCTTTGTTTTTGTGTGTCGTGCATATGGAATATGTTTAGTGGGGGAAGAAGAGACCACCGTTTCTGGCTATTTGCTGAGCACTGTGCTAGGTGCTTTCCGTAACGCTTCCTCCTCACAGCAGGCCTGTGAAATCGGTGTTCCTATGTCTGTTTTACAGGTTAGAAACCTGAGGCAAGAGGCACACAGCTTGCCCAAAGTGACACAGCTAGGATGCGACTGAACTCCATTCTGCCTCTGTGCAAATGACATATACTTTGGTGATTAAAAAGTGGCTGAAAATGCTTAAAAGGCACTCTTAATGAGTGAACTTTCTGTATTTTAAAAAGGAATTCTAGCTTAGTATATACTTCATATAGTAGTAGGTTGGATAAGAATAAGGTGACATAATGATTGATAATCCCAAATGTGAATTTCAGCTGTCTTAAAAGTACTGTCTTGTGCCAAAGTTTGAAACAAAGACTTTGATTTGAAGGTTTTGTTCATTCCACAACTCGTTTTTTCGGAATGTGAAACATGTTTTGAGAGTGAGATTCTCATATAATAATGGGCCTTGCTGCAAGGAGACATTGAGATGCTTCCAGACTTTTAAAGCATCTTTTGGTAAAGGTGCTAAGTCTGATGAAAATGTGTGTCTTTTTGTGGAATGAGCTAGGTTATCAAGAAACTAGCTAGCAGAGAGAACAATGAAATAACCTTAAATGATTTACCTTTCTTTTTTTTTTTTTAATAATTGACTATTCCTTATTTACTGGCTCCTAATTTAGGGCTTATTTCTGCTTATTCTTTGAAGGAGTGATTAAAACTAGCATCCTAAAATACTGGTATTTTGGGAAAACCAAGAATGGTCCTAAACATGCCTTAAGCAGTGAGTTGATAAAGAAGCATGAATTTTCAATAAAAGATTGAGACTAACTTTTGTGTTTCTGCCCTGCATTCTACTTCCCACTCTCTATGAGAGTCTTCCTTTTCACAGAATCAGCTTATTTTTGCTGTTCTTACGCTATATAGGAAGCAATTTAGATATTTTGGTGAAAGTGAGAAAAAAATCGTTCAAGCTCAGAACTGATGTCCAGAAGTGCATAGGACTTGCCTCGCCTGTTCTCAGGGTATAATTCTGCAATTGTTACTAATATCTGGGGTAATGAAGATATACAGTCTTAAGATGTATTTGGTATTTCTGTGGAGTTAATTTTCTTTAGTTGTAAACCATCTTCCACCCATCTTAACATTTAATCTTGAGTCTATAAACTTTCATGCTTCTACAATTCTAGAAATTAGAATCAAATCTTCCCTAAAGTGGTGCGGAGTTATAGAACCCCTTACATTTGTGATGCTGTAGCAGCTTGGCAATGCTTGGATTTTGAGTGAGAAAGCATGTGAAATTAAGAGGGGAAGAAAGCAATTATTCTAATTTGTTTTAGGAGGAAAAAATTTGCAGCTTATGGCACATCTCAAAGTGAAAGCATGACAAACATTCCAAAAATACATTAACTTCAAAAGTAGCAATAAAAAGGACATACTTATATGAAATTTAAACACTAAACACTAATTTAAATTTCATATAAATTTAAACATGAGATTCTTTTTAGAAACGCATTAATAGGTTACATGAAAAGGATTTGTTAAAAAGCTGTATATTATGTAACTAAATTTATATCCATCGTGTGAATGCTTAGGAAATAAATTTTCATGGTGATCAGTGATTGTCACATTTCCTATTTCTTATACATATTTGTATTTTTGAAGCACTTCATATGTGTTTTTCATTCAGTTGAATAAAAGATTATCCCTTTTTCTCTTTTTCTAGAACAATGCCGCAGAAGAGGTTGAAGAGGTAAAAATAAATAAATACATAAAAAGCAAACGAGCGGGGACACCTGCAGTCTTAGTCACTGACAATGGGTTTTAGTAAAAGTTGCACATTAGAATCAACCCCCTTCCTTTTTTTCCCTTAAACCCAGTATTTAGAATATTTATGCTTAGTGTAAACATTCTGTGAATGAAGTAGGCTCTTCTGTGGAATATATTAATATATTACTGTATATCCACATTTTCATGGAGTGGTACTGTGGGAGACTGAGCAAACACTCTTCTGGCAACTTAGTGGAACAGCTTCTTAAAGGCTTTGCATGCTTGCTGCTTTAAGCCTCTTTTTTTTTTTTTTTTTTTGAAACCCTTTAGTGATCACAGTAGTTGATATTGGAAAGAAAACCAATTACAACATGTGCCCTTAAAAATACCAAAAGCACTGTAAGGATATTTGCCTTGACAGTGTCTATTGATTTGGAGTCTTATTAGAAAATACTTAGACAATGAAAATTATCGAGAGATAATTTACCTTTCAATTATGATAAATAGATGTGATTGGTTGCCATTTGTGTTCTTTTGCAGAACTCTGATAAGAAAAGTGTTCAATTTGTATTTAAGCAAACAGTGAACGACATTTGCAATCAACTAAAAATTCGTCTATCGAATTAGGGCTGAGAATTTCTGTTAAAGAGTGTTGCAGAATGTCTGGTGGCTCCCCTTTCAGGAGTAGGGTTTTCTTATGGAGTACAGTATGTTAATATTTACCTATATAACTAATCTGTTAACGGTTTTTGAAAACCTCTATTTCAAATTATTTGAATAATCCTCATATTTTCATTTTAACCTATATAATAAGCCTCTATTTTTTTTTTTTTTTTTGAGGAAAGCATTTGGTTTGTGAGCTGTTTTTTTCTTAACATAAGAAAAATCGTATTTTTTTACAAGTATCTTCAAACTGAATCCTTACGCACCAAAGTTGGTTTTGAAAAGGAAAATAAAATCACTTTCTTGCTTGGTAAGCAAGAAGCCATATGGATTTTTTTTTTTTTTAAACTTACAAAAATGGAAATATGTGTAACTTGTTAGTATTGTATCAAACAAATGTTGCATAGAGTTAATAGAACATTGCTTGTAAATATTTCAGATTTGTAATATATTTTTATATTATGAAATGTACTGTAGATGTTTTTCTAGAGGCATGAAAAGTTAAATGTATATATTATGGGTAGAAATAATATTGAAGGATATTGTAATTCACTAGTGCTGCCAGAGGAATTGTTAATAAAGCACCTTCTTTAACAATAAATGTCTTTTGCAGACTTAAGGGACTATGTACTACTGTTAATATCTATAAGAGCAAAACACATTGAACATCCTTCCAGAAAGTCTTTGAGGGAGGACCTATTACCCATAATAGAATTATGGCACTCATTTCTGACAGTGACCGTGAAATCAATTATTTCCTTACTGTTGGAAGGACATATTGTAAAGTATGTGGTTATATGCAGTCAAACTGCAGAAACTACTCCTGATTGAGGAGTTTTCACTTTACTACAGTGATATAAAAAAACCAGCAGTTTTTACACTAAAAGTTTTTAAAGAAAGAATAGACAAAAATATAGAATTAATAAGCCTTTTGGTTCCAAAATGGGAAAGGTTCCATGATACATAAATCATTTCTCATTTACTTTAAAAAAATTTTAAAATGATAAAAATTATGGGAGGCTTTATTCGTTAACAATGGGGTTAAAGAGCTATATACATGAAGTAAGTCATATAAAATTAAATGAAGTGCAAATAAAAGCACTGCTTCTGTAAGACGTTCTGGAATGGTTGTTTAATAAGGGTATTATTCATACGATCTGTAGCAAATGTGATTTTATTTTTGAAAAGAAAAGCAGTGTGTTTTCTTACTATTTTTTGTTTTCTTTTGCTTAAGCACTTCATCAGTTGCTTTATTCTGTATCTGTGAAGTAATCTGCAATCTCCTTTGTTCTTTTTAAATTTTGATTTGTTATAAAAATTGCCAAATAGTGTTTCAGATCTATAGTTTGTACCTGTATTTTTATTTTATTGCCTCATGTTCTTGTAAGTCATTCTTAATTGACCGATGATTGTAGACCTTGCCTGAGTATTTTTTCTAATAAAACAAAGCAAATCACATTTAGTTTCAGAATTGTAACAATTCAATTAAGTTTTAAAACGACATCTGAATTACACATCTAATGTTTTCTTCAGGGGCACAGGAAATAAAATTAGTTTTCCCATTGTGTAGAAATACTAAGATGGTCAAAACCAAATTTCATGGTTATTGATTACCCTCTGAGTACTCAAGTCACTCATTATACTCTGCTGCTTGTCTGACTTTGTTCTGATACTATTTACACACACCAAAAAGAATATGGAATTAAAATTAAATAGTTTTATAACTTGTATGTATACATATATACACACATGCAACTATGATTGGGAAATAAGTGTAGAAATTTTTACTTTATAATGTTATTTAGTAATAGCTATCCATCTATATTATTATCCCTATCCCTGTATTCCCCACCCTTCTGCATCTCTTTCCCCCTCACCCATATATATATATATATAAAATAATGCATTGTCTCTTCAGCAGCAGGCAAAATGGCAGCTCACAGACATCCCCATTCATTTACTTGTGGCTGCTTTCTTCCTGTGTGACAGAGTTAAGTAGGGACACTTTATTACCTGCGAGCACAAAATGTTTGCTATCTGACCTTTTAAGGAAAAATTTGTCAATCTCTGGTTATAGTTGATAAATTTTTCTATAAAATAAACCTAGATTGCACAAATTATATTTTAATATGATAGTATTATCTTGGTAATAAAGCAGCACATTAAATTTTGGTGAAGCTTTTTAATATACATGATAGACTAAGATACTGCCAGACTAAAATACAATACATGCAACAAATGGTGTTTTGTTTTTTTTAACTTTTACATTGGAGTTCTTAATAGTTACTAACATTTCCCATTTTTTATTGTATTTTGTTTTACTCAATAGGACTAAATGAGATTTTGTAAATTGGATCATGTTTAAATCATAAGGCTCATCTTCTCTATCTGGAAGTCTCTTGGAAGTGGAAAATATTATAAAATTTAAAGTTGTTTATTTTTCTAATAAACTTTTTCAAATATAAATCTTCCCTAAAGTGGACACACATTACCTCTGAACTTCAGATGAAGGAAAATTAAGGTGGACAGTAGTTGACTCTCAGTGCGTATTTCAAGATGTTTTATTCTCATTGAAAGCATTGATAATCATATCAGTAAATCTTTGTGAAACTTCTCCCACACTTTAATAAAAATATTTTAAATATGCAAGTACTCATAAAAGGATAGAATTTGCCACGGTTATTTAATACATCTTTTGTTTTCTGTTTGAATTCTTTTAAAAATGTCATATGATTGGTTAGCAAAAGTGTTAGATATTTGAATAAGGTATAAAAATGGGTAAATATGGTTGAAGTCTTTAAAATGAGGGGCTTTCTATATGATTACAACTTTTCTTTTTTTTCATAGTCTAATACCTTTTCATATGTTCTCTAAAAAGAGAAATTCTTATTTAGGTAGATTCTCTATTGGAAAAACTGATACATTTGTATGTATAGCAAGGCTGGGAGTTGTACACCTACAAGGAAATGCTTATATATAAAGCCTTTATTAAAAAGAGTACAATCATATATATCATTTGAATGTCTTGGGGTTTTTTGTTTGTTTTTAAGAGAAGGTTTTTTTTTGTTTTAATGAATAGTATTTTTCTGCTTTTAAAATGTAAGAAGTGTTTCTTAAAAGGTAAGATTTTAAGATAAAATGTTTTGTATATTTTTTATTTTTAATTCTTAAAAGAATCTGACCTAGTGGAGGATGTTTTGCAATTCAAACACTAGCTTTAATACAAATAAAGTCTGAGGAGTTTTTTTGTTTTTAATGGTTTAGAGTATTTTGTCATTACTAATGGTTATGAGCTTCAGTAGCCTTGAGAATGTAACAAGTGCTGTATTACTTTAAATTAAAATTTTTAAAAAATATTTACATAGTCCAGTTCATTCTCTGAATCAGATTTGCATGGCATATAACACATGGTTCTATAATTCTGTGAAAATTAAAAAGGACTTGTAAACAGAGCAGAAATTGCAACCCATTTTTTTTCTAGGTCAGTAGTCTTTGTACTATACCAAATGGCTTTTCACAGTGTGACAGAGAAAATAAATGTGAGCTGTAATACAACTACAAAGTTGTTTTCAGTGTTTCTGCCATAGCCAGTCTCTAACATAATACATGGTACAAAAATTAGTCTCTAAAATATGTATTGAATGAGTGTTAACAAGTGAATTACTTGTTACAGAAAGGTATTTTGGAGAGTATGGCTGAAGCACACTGGGTTAAATGATACTCTGTGGTAATATTATTTATATGTGAACCTATAAAGGGAACTACAGTTTGCCTGAACATTCTCAATGAAAAGAATTATTGACATTATATTTTTACATACTCAGTTGTAATAGGAGTATTTTTAGTTTGTTTACTTTCGTGAAAAATGTTCTCAGTCTTGTTTTTGTAGAGTGCCCCTCCCCTTATTGAAGCACAGTTGATTTATAATGTTTTGTTAGTTTTGGGTGTACTATAAAGTGATTCATTTACACACACACACATTTGTAGAAGCCCTTTTAAAATAGTAAGACTTCAGTTACATGTATGTTACGAGTAACATGTTTCAAGTAATGAAAAAAAAATGAAGTCACTCAGTCGTGTCCGACTCTTTGCGACCCCATGGACTGTAGCCCACCAGGCTCCTCCTTCCTTGGGATTCTCCAGGCAAGAGTACTGGAGTGGGGTGCCATTGCCTTCTCCAGGGGATCTTCCCACCCAGGGATCGAACCCGGGCCTCCTATATTCCAGGCAGATGCTTTAACTTCTGAGCCACCAGGGAAGCCCTTTGAAGTAATAACACTATTTTAAAGGAGTTACCTATTGTTTGATTAGTTTATCTTAATGTTTTTATCTTACAGCATTTTAAGGACCTGTTTTCCTTTTCAGTATTTATAAGACCCTGCTAGTGGGAGAGCTACATTTTTTAAGTCTTAAACAAATTTATTATGAAATTCCTAAAGGTTTTCATGTTCCTGTTAAAGCCATTTCAGGATTCATTTACATTGGGATGCCTAATAAAACTCATATAAGATTATTACATGTTTGAGGGATTTTTTCCTTTTAGAAAAGCAAATTTGTGTAGCTGAGATTGTGAAATGTGAGCATGGTGAGCATTTACTCTTGGTTGCTGGGCCCAGTGCAAGTAGTTTTGTGTTAATATAGAGGATTGCAGAAGAGTAGGTCAGAAGATTTCCCGTGACATTACATTTTGACTTCTGTATACACTGCAGTTTGCTCATCATCAAAACTTGAGTTTCAGTCTAATACCAGTTGACCTGCTTTACCTGTTTTGTTCTTCCACACATGTATTTGATTTGCTAATATTTAATATTTTGCATCTGTGTTCATCAGTGACACTGCCTGTATTTTTACTTATTTTTTATATTGTCTTTGTGCTAGCCTTGTAAAATGAGTTTAGAAGCATTTCCTCTTCTCAGTTTTTGGAAGAGTCTCGAGTCTAGCTTTTCTTTGAATGTTTGGTAGAATTCACATGTGAAGCCATCTGGTCCTAGACTTTTGTTTTTTGGGAGGTTTTTGATTAGTATTTCAATTTGTTTGCTAGTGATTGGTCTAATGATTAGCCCATTCAGGTTTCTGTTTCTTCATGATTCAGTCTTAGAAGGTTTCATGATTTTAACTATTTATCCATTTCTCTTAAATTGCCCAGTTTGTTGGTGTATAATTTTCATAGTATTTTCTTATAATCTGTTGCATTTCTGTGGTATCTGTTGTAATTTGTCATTTTCGTTTTCAGATTTTATTTATCAGATACTTTGTAGTTTAGCTATAAGGTTTGTCAATTTTCTTTTATTTTTTACCCTCTAATTCATTTATTTCTCCTCTTGATCTTTATGTCCTTCGTTCTACTGACTTTGAACTTTGCCCTTTTCCTAATTCCTTTAGGTGTAAGATTTGAATTTTTATTTGAAATTTTTCTTTGTTTCTTGAGGTAGGCCTGTATTGCTATGAATTTTCCTCTTAATACCACTTTGGCTGCATCCTGTAGATTTGGTAATGATATATTTACATTTTGATTCATCTTCAGGTATAAAAACATTTCTTTGCTTGGTCCAGTGGTTATTCAGTAACATGTTGTTAAGTCTTCACATATTTGTGAGTTTTCCAGTTTTTTTCTTATAGTTCATTTCTGTGGGTTGGAAAAGATGTTTGATCTGGGTCTTAATTAATTTATTGAGACTTGGTATTACATTCCAAAATATGGTCTGTTGTTGAGGATGTTCTTTATGATCTTGAATGTGTGTTCTGCTACATTTGGATGAAATGTCCTACATATATATTAAGTCCAATCTGATGTATTGTTTCACTTAACACTGCTGCCTCCTTGTTGGCATCCTATCTGGATGATCCGTCCTTTGATGTAAGTGGAGTATTAAAGTCCAGTACTATTACTATGTTGCTGTCAGTTTCTTTCTGTAGGTGTGTTAATAATTGCCTTATGTATTTTGGTGCTCCTATGTTATGTGGATATATATTATTAACTGTTATACCTTCGTCCCCTTTATCATCATATACTGTCCATCTTTGTCTCTCATTACCCTTTTGGGGTCTGTTTTGTCTGCTGTTTGCTTGGAATGTCATCTTGTTTCACTTTGAGCCTGTATTTGTCTTTAGAGCTGAGTCTTCTGGAGGCAGCATATAGTTGGGTCTTGTTATTTTAATCTTTTCAACCAGCATGTATGTATGTATCTTTCTGTTTTTTTGGGGGGTCTGAGGCATGTGGTTTGTGGGGTTTTAGTTCCCTGACCAGGGATTGAACCAGGGCCACGGCAGTGAAAGCACCCAAGTCCTAAATAAGTACTGGACTGCCAGGGAATTCCCATATCCTGTATCTTTTGATTGATGAGTTCAATCCATTTACATTTAGGGTGGTATTAACAATTGATGAATAAGGACTTACTATTAATTTTATCTTTTATTTTCTGGTTATTCTGTATCTTTGTTGTTTCTTTTGTGTGTGTCTATTTCTGCCTGCCATTTTAGCTTGATGGTTTTTGATGTTTTTCTTAGTTCCTCTTTTGTTGTGTTTTGTGTCTTACCTAGAATTATATTGCATGTTTACCATGGGATGTGTATAAATTTCTCATAGATAAAGTAGTTCTTTTCCTGCTGATAGCATCTTATATTCATTTGCCTATATGAATTTTCTGCAATATTTTTGTGGTCCCAGATTATTCCTATTTACCAAATTGACATCACTTTATTTTTACTTCTTTTTCCCCTTTAACCTTTATGTTGTAATTAAATGTTTAACAGCATATTCTAGTACAGAATTACATTTTTCTGATTCTGTTAGAAATTCTATTACCTTACTCAAAATTTTGTGTTTTTTCATTTCAGAAGGAAGATCTTTCAACATTTTTTATAATGCAGTCTCAATCATAGTCTGACTCTTTGTGACCCCATGGACTGTAGCCCGCCAGGCTCCTCTGTCCATGGAATTTTCCAGACAAGAATACTCTGATGGGTTGCCATTTCCTGCTCCAGGGGATTTTCCCGACCCAAGGATCCAACCTTCATCTTGTGCCACCTGCCTAGAGGGCATGAACTTGCTCAGCTTTTGTTTGGGAAAACCTTTATTTCTCCTTCATATCTAAAGAGTAACTTTGCTTGGCTCACAGTTTTTATCTTCCAGTATTTTGAGTATGTCATTCCACTATCTCCTGTCCTGTAGTGTTTCTACTGAGGAAGCTTATTGTTTACTAGCTCAATGGTGTCCCAGCTGATTTGCAACCGTATGGACTTTAACCCAAGAGGCTCCTCTCCATGGGATTTCCCAGGCAAGAATCGTGGAGTGGGTTGCCATTTCCTTCTCAAAGAGATCTTGATTTAGGGATTGAGCCTGGGTCTCCTGCATTATTGCAGGCAGATTCTTTACCACTGAGCCACTGGTGAAGGCTGGTGCTGAGAATGCTGCTGATAGTCTAATGGGAGTTTCTCTGTAGGTTACTTTTTTTCTTTCAACCTTGACTGTCTTTAAAACTCTTAGTCACTGGCTTTTGGCAATCTTAATATGGTGTGTCTGGAAAGAGGTCTGTGCATGGAGGGGATTAGGTGTGCTCTCAGTTTCATGGGCTTGTGCATCCAGTCCCTTCTGCAGGTTTGGGAACCTTCTCAGCAGTTACTTCCTTAAATTGTCTTCTCTCTTTTATGGGATACCCATTTTTCTTGTAACTTGATAGTTCTTGTAGAATTTCTTCTCCTTTTAGATCCTATTCTTTCCTTTTACACCTGTATCATTTCTAGATTTCTGTTTTCAGACTCACCTGAAGAACAATTCTGTCTTCCCTGCCATCTGCTTTGTATCCAGTGCTTTGTAATGTGTTCTTCATCTCAGTTATTGAGTGCTTTAATTCCAGAATTTGTTTGGTTTTCTTTTACAGTTTCAATCTGTTTGTTAAAGCATTCTTTCTGTTTAGTAATTTTTTAAATACTTCTTCTGAATTTTCTTGTAGCTTATTGTGTTTCTTCATGGCAGCCCTTCTGAATCTCTCAGATTGCAATATTCTGTGACTTTAAGTTTGGTATTTGGAGAATTGTTATTTTCTTGTAATACCATGTTTCTGTGGTTTCTTGTGTTTGATTTCAGTTTCTGGTGCATTTGAAATAGTGAATAATGTTCTTCAGGTAAAGCTTTATTGATTCTGACAGTAGGTGAGTATTGAGAGGTCTTTGTTTTCCAGTTTAGTTGCTAAGTCATGTCTGAGTCTTCTGCAACCCTATGGACTGTAGTCCATCAGGCCCCTCTGTCCATGGGATTTTATATCTTATCATCCCCTGAAGCCCACTCTGGATACAATCTTGTGTTGTCATTGGAAGAAATCTCATGTAGTTTCCTTAGTTTTTCTGATTATGCTTGGATTAAAAAAGCTCTCTCAATTTCATGTAGTCAAAAAAAAGTCATTTTAGCCATTTAGTAATTTCATGAAGTATTTATCTTGGTCAGTTTTTACTGTTCTCTTAGGTGCGTTTTAACAGACACTTATAATTATGAAATCACCAATAAATCAAGATATAGAACGTGTCAGTCGCCTCCTATAGGTTTCCTCTGTGTCATTCATCCTACCCCCTTGCTCCAGCCTCTGGCAACTGCTGATCAGTATTTTCTTTTTAGATTCAGTTCAGTTCAGTTGCTCAGTTGTGTCCGACTCTTTGCGACCCCATGAATCGCAGCACGCCAGGCCTCCCTGTCCATCACCAACTCCCGGAGTTCACTCAGACTCATGTCCATCGAGTCAGTGATGCCATCCAGCCATCTCCTCGGTCGTCCCCTTCTCCTGCCCCCAATCCCTCATTTGCATTTTCTAAGGTTCTGTATAAATGGAATCATACACAAACACACACGTGCTCCTTTGTGTCTGGTTTCTTTCAATGTAATGATGTTGAAATGGATCAGCAAATACTGTTAAGTATTTACATTTTCTGTTTATCTAGAGACATTAAACACTTTTAATTTTTTTCTGTGTTTGTATTCTACGTAGGCATTGGAAACATTAAAAATAAAATGCTTCTGACTTCAGATTATTCATTAAGATTTATTAATAGTAAGTGTAATATACTCAGATATAATTGGGTAGCATTAAACACATTAAGGCAGTTTTTTATTAAATGGTTTAATCATAATTTCATCATTTATATCTGTTTTTAAGGTAGTTGAGGCTTCCTTTGTAGCTCAGTCGGTAAAGAATTTGCTTGCAGTGCAGGAGACCTGAGTTCGATTCCTGGGTTGGGAAGATTCCCTGGAGAAGGAAATGGCAACCCACTCCAGTATACTTGCCTGGAAAATCTCATGGACAGAGGAGCCTGGTGGGCTGCAGACCTTGGGGGTCACAAAGAGTCAGGCACAACTGAGTGACTAACACTTACGTAAGGTAGTTGTGTGACGTAGGATGGAAGTCCTTAGCTGTTTCTTTACATTGGAGATGGGAGAATAAATATTTCTAGTGAAGAAATAGGGCTGTCACACTTAAAATGTCATGAAGTTTACATAGAAAATTAGTAAAATATTAGTAGAAAGTAAAATCTTAAGTGCATGTGTAAAAGGCAAGGGCTTGCCGCTATTCTTGATCTCATGGGACTGAAAACTGGATGGGAGATGAAAGGCAGTATAAAATGAATGAAATACACACTGGGTTATGTGGTATAAATGCTGTGAAGAAAAAATGAGGATGAAAGAGGATTTTTGATGCAGTGTAAGTGGGGTAGTTGATAAAACGTTATTGATAAGGTGACTTGAGAGCAAATCCCTGAAGGTACTAAGTTCAGAGCCTTAATATAGATTACGGTATCACATCTGAAAGATGATGCTGTGAAAGTGCTACACTCAATATGCCAGCAAATTTGGAAAACTCAGCAGTGGCCACAGGACTGGAAAAGGGCAGTTTTCATTCCAATTCCAACGAAAGGTAATTCCAAAGAATGCTCAAACTACTGCACAATTGCACTCATCTCACATGCTAGTAAAGTAATGCTCAGAATTCTCCAAGCCGGGCTTCAGCAATACGTGAACCGTGAACTTCCTGATGTTCAAGCTGTTTTTAGAAAGGGCAGAGGAACCAGAGATCAAATTGCCAACATCTGCTGGATCATGGAAAAAGCAAGCGAGTTCCAGAAAAACATCTATTTCTGTTTTATTGACTATGCAAAAGCCTTTGACTGTGTGGGTCACAACAAACTGGAAAATTCTGAAAGAGATGGGAATACCAGACCACCTCAACTGCCTCTTGAGAAATGTGCAGGTCAGGAAGCAACAGTAGAACTGGACATGGAACAACAGACTGGTTCCGAATAGGAAAAGGAGTATGTCAAGGCTGTATATTGTCACCCTGTTTATTTAACTTCTGTGCAGAGTACATCATGAGAAACGCTGGACTGGAAGAAACACAAGCTGGAATCAAGATTGCCGGGAGAAATATCAATAACCTCAGATATGCAGATGACACCACCCTTATGGCAGAAAGTGAAGAGGACCTAAAAAGCCTCTTGATGAAAGTGAAAGAGGAGAGTGAAAAAGTTGGCTTAAAGCTCAACATTCAGAAAACGAAGATCATGGCATCTGGTCTCATCACTTCATGGGAAATAGATGGGGAAACAGTGGAAACTGTCAGACTTTATTTTTGGGAGCTGCAAAATCACTGCAGATGGTGACTGCAGTGATGAAATTAACAGACACTTACTCCTTGGAAGAAAAGTTATGACCAACCTAGATAGTATATTCAAAAGCAGACACATTACTTTGCTGACTAAGGTCCATCTAGTCAAAGCTATGGTTTTTCCTGTGGTCATGTATGGATGTGAGAGTTGGACTGTGAAGAAGGCTGAGCGCTGAAGAATTGATGCTTTTGAACTGTGGTGTTGGAGAAGACTCTTGAGAGTCCCTTGGACTGCAAGGAGATCCAACCAATCCATTCTGAAGGAGATCAACCCTGGGATTTCTTTGGAAGGAATGATGCTAAAGCTGAAACTCCAGTGCTTTGGCCACCTCATGCGAAGAGTTGACTCATTGGAAAAGACTGATGCTGGGAGGGATTGGGGGCAGGAGGGGAAGGGGACGACAGAGGATGAGATGGCTGGATGGCATCATGGACTCAATGGATGTAAGTCTGAGTGGACTCTCAGAGATGGGAAATGAACAGGGAGGCCTGACGTGCTGCGATTCATGGGGTCGCAAAGAGTCGGACAGAACTGAGCGACTGAACTGAACTGAATCCTTCCCAGAGGGAAAAAAGCGGGGAGGGGAGCAAAATACAGAAGTTAATCATAGTGACCAGTGTGTATATGTGTGACAGGCATCTCCTGTGGTTGGGAACATGGCCAGTGGGCCTGCCTTGGATTCCATATTGTGAAGGTTGGCGGTTGAGGTGCTTCTAGAAGATATTTCGGTTGATTATTTCATCCATTCCTTGAACAAAATACGAAACTGTTGGCTTGTCTCTTTTCTTTTATTTCTCTTCTTGTTTGAAAAAAGTTTCATACTGTTCGGAAGCAAGATAATGTTTTTAAAAACTAGTAATAATAAACATAGCACATAGGAAAAATTTCAAAGTACAGGTCGAGTGATTTCCCTAAAATGCATGCTCTGAAATTTTGTACATTTGTTGGAGATTGGTCACAAACTTGTTAGCTCATTGTGGAACTAGTGTAAGGGGAAAGTCTGCAGGTTCATACTGCTTACAGGTCAGTCATTTAGCATTTAGAATTAGCTGTTCAGAGGGCTAGGTGAGTTTGCATATCCTTTGCATTTAATCCTTACACTAATATATGAAATATGGGTTTCATCATTTTTGTATTACAGATGAGTTACTCAGGCAACTTACCCAAAACTATACATATAGCCAGCAAGTTGCTGAGCCTGGAGATTGAACCACTTTTTTCTGATTCTAAACCTAAAGGTTTTACAACTATGCGTTTTGGATAAGTGGTTTATTATTGATATTTGAATATATTTTGCAAGGCTGTGTTAAAAGAATAAGTATCTCTGAAGGTAAACATCTTAGTTACTGTCAAGGAGATCTTAACCAAGTCTTGCTCATCTTTCTCCTTCTTGTCGTCTTTTATTTTTATTTTTACTTTATTTTGCTTTACAATACTGTATTGGTTTTGCCATACATTGACATGAATCAGCCACGGAGTCTTTTTGTCTTCTTGCAAACAATTTCCACTTATTAATGCAACTCTGCCTAAGGATTGAAATTACTTTTAATTTATGACAAACAGCAAGGTAAGTATCATAAAAAAACGATTGGAAGTATTTTATCTTCTTTTACTTTTTTTCCTTAATGTTCTTTACATATGCAGATCTGATCTGAGTTTGGGACCTGTATCATTCATTTCCTTCTCTCTGAAGAACTCTTACTATTTTTGCAAGGCAGGTCTACTGGCAATGAGTTTACTCAACTTCTGTTTGTCACCATTTTTGAATATTTCACAGGATACAGAATTCTTGGCTGGTTTTTTTTTTTTTTTGGTCTCAACACTTTTAAATATTGCATTCCACTTTCATTGATTGCATGGTTTCTGACGAGATCTGATGTTATTCTTATCTTTGATCCTTGAAAGATTTTTGCTCCCTCTGGCTTCTACCAGGATTTTTTCTTTGATTTTCTACAGTTTGAATATGATATTCTGTGGCAGATTTTGGGGGGCATTTATTCTGCTTATTGTTTTCTTGAGTTTCCTGTACCTATGTCTGACATTAATTTTCGAAAGTTCTCCATCTGAATCACTTCACGTTTTTTCTAGCCCTTTCTCTCTTTGAGGTATTCTCATCACAGATACATTATGCCTTTGTAGTTGGCCCATAGCTCTTGGATATTCTGTTTCTTTCTTTCTTGCTCACTTTCTTTTTTTTTTTCTGCTTTTCAGCTCTAGTGGTTTCTGTTGATATGTCCCCTCGCTCCCAGGTGCTTTCGTGAGCCCGTCAGTCTTTTTCATTTCTAGCATTTCTTTTTAATTGTTTTAGTTTCCATCTCTGCTTACATTACTCATCTATTCTTGACTATTGTCTGCTTTCTTCATAGCATATGAATACTTATTCTCATATATTAACTTTAATTATTTTAAATTCGCAGTCTTATAATTACAAAATGCCTGCTCTGTCTCTTTTAAAATGTTGGTGGGTGGTGTTTTTTTTTGCATTTTAGTATCCATGTAATTGTTTGTTGAAAGCTGGACAGGATGTACCTGGTATAAAGAACTGTAGCTTTTAGCAATGTGAAGTGTGCTTTAGTCCTCTATGCGTGTTCAGTATTTTCACTGTAAGCATCTTTAACTGCGAGTGGCTTCACCATGTCACTCATTGGCCATAAGGCAGTTATGCTCTGAAAGATAAAATAATTGAAAATAAAAGAGGCACATTAGAAAGGACATAAACATGAAAAAATCGGCAAGTTTTAAAATATTGTGAAAAAATATTTGAATACATTTAAAATGTGCACAGATTCATGCTCATTGTTGTATGTGGGTATATCTTTCGGAAAGAAATTATTCTTTTTTTTTTTGGCTGTGCTGCCTGCCTTGTGGGATCTTAGTTCCGTGGCCAGGGATCAATCCCAGCCCACTTGCAGTGGAAGTGTGGAGTCCTAACCACTGTACTCCCAGGGAATTTCTTATACTGTCTTTCTTAAAGTCAATCATAAAGAATCAGAATCTTACTGTATACATAAATTCTTTATGATATAAGGAAATCTACTTTTAAGTCAACTCACATTTTCTGGGAAGTAAACAAATGGATGCTGCTGTTTCTCATTCATACATATGCTGTATGCAAGGGCTTCCCAGGTGGCTCTGTGGTAAAGAATCCGCTTGTCAAGGCAGGAGATGTGGGTTTGATCCCTGGGTCAAGAAGATTCCCTGGAGGAGGAAATGGCAACCCACTCGAGTTTTCTTGCCTGAAAAATCCCATGGATGGAGGAGCTTGGCAGTCTATGGTACTTGGGGTGAAAAGAGTTGGACATGATTGAGTGACTGAGCACGCACAGCATATGTAAGTGCTATTACCTATCTGGACTGCCCTTAAAAGTTCTGTCACATGCTCAGTCCTTATACTTCACTGAATCATCTAAGCCAAATTCTGTGCCAGGTACCAAAATTGCAGCCGCCACATGTTTTTCACTGTCAAATAGCAAAAGACTTCAACGATTTTGAAGAACCTTAGACTTATCAGGAGTCAGGTAACCATTTCTTTTGCAGGGGAATCAGAGGAACTTGATTTCCTCTTTTGCTTCCAACATCTAATGTTACATGAAAAATCTTGTAAAGATGGTGTTAGAGAACAAACTCCTGGATCTCAATTAACTAAAAAGTCAAGAATGAATGTGCTTGAAGATTTGTGAATTATTAGCCATAGCTTGGTAAGCTTTTGGTTTTGACAAGTGGGAGGCTGGAGGTGCTCGCTAAAAGCATCTGCAAACCCAGTTATTTTGTACTGAAGTGTGCAGTCTGGCTTTGCACTCTTATCTCACACCACCAGTAAGTTTTCTAATCAAGTTGGTACACTGTTATCTTCCACATCGCAAGACTTAACATATCTACTCATCACTGTAATGACCATTGAGGCCCAAGATTGCTGTAATATAAAAATGGAGTACTGCCTCAATGGAGAAGCAAAACCAAACTGCTAACAAGCTGAAACCAAACTGTAAAACCATCGAAACCAAATTGGCAAACCAAACTGTCAGCCAATTAATCTCTTACTGCAAAACCGTCTTACGGCTAATTGTCTGGTGAAGCTGCTTGATCACACTTATGAAGAATACCTTGATCTTGTCCTCCGAGTGGGTGGGTCTGTGCCCTTGGGCTGTGACTTTTGGGAGTGGTGCTGGTTTTTTTTTTTTTCTTCTTCCTAAATGGGGCAGGGTGCCTGGAGGAATCTGGAGTTGGGAATTTCCTTCTCCCACATGGAAGATTTTCCCAGATCAGTTAGGCTCTGATAAAACTCCAGGAGAGGACTTCTCTGGTGGGCCAGTGGTTAATACTCCAAATTTCCGCTGCAGGGAGCTCAGGTTCACGCCTTGGTTGGGGAACTAAGATGCCACATGTGGCATGGCCAGAAAATGAAAATAATAAATACCTGAAAACAGAAACTCCATGAGGGTTAAGCTCTGGTGAAGTGGTTTTTTCTCTCAAGGGCTGGCCTTGTTAAGAATCGCAGTGTGCTTTGGGTGTATAGTTTGGTCCTCTGTATGTGTTTCACATCCTCAGATTCCACCAACCATGGGTCCAAAATATTTTGGAAGAAAAAAAATTATAGCAAGTTCCAAAAACAAGATGTGAATTTTCCAGACCCAGGACAACTGTTTACACAGCATGTGCCTTGCATTTGCAACTATTTATGCAGCCTTTATGCAGGCTTCCCTGGAGGCTCAGTGTTAAAGGATCCACCTGCTAATGCAGGAGACATGGGTTCGATCCCTGGTTGGGGAAGATCCCCTGGAGATAGAAATGGCAGTCCACTCTAGTATTCTTGCCTGGAGAAGCCCATGAAAGAGAAGCCTGGTAGGAGTCCATAGGGTTACAAAAGAGTCAGATATGACTTAGCACACATCCATGCAGCTTTTACATTGTATTAGATATAAGTAAAGATGATTTAACATGCAGAGGAGGATATGTGTACTTACATGCAGATTTATATGAGTTTGGTATCTGCAGGGTCCTGGAACAACTATATTTCAAAACAGACTACTTTCCTGTGAAAAGCAGGAGAGGGCTTTTCTGTCTTCATTATGAGAATCTGGTAGAACTCCTGAAGGTAAAACTCAACAAAAATGTTGCAGAGGCCCACTGAAACTAGGTCTCATTGGAGTTTATAGCTCTCAAAATTGTCCACACTGAGCATCTGGCAGTTTGCCAATTACAGTCTGGGTTTTCCAACCCCAGTATTGGTCTGTGGAGTCTTCTGCTTCAATTGAGTTGTGATATTTTTATCTCCCTGTCCCTCCAGTTTCAGGGGCAGTGGTTCACCCTGTAACCACAGTTTTGATGGATCTAAGAAACGTTGTTTGACAATCCAGATTTTTGCTTGTTAGGACCAAATAACGACTTCCAACTTCCTTACATGCCAGACCAGAAATGAGAAGTTTAATTCATTAGAAATGAATTTGTCATTGTTAACTCAGTCTTTTAAGTCGTGTCTGACTCTTTGCAACCCCATGGACTGTAGTCCACCGGGCTCCTCTGTCCTCCACTGTCTTCTGGAGGTTGTTGCTCAACGTTTCCATCGAGTCAGTGATGCCATCCAACCATTTCATCCTCTTCTGCCCCTTTCTTCTTTTTCCCTCAATCTTTCCCAGCATCAGGGTCTTTTCCAGTGAGTCAGCTCATTGCATTAGGTGGGCAGAGTATTGGAGCTTCAGCATCAGTCTTTCCAATGAATAATCAGGATTGATTTCCTTTAGGATCGACTGGTTTGATCTTGCTAATGATTAATCCATTGCTTTGGCTTCATTACTATGAGAGTTACACATGTATAAGGATCAGGATTGTGTTTTCAAACTATGTCATATGATTTAATCATCTTACATTAAGCATCCTCAGACAAAATAACATTATTTTATTTTCATGATTTTTAAGTTTTCCCTCTACTGCACTCCAAAATGGAAGAACCTGAAAGGAAAGGAGGGATCAAGTGAGTATTGAAAAATTGATCAATTCAGTGCTTACTGATTTCCTACTATGCGCAGGGTTCCAGAGATACAGAATTGAACATGTCTTCCTGGAACCCACAAGCTGAGGGGGAGGAAAGGGCTGAGATGTTAAACGGGTACATGGAGTTAGTGATGAGGCCATGAGAAAGGGATGGTGCAGTTCAAATCAGCACAGCCCGGGCAATGCCCCTTTGTGGCAGTAACCTTTGAGCAGAGAGCTTTCTGACAAGGGGTCAAGGTGTGCAGGTGTGTAGAAAGAGATGTTCTGGACAGAAGGTTCAATGCAGAGGCCTGAAGGGGCAGAAGGCTTGGCCCAGTTATGAATGGAAAGCCAGTTGATGAAGCTGGAACCCAGTGAATGATGCCTGGTATATTATGAAGGATAGGAGTCAGCAAACTGTAGAAACAATAAAAAAACTTTTTTTAACTATGGCCGCTTTAATGTCTTATATAGACCAATGGGCAGCTGTGTTCCAGGAAAACTTTCTTTATAGGAGCAGGCACTGGGCCAGATTTTGCACGCTGGCTGTATTTTGCTAACGTTCACCATAGGGCTCATTGGCCATTGGAAAGCGCTTTGGGTTTTAGTTTAAATATGATCGTAGACATTGGAGTGTTAGGAGCAGACCAGTGAAGTGAGAGGATTAATTTTAAAAGGATTACTGGTTGCTTCATGGGGAACAGACATTTTCTCTAACCAAGAATGAAGCAGGGAAAGCAACTGGGGGTTTGTGTGAGTTGAGGAGATGGTGGCTTGAACTGAGGCAGTGGCATTGTCAAGAAGGGATGTTAGATGAAGAGTGAGTGAGAGTGTTTGTGTGTGTAGAGGCTTCTAAGACTGAGCAACTTAGTGAAAAGATAGGTTCAAGAAGACTTCACCAGATTGGGATTTTGTGGAGAAACCAAGTATGGTTAAGTTTGAGATGCCTGTTAGACATCCAAGTGCCAGAACTGAACAGGCAGTTGGATGTATTCCACCCTTACCTCTTCCAGGTAGAGGAGAAGGTGTGCAAATCATGTGGGAGAGTGAATGGAATAAGGAAAGAGAAATGCTAGACAGCCCTGATATAGCACAAGGCCTGTCCTTGTACATTTGTGGCGAGATTAGATGCTATTACCATGTACATCCTCCCCCAGCTGTGATGAGCTGTGTGGGGGCAGGTGTGGAGTTACTGGAGGGTTGGGTTGAACTCGAACTTGGATTTTGTTAAGCAGGTAGAATGAAGGGAGTGAGTCCTAGGAAAGTACGTGGTCTGTGGACGCCAGTTGGGGTGGGGAGTGAAAAATGAATAGGTCCTAGGTCCTGGTGGAGTTGAGGAATTGTTGGACTCATTGCTACTGGAGGAAGTGAAATAGAAAAGCAGGTGTTTGGTCAGATTTTGCTCTTGATGCATTAATTGCTACCACAGAGATCCAGCACATGGCCATGAGAGTAAATAATGGATATGACTGCGGATGTGATGACTGGAGTGAGCCGTTATCATGTGCATTTTGGAGTCAGAACGATCATCAGAGTCACCAAGGAGACCAAGGCAGTAAGCTTGGAAGCCAGCGAGACTCTTCAGTGAACAGGAATGATGACGAGTGAGCCAGAAGGTGGTTGTTAATTGCTGATTTTAATCAGCTGCGCGGCTTCTGGCCGGCCAGTTAGCCTCTTAGGCATCTGCTTCCTCCTGTTTGTGCTAGTGTAAAACAGCAAGTGAGGGGAGTCAAAGGGCACATGTGAAGGACAAGGATCGGCCAACTTCTCTTCTATAAAAATAGTTTGTTTGTTTGTTTTTAATGTTGAGGACATCATGGTCTCTGTTACAACTGCTAACCTCTGCTCTCATAAAAGCATTGTTATAAACATGAAAACCTCAATTATCATACATGTTGGAAGAAGCAAGAAAGGGCTGGAAAGGTAAAGAATGGAATTCCCCTTTTAATGCAGTGATGTCTTTGAGCATTATTTCCTTGAAGCATCAGTTAATGAATTCATTGATCCAAAGTGTTTGTCAGTGATAAAACCACACATTTGTCACCAAAATCTAAAGTCAAAATACTTTTTTCAGTGATGACAACTGACTTTTTATCTCATGTCTCTACCATAATGTTTTACATGTTACAGTGTCTTTAATAAATTGTTAATGAATAAAGATGAGACTTCCTAAAATTAACAGTTTTTAAGAAGCAGTTTTCACCCTTTATGCCAATACAGCATGATGAAAAATTAGAAAGTAGTGGCTATACTTCTGCATATTTTGCTTAACATTTGAGACATTTAATAGTTTTTATATGTAAATAAATTTAAAGGGTATAAAGTCTTTTTATTAACAAGGATTCTGAAATGTGTAGTATTGAACAACCAGTGTGTTTCAGTAGCCAAAGTATATTTATGATGAGACAGGAGTTATTTCTGCGAAGACAATGGCACCCCACTTCAGTACTCTTGCCTGGAAAATCTCATGGGCAGAGGAGCCTGGTGGGCTGCAGTCCATGGGGTCACTAAGGGTTGGACATGACTGAGCGACTTCACTTTCACTTTTCACTTTTCATGCACTGGAGAAGGAAATGGCAATCCACTCCACTGTTCTTGCCTGGAGAATCCCAGGGACGGGGGAGCCTGGTGGGCTGCCGTATACGGGGTCGCATAGAGTCGTACACGACTGAAGCGATTTAGCAGTAGCAGTAGCAGGAGTTATTTAGGAGAAGGCAATGGCACTGCACTCCAGTACTCTTGCCTGGAAAATCCCATGGACAGAGGAGCCTGGTAGGTTGCAGTCCATGGGGTCGCTAAGAGTCGGACATGACTGAGCAATTAATCTTCACTTTTCAATTTCATGCGTTGGAGAAGGCAATGGCAGCCCACTCCAGTACTCTTGCCTAGAAAATCCCATGGACAGAGGAGGAGCCTGGTAGGCTGCAGTCCATGGGGTCTCGAAGAGTCTGACACGACTGAGCAAATTCACTTTCCCTTTTCACTTTCATGCATTGGAGAAGGAAATGGCAACCCACTCCAGTGTTCTTGCCTGGAGAATCCCAGGGACAGGGGAGCCTGGTGGGCTGCTGTCTATGGGCTCACACAGAGTTGGACACGACTGAAGTGACTTAGCAGCAGCAGCAGCAGCAGCAGGAGTTATTTAAAGCTTAATTAGGTCAGAAGGAAGCAGGAAAATGAATCTATTTCCAGTAAGGTTTGCAATTTGATTTTTACTTTCTCAAGGATGTCAGAGTGTCAGATAAGGATATTTCTTCTTTCCTTTAAGCATTTCCTAAAAAGTCATCTGTGAATGAATAGTCTACGTTGAGGTGCTGACCAGTGATGCATTTATGGATTTAGGTATTTATTTACTTGTACTTTCATAGCACTTATGTTTGTTATGCCCGAAGTCCGAGTCCCCAAAACTGAGAGAATAAGACGTCCACAGCAATGCAAAAGCATAGAGAGGTTTTATTTCTAGTTCGAGCTAGGGCCCCCCGTCTCATCCAGCACAGTGGAGTCCTCACGAGAGCCCCGAGCCCTGGATTACAGTAGTATTTATAGGTTTAGGACAAAGACAGGGAGTTGGCAAGGGCGGATTGGTTGCAAGGGGTTCTTGGCATCTATTAATTGGCTAAATTTTGCGCATGCGGGATCGCTTAAGGGACTTTTCGTGTTATCTGGGCTAGCTCTAACCAGGCTATGGGGAATATGCTGACTGGCTGAGTCTCAAGGTCGGGGGATGATGATCTCAGCTCCTTCTGGGCAGTGACCCAGCTTTTCTCTGTGATTGTAGCTCTGGCTACTTTAGTCCTTGAAGCTTGCCATGGCTTCTGTCAGGTCTCAACAATGTTCACAGCACTTACTATGTGCTATGTAAAGCTAGCTCTGTGTGTGTGTGTGTGCTTAGTCGCCAATCGTGTCTGACTCTGTGACCCCGGTGGATTGTAGCCCACCAGTCTCCTCTGTCCAGGGAGGAATACTGGAGTGGGTTGCCATGTCCTTCTCCAAGGGATCTTCCCAACTCAGAGAGTGAACTCGTGTCTCTTAAGTCTCCTGCATTGGCAGGCAAATTCTTTACCCCTGTGCCGCCTGGGAAGCCCGTAAAGCTAGTAGTTGTTCAGTCGCCCAGTCATGCCCGACTGTTTGAGACCCCATAGACTGCCCAGGCCTCCCTGTCCTTCAGCATCTCCTGAAGTTTGCCCAAGTTCATGGTCATTGCACCAGTGATGCCATCCAGCCATCTCATCCTCTGACACCCTCTTCTGCCCTCAGTCTTTCCCAGCATCAGGGACCTTTCCAATGTGTCAGCTCTTCTCATCAGCTGACCAAATACTGGAGCTTCAGCTTCAGCATCAGTCCTTCCAGTGAGTATTCAGGGTTGATCTCCTTTAAGATTGACTGGTTTGATCTCTGTGCTGTCCAAAGGAGTCTTCTTCCCAGTGTGCTGTCCAGGAGCCTTCTCCAGTACCACAGTTTGAAGGTATCCCTTGCTGTCCAAGGAACTTTCAAGAGTCTCCTCTAGCACCGCAGTTTGAAGGCGTTCTGTCTTCTTTAAGATCCAGCTTCACAACTGTTCATGACAGCTGGGAAGACCATGGCCTTGCCTATAGGGACCTTTGTTGGAGGAGAACACACTGTCTAGGTTTATCATAGCTTTCCTGCCAAGAAGCAATCGTCTTCTGATTTCATGGCTGCAGTCACCATCTGCCATGATTTTGGAGCCCAAGAAAAGGAAATCTGTCACTACTTTCACCTTCTCCCCTTCCATTTGCCATGATGAAATAGGGGCAGATGCCTTGATCATAGTGTTTTTTTGTTTTGTTTTTTTTTAAGTATTTAGTCTTAAGCTGGCTCTTTCACTCTCCTTCTTCACCCTCATCAAGAGGCTCTATAGTTCTTCCTCTTCACTTTCTGCCATTAGAGTGGTATCATCTGCGTATCTGAGGTTGTTGATGTTTCTCCTGCCTGTAACTCATCCAGCCCGGCATTTCTCATTATGTGCTCAGTGCATAGGTTAAACAAACAGAGTGACAGCAGACAGCTCTGTTGTCCTCCTTTCTCAATCCTGAACCAGTCAGTTGTTCCACACAGGGTTCTATCTGTTGCTTCTCGACCTGCATACAGGTTTCTCAGGGAGACAGGTAAGATGGTCTGGTATTCCCATCTTTCTAAGAGTTTTCCACAGTTTATCATGATACACACAGTCAAAGGCTTTAGCATAGTCAATGGAACAGAGATGTTTTTCTGAAATTCCCTTGCTTTCTCCAAAATCCAGCAAATGTTGGCAATTTGATCTCTGGTTCCTCTTCCTTTTCTAAACCAAGCTTGGACATCTGGAAGTTCTTGGTTTGCATAAAGCTGAACCTTAGCATGCGAGATTTTAAGCATGACCTTACTATCATGGGAGATGAGTACTATTTCCTGATGGTTAGCACACTCTTTGGTACTACCCTTCTTGGGAAGTGGGATGAGGATTGACCTTTTCCAGTTCTGTGGCCACTGCTGGGTCTTCCAGGTTTGCTGGCATAATGAATGCAAAACCTTGACGGCATCATCCCTAAAGGATTCAAATAGTTATGCTGGAATTTAATCGCATCCTCTAGCTTTATTAACTGCAGTGCTTCTAAAGGCCCACTTGACTTCGCACTCCAGAATGTCTGGCCCTGGGAGACTAAAGCTAGTTAAGCACTTATAAATAGAAGCTCAATAAATATCTTGAATCTTGGCATATGGATTACATGGGGATTCTCTGCTCTCTTGTCCTTTCTAGGTGAGTATCTGGCTCATAGAGAGAAGCCCTGTTGCACTTACTTCTGTTCTTCTAGCGCTCCCTACCATCTTCTGCTTCTATGTAAACATGCTGTTCTGTCTTCCTGGGACATTTTCTATGCATTTCCTCCTGGTTACCTGGCCTTGATCATATATCCATCCTTCTCATCTTGGCTTGAGCACCACTTCCTCAGCACAGCCTTCTCTGGAGCCCTTCTCTCGGTAACACTGCCTTGTGTTGGGATCAGTGCCAAAATACCGATCATATTGGTATCCACCTTTGTATCAGCGCTCCAGTCTTCTCTGGAGTAGAAGAGCTTTATTTCTCTTGTCCTCCCCACTCCCCTTCTGGTGTTTATGTCATCTGGCACCTAATAGGCACACAACAAACTGGAGTTGCAAAAAATGTTATTGGCACGTGTATTCTTGGCTTTTGTTATTGGAGAATTTAAAACTCAGTTTTTAGTTGCCATGAATAATGGTGGATATTTCCTGACTCCCAAGACAAAGCTGGAGAGAGGTGTGGCGCAGCTCATCAGGGAAGGCGTGGGCTGCAGTTTGATTCTGAGCTCATAGCATGTGATCAGTGTCATTGATGACGTATTTGGTGCTGAACCCCTTGATCACTGGGCTTCCCTGGTGGCTCAACCAGTAAAGAATCTGCCTGCAATGCAAGAGAACCCAGTTCAATCCCTGGGTTGGGAAGATTCCCTGGAGAAGGGAAATGGTTACCCACTCCAGTATTCTTGCCAGGAAAATCCCCATAGGGTCACAAGAGAGTCAGACACAACTGAGCAACTAATACTTAGACTTTTCACTTTATTGGGTCACTTGAGCAAGGATGACAGGACTGTTAGGAATCCAGTATTAGCTGCTGTGGTGGGAAAAACTGGTTGTGTGCAACTGGTGTTTAGTTTTTATATAGATAGAATATATTTTGGTGTTATGTGAGTATCTAAAGAAATGGTCTAGTCCTAGGTCATGGAATTGCTAAATAAAATGTTTGGCTTCTCTGTCTGCCCCAGTTATAGTAGAATGATATTCCCACTTTCCTCACAATCTTTTTGTGGAGGAGTAAAATTAATTTCAAAACACAAATCTGAAAAGTTTCCCAGGAGCTGTGTGTCTTTTTACATCACATCTTTGGTTTTACCTCCGAAGCCCAATGATGACTTCAGGTGAAAAAAGCAAAGACTGAAAAAGAAAAAGGCAAAGACTGTTTCCTTATTAGCCCCGCCCCCCTCAAAAAATATGGACATATTCAGGTGAAGCCTTGATGTTTGATGTAAATGTATTAATAGTTCAGGTTTTTCTAAAGCTAGGGGACTGGGATGCCCACATGTAGCTTGCTTAGGATCGTTACATGTTCTGTGCGCTTGCTTTCTATCTGAGAGGAAAAACTTGCTCTTTGAAGAAATGTGGCACACACACTCTTAATAGAACATGAAAGAAAAGGTTCTTCATGCCAAGAAATCCCTCACGTGAGATGGACTCTCTTTCAACAAATCTAGTGACAAGATTTTTTCTGAAAGCTTGAAAGAAAGATGAAATAATCTTTTGTGTTAAAGAAAAAGTTATTTATTTTTTGGCTGTGCTGGGCCTTCACTGCTGTGCAGGCTTTTCTCGTTGCGATGAGCAAGGGCTCCTCTCTAGTGGTGGCTTCTCATTGTGGTGGCTTCTCTCGTTGCAGAGCTCGGGCTCTAGAGCATGTGTACTTCCGTTGTGGCATGTGGGCTCAGTTGTTGCAGCTCCTGGGCCCTAGAGGGCAGGCTCAGTAGTTGTGATCCATGAGCTTAGCTGCCCTGAGGCATGTAGGATCTTCCTGGATCAAGGATTGAAATTGTGTCTCCTGCATTGGCAAGCGAGTTTTTACCACTGAGTCATAGAGGAAGCCCAGGATGAAATAATATTAACCTGTGTTCATGGCCATCCCCCTCAGCCTTTCATTCGGAGTGTGTGAAGCCTGCCTGAAAACTCAGACTCAGCGCCGGCAGCCCCTGTTGCACAGCCAAATGGTGTGCAAAGCCTGCTTCTCTGGGCTATTTTCCCTGTTTCCAGGTGGCAGTGATGATGTTTAGATCTACAGCAAGATCTAGATCTGCTGGAAGACAGCGCGATTCAAAAACGAGGTGTTAGGACTTCCTGAGTGAGGGTAACCCACCAGCCTCTCAGGGTCACGTTCAAGTTTAGAACTGTGAGTGTCGGCCGTTCAGCAACAAGGGAAACAAGCTACTTTGCAGGTTTTGGGGATTTTGGTTTTTTCCCTCTATCCAAGGACTGAACTATTTTTCCTTTATCACATTGGGCTCCATACCTTTTCCTCTGTACCCTCGTTCCCTGGTGGCTCAGTGGTTAAAGAACCTGCCAGTGGTAAAGAGACCCAGGTTTGACCGCTGGGTGGGGAAGATCCCCTAGAGGAAGAAATGGCAGAGCACTCCAGTATTCTTGCCTGGAGGATTCCATGGACAGAGGAGCCTGATGGCCTACAGTGCAAAGGATCAGAAAGAGTTGGATGCAACCGAGTGACTAATGCATTAACTTTCACATTTTCCTGAAGCAACAGCCCCGTTTACAAGATCCGTTTTGCTTAGGGTATCAATATCTTGCTGCTGCTGGGAGCTTTCCGCCTTCAATCCCGAGTCTCAGTAAAAGTCCGCCCACCTTCATATTTGTGAGTTTTCCCATGCTGTTAACATTCCTCTTTAAATGGAAACACAGTGTTTCCAGCTCTGCCCTGCTTGCTTGACCCTCTGTATCACTGATGATTTGTAGAAATCAAATAGGCATCGCTGCCTCTGCATTCTTTTCCCAATTTGAGTCTTTTCTCTGTTTGGAGAGACGGCTGCGTGCTGTTAGTGAGGGCCCTATGACCTCAGCCTTTGGCAAGAATTCAACAAAGGCAAGACCTCAGCCAAGAAATTTAACCGGATCAAACTTCTGAACAGCGTCCAAAGCACAGTATCAGGGCTTCTATCATCCCAAGTAAGGACCCAAATAACCCCTGAAAGCCATGTCTCTCAGCGACATAAATGTAATAAAAATACATGAGGATATTACTACTTTTTTTTCTTTTAATCAGTAATATCCTAGGGTGAAAAACGATAATTCTTTCCTTCCTATTGGAAGTGGTAGCCATCATAAGTCCCCCGCTGTTTTTCCCCACTCCCAGTAGATGCATTTTTTGTTTGTTTTTAGTTTGCTTTTGTTGTCATGAAAATCAGAATTTAGCTCTCTACCCAAATACGTGAGAATTATTTTTAAAATTTATGACAAATCTCAGATGGGTCTAGGGTAAAGAATGTACACTTGTTGAGATATGAAAGGCAATCTCTTGAGAGCATTTTATGGGAATCATGCTATTTAAGTATTTCTGTGCTTTCCCAAACCACTCTTGGCTTCCTGCCCTGGGCAGTGAAGCCTCATCGCAGAAGGGTAGGGGAGAAACTCTGGATTAGAAATCGAGAGATGTAAAAGCCGACCTCAATACCTACTGCAAATTTGTTTTGTCTTCCTGGGCAAACCTTTTCCTTTCTCTTTATCCCGTGGTGAACTGATCAGTATGATGATATGGTTAAAACTGAGCCCGCTTAAATCAGTTTAAACTTGATTTAATTTTGTTCTTTTTTCCACTGTAGTGTCCTCTTATCAAATTGTAAACTTACATAAACTCTAGTACATCATTTAGATAAAAGATAATACATGAATTCTAAGTTAATCTTCATGAGAGAGTTAAGCCATGAAAACAGGCTGTTTGAGCCTTTATAAACAGTTGAAATGGGAGTCATATTAATTTCCTAAAGCTGCTGTAACAAATTACCACAAACTGCTGGTATCTTTTGTGTTTTTTTGATACTTATTTATGGGCTGCATCTGGTCTTAGCTGCAACTTGCAGAATCTTCCTTGTGGCACACAAACTCTAGAAACATGGGCTTATTAGTTGTGGCAGGGGTCTTACTTGCTCTGAGGCATGTGGGATCTTAGTTCCCTGACCAGGGATCAAACTTCTGTCCCCTGCATTGTAAGGTTGATTCTTTACTACTGAGCCACCAGGAAAGTCTCAAACTTATGGTTTTAAACAGCAGAAGTTTTATTACGTCACAGTTCTGGACGGAGAAGGCAATGGCACCCCACTCCAGTACTCTTGCCTGGAAAATTCCATGGACGGAGGAGCCTGGTAGGCTGCAGTCCATGGGGTTGCGAAGAGTCGGACACGACTGAGTGAATTCACTTTCACTTTCATGCACTGGAGAAGGAAATGGCAACCCACTCCAGTGTTCTTGCCTGGAGAATCCCAGGGACAGGGGAGCCTGGTGGGCTTCCATCTATGTGGTTGCACAGAGTCGGACACGACTGAAGTGACTTAGTAGCAGAAGCACAGTTCTGGAGGCTGAAGTCCAAAATCAAGGTGTGGTCAGGGCCATGCTCCTAGCAAAGTCTGGGGAAGGATGCTCCCTTGCCTCTTCCAACTTCTGGCCACCCCAGGCATTCCTCAACTCCTAGAAACATAATTCCAATTTCTGCTCATCTTCCCATGGCCATCCTTCCTCTTGATTTGTGTCTCTGTGTCTTTACATGGAGAACTTTTTTTCTGTCTGTTTTCTAAGAACATCAGTTATTGGGTTTAGTGAAAGTGTTAGTCACTAAGTCATGTCTGATTCTCTGCAACCCCATAGACTGTAGCCCACCAGGCTCGTCTATCCATGGAATTCTCTAGGCAAGAAAACTGAAGTGGGTAGTCAATCTCTTCTGCAAGGGATCTTCCTGACCCAGGGATCCAACCTGAGTCCCCTGCATTGCAGGCAGATTCTTTACTATCTGAGCCAACAGGGGAGCCCACCTTGGGTTGAGGGCCCATTCCAACTGAATCTGACCTCACCTTAATTATATTTGCAAAGATTCTCTCTCTCTCTTTTTTTTTAATATAAAGACCCTATTTACAAATGAGGTCACATTAACAGGAACTGGGGTTTAGGATTTCAACCTATCATATGGAGGGATCAATTCAACCGTAATAAGAGTGACAGATGACATTTTCAGGGTTGTATTAACACTAGTAACCAATTCACTTCTGTATTTTTTTAGTAATACCATATGGAGAAAAATACTGGTGGCACACTAATCAGTAAATATAAATGATTTTTTTTTAATGTCATGTCATTTTGCCGTCTCAGTCTTGATCCCTTCAGTTAAACTGATCCCAAGGTCTGAAAGAGCCACGTGAGGAAATGTATGCATCAATATTAAATTACTGACAATTTCTTGAATAACACTCACCTTCCGTATTGGAGAGGGTTCACTTTTTTAAAGAAGTTGATAAATGGACTCTGGAGGAAGCTTAAATCATCATTATATTTGGCTGACATTGTTTTTCAATGTCATCATACCCCGAGTTTAATGGTACCATTTGAAAACATCTCACTAGTGACATGTCCTGTCATATTCCTTCAGAATTTCAACAGAGTAAAAATAGTGTTGTTTCTGCTATTGTGAGCTGTAATGGGGGAGCATGAAATCCAAAGGAACCCTTTCAACTGGTTGGAAACAGTGTCCAGCTACTCCAGCTGGTCCAACTAAGTTATATTCAGGAGATGTTTCTTTAATGGAGGTTTAGGGCTTCCCTGGTGTTTCAGACAGTAAAGAATCTGCCTGCAAACCAGGAGCCCCGGGTTCAATCCCTGGGTCGGAAGATCCCCTGGAGAGGGAATGGCAACCCTCTCCAGTAATCTTGCCTGGAGAATCCCCATGGACAGAGGAGCCTGGCAATCTACAGTCTGTGGGGTCGCAAAGGGTCAGACATGACTGTATGACTAACAATTAACACTTTGCTAATACATAAATAATTTATATTTTTATTGGAAATATCTGCACCAGAACCTTGTTTTGAAACTACTAAAATGTTCAGTGTTAAAACATGCATTCTGGAACTTACCACCTTTATCATGAAAGTAACTCTGAAATGTCCCCAGTTTTAAGACTGGGGACATTGTAAGACCTGTAATAAATTTGACGGTTTTTATGGCTTTATCCAACTTCTTCCAGAATTGCTGCATGATCTTTCAGCACAAGTGCAGTGAACACCAGCACGTTTCAGTAACTGCTTTTATCTGAACTACTCTTTCTATAGCCTCAGTATATACATGGTTCATTTTTGATAAGTTGTTCAATATCATAGTCTAAAAGCATTTCCCCCTGTTGTGTTTTGCCTAATATGTCTTCCTTGGGTTCATTTGGATTACTTCATATAAAAAACAAGCAAAATGCAGAGACCAGCCAATTCATATTTTCATTCAGCTGAATTATAAAAGTTTTAAGGGAATTCACCAGATGTATTTTGATGTGTATTTTGGGTAAGAATGGTGGTGCTACCCAGCATGGTATGGGTCCTCAGGGATATTTATTTGCAAATCTGTGGGAGCATTTTGCTTGACACTAAGTTTCCTTGAATGATGGTTGCTAAGTAACTTGTACTTGTCTCATCTGAAATGCTAGCACAAAATGAGGGTAATTACGTTTCTGTACATGTCAGCTTGGGCTTTCTGGTGGCTCAGTGGTAAAGAATCCACCTGCCATTGTGGGAAATGCAGGTTTGACCGCTGGGTCAGGAAGATCCCCTGCGGAAGGAAATGGCAACCCACTCCAGTATTCTTGCCTGGACATCCATGAACGTAGGAGCCTGGTGGGCTACAGTCCATGGGGTCACAAAGTCGGATACGACTTGTCCACTAAACAATGCAAAAATGTCTATTTAACAGAGCTGAACCTCGAACAAGCTCTTTCTGATAGAATTTGTCTTTTTCTCACTTAAAGCTTTGGATTCTCCCGTTAAGGAGTTAGTTTTCATTATCAGATTTACATTTGGTTCACAAAAAAATTTTGTGCAGTTGACACCAGGCAGGATCATCTGAGTTCCTTACCTTTTGAACTTCTGTGTTTTGTTTCCAAATCCTGTAATTGTGAAAGGTTAGAAATAGTATGTGGAGAAGGCAATGGCAACCCACTCCAGTACTCTTACCTGGAAACTCCCATGGACGGAGGAGTTTGGTAGGCTGCAGTCCATGGGGTTGCAAAGAGTTGGATATGACTGAGCGACTTCACTTTCACTTTTATGCATTGGAGAAGGAAATGGCAACCCACTCCAGTGTTCTTGCCTGGAGAATCCCGGGGATGGAGGAACCTGGTGGGCTGCTGTCTATGGGATCGCACAGAGTTGGATATGACTGAAGCGACTTAGCAGCAGCAGAGATGGTACATCACTGAATGAAATACAAGAAGTTGAGCAGTCTTAGATACACTGAAATGACTTTCAGTGATGGATATTTCTTATTGTAACTTTCTTGACTTCAAAAGCTCTCCTATGAAACTTAAAGACATTTGTTTTCATTTCATACAGTGTTGTTACAGTGGTATGGTTGCTTCTTGATTATCACTTTGTGCCAAATTGGCACTTTAGTCATTGCCGGGTCTAGCCGTGATTCGAAGGGTGATTCAAAGGTGGGGACAAAGTGATTCGAAAGTGGGGATGGAGTAGGCGTTCTAGAAAAAAAAGCTATTTAATTATAGATATATAGAGAGATTAGAAACAGCTAGTGTAGTAGGAAAATTAGTGGAGAAAAAGAGGCTGAATAACTGGTTTAAGTGCAATACTAGTCACCACCTATGTAGGCCACAGGCGTCTTTCCATTCTCTCGAGGGAGAGGAGGCACTGAGGCCTCCCGGTCTGATCTTAGAAGCCCAGGCAGAGTTAGTAGGCTTGGTGCGTACCCCCATACCAGATAGGAATTCAGCCAGGAAAACGGGGAGCAAGAAAGAAACGACATGGGGGAATCAGTCTTTCCAGAAACTGTTCCCATTTCTTTATTTTTCAGGTTTGTTTATATACCTTTTGTTATACATAGGGATGAATACAGAGTCATGCGGGGGTCAGCAGACCTGACTCTTGTCACAATCAGTTGCTTCATATAAAATTATACAAAGGTCTTATGGGGTTTTTTACATCATCTTCTGGCCATGAAGTCTGCTGACATTTTATGGCCCTTTTGATACTGGTCAGTTAACCAGAAAACTTATTTTTCCAGGGGTGATTTTTTTCTTAAATCTGGCGCCACCCTACAAATAAAGTTGCATTCCTATAGGGTGAGGGTGTAGTGAGTTACAACTAGGAAGGAATTTACTTAACCCAAGGTTAACATGATTAATCTTAAAGGTTAATACTTATTTCTCCTATATGCTTAAAGGTTAATACTTATTTCTCTTATATGCTAGTTATATTCATTGTAAGGCCAGGGAATATGGAGATTTAGCAGCAAACATCAGCCCAACAAATGAAAATCCTTTTACCAATGTTCCCCTTAAGATCTACTTAGTCTTAAGATAGTGATAAAGTTACATTTTTACATAGCAAGAACACAGTGATTTATAACAAAGTACAGTGATCTATAACAAAAGAGAAAATTCATTAACTCAAAAAGTCTAAGATTGCTAACATCAAAAACTACTATATTTCCTTTTCTATATTCCAAATACATTGATTAATATATTCCCAGGTGCCTAAGGATATGGAGGGCTGGCGGCAATCATTGACTCATCAATGAGAAAAGCCCTATGCTAATTAAGACTCTCAAAATACTCCAAAACTCTCTGTGATGTTTATGGTTGAGAGGTTGTCACACAAGCTAGTCTGTCAGCAGAGAGGTTTGACCTGAAACACCCTTGTCACACCCAGGGCAGGGAATTAGCAGTAATTATTGGCAGGACAAATGAAAAAACCCTTCACCAATATAATTCCTAATCAACTCAATAATACTAATACTCAATACTAATAATCTTCTAACTTCTCAAATGAGTCTGTATTTAGAAAATTTTAAAGCATCCCATGCTTCTCACAGTTGGGAGGCTGTAAACAATCACATGCGGCCGGACAAACCTGATCAGGCAGGCCAGAGAACCTTCAGAGCATAAGTTGAAACACTCTTGTCACGCCCAGGAGGTTTTATTAACTGGAGCTGCAAGTTAACTCCTTCTCCGAGAGAAGTGGTTATGGGGGAGAGCCCCATAAAGTACTCTGGTTTTGGGGGTAGATGCTCGGGAATGGGTTTTCCGGAGGCTTGATCACACCTTTGCGTATGCCAAGCTTCTTTCCTCATGACCTTTGCTATGGGTGGAGTTCCTCACGCTGGCCCCCAGCAAGTCATGAGACAATCTTATTTTACTTATAATCTTATTTTCTCATTAGATTTAATTCTTTAACCAGTGATTCACTTCTACTTTTAAAGGTAATTACTTTGTCCCATGAGAAAAAAATTTTAAAATATCCAAAGTTTACCCATAAGCCTTAAGCTTAGATAATAATCACAACATATGTGACTTGTTGGCCACACAGCTTTCTGTGGCTTTCTGACATGAGCAAGTGCTGAGTAGAAGCATCTGAGCCTCACCTGGCATTTGATGAATCTGATTAATGTCTCCAAGGTAAGTCTACTCTCCTGCCTAATTTTACAGGAGAGGCCACAAGCAAGCCTGAATTAAAAAAAAAAAAAAAAAAAAGACTTGCAGAGTTACTACTTTTTCGGTGTATTTTATACATGCTAAGTAAAGTGTTAATTGCTCAGTAGTGTCCGACTATTTGTGATCCTTTGAACTGCAGCCTGTCCATGGAATTCTCCAGGCAAGAATACTGGAGTGGGTTGCCTTGCCCTTCTCCAGGGGATTTTTCTGACCCAGGGATTGAACCCATGTCAATTCTTTACCATCTGAGCCACCAGTGGCTGAAAAAGCTATAATTTAAGGTCTGCATAAAATGAAGAAAACTGAATGGGAGTTAACAGTGTATTCAAAGTTGGTGTTTTTAGTGACATTTTAAAAAATTTGGTTAAAATCTAACAGCTGGTTCCCCACCATCCCAAGCTCTCAGGTCCTTAGTAGTGTTCAGCTTGGTCTGGACCACTTGTTCCTTTTCTTTATCTCAGTCCAGTCTCCTCATTTCCATGTCAACTTCAGTTAAGTGATTCCAGTGTAGACAGGAGCCCATCTCAAGATCTTTGTCCTTTTCCCTTGTGTATGTGTGCTCAGTCGTTCAGTTGTGTCCAGCTCTTTGTGACCCTATGGACCCACCAGGCTCCTCAGTTCATGGGATTCTCCAGGCAGGAATGCTGGAGTGGGTTGTCATGCTCTCCTCCAGGCGCCTTTTCCCTTCCCAGGTCCCCAGTTCCAAACTCACAAGGGCTACCCCCAGATTAACTGAGAAAGGGATACTTCACTTCTTGGTCTTTTCTTGGCTTGTTCCCCCCGGGAGTAAATGCTAGGTCTGCTTGTATTTTTTTAATTCATACCAAACAATCTAGCTTCCCTGCTGGATCAGTCAGCAAAGAATCTGCAATGCAGGAGACCAGGGTTCGATCCCTTGGTTGAGAGGATCCCCTGGAGAAGGAAATGGCAACCCACTCCAGTATACTTCCTTGGAGAGCTCCACGGACAAGAGGAGCCTGGTGGGCTAGAGTCCATGGGGGTGCAAATAATTGGACATGACTGAGCGACTGAACTGAACTGAGTGATTAACACTTTCACTTTATTCTTCCTTACAACCTGGCAAAAATTATGGCTCTGAAATTGAGCTTTGATGTCCTCTTTTCTTCACGTCAGGAGGCCCAAGAAATGTGTTGTACCTTTGCTCTGCAGATGGTCTCCTGGCCGGTGGACACCGTGGTTATGCATGTGGGGTCCATAGAAACTTCTGGGTCTTCACCATCCCCTTAGGAGCTGCACAGGAAACCCAGGGGGCTATTTCTAAATTTTCCTGGTTGCAATCTCCACAGTCTTGCTCCCTTACAATGCAGAGTGCTTCTGTGTGTCTGGGGCTTTCAAAGTTGGAGCTGAACATGTGTTTTCTTTACTTTGGGATTCCCCAATGAAAGGTTTTCCATACTGCCTTCTCTCTTCTGGTGACTGGCCACCATGCCACACCATGCTACTTCCCTTATTGAAGCTCTCCTTTTTCCTTCTGCTGGGAGGTTTTTGTCTATTTGGAGTGAGGAATAAGGGAGAACAAGGAAAATCTGTCCTTCCAGTTTGTGTCTACTTTTTGTGATGTTTTGTTCTATCTGGGTAGGAGCAAGGAGTGCACTTTCCTTTGAGTTAGAGATTAAGATCATGACATCTTTTTTTCTCCCTGTTTTACAGTCACAGATACACTGACAATTCCTAGAAGGATCATTCATTTTACTGAGCGTGTGTGAAGGAGTGCATCATTAATGCTTTGAAATATCATCATGCCACATAAATAAAGCACACACAATGAAACAAAAAATTAACACCTTAAAATCAATCAGTTCTTCTTCCTTAAAATTTCCTTCCTTGAAAGTGGTTTGGCTAGAAGATGTCAAAAGTTCCTTCAGAGAAACCCTCCAGTTTTACATTTGCTATGTGCTGATAACAATTATACTTTGATTTCTCAAAGATAACACAGTGAAACAATCGCTGGTCATTCCCTTAAACAGTAGCAGTATCAAGGTTTTCTCTGTAGAGAAAATGCCAGTTAGTGGCCAGAAGGAGGAAGCAGAAGAGAATTATAGGATCCTTAGAATAAGGAAAGCCAGAATCCCTATTAAAAGGAAAAAAATTTTTCCCTACTCATGGACCACTTCTGACACCAAATGTGTATAGCTATTTTTTTGTTTTGTTTTTCCTCAAACCAAAAAATTCTTCATCTGTCTCAATATCATTTGGGTGCTGCAGTCCAACTCTGACACTAACTATTCTGAATTACCAGAGATCCCAAACAGGTTGAGGGCTCAATGCCACAAGACTGCCCCCCCCACCTTCCGATGCCAATAGCAGATCTCAGGATGTCTTCTCTGTACTTCTGACCAACTGGCTATAAGTCAGGGTTTCCCACAACTTTTTCTCCAGTTCAATAATTTGCTAGATGGCTCACATAAGTCAGAGAAACATTACTTACATTTATGGTTTATTTTGAAGGATATAATAAAGGATACAGAAGAACAGCCAGATGACAGGGTACAGAGGGCAAAATCTGAAGGGTCTTGAGTGCAGGAGCTCAAGGGGAAAGAAGCTCTTTGGAGGTCGGGAGTATCATCTTCCCAGGAAGTAGATGTCTTCATCAACCCAGAAGCTCTTGAACCCCATGGTTTGGGGATTTTTATAGAAACTTCATCACATAGGCATGATTGGTTATTAATTCATTCTCCAGCCCCTTTTTCCTCCCTGGAAAATGGTTTATGGGGCTAGAAAAAAAAAATCCCAAACTAAGCTATCATGGCTTAATCTTTTGGTGAGCAGCCACCATCCTGAAGGTATCCAGGAGCCACCAAGAGTCACCTCATTAGAACAATGACTGGGGAAATCCCAAGGGATTCAGGAACTCAGTGTCAGGAACCTGAAGTAGAGACCAAATGTCTATTTCTTGTTATGTCACACCTGTATTAGGTGAGATGAACTTGACCTGATAGGTGGGTGTAGCTTCAATATAACACAGAGGGAAAAGACAATGACCAGTGAGCCCTAGGTCTTACTTTCTTTTTTTAGTTGTGGCTTGTGAACTCTTAGTTACATTATATGGGATCTAGTTCCCCTACAAAGGATAGAACCTGAGCCCTCTGCTTTGGGAGCGTGGAGGCAGCAAAGACAAACTCATTTGGACTGGAAAACTCATGAGACATTTCTATAGTTGTTAAGGGTCAAATAAAGGAGATCCAGGCAGAGTAATTGAGGAAAGATTAAACATATATATATATATATATATATATATATATATATACACACACAGACACACACATACAGACATATAAATTTCAAATAAAAAAGATAATTTATCATTAAGCTGGTTTCGGTAAAAATAATATTTAAATTTCAAAAAGATGATAAAAACATAAACAGGCTTATGTAAGTTGATTATCAGCCTTTGAAAAATTTTAATACTTGATACAATGATACTAAAACTATCATTGAAAACATTTGTTATTTTGATATTAATGCATGTTTTTAAAAAGAGAATTGAAGGAGGTATTTCCTTCCTGAGAGGAACCAATAGATATTATAATGTAACAGATACAATAGTATCTTAAATAGCTGTCCTAATAGCTAACAAAACCTAAAATGCTTTAATTATTTTCCCTTTTGTTTAATCCATGCACATTTCAGAGAAAAATTCATCCAAACATCAGATTAATCTTTTGATTCATAAGAACACTGAGCTGGAAGATGTTAGTGTTCTGTTTCCAAGTATCTTGTTTATTAGATAGTCAGTGTTCATGAGTTTTGCTGAGAGAAATCATAATTAAACTTCCGATGGTTATAGTTGGGAAACCGTGCCTCCTTTCATGGTGACAAAGTATTGTGACACGTTGTAAAGGTTCAACGTCCTTGTTACAAGTTTGTGGCATTTTTAGGTGGAAAAAATGGACACAGAGAGGGTTATAGAAGATCTTATATGAAAACAGACTCTAAATCTAGATTTCAAATTCTGAAACGCAGTGCATGGAAGCCTCTGAAGAATGGAGAGAATGTCTTTCAAGATCATTGAAATTGATGAATTGAGACTTAATTTTGACTTAGATATCAACTAGCAATAATTATTTACTTATTTCCCAAGGCAAAGGTCCAAGGCAAAATATGCAATTTGTTCAAATCCTATAATTCTTTTACTCTGGTGCAAATAATGATAATACAATTACCAATAAATAGACCTAAACATCCTTTTAAATATTTAGATTTTCCCTGTAGATTTTGACACTGACTGGCAACACTGAGCAAGTCAGTTGGATACTAATATGTCACATGGTGTTATTTAAACTGAAGATATTGAATTTTGTCATTTGTTTAACCACATCCTTTTCTTTCTTTCTTTCTTTTTTTTTTTTTTTGGCCTCTCGGCATCTAGGATCTTAATTCCTCAACCAGGGATCAAACCCGTGCTCTCTGCAGTGCATGAGTGCAGTCTTAACCACTGAACTGCCAGGGAAATCCCAGGATATTTAAGAACTTGTCACAGTATGACAGTGAAAAGATTATGTTTTTTTCCCTCTGGGGTCTCATTTGTTCAACATGTAAATAAAACCAAACTTTTATGGCCAAATGTTTTTCCTCCAAAGCTTTTTAATGTATTTTCATTTAAAAAGAAAACAGTTCAGTTGACAAGACTGCAAAACCTATGGTTGATGCTTCCAAACTATAGGATAGTTGTCAGAGAAATCAAAGATGAGCAGATGGAGTTACGCTTGTAAACCTGCTTGAGAATTAATCATCAAAAAGTTGGAGGAAAATAGTTTTCATGGTCCTTCAAAGGGTAAGACTGATTTCCCAGAGACTTAGATATCTTTAGTTTGAATTGCCATCCACAGGGTAGCTATTCTAAGACTTCACTTTCCAGAGGCTTCTCCTGACCTTGAAGAGCAACATGTGGTCTGCAGATGTCTTTGCCACCTGACAAATGACTCTGAACAACAGCCAGATCTCTTCTGTTCTTCACAGAAATTTTCTTAGATGAACATTTTTTTTCTCCATCAGCCTTTCCTCTTCTGAAGTTTCATATGAAGCGAGACATTCTCTAAATCATTCATCTGAATAAACTGGTCAAATGTTGCTTCATACATGCCACACAGCCATAGAAATATCTTCTCAGAAAGTCTATACTGACCTCTAAGAAAGTGCTACTGCTGCTTTTTCAAAAGAATAAAACAAGATTTTGATATCATGTTCAAGAGTAATTCTGAAATGTAACATGATTTTAGAGACTGCAGATCTGTTCGAGAATTTTGCTTTAAGGACTGGAGGGACTGGTAAAGTAGGAGAGATGGGTCCTAGAATTTTCTCCTTCTGAACTCTGTATGGCCTATCTTTTTTTTTTTTTTTTTCTCCTGGGGTAAAGAATAGGTTGGTCTAAAATACATTACCTTTACAGTGTTTCCAGTCATCTGATGTGACTTCATTTTCTTTATGTTATTATTGGGCTATAGGGTACCCTTCTGGAGTGGATGGTGGTGATGTTGATAGTGAACTGTAATGAGAGATATTGGAAATGTAGGGCTGGGTAAATTTTGGAAGACTTGGACTCTTAGAACTAAAAGTTTCGATTTAATTGAATAAGAATACAAGCTTTTTCTACTTGTCTGCATAATCACACATCTTTGTATTTTTTTAATGGTAAATGGCATGTTATTTATTTTTAATTACTATGGGAAAAAAAAGAATGCAGGATTCCTACATGGTACAACATGAATAAACATTAAAACTATCTTTAGTGAAAAAAATCCATATAGAAAAGGCCACCCAGATCCCATATTCACCATGTCTGCTTTATTTTTTTTAATATTTTGTCTTTGTATTTTAATTCTCCAGGAAATAATTGTTCTTATAGTATTTCAATCTGAATCATGTATATGAAAACAGTTGAAAATGAAAGCAGCATGGCACAGGAACTGAGATCTTGGATTCTAGAGTCGAGAAGACCTAGATTAAGACCAAGTCTACTACCCACCATTTGTGTCTTTTGGGGCAAGCATCTTAACTTTCTTAAGCCTCAGTAATCTCACCTTCCATGGGAATACCTATCTTGGAAGGTTGCTGTGGATATCAAATAAGAAAGTATGTATAAACTACATAGTATAGATTAAGGCACATGGTAAATTATCAGTAAATATTGTTATAGTTACTATTGAAATTTAAAAATCACTCTTAGAGTTATTGTGTCCCCCAATTCATATGTGGAAGTCCTAACCCCCAATGTGACTGTATATCAAATAGATAATTAAGGTTAAATGGGCCTTTCCCAGTGGCTCAGCAGTAAAGAATCTGCCTGCAATGCAGGAGCCACAGGAGACGTGGGTTCCTGGGTCAGGAAGATTCCCTGGAGGAGGGCATGGCAGCCCACTCCAGTATTCTTGCCTGGAGAATCCCATGGACAGAGGAGCCTGGTGGGTTACAGTCCATAGGCTCGCAAAGAGTCGGACATTACTGAGTGACTTGGTACACGTGCACAAGGGTAAATGAGGGCAGAAAGTTTGGAGCCCTATCTGATGAGACTGGTGTCCTTAGAAGGAGAAGAAGAGATACAAGAAACTCTCTTTCTGCACCTGTATACAGAAGAAAGGTTGTATGAGGGCATAGTGAGAAAGTAGCCATTTATCCACCGGAGACAAGCCTCCTCCAAAACCAACCTAACAGTACTTTGATCTTGGACTTTTAGCCTCCAGAACCATGAGAAAATAAATTTTGGTTGTTTAAGCCAACTAGTTTGTGGTATTTCATTATGCAAGCTCTAGCAGACTAATATACTGTTTAATGAAATTGTACTCAATAGTAATATCTTACAATAATAAAATAATCCTATTTTGTATGCCAAATGAATCAATATCACAGAACTTATCTTTGAGCAAGACAGTGAAGACTTCCCATCAGCGTAGACTGTGATGGTTGAAACACAAATGTTTAGTTGCAGCTTGAGAAATTCATTAGAAAATCAGGTGGTGAGCTGACTGTCGAGCCAGGGTGACTCAGTCACTTTTATGCTCCAGCAAAATAGTCCAGGGAGTGGGGGGGTCCAAGCAGCCGGTCCGCATGTATTAAGCTTCTGCTTGCATTACATTGGCCAAAGGGAGTCACATGACTTACATAGATTCAAGAGTAAATCTACATTGTCAGGGGATAGAAATTGAGGCAATTTTTGCAATTTTCCACATCTTTTATGTTCGCTACAGAATAAGACCATCTGAAGTCTAAGCTGAGCTACCTGTGTTGAATAGTCACAAAGCTACGTCAGTCCTTTCAAGTGCTACTAGCTGCTGAATGTAGTTACTAATCTTCCTGTAAGCATGTCCTCAAACTCTCTTTTTAAGTGTCACTAATGTTGTAGCTACCTGCTTGATCTTGTTTGTTCAGGGACTGGTAGGAGGGACTTAAATAAGCTTCCAAAGAATCATTCATCTTTTGTTGTTGTTTAATCCTGGGAATTAGATGCTGGTTTCACTGGTAAAGAATCATGAGCATTCTGAAACTCCTAAAACTGACAGACTGTCCGATTTTATAGACAATATAAAGGTCTTTTGGTTTTCTTTACTAAGAAAATCAGGGGAATTTTCCTTAGGTCAGTGGTTAAGACTGTGCTTTTACTGCTGAAGGCCCAGGGTTTGATCTCTGGTTGGGGATTCCACAAGCCACATGGTATGACAAAAAAAAAATCAGCTGGGTTTTTTTGTTGTTGTTGTTTTATTGGCAGCATTTCAATATAATACTGCAGAATTCTAGAATGCCATCTTCTGTATTGTATGGGTAGGGGCATGGCTGTTATTTCTGCCACTTAAGTTCAGTTCCAAGAATCCTCTTCCTTTTAATTCCAGGATAACTGAGGCCTCCCTGGTTATCTGTAAAGCTGCCCTCCATTTTGAGGAATTTTTAGACCTGGAGTGAGGGGTGAATTGTGTAAGAAAACGCCGCGGGAAGAAAAAGCCACCTCTAGGACCCGTTAGTAAAAGGCCTTTATTGGGCGGTTGCTCTCGGGCAGAACTCCCAAGGACAGGCAAGCGAGGGAAGCGAGGGAGTCTGCGAGGTGGGGGAGGGGTGCGGGGAAGGTTTTATAGTGAGGGCTGGCAGACAGGCCAAGTTTTTCCCATGTAAGGCAACAGGTGCGGACCACAGCAGGGGTTGGTTGCCCATGGTCTTTCTGGCATTTCCTGATTGGATCGGGGCTCCAAGGCCGGCCGCGGGGGTCGGGTCCGTTCCTGGTTCCGGTTTGGTCATCAGCCGCCCCTGGTGCTGACCGGATGCCCCCTTTCTGGCCACGTTTCAGGCAGCTCGCCCTTTCAAATTGATTCTGTCCTTTGAGCCTGGTACATTCTCTGATTGAGGGCAACAAATGGTCTACATGTGGTCATTGAGTTAGCAAACTTGCTGAAATTACTGGATTTTGGATTATACAGTGTGTAGAAAGAAACCTCTTGATGCAAATAGTTTGCAAGCCTAGAATTTTTGTTTTCCCTGCGAAAAGCTTTATTGTTTCCATCTGCTCCATGGCTTGGGCTAGAACTCCAAGATGGTTAAAAGCTTCCTAGTGGCTGCAGGGAGAGGCTTAGACAGACAGCCTGACACTAGGGGACTGCCAGAGAGGCCCTGCAAAGGCGGCTGGGCTCCCGAGGCTCCTAGTAAATGCGTGCGAGGGTGAGGGGTATTTGCCCAGGCTGGAGGCTGCCAGGCTGCGAGGGCAGACAGGTGGGCTCTATCTTCTAGATGAGTTTCACCTGCTCATCTAGTTAAGGAGGCGGCTTCCAGGAAGTTGGATGGAGTCTGCGCCGGCAGAGCTCAAACCGCTTGGTTCAGGTTCTCCTCCTAGACCATGGCGGCTTCCGTGGCGTCCAGGGTTTCACCCCACTTATGGGGGCGGTTTATGTCTGTCCTGGAAGGGGTGTGTCTGACACCCTGGTTTTGTATCTTCAAGAGAGACTTGGCACCCTGACGCATCTCCTCAGCCCATTCACAGAAGCAGCAGCGTAGGCCCTGCAGACCCACTTTTTGGGTGGAAGGAGAAATGGCAACCCACTCCAGTGTTCTTGCCTGGAGAATCCCAGGGACGAGGGAGCCTGGTGGGCTGCTGTCTATGGGGTCGCACAGAGTCGGACACGACTGAAACGACTTAGCAGCAGCAGCAGCCCAGGAGAGGTAAGTGTGGGAGGCCCACAGATTCGGTTGACCCGAGGGTTGATGGTTGGACTTTATCTCATGGATCTGGGAGTTCCTGGTTGGTGGGCAGTAAGGTGTAAGCACAAAAATCCATGTTGGCTGGTCTTGGAGGTAGAGGATGGAGGGCAGAAAGGTCCCGAATGTTGCTGCTGACCAGGAGGTGGTTGGAAGCTGAAAGAAGTTATAGGCCTTGGGTCTGCTGTGTGCAAACGCGGGATACCCGGGACCCACGAGTGCCCTGCCAGCTCACATTAACCTTTGAGAAATGTTCTCAGGACTTAGCTCACTCAGAGCACAGGATATATATCCAAATATATTTATATGAACCTGGATGGTTTCTTTTCTCTCCAGTTGTAAAAAGGTGTATTCTGTAAGTATCTAATCATTTGTTAAACACTTTCAGAAAATCTTTCTGGGATGACTTCTAGAATAGCTCCTTGTGTAACAAATACAATCGTATTGTTGTTCAGTCACTAAGTCCTTTCCGACTCTTTGCAACCCTATGGACTGCAGCATGCCAGGCCTCCCTGTCCCTCAGTATCTCCTGGAGTTTGTCCAAGTTCACGTCTACTTAATCTTATCCTTTCTTGGAAAAGTGCTTCCATCATCTTTTGGAGAATTGTTGACGCTTTCTTAGTCCAAACACATGGTTTTGGTGAGGCTGTCTCTATCATAGGATGGGGCTCTCGCACTACTTCATTTCCCAAGCAGGAGAATTGCTTGATCAGAGATGGGAGAAGTTAGATGGACCAATCAGAGACTTCCTCCAGCTTTTTTTTTTTAATGAGAAGGTCATGCGCTCTTTCCTCTGTGGTTCTTTAAGGATGTTGCTGAGTTATTTATATGCAGTCTTGTAACCTCTAGAAGCAATCGTCTTTAAGCTATTGATTCTCCACAATAGCATTATTCCACATGCTATTGAATAATTCCACAATACTCCACAATATTGATATTCCTTGTGTTATTCTAAGGTGTTCTTGTTGCCTTAAGAGAGCAAGAAAACCGAATCTCAGCATTTTTCTCTTTTTCTTCCAATAAACAAGGTTTTGAGAGTCGCAGGAGAGGTCCTGAAGGAATCTAGACTTAGAATTTAGACTCTAACTTACACAACTAGTGAGAATCTTGAAGAATGAAATTGGCCTCAACTGTACCCTTGATACCAGAGGAGGGCAGCTGGGTTAGGGGAGATGGGGCATTGCTTATAGGAGATAGGAGATGAGGTGAGTGGTCCTCACATGCTCCAGGTGAAAAGGAGTTGGATCAAGATTCGGGCCTGATGGGTTTCACTGGTGGCTGTCTTGAGGCAGCCAATGGGGGAGCCCTGCTGATGACTGTAACTCATCATCCTTCAAGAGAGCATCATGTGCTCTGTGTGGATTGACTTTAATAAGCTCTATTAAAGTTCAGTCTATATATTTCAGGGCTTCCCAGGTGGCTCAGTGGTAAAGAATCTGCCCGCCAATTCAGGAGAAGCAGATTTGGTCCCTGGGTGGGGAAGATCCCCTGGAGAGGTAATAGGAACTCACTCCTGTATTCATTCCTGAAAAATCCCATGGATAGAAGGGCCTGGCAGACTACAGTCCATGGAGTCACAGAGTCACACACACATGCTGTATATTTCATGAGTCAGCTGTACTTCGGTTCCTGCTTTAACCTCTTTTTCTCCAACGACGTGGCAGGGAGGAATCGCAACATCCATAAGAATGATTTTTTTCCCCCTGTACAATGAGCGATTTTCTCAACCTCTTCTAATAAACAATCTATTCTTTTCTTATTACTCAATTGATACCATATGTAACACTTACATATATAAATAGGCCTGTCTCTGGCAGGTCGCCATTTAAAATAAGAGGCCTCAAACTTCCTGCATTTTCCATAAAGGCTGAAGGATAGAAGAAAAGAGCTGTGAACATACCCACACTCTGTCAATGGCCTGGGGCGGCGGGCAGGCATCATTGAAACTGCAAAGCTAATCAGCAGCGCCTGCCTTGGTCTTTACTGTCTGGGGGACTGCACAAATGGAACTTAATAAATCTGAGTGGAGAAAGTTGGAGAATTTGGCAAAGCAGCACTATATCTACATGACTTCAGTTCAAAAAGAAGCACAAGCTGGGGGAAAATGGGAACAGTGCAGGTGGGTTACATAGAATGTTCTGGAATATTCTGAGAACGTTGTAGGTTAAAACCAATTTCGTTGAACTTGCCCTGAGAAGCTACTGACTGATTCTCAACTCAGGCTATGTGGAACACAGTTCCCTTCAGTCACTACTCCAGAAAGATTCACGTGAATTTTGTTTTTCTTCACTCTGACCTCAGACGTGAGAACTGTACCCTTTGCAAGCTGATCCTCTACATATAGAAGCAGGAACAAGCTTGCCCCAAATGTACATGGCAGGTGGAAATGTTGACTTTCATCTCTGTGGAGAAAAGCAATTTCACAGCAGGGAGAGTCAGGCCTCTGGTGCCCAGATCCTAGTCATACGTATGTATCTTTAAGTGAAAAGTGGGAAAGCAGGCCAGGGTTCCCCCTTTCTTGCTTGTGAGCCCTTGACTACTTCATGTGCTGGTTGACTTGCAAATGGCAGAGACTCACTGAACTCTCTTCAAAGCCAGTCTGATATAAAATGCCACATCGACGTTGTATCTCTTTCCTTTTTTTGTTTTTGGGACCAGTGGGATGGACTGGGTGCCTGGGCACAGCCTGTGAATGTGGGGACTGAGACGGGACTAAGCATGGCCAGCACCTGTCTGTTTCTGTCTGGAGAGCTGGAGCATATTGTTTCTCTCTGACTTCACTGGTTTGAACACAAGACAAAGAGGAGATTTGATCAGGCTTGCACAGATTTGGTCCAAAATATTCTTAAAATTATGGGCTTCTCAGGTGGCTCAGCAGTAAAGAATCCACCTGCTGATACAGGAGATGTGGGTTCAATCCCTGAGTCAGGAAGATCTGGAGAAGGAAATGGCAACTCACTCCAGTATACTTGCCTGGGAAATCCCAGGACAGAGGAGCCTGAAGGCTACAGTCCATGGGGTCCCAAAGAATTGTACACAACTTAGTGAGTAAAGAACAGTTCTTAAAAATGCACTGAAAGTGGGTAATATATTCTCTTTATCTGTTGCCTAGACACAGTAACTTTGTGATGAAAAAATATATTGGTATCTAAACTCAAAGAAATGGAAGTATTAGGTGTTTGGGGAAAACAGATGGATAACCTCTCTCTGTCCCCCTTTTGTACCCTCCCTTCCATCTCCCCATTTTCTCCTTTTTAAAAGTTAATTTAATAGATAAAGGACATTGTTAAGTGACTGTAAAAATAAGGTTCATGTTTAGACAGTTTCCCCAGCTGCAGTGCTCTGTTTAAAATACTCTGTTTTCATGGCCTACACTGTTTATTTTACATTCAGAGATGTGGGCACATGGGAACCATTTGCAGAAAATACCTTTGTTTGCTTCTACGATTGATATAATACAGAAGCAGGGGGTAGAGGTTCAACAAGCTGCCTTTCTAAAGCCAGATGTATACTCTATCCTCTTATTAAATACTAGCAAGTAAATTTATAAAAAGAAGTTATGGAAAGTAATGAAGAGATAAATCCCTTCTGTCTTTGATTGTCACACCTAAGATTTACACAAAATAGAAAGTTCTCAGGGATCATTGGGGGTCAAATTCTGGTGGAAATGCTCAGAGCCATTTCACCTACCTGCTCTGAAAAATTAATCATCGATGATAAAAGTGTTGTGCCTTAGGTTTGACTCTCAGTACATCTATTACCAAAGATTGATCTTCAGGTGCCTTCAGATAGGTTTCTCCACATTTGACTTCAATTTCTCCTTCCCCTAATCAATCCATCCTGTATTCTTCCAGAGCAGTCTTTAAAACTGCAGACTGACCATGGCTCCTCCCTGTCTTAAGTTTCATAATGCTTGTTCCTTTTGCTTCTAGGGAGGTAAAAATGATCTGTTGGCTGAAACCAACTTTCAAGAATATATGATACTTTTTTGACCACATACTGTGAGCCTGAAAAAACAGGTAATAGTTGCCAACATTTAAAAACCAGAGAATTTGATAGAAAAATCTGGATAGTCTGCTGTTATTAAAGTGGTATGCCTGGCAACACTAGTCTCACACTTTGTATAAAAATAATCAAACTGTTCCATCTGGAAGGGCACGGTCTCTCCAGTTTCCCAGAGGACCCACACTTTGTCTTTCTTCTCATTTACGTGATTTCACTTCTCTCATTTGCATGATCAGTTTGGCATTTACAGGCATTTAAATGGTCAACTCCTGGACCATGGGCTGAAGTCCAGCTCTTTGGCCTCACACGTAAGGACCATCTGACTCCTATTAACTTTTTAAGGCTCACTTCTCACATTTATTTTCTCTTCTGGAGCTTTCTACTCCAAAAATACAGGTTTTCCCCCAAGACACTGTGTTATATTGCTATTTCCAGGCCTTTCCATCTATCTGAAAAGTCTGCCCACTTACCCAATTTATATTTTCCTTCTGTTTTTCTTAGAGTGAACCATCCTTCTTGGTATTTTTGGAGCATCTGAGCATACATCCATTACTGATTACATACATAAGTAAAATACAGAGTAATACAGAGTCAGGAGAAACTCTTGTAAGCAGCAGGTATAAAATTCCTTGAAGGGAGATGCAAGGCTCTGCAGAGGAGAAGCTTGCTCAGGACCTGTAGGTGAGCCCCTCGGGCTCAGAGGACCCACTGAATCTCTCTATTCAGGTTCCTCTTTGGGAAGAGGGCTTCAGGTCCTTGCATTGTGGCTGAGGGTAAAGTTGAGAAGATGTTGTTGAGTCACACAGTCAAGTCCTCAGAGAAGGCAATGGCACCCCACTCCAGTACTCTTGCCTGGAAAATCCCACGGATGGAGGAGCCTGGTAGGCTGCAGTCCATGGGGTCGCTAAGAGTCAGATGTGACCGAGCGACTTCACTTTGACTTTTCACTTTCATGCATTGGAGAAGCAAATGGCAACCCACTCTAGTATTCTTGTCTGGAGAATCCCAGGGACGGGGAGCCTGATGGGCTGCTGTCTATGGGGTTGCACAGAGTTGGACACGACTGCAGCGACTTAGCAGCAGCAGCACATAGTCATGTCCGACTCTTTGCCACTCCATAGACAGCAGCACACCAAGCTTCCCTGTCCTTCACTATCTCCTGGAGTTTGTGCAAACTCATGTTCATTGAGTCCATGATGCCATCCAACCATCTCATCCTGTCACCCCCTTCTTATCCGGTCCTCAGTCTTTCCCAACATCAAGTTTTTTCCAATGAGAAGGCTCTTCACATCAGGTAGCCAAAGTATTAGAACTTCAGCTTTAGCATCAGTCCTTCCAATGAATATTCAGGGTTGATTTCCTTTAGAATTGACTGGTTTAATCTCCTTGCAGTCCAAAGGACTCTCAAGAATCTTCTCCAGCACCACAATTCTAAAGCATCAAATCTTTTATGCTCAGCCTTTATGGTCCACCTCTCAACATCCATGCATGACTACTGGAAAAACCATAGCTGTGACTATATGGACCTTTGTTGGCAAAGTAATGTCTCTGCTTTTAATATACTGTCCAGGTTTGTCAATAGCTTTTCTTTCAAAGAGGATGCATCTTTGAAGATAGAGGAGGCTTGAAAGGGAGACACTTCAAATGGAGGATTTTTCATATAAAAACCATAAAAAGAACTGAACATAGAATTAATTGAAAGTAATGAGAAGAGGTTGGCCCTCAGGGATGGCATAGAAGTGTGGAGAGTGGGTTGTGGGTGGGGGCAGTTGCTTCTCACCATAAGCCTTCTATCGTCTTTAATTTTTCAAAATCAAATTACTTTGATAAATTATAATTAGGAAAACATGAATGTAACAATTGATTGTATTTGTTGTGATCCTCTCCCATGGTCTTAGAAATCATCATAAAGAATTGTTTAAAAAAATCATTAAATCTGCAGTGATTATTTTTGTTAGGGAAAACCTCTGAAGAATCTGGGTTCTAAGTACTGGCTAATGTGAGACCAGAGTGTCAGCACTTGTGAAGGTCAGAACAGCTGGGATCTTAGTTATGTTAATATTTTTCTGGCTATGATCTTAAAAGAACTGATCAAACTAATACATGCAATTGATTAAAAATATATTGCAGAAGGCTACAGATAAAAAGCCACAGACCCCACCCTGTTAATCAGTTGCAGTCCCACCCTCTTGGCCCAGGTTCAACCATTTTTTAAAAATGTTTTTTTGAAAGTTTTATTGGCCATGTTCATACCCAGCTTCCCACGTGGCTCAGTAAGGAATCCACCTGCCAGTGCAGGAGATGCAGGTTTGATCCCTGGGTCAGGAAAATCCCCTGGAGGAGAAAATGCAACCCACTCCAGTATTCTTGCTTGGAAAATCCCATTGACAGAGGAGCCTGGCAGACACAGCTGAGCATGCATGCACGTAATTTCCGGTATCATACCACAAGGGTAGATGTTCAGAACTTTGATTGAATCCTTTGAGGAAGACTTACATTTCTAGCAATGGTAAGTGACAGTATATACAGTTCGTTTTTACTTAGAACATTTAAATTCTTTAAATAAATTCTGTATTTAGTTCTTATGGTAGTGATCTTCATAACCCAAAATAGTATGCTACAGTCACTGCAGCCTAGCTTTATAGCTGAGAAAATAAGTAGTCATGTAGTTATATGTAGCCAGAGCACATTGTTCAGACTTGACCCACATCTCTCTCATTCAAGCATCCTGGGGTTGTTGCAGGCTCTCCCTCTAGCTCCTTACCATCGCTCCCAGATGGCAGAGCCAGATATCTGGATCTAGGAGAGCCTCTTGTGTTTCAAGGGCAGGCACCTCATGGCCATCAGTAGTGCAGGTATCTTTGGAAATTTAAATACAGCATGGGAAAGTTGTCCTGAACTGTGAAGTACTATCAAGGACTCCAAAACTTCCCTGATGGTTCAAACGTTGAAGAATCTGCCTGCATTGAGGGAGAACTGCATTTGATTCCTGGGTTGGGAAGACCCCCTGGAGAAGGGCATGGTAACCCACTCCAATATTCTTTCTGGGAAATCCCATGGACAGAGGAGCCTGGCGGGCTGCATACAGTCCATGGAGTCACAAAGTCAAACATGGATGGGCAGCTAATATACACTAAGGGGACTCTGCCAATCAAACTGATTAACCCCTGTCCTGATGAGCCTGATGGGGCTGGCCTTCCAGTCTCAGAGGGCGCTTGCTGGTCCTGGCTGCCCTCATAAGCTGTGCTGTCCCTCGAGTGAGTGAGTAATGATGGGATACCCCATGGAGTGATGCTAGCAAGGGGAGTGAAGAGGGAGGAGGACATGGTGACAGTCTTATACACACAAATAATTTCTTGTTGATCTATATGAGGAAAAGTAGACAATGCCTTAACAGGCTACCCCAAAAGTGGTGACCACAATTCAGATCACAAAATAGAACATTGTCCGTAACCCAGGAGACTTCCCAGAGCTCCCTGCAGTCACTACCCCCTTTTCTTCCAAAGATAAACACCATCCTAATTTACTGTAGTTGTTTGTTTTTTTTAACTTTTAAATTTATATTGGAGTATCGCTGATTAGCAATATTGTGATAGTTTCAGGAGAACTTGAAAGGACTCAGCTGAATATACACATGTAGCCATTCTCCTTGAACTTTCCTCCCCTCCATGCTGCCACATAACATTGAGCAGATTTGCGTGTGCTATACAGTACGTCCTTGTTGTCTAACACTATAGTTTATTCAGTTTTATAGCCTTGGAAACTCCTACATGAGAAAACATAAATGTTTATTCTAGAATCATTTGTTTTTGTTCACTCACTAAGTTGAGTCCAACTCTTTTCAACCCCATGGCCTGCTGCCCACCAGGCTTGCCTGTCCTTCCCTGTCTCCCAGAGTTTGCTCAAATTCATGTCCATTGTGTCAGTGATGCCATCCAATATCTCATCCTCTGTCACCCTCTTCTCCTCTTGTCCTCTCTTTCCCAGCATCAGGGTCTTTTCCAGTGAATAGGTTCTTGGCATCAGGTGGCCAAAGTATTGGAGCTTCAGCATCAGTCCTTCCAATGAATATTCAGGGTTGATTTCCTTTAGGATTGACTGGTTTGATCTCCTTGCTTTCCAAGGGACTCTCAAGAGTCTTTAGCACTGTCGTTCAAAAGCATCAATTCTTCATATAATTAGATTTGCCTGTTTTTTGAACTTTCTGTAAATGCAGTTGTACAGTATGTATGTGAGATTCATCCATGTTGAGGCATATAGTTGTAATTGACTCATTTTTTTACCCCTGCATACAGCTGCATGCAAGTGTCATGATACACACGTACTCATGAGATACATACAACTAGCTTTCCTACTGATGGAAAAATTTGTGGTTGTTTCTAGCTTTTGGCTTTTACAAATAGTGCAGCAATTAGCATTGTCTGGTATGTAATTTTAGTACATATGTATGCATTTCTGTTGGGTATATAGTGAATTACTAGGCCCTACAGTATATGCCAAATTTTCATTTCTCCTCCAGATTTGACATGTGACTAACATGTAACATTGTGTAAGTTTAAGCTGTATGATGTGATGATTTGATACCTGTGAGTATTGCAAAATGGTGACCATAATTGTGTTCGTGAACATCTCTGTCACTTCACATAATTATCCTTTTATTTTGGTGCGAGACATGTAATACCTACTCTGTTAGCAACTTTCAAGTATATAATACGATACGATTAACTGTAGTCACCATGCTGTACATTATATCCCCAGTATTTATTTATAACTGGAAATTTGCACTCTTGGATATCTCCCCATCTTCCCTACCCTCAGCTGTTGGCGACTGCTATTTACTTTGTTTCTATGAGTTCAGCTTTTTAAGATGTCACGGATTAGGGAGAACAGATAGTATTTTGTCTTTCTCTGGCTGACTTATTTACTTTAGCATAATAGACTCACGGTCTATTCATGTCACAAAAACAGTACTTTCTTCTTTCCCATGTCTGAATAATCTCATTGTATTTTCCACCACATCTTTGTGTGTGTGTGTGTTAACTTTTTATTTTGTACTGGGATATAGCCGATTAACAGTGTTGTGATAGTTTCAGGTAAACAGTGAAGGGACGCAGCCATACATACACACGTATCCATGACCCCATCTTTTTTAAATGGTTTTTTAAAGTTGATTTGCTACTGAAGTATAGTTGAGTTGCGTTGTTGCATTAATTACTGCTGTACAGTGAAGTGGCTCGGTTATTTTTTTCCCATGTTCTTTTCCATGATGGTTTATACTACGTCGCTTTTCATCTGTTCATCTCTTGATGGACACTAAGGTGGTTTCATATCTTGACTATTGTGATTAATGGCACAGTGAACATGGGAGTGCAGATATGCCTTTGAGAACTTGATTTTATTTCCACTGCTTATATAACCCAAAATGGAGTTGCTGGACTATATGATAGTTCCTTTTGTAATTTTTTTGAGGAACTTTAATAAAAATTCTTGCCATAATGGCCATAGCAATTTGCCTTCCCACTAATGGTTCACAAGTGTTCTCTTTTCTCTGCATCCTCAGTTTCAGTTCAGTTCAGTTGCTCAGTCGTGTCCGACTCTTCGTGCCCCATGAACTGCAGCACGCCAGGCCTCCCTGTTCATCACCATCTCTTGAGTTCACTCAGACTCACGTCCATCGAGTCCATGATGCCATCCAGCCGTCTCATCTTTGGTCATCCCCTTCTCCTCCTGCCCCCAATCCCTCCCAGCATCAGAGCCTTTTCCAATGAGTCAACTCTGCATGAGGAGGCCAAAGCACTGGAGTTTCAGCTGTAGCATCAGTCCTTCCAAAGAACACCCAGGGCTGATCTCCTTCAGAATGGACTGGTTGGATCTCCTTGCAGTCCAAGGGACTCTCAAGAGTCTTCTCCAACACCACAGTTCAAAAGCATCAGTTCTTTGGTGCTCAGCCTTCTTCACAGTCCAACTCTCACATCCATACATGACCACAGGAAAAACCATAGCCTTGACTAGATGGACCTTAGTCAGCAAAGTAATGTCTATGCTTTTGAATATACTATCTAGGTTGGTCATAACTTTTTTCCAAGGAGTAAGTGTCTTTTAATTTCATGGCTGCAGTCACCATCTGCAGTGATTTTGGAGCCCCCAAAATAAAGTCTGACACTGTTTCCATTGTTTCCCATCTATTTCCCATGAAGTGATGGGGCCAGATGCCATGATCTTCATTTTCTGAATGTTGAGCTTTAAGCCAACTTTTTCACTCTCCACTTTCACTTTCATCAAGAGGCTTTTTAGCTCCTCTTCACTTTTTGCCATAAGGGTGGTGTCATCTGCATATCTGAGGTTATTGATATTTCTCCTGGCAATCTTGATTCCAGCTTGTGTTCTTCCAGTCCAGCGTTTCTCATGAATAAGTTAAATAAACAGGGTGACAATATACAGCCTTGACGGACTCCTTTTCCTATTTGGAACCAGTCTGTTGTTCCATGTCCAGTTGCTTCCTGACCTCATACAGATTTCTCAAGAGGCATGTCAGGTGGTCTGGTATTCCCATCTCTCAGAATTTTCCACAGTTTATTGTGATCCACACAGTCAAAGGCTTTGGCATAGTCAATGAAGCAGAAATAGATGTTTTTCTGGAACTCGCTTGCTTTTTCCATGATCCAGCGGATGTTGGCAATTTGATCTCTGGTTCCTCTGCCTTTTCTAAAACCAGCTTGAACATCAGGGAGTTCACGGTTCACGTATTGCTGAAGCCTGGCTTGGAGAATTTTGAGCATTACTTTACTAGCATGTGAGATGAGTGCAATTGTGCGATAGTTTGAGCATTCTTTGGCAATGCCTTTCTTTGGAATTGGAATGAAAACTGACCTTTTCCAGTGCTGTGGCCACTGCTGAGTTTTCCAAATTTGCTGGCATATTGAGTGCAGCACTTTCAAAGCATGCTCTTTGAGGACTTGAAACAGCTCCACTGGAATTCCATCCCCTCCACTAGCTTTGTTTGTAGTGATGCTTTCTAAGGCCCACTTGACTTCACATTCCAAGATGTCTGGCTCTAGATGAGTGATCACATCATCATGATTATCTGGGTCTTGAAGATCTTTTTGTACAGTTCTTCCGTGTATTCTTGCCACCTCTTAATATCTTCTGCTTCTGTTAGGTCCAGACCATTTCTGTCCTTTATCGAGCCCATCTTTGCATGAAATGTTCCCTTGGTATCTCTAATTTTCTTGAAGAGATCTCTAGTCTTTCCCATGATCGCTGAAGAAGACTTTCTTATCTCTTCTTGCTATTCTTTGGAACTCTGCATTCAGATGCTTATATCTTTCCTTTTCTCCTTTGCTTTTCGCTTCTCTTCTTTCACAGCTATTTGTAAGGCCTCCCCAGACAGCCATTTTGCTTTTTTTTGCATTTCTTTTCCATGGGGATGGTCTTGATCCCTGTCTCCCATACAGTGTCATGAACCTCATTCCATAGTTCATCAGGCACTCTATCTATCAGATCTAGGCCCTTAAATCTATTTCTCACTTCCACTGTATAATCATAAGGGACTTGATTTAGGTCATACCTGAATGGTCTAGCGGTTTTCCCTACTTTCTTCAATTTAAGTCCGAATTTGGTAATAAGGAGTTCATGATCTGAGCCACAGTCAGCTCCTGGTCTTGTTTTTGTTGACTGTATAGAGCTTTTCCATCTTTGGCTGCAAAGAATATAATCAGTCTGATTTTTGGTGTTGCCCATCTGGTGATGTCCATGTGTAGAGTCTTCTCTTGTGTTGTTGGAAGAGGGTGTTTGCTGTGACCAGTGCATTTTCTTGGCAAAACTCTATTAGTCTTTGCCCTGCTTCATTCCACATTCCAAGGCCAAATTTGCCTGTTACTCCAGGTGTTTCTTGACTTCCTACTTTTGCATTCCAGTCCCCTATCATGGAAAGGACATCTTTTTTGGGTGTTAGTTCTAAAAGGTCTTGTAGGTCTTCATAAAACCGTTCAACTTCAGCTTCTTCAGCGTTACTGGTTGGGGCATAGACTTGGATAACTGTGATATTGAATGATTTGCCTTGGAAATGAACAGAGATCATTCTGTCATTTTTGAGATTGCATCCAAGTACTGCATTTTGGACTGTTTTGTTGACCATGATGGCTACTCCATTTCTTCTGAGGGATTCCTGCCCGCAGTAGTAGATATAATGGTCATCTGAGTTAAATTCACCCATTCTGGTCCATTTTAGTTTGCTGATTCCTAGAATGTCGACGTTCACCCTTGCCATCTCTTGTTTGACCACTTCTGCATCCTCACCAACACTTATCTCTTGTCCTTTTAATAATAGCTACCCTAACACTGTGTGGTTTCCTGATAACTCAGTTGGTTAAAAAAAGCAACCCACCTGCAATGCAGGAGACTCTGTCTCGATTCCTGGGTCAGAAAGATCTGCTGGAGAAGGGATAGACTACCCACTCCAGTGTTCTTGGGCTTCCCTTGTGGCTCAGCTGGTAAAGAGTCCACCTGCAATGTGGGAGACCTGAGTTAGATCCCTGAGTTGGGAAGACCCTTTGGAGAAGGGAAAGGCTGCCCACTCCAGTATTCTGGCTTGGAGAATTCCATTGACTGTATAGTCTATGGGATTGCAAAGAGTTGGACACAACTGAGCAACTTTCACTTATATCCTAAGAGTGTAAGACGATATCTCATTGTGGCTTTGATTTGCATTTCTCTGATTAGTGATGCTAAGTGCCTTTCGTGTACCTATTGGTCATTTTTGGCCTTCTTTAAGGTGGACTTTTTTGAGTGCCTTCATCAATAGACTATTATGAACGTGATATTATGTGACTTCCAAGGCCAGGCCATAAAAATGTCCTGGACTTGTGCCTTGTTCATACGTGATGGAAGGGTATAGGTGCAGAAACAGAAGAGACGGCCCACAGCACTGAAGTTGGAGGAAGGGGCCTGGATCCAAGGAACTCAAGGAATATAGCTCTGGAAACTAAAAGCGGCCCAAGGAAAGGAATTACAGTGATGTAAGGTGGCAGCCACCACAGGCTCGGGAGTGAAAGTTCCTTGCAATTTCCAGCTGTTGGAAGAAGGCCAGAAAGGTGTAGGAGATAGCACAAGTAGCCTAAGTCTAGAAGATGATGAAGACATGGCACTTACAAGATGGGCAGGGATGGTTGGGCCTCCAAGAACAATTTATGAAAACTGAACATACAGCCTTAAAATAGAATATGGACCCCAATACTCAGAAGCAACCCCCTCCTTTGTGAAATTTGTAACAAAAATTAATATGAAAGGAGTTAATAGTTCTAATGGGGTGGTCGAGCCCCATTAGAGCCATATCAATGCTACCAAAATGGCAGAATTAATAATAGCATCAAAGTTGTCCTCAAGAGCTTCGGCACCTAATGATGTCTAAAGAAAATGATGTCTAAAGAAAATCTGAAACTCCCTCAGCCACCTGAAGGACAGTGTTAAAGCAGCTAATGAAACCTGGGAAACCACAGGCCCTCCCCTACCCGCTGTTTGATTTCATCAGTCTTCATTTTGTGCAGTAGTAAACTTTCCAGAATAGTAACTTTCTACATCTTGTAGACCTCAGTGTACTGTAAAGACAACTCTCATTCAAAGACAGTTTATCTTAAGATATTGTAAATGATACTAATTTTTTTCTGTCCAACTGAAATATATGAGTTGTGCTGTAACAACACCAAAAGGTCAGGAAAGGATTCTCTTGTAGAGACTTCCAAGGAAGCAGAGCCATGATGAACCTTAAGTTTATTTTAGTGATACTGATTTTCAGATGTCTCCAGAACTCTGAATGAATACAATTCTTATTTTAAGCCACCAAGCTTATGATAATGTTACAGCAGCTGTAGGAGCCTGATACAGAGGGCAAATAGTACTTGAAAAGATACTCAACACCATTAATGATAAGGGGGTACAAATTAACACTGTCGTGTGATACTACTATATACCTGTCCAAATGGTTAATATTGAAGATGTAATAAACTGATCACTGTGCATGATACCCTAATTTTAGTGACAATGCATTATGCAGATTTTCTTACATTGTCATGAACACTTTAGAAGGATATCCAAAAAATTAATGAGAGAGGTTACTTTGAATTCAATGAAACAGAAGCCAAGGACTGTTTCCCAGAAGAAAGGCACTTATCTAAACTGAAAGACTCATCTTTTGACTAAAACTTGTTCTTCTTTGTATCTCCTGAAAGACAGCATTGCACTGCCACCAAAGACCAACTTAGGAGTGTTTCTCTACAACCTGTTCTCCCCCAGCCCCTACATCCCAGACACGGTCTTGTCAGTTTTATTTCTCAGTGTCCTTTAACTCCATCTCCTCTCCCAGGATGCTTCTGTTGCCTCCCCCGGGGCCTTATGATATTTTCCGTGGACACTGTAATTACCTCCAAGTTGATCTTCCAGCTGCCATCTTATCCTTCTCCTTTTACTGATGACCAGGTTAGTTTTTTAAAAATACACAAATCTGGCACTTTGCTGGCAATCCAGGGATTAAGACCATATACGTCCAATGCTGGGAGCTCAGGTTTGATCCTTGGTTGGGGAACTAAACTCCCACAGGCCGTGTGGTGCGGCCAAAACAATTTAAATAAATGAATGCAAATTAAAAAACGTACAGATCTTACCAGATCAATGTCAAGGTTATATCCTTTAATGGATAAAAAAAGTGCTGGTGGTGGGTAATTCTTCAAGACCTGTCGTAACTGTGAAAAGAGTGGATAGTGACAGTCAGTGACTGACAGAAGGTCCAAGGAAAAGACGACTGAGCATGAATGTGTTTGATTGAATTCGTGTTTTGTGCAAGGGTCAGAGGGTAGAATGGAGCAACAGAGGAAAAGATTGATCTGGAGGCTCAGAAATGGAAAAGGTGAGATAAAAGGAACAGGAGGTAAAGATCAGAAAGAAAAGAGAGCATTCAAATTGGAATCATCACTTTTGTTTCTATTGAATTGGGAAGTCACAGAATTTTTGCATTAATGTGCAGGAAATTATTTTATAAATCCCAGAAGCATCTGTAACAATTCCCTAAAAGATGTAGAAGAAGAGACCTCAGTGGATATTGTAAAGGAGAAGGGGAAAAAAATGTAAAACAGGGAATGAAGTTGTGGTTGCCTTTTGAAGTTCAGAAGACCAAAGAAAGTTAAAAAAATTTTCTTTCCTTTTTTTTTTTTTTTTTTTTTTTGCAGAGTTGCTTTGTGTGTGTGTGTTTGTGGGTTTAATATCAAGAGAGGCTCCTCCATTTTCATGGGCCTGGAATGGCAGTTTCTGACATCTGTTAAATAATCCTGAAACATGAACAGTGCAGACCTGGCTGGCATACAGTGTGCTGTATTGATTAGGCTTGTCTTTCAAATGGTTAAGTCTGGTACATTCATTATTTGAAAAATAAGAATTAAAAACAAAATACAGAAATTTAAGGGAAGCTGATAGCTGATCAAGTACAGCGTGCTTCCATCTCTGTTAGAAGTAGCTATGGCATGACTTATTAAAAAGCAAAGCAACAGAGACAAAACAGAAACGTACCTTTTCAAGCAAGATGGAAGATTTAGGGCAAATAAACTGTTAGTCACTCAGCTGTGTCCTACTCTTTGAGACCTCATTGACTGTAGCTCACCAGGCTCTTCTGTCCATGGAATTATCCAGGCAAGAATACTGGAGTGGGTAGCCATTGCTTTCTCCAGGGGATCTTCCCAACCCGGAGATTGAACCTGAGTCTCCTGTGTCTCCTGCATTGCAGGCAGATTCTTTAATATCTGAGTCACCAGGGAAGGCTGTAGATCTATTCAAAATTGTGTCGCTAAAACATTTGAAGATGACAGGTAAAGAAATAGCTAATGTAAAATAGCTGTTTCATTGTGATATGGTTAAAAATAGTGCTGCCCTTGGGCTTCCCTGGTGGCTCAGATGGTAAAAAGTCTGCCTGCAGTGCAGGAGACCTGAGTTCGATCCCTGGAGGAGGAAACCGCAATCTACTCATAGTGGATTCACCCATAGTCATAATGCACTGTGATCTAGAACATAAAAATGCTGTGGATTTGTAGATAATTGAGGGACCTCTTAAGTGAGATCTCTGGACTGCTAGAGTTTCTCATCAGAAGTTTACACAATTTAGTAAAAGACCTGTGTATTATCTGGGTAGAAAAATGCAGGACACAGGTACTCGGCCACTTCTAGGATGAAGTTGTTGTTTAGTTGCTAAGTCGTGTCTGACTCTCTTGCGATCCTAGGAACTGCAGTCTGCAAAGCTCCTCTGTCCATGGGATTTTCCAGGCAAGAATACTAGAGTGGATTACCATTTCCTTCTCCAGGGGATCTTCCCTACCCAGGGATCGAATGCATGTCTCCTGCATTGACAGATGGCTTCTTTACCCACTGTGCCACCAGGGAAGGCCAGGGGTGGGTTTTTGTATTTCTCCCTTGCTTTGGAAGATTATAATTAAAAAATAATCAGACCAGGATACAGTGCATGCACCCATATATGCATGCAATTTAGGGAAAGAGTTTAATTTTGTGAACTTGGCTTACAGAGACAGACTGATATTCTTCTGAGAGGGCTGGGAGTGCTTTGCAATTACTGGGGAAGACACTTGGCAGCTTTCCCATGAGAGCTGGAATGGATTTTGTAGGGTTGTTTCAAAGTTCACACTGAGTCATTAATGTTGTTCAGGCCGGTGATAGAATTGCTGAGAAGTCAGGCAGGAGGTGGGGAGCCAAGCCTGATACTGGATGGCAGGAAGCTAGTGTCACTCCTTGGCGGGAGGGACAGAGGAAGGAGTTGATGCTTCTAGGGCCTAGAGACCAGAGTCTGTCTGTGGGGAGTGAGGTCACTATAGGCTGGAGTCGGGTGCCATTGCCTTCTCCGGGGCTGACATATACATACCCACTATTGATGCTATGTATAAAATAGACAGGGGCTTCCCAGGTGGCTCAGTGGTAAAGAATCTGCCTGCCAAACAGGAGCCTCCGGTTCGATTCCTGGCTCAGAAAGATCCCCTGGAGAAGAAAATGGCAACCCGCTCCAGTATCCTTGCCTGGAAAATCCCATGGACAGAGGAGCCAGGTGGGCTGCATTCCACAGAGCTGCAGAAAAGTCAGACAAAATTTAACAACTCAACAACAGCATGAAATAATTACTAATGAGAACCTCCTGTCTACTCAGGGCTCTGTGGTGACCTAAATGAGAAAGAAATCCAAAAGACGGAATATATATATAGATGATTCAGTTTGCTCTACAGTGTAAACTAACACAACATTGTAAAGCAACTACACACCAATTAAAAAAACAGAAACATGCAACTTTTCCATTTATGAGTGAGACTTGCTGAAATGGGCTGGTGTTATTAAGCAGTGCACATTTTGCAGTGGAGAAATTACCTTGCTTTGCTTTGTCACAGGTACCAGCCATGTGCGGGAGTAGCCATAAGACAGTGTCTTATTCCCCTCTAGCTCAGGTCAGTCTAATGACCTATGATCACAGCCCCTTCCTGCATCCTCTCCCTCTAGCCAAAGGAGGAAGGAGTGGTTTTGAGGTCTTTCAAAACTGACCATTACCCCTGGTGAGAACCCACCAGCCATTCTCCCAAATGCTGAGGTGAAACCAACGTGAAACCTGGATACCTGATGCCAAAATCAGTTCTGCTATTAGGGACTCTGATGCTTTTCTTTGGAGTACCCACTTGGCTCTCTCTTGTGCAAGCATCCTCTGAGACAGTGATGTCCGATAGAATTTTCCATGGTGAGGGAAAGAACTTCAGAAGTGGATGATGTAGCTGAGGATCTGAATTTTAAGTTTTATTTAATCTTAATTGTTCACCACTTAAACTAGAATCTCCGTATGTGGCAAGTGTCTACCATGTTGGAGAGTGTCTTTATGGTACCGAGGCTGAACCTTTGGATAATCTCACTGGTTTATTCCACAAGTCTTTCCTTTGCGTTCAAGTCATCCCGGGGACTAGGCTAATTAACTCAGAACCTCAAGAGGGACTAACATTTGACTGCAGTCTCAGACTTTAGGGCTTCCCTTGTGGCTCAGTTGGTAAAGAATCCGCCTGCAATGCAGGAGATCCCAGTTCAATTCCTGGGTCAGGAAGATCTGCTGGAGAAAGGATAGGCTACCCACTCCAGTCTTCAAGGGCTTCCCTTGTGGCTCAGCTGGTAAAGAATCCACCTCTAATGTGGGAGACCTGGGTTTGATCCTTGGGTTGGGAAGATCCCTTGGAGAAGGGAAAGGCTACCCACTCCAGTATTCTGGCCTGGAGAATTCTATGGACTACAGTCCATGGGGTCTCAAAGAGTCGGAGACTGAATGACTCACTTTCTTTCTGCCTTTAGAGAATTCTCTTGTTCATGTCCCCAAGGCCCCAGGTAGATTCTAAGGCTCTTTTCCTGATAAAGTCAGAGAAGACAGACAGACCTGTGGAAAAGTTCTTGGCCAGTGTGAGTCTAGGAAGAGAGACCTCAGTGGTGCTCCAGTGGTTTGTGGCCGCAGAGTACTGTGGGAAGCCTTATTTTCCTCTTGAGAAAAGTACAGAAAGGCTAAGAGGGAGAATCTGTGACATTCCTGAGCTAGCCACCAGAAAAGGATGAAGACCAAAATCACACAACAGAAGTAACCAGAGGAGGATGAGATAGATCATGGAAGATGTCAGTGGAAGATAGAGTATGGCACTGGACCAGAAGCTTTCTTGCTGTACAAAAGTGACTTTCCATAAGGCCACCTGGACTACATTTCTGATGAAAGAATCAGAGAGGAAAATCCTGAATTGACTGAGCTTAAATCTAAATTGAGAAAATACAGAAATGACTAAAGTTAGTCCCCACCAAAACCTGAGTTACAGAACAATGATGGAGTGACGTTTTCATGTGTTTACCATGGGCATGGTCAAGCATATTTATAACCCCCATCCCAAAAGATTAAAAAACAACACCACAAGCAACAAAATCAAAACTCATCAATAGGAGGCTAGGTCATTAGGGAGTTGCCATATGATGTAGTACTTGTGGTGGTGGTCAGACACGCTCAGTCGTGTCTGAATCTTTGTGACCCCATGGACTGCAGCATGCCAGGCCTCCTGTCCCTCACAATCTCCTGAAATTTGCCGAAGTTCATGTCCATTGCATTGGTGATGCCATCCAGCCATCTCATCCTCTGATGCTGTCTTCTTTCTGCCCTCAATCTTTCCCAGCATCGGCAAAGTGCTATGTAGTACCATGCCGTGGTGAAAATAAAGGAATTACTGCTATGTGAACTGGCATGGAAGAATCTCCAAAGTATTGAGTGGAGAAGGCAAGTTATTAGAAGAATATGTGCAAACATTATATAAGATGATAAACAGGCAAACCTGAGTAATACTTGCTCTAGGTATACAGACAAAAGTGGTAGCAGCTGTTTAAAAAAAAAAAAAACTAATGCTAAAGTCAAGGTAATAGTTAACCTCTTGGAGTCAAGGGAGAGGAGGGTGGGATCAAGGGGGCGCCTATGGTAATAGTAACATTCTTTTCTTAAGCTATGGGGTTAAGTTGTTCACTTTAAATATTTGACTTTTTTTTCCTGCCAGTTTTTTGGATGTATAATTGACCTATAGCATTGTGTAATTCTAAGTTTTACAGCATTACAATTTGACTTACATACTTCATTAAATAATGAGCAGAGTAAATTTAGTAAATACCTGTCATCTCATAGATAAAAAGACATAGAAAAAATTGTGTGCTTGTGAGAGCTTTTGGGATTTACTCTCTTAAATTGCACATGTAACATGCAGCAGTTAATTATATTCATCATGTGGTATATTACATCCTTATAATTTATTATTATTAAAATAATCTAGAGGGCTTCCCTGGTGGTCCAGTGGTTAAGACTTCACCTTCCAGGGCGCTGGTTCAGTCCCTGGTTGGGGAATTAAGATGTCCCATGCCTTGAGACCAGAAACCAAAGCAATATTGTAACAAATTCAATAAAGACTTTTAAAAATTTAAAAATAGCATATAATGTTGAGGGAATAACATGTGCAATGAGATACCATTTCTTTTTTTTTTTTAAATACTTTATTCTACATTACAGTACTGTATTTGTTTTGCCATACATTGACATGAATGAGCCACAGGTGTACATGATCTCCCAGTGCCGAAGCCCCCTCCCACCTCCCACCCCATATCATCTCCCCGGATCATCCCATGTACCAGCCCCAAGCAACCTGTATCCTGTATTGAACATAGACTGGCGCTTCGTTTCTTACATGATAGTATACATGTTTCAATGCCATTCTCCCAAATCATCCCACCCTCTCCCTCAGAGTCCAAAAGTCTGTTCTATACCTCTGTGTCTCTTTTGTTGTCTCACATAGAGGGTCATCATTACTATCTTTCTAAATTCCATATATATGTGTCAGTATACTGTATTGGTGTTTTTCTTTCTGGCTTACTTCACTCTGTATAATCGGCTCCAGTTTCATCCATAAGACACCATTTCTATACAGTTTAAAATCATGTAGAACTCGACATTGTTTGTATTCTGGAGTCCTATTAGAAGTGTAAAAATGTATCCCAATGCAGGATAGTGGTTAATTCAGGGAGAAGAGAAGAAAAAGAATAGTGCAGGGTTCACAGGGGCTTCAGTTGAAGCACTTGGTCTTATTTTTTCTTTAGCTGAATGCTGTTTGTCACAGTTTTACATGCCTAAAATATTTCACCAAAATTTTATGAAAAGCAGAAGCCAGGGTGGCTTCCTTAGAGAATATGCAGAGAATGCAGGCTCTGAAGAGCAGATGGAGAGAGGAACAGACCCAAGGAAAGACAAATGCCAGATTTCCTCCAGGTTCAATGCAGCCAGTGCTGAAGACATAAGTCCATAGAAAACCTGTGCTCAGAGCAAGGAGAGTAGCAGGAAAGCGCTGGGCTTGCTGGATTCAGATAAGCTAACCTTAATAGCTGGCCCCGAAAAAGTAGAAAGTCCTAGTATATCTTTCATTTTTTCATTCAGCACATTTTTACTATTTCCATCCAAAGGTTTTGTTCTGCTCATCTTTTCTTGCATCTTTAAGAGCTTGAGATCAAACTGGAAATGATTAAAAATTCCAAAGATAATCAATGTAATGTAGTTGTTCAGTTGCTAAGTTATGTCTAACTTTGTGACACCATGGACTGCCTCACATCAGGCTTCCCTGTCCTTCACTATCTCCTGGAGTTTGCTGAAACTCATGTCCGTTGAGTTGGTGATGCCATCTAACCATCTCCTCCTTTGACGTCCCCTTCTCCTGCCCTCAGTCTTTGCCAGCATCAGGGTCTTTTCCAATGAGTCAGCTCTTCACATCAGGTGGCCAAAGTATTGGAGCTTCAGCATCAGTCCTTCCAATGAATATTCAGAGTTGATTTCCTTTAGGATTGACTGGTTTGATCTCCTTGCAGTCCCAGGGACTCTCAATGTAAAGTAGGTATGAGGTTAAAAGGAGTTGAGAGACCAGGTTAGAATCTTGTGTTCTTGGTGTGTTTGCTTGTTTTTAGGAGGCAGCCTAGGATGGGAGTTTAGGATAAGGGTTCTAGAACCAGACTACCTGGGTTAAAATTCCAGCTCCACTAATTCTAGCTGTGTGTTCTTGAGCCAGCTGCTTACCCTCTTTGTGCCTTAATTCTGTCAACTGTAAAAATGTGGATGACTGTCTACTTCATGAGGTTATGAGGATTCAGTGGATGAATATATGTAATGATCTCAGACACATGCCACATAAGAATTTCCTATTAAAGTTTCCAATGAAGAATGTTAACCTCTTTAAGTGTATTCAAGTTTTCAGGGCTAAATTGCTATCTTAGAAACATGTCAGAAATTATCATACCAATTCGTTACTCAGGAGGATGGGAAAGGAGTGAGGTTTGGGGTAGGGCAAAAAGTAATTGGGCTTCCCTGGTGGCTCAGACAGTAAAGAATTTGCCTGCCAATGCAGGAGACCTGGGTTCGACTCCTGGGTCCAGAAGATCCTCCAAAGAAGGGAATGGCTACCCACTCCAGTATTCTTGCTTGGAGAATTCAATGGACATTGAAGCCTGGCGGGCTACAGTCCATGGGGTCGCAGAGTCAGACACGACTGCGTGACTAACACTTTGACTACTTTCAAGAAGCTAATTAGGTATGTCCAAGTAGATGAGCAGACTGAAGATAAAAACTTAGGTGTTGTTAGCATCCAGATTTCAGTGGCTGATCTTAAAATAGGTCTTAAGACTCTCCAGTTGATGCCAGATGCCCTTCATTATGAATGAAACCCCCACTATCATTCAAGTGAGAAGCTTTATCCTTGCTTCATTGCTCCTATTTACTTTTTCTCTTAGAACTCCAAACTAATGCCAGCATGTGTTTTTCCATGTATCTCTCTCTCTTTTTTTTTTTTTTGCATTCTTGCAGTGATAGACATCAAAGAGGGAGGGAGATACTGGTTAGCCATCTAGGAAGGACAATAAAGGTTATTAGTAGCACACATGGAACTGAATAATATACTTTTAAAAAGAGATGCAACAAAAAAGGAGAGTGCGAGCTTGTTTTGAAAAAGAAGAAACAGATTTCGGTGCAGTTTGATCCTGATTCATAAAACTCGATGGGCATTCAGCCTTCTAGTTCACTATGTTATTGGCTGATAATGAGGCCCAGAATCATGTGTTATTACTTTTTATTTTCCCAAGTTTCTTATTTTAGTAACTAGAGATTAAAATCATGTTTGAGGTACTTCTATACATCGTTTCTTATGTGACATATTTTCATGTCACTGAAATGTATTTAAATTCTCAATATGTATATGTGTGTATGTATATATATATTTGTAATTTATTTTTGGCTGCATGGGACCTTCGTTGGTGTGTGTGGGCTTTGTGTAGCTGCAGTGGGCAAGGGCTACTCTCTAGTTGTAGTGTGCAGGCTTCTCTTGTGGACTTTAGGGCTCTAGGCACACAGGCTTCAGCGGTTGTGGGTTTAGTTCCCCCCGTGACATGTGGGATCTTCCTGATCCAGCAATTGAACCATGTCCCCTGGACTAGCAGGAAGATTCTCTACCACATAGCCACTAGGGAAGTTCTGATATATATGTTATGATGCTGAAGGCCATTGAAAGTAATGTCCTGATCTTTCTGTTCAAGAGACCTTCCCGATCATGATCTGTGTTAGAAGCCTGTACTTTGCCATTTAGGAAAACAGGCAGCCTTCTCTAGTCTTTAAGACCAAGGATTAAAAATTAAACTTTTACAGAAAAATAATCCAATAAATTTGCAGACTGTCTCAGTTCAGTTCCGGAGAAGGCAATGGCACCCCATTCCAGCATTCTTGCCTGGAAAATCCCATGGACGGAGGAGCCTGGTGGGCTGCAGTCCATGGGGTCGCTAAGAGTTGGACATGACTGAGCGGCTTCACTTTGACTTTTCACTTTCATGCATTGGAGAAGGAAATGGCAACCCACTCCACTGTTCTTGCCTGGAGAATCCCAGGGATGGGGGAGCCTGGTGGGCTGCTGTTTCTGGGGTTGCTCAGAGTTGGACATGATTGAAGTGATTTAGCAGCAGTTCAGTTCAGTTTAGTTGCTCAGTTGTGTCTGACTCCTTGCAACCCCATGTACTGCAACATGCCAGGCCTCCCTGTCCATCACCAACTCCCAGAATTCACTCAAACTCATGTCCATTGAGTTGGTGATGCCATCCGGCCATCTCATCCTCTGTCATCCCCTCTGCCTTCAATCTTTCTCAGCATCAGAGTCTTTTCCAATGAGTCAGTTCTTAGCATCAGCTGGTCAAAGTATTAGAGTTTCAGCTTCAGCATCAGTCCTTCTAATGAATATTCAGGACCGATTTCCTTTAGGATGGACTGGTTGGATCTCCTTGCAGTCCAAGGGACTCTCAAGAGTCTTCTCCAACACCACAGTTCAAAGCATCAGTTCTTTGGTGCTCAGCTTTCTTTAAAGTCCAACTCTCACATCCATATATGACTACTGGAAAAACCATAGCCTGGACTAGACGGACCTTTGTTGGCAAAGTAATGTCTCTGTTTTTTAATATGCTGTCTAGGTTGGTCATAAGCAGACTGTCTAGATTTGCCTATTTGATTGTTATCATTTCCCTAAATTGTGCCATTCATATTCTGAAAAAGCAAAATCTCATGATAGACTCTTTTGGGGACGCTTGATTAAAGGTCTGATTTTGGTTGGTGTCCTCAGTCACTATGTTCATTGTTGTTGACTTTTTCTTTGTGCTTATTGATTCCTTGGACCACCTGTGCTTTCCCCTGTAGCTGTCAATCTGAAGTGGTTTTCTTCTAAGAAACTCTAGGTCACTGTCTGGGAAGCGAGTGTTAAACACTTCTATGAGACAATACAGTGATTGTATTTTGAAAGCTTTTATGGATGGAAGTAGCCTAGAAGTGGTCCCTTCATCTTATTTTACTTGGCTTATTTATCATCTTAGTCTTCAAACCAAGCAATCTTTATATCCGTCTTAGTGGGTGGTCTCAGGTTTGGACCTGTTGACTTGGTGGGACTTTCAGAAATGTTAAGAACTCTTTGGATCACTTACGTATTCAACATAATGGAAAACATGACACCAAACCCTGAAATTGCAATTAACTTATGAGAATAATGAAGAGGAGGACTCAGCCAACAGAGAACGTTTCACCACCGGATGATAATTTAGCTTTTAAAACTTATGCTAAAGAAATCACTAACCACAGCCATAGCAGAAATGTTTTTACCAGAACAGACCTAATTAATTCCTTGGCTATTAAACCCTTCACACAAGAACCCTTCAGGAGCCATATAACAAGGAAGTGGGAGACAAGTGATGGAAAAAGTTCCCCTTTTCGCCTGACAGCATTACCAGTCATATTTTTCTCCACTCCTCTAAGTAGCAAACCATAAGCTGCAGAAATGGTTAGGGGAAAATGTTGAAGTATTAAATAGTCCCTAGATGGCTATTAAAGTAAAAATTCTATCTGCATATTATAGAATTAAGTGAGTCCAAGGAAAGTATTAGTTCTTAATATTCCTCCAGGAGTTCTTTCGTTACATTAACTTCCCACGAAGAAGACTTAATGAAGAGTTTCTGAGCTTGGCTAGAAAGAAGCAACATGGCTCTGACTGTTTTTCTTTCCAAAAGATGATTTTTGAAACAGGGACATTTATTTTTCCTTTGGAATTGTGTACACAGTTGCTTCTCCAAGAATGCCCAAACTGAACATCTTTTCCCCTTATTTTCCTTCTGATTTGGGGGCATACAATCATTTGCCTTCCCTAACCACAGATGGGTAAAAACTGTCCCCTTTTCCTTAGTATCCTTAAGTTCTTGCCTTGGTTCAATTTTAAGCCACGTTAGAATAGGGATTCACTGTTCGCAGCTCCTGGCTAGGGAATCTGCAGTCTCTTTGGTTTTCCATATTAAACAGTCTGTAAGTGGAGAAGTTGAGTATCAGTGCCTTCACTGTATAAATAGAAAAGGTCTGAGATTGTATTGGGCTCCATGCCTGCCCAAGGCCCCTCCTTTGAATGTTACGAATAAAACAGTGCCTGGCTTTGTAAAGCCTTGACTACTTGTAAGGTATAGTGACATACTTTATATCACTGCATCTTGATAGGGTTATCAAAGGGTTTTGAGGTAAGCATGGTAGAGATTACTGTGTTCTCTTTATAAAGTGAAGAAATTGAGGTTTGGAGAGATGAAAATAATTCCTAAGTTCACTCATCCAGTAAGTAAGAGAAGCAGGAGATCTAAAACTCAAGCTGCTGAAGCTGTTCTAGGTACCCCCATCCCATTGTTCAGTTACTAAGTCACGTCCGACTTTTTGTGACCCCATGGACTGCAGCACACCTTCCTGTCCTTCACTATCTCCCAGAGTTTGCTCAAACTTATGTCCATTTGAGTCCATGTTGCCATCCAACAATCTAATCCTCTGTTGCCCCTTCTCCTCCCCTTTGATCTTTCCCAGCATCAGGATCTTTTCCAATGAGTTGGCTCTTTGTATCAGGTGGCCAAAGTATTGGAGCTTCAGCATCATTCTTTCCAATGAATATTCAGGGTTGATTTCCTTTAGAATTGACTGGTTTGATATCCTTGCTCTCCAAGGGACTCTCAAGAGTCTTCTCCAGCTCCACATTTTCAAAGCATCAGTTCTTCATTGCTCAGTCTTCTTCATGGTCCGACTCTCACATCCATACATGACTATTGGAAAAACATAGCTTTGACTATAAGGACCTTTGTCAGCAAAATGTTTCTTTTAAATGATGTTTTTAATATGCTGTCTAGGTTTCTCATAGCTTTCCTTCCAAGAAGCAAGCATCCTTTAATTTTGTGGCTGCAGTCACCATCTGCAGTAATTTTGGAACCCAAGAAAATAGTCTCACTTTTTCACTTTTTCCCCATGTGTTTGCCATGAAGTGATGGAACTGGATGCCATGATCTTAGTTTTTTGAATATTGAGTTTTAAGCCAGCCTTTTCACTCTCCTCTTTCACCCTCATCAAGAGTCTCTTTAGTTTCTTTTTGCTTTCCACCATTGGAGTGGTATCATCTGCATATCTGAGACTGTTGATCTTTATCCTGACAGTCTTGATTCCAGCTTGTGATTCATCCAGTCTGGCATTTCACAGGATATACTGTGCATTTAAGTTAAACCATATTAACTCTATGCCACTCTTCCCTGCCTCCTCCACTGCAACAGAGTTTTAAGAGACCCAGAAAGATACAGCTGTAGCATAAATGAAAATGATGCAACACATTTGGGAATGAGAAGATGGGGGCTCAAGGTACCCTCTCTAAGAGTTCTGCTTCTTAGTAACATTGGGCCTTTTAGTCAGGTGGTTTTGCTCATCTCTAAGAGGAGCATGCTACTTGCCACCAAAAAAAAAAAAAAAAAAAAATCCCACAGTGTTATACTCCAGTTTCACACGCATTCTTCTGACTTGTGGGTTGAAAAATCTGATTAGTCTTTATTATTCTGTTTTGAAGGACTCTTTCTATTATTTTTCTATTTTTTCTAATATTTTTCTATTATTTTCTGTAATAAGTCAAGAAAATAATAACTTCAGTCCTGAAACATAGCTAACTGGATGGAATGATTCTTCTCTATTGATTATAATAATAATCATAACAGTTTCTAGATGTTTTTGAATAATACATATGGTTGTACCTCATTGATGCTACATGCAAAATGGATATATCAAGGAACAAGGCAAAAATGCCCCATAACTGGCATATTTCTTCTTCCAGTGCATCTGTTGGCTTATTCCTTGGAGTATGTGCTACCCACATTGCAAATTGCTATCCTAAAGAACAAGAACAATAGAAAAATATCACCCACCATAGAGAACAGAATGGAGCTTCCTTAAAAACTAAAAATAATTACTGTATGATCCTGCAGTCCCACTTCTGGGCATGTATCTGGAGAAAAGATACACGCACCCTAGTGTTCATAACAGTGCTATTTGCAATAGCCAAGATGCCTAAGCAACCTAAATATCCATTGATAAATGAATGGATAAAGAAGGTGTGGATATGTATACAATGTAATATTACTCAGCCATTAAAGAATGAAGTAATGCCATTTGTAGCATCATGGATGGACCTAGAGATTGTCTTCAAAGATCTTGTGCTACATAGAGAAAATTACTGAATTCTCCCATACATGTTGATATGGATATGACTCGCTAATGATTTAAAAATCTTTATGATTGGACTTCCTGGTGGTACAGTGGATAAGAATCCACCTACTAATGCAAGGAACATGGGTTCAATCCCTGGTACGGGAAGCTTCCACATGTCGTGGACCAACTAAGCCCTCGAGTGACAACTACTGAAGCCCATGCACCCAGAGCTTTTGCTTTGGAACAAGAGAAGTCACCTCAATAAGAAGCCCATGCACCACAATGAAGAGCAGCCTCTGCTTGCTGTAACTAGAGAAAGTCCTTATGCAGCAACAAAGACCCAGCACAACCAACATAATAAATATATTAAAAAAACTCTTGTTATAAAAATCTTTATGATGAATTGTTTTTTTACTGCCAGAATTTATTTGATAGCGTTTAAAATGTTGGCATCCTATTCATCAGTGAAATTTGCCTAGAATTTTTTCTTCATTATATTAATAAGAACATGATAATGCATAAAATGAATTCTGTGGTTGAGAATAAATAACATAAATTAGGAATTATTTGTACTTTAAAAGTAGGGATAATCCAGCTGCTATATCATCTGGGCCTGGTATTTTTGAAAAGTGGTAGACCTTGGCTTTCCAACGCCTTTTGTGGTTATTAATCTTTTCAAGCTTGCTACTTCCTATTTGGTTAAATACAGTAGTTTTTATTTTGGTAAAGTCAACTATTTTCTCTGCATTTTCAAACTGACCACTGTCTTAGCTTGAAGTCCCTGGAAAATAGAGGCTGAAGCCAGGGTTGAATGCTAATGGTTTATTGGGAGGTGCAATCCTGGGACAGTGAAAGAGCTGAGGAAGGAAATACAGGTTGGTGGTCACTGCCTCCTGGAAGGTGAAAGGGGTGTCACTCAGGGCAACTCCAGACAGGCTATCCAGAAAGTAAGTATAGGAATAGTTTGTTGCAGGGAGGAAGGGAGGTAGATTTATCTGCCAGTTCCTCTCATCTCATTGCTCTTGTTGGTCAATATTTGCTACATGCCCAGATTGCATCACCTGGCCTCTTTGGCTCTTGCTGCAGAAGCCAGATCCTACCGTGTGGGATGCAATTTTGGGGAATTTTCATTGGAGTCACTGGTAGGAGGAATCAGAGCCTACGTGGGTTTGATAGATTAGTGTTAAGAGGACTAGAGCTTCCAGGGCTTCTGGCATGATGGGAAGATGTGAGGAAGGTCATATTTCCAGAGCCTGGCACTGGCCTCAGGAGACGATGGAGTGATCTGAGATGCCTGCTGATGGGATGGTGTTGGTGACAGCTGCAGTGGCTGCTGGGTCATTGAGGACTCCAGAAGAAGGTTCAGTCTTGTGAATCGGAGGGGACCCACAAATTGTATCTGCAACATTTCCATAGACTTGCGTCTGTACTCATGATTTTAAATCATTACAATCTGAATTTTTATCATAATTAAAAATAAAACCCTGCCATTATTACTTTCTGTCTTGTGTGTGTATGCTAAGTTGCTTCAGTCGTGTTCAACTCTTTGCGACCCCATGAACTGTAGTCTGCCAGGCTCCTCTGTTTATGGGATTCTCCAGGCAAGGGTACTGGAGTGGGTTGCCATTTCCTCCTTTAGGGGATCTTCCTGACCCAGGGATCGAACCTGAGTCACTTAGGTCTCCAGCATTGATAGGCAGGTTCTTTACCACTAACACCACCTGGTAAGCCCTTCCCACCTCCCCCCTCGCCCTGCCTTTTTATCTTTATATTGTATAGTTTGCTTTTTTCTTTTCCATTAATCAAGTTTTCCAGGGGTATATGCATTTAAAAAATACTTGAGAGAAACAGTTTCTATATATTTCACATATTCCTTATTGCTTTCTGGAAAATTATCTGATTTCCTTATTTTAGCTTGGCAGTTGATGTTATATTTTAAATTTCTTACATTTAGAGCATATTAATATTAGGAAACATTAAAGCTTTTAATGGTATAATTTTGGTGTGGCGGTGTGGTGTTACCTGTGGTCCATCAGTTTTGGCATCAGTAGTCTCCTTTTGTTACTTTTCAGACAATTTGCAGTTATAATTTTGAAATTAACAAGGCCCCTCTAAATTAACAATTTCTGATCCAAATAGTGGCACCATTTAGTTTCTTTAGAAAGACTTGGGTGTGTTTATAGGCCTTCCTGAGACTCTTGAATAAAACTTTCCCCTTGGATCCTCCAAAGATAATTCATAATAATTTACTAAAAGTACTTGACATAACCCTAATCCTGTTCTGGATCAGTGGACATAACCCTGACCTTCATTGGAGAAATGATCCCGTGCATTGTCTCCCAGGTTTGTGACCACTGACTTCTCATTGATCTCAGTGTTCTAATCCCATGGTGGTTTTCACCCTGTAGATGTTTTGACCTTGCTTAAATGAATATGTGCACTTTAATAAGTCTTGTATAGATATCGATGACCTTTCATTAATTTCATCAATAAAGTAGTTTTTGGAGTAAACTCTTTTAAGCAAATTAAATTTGTATCCACTCTAGGCTTGCTGCTTATTATGGTTAGTAAGCCAGTCTTATCTCTTGTGATAGAGTAACTCTGTTGGCCTCTTCTACTCTGGATCCCATAATCTCTATTGAAAGAGTAGGACCTGTTACACAGACAGCTTTCACATTTATCTTGATCCACAGAGTCCAGCCATTATACTGCTTTCTGAAGACCTCAATATTTATTTCTCAGTCTGTGGTAAAGACTGTGGGGCCTTCTTGGGAGACCTAATTGGGAACAGATATAATTATGTTGCATGTGATAGTGGTCTCTCCAGATTTCTGTTTTTCTATTACATATAATCTTGTATCTCAGCCTCATTTAGGAGGCCATGATTGAGTCCAGATTTGAGTTAAACCACCAAGGAAACAAGCAACCTGGGTCACCCAGAATTAGTATATTGGCACCAGCATTTTTGCTATTTGTCTCTGTATTTTTGACTTGAGTAAATCTAACATGATGTTCTTCTCCCTCTAATCTACCACCCCAAGAATCTGTTTTCACATCTATTCTCGGTGTTTTTTGTAATAGAATTTAACCAATTCTTGTGATTTTTCCTTTTTGTTGTTGTACACTCATGGTTTGATTTTGTAATGTATGTCAAAGGACATGCTGGAGTGTATATCCAGTTTTAGGTATAGAAGCAATTTAGAATGGGACAAGGGGAGAATTGGCACCCCTTGAGAAGGAACTTGCCTAGGTGAGGTGTTTACAATCAAGCCACCTATGATGGCTCAGTGGTAAAGAACCCTCCTGCCAGTGCAGGAGATTCGAGTTGGATCCCTGGATTGGGAGGATCCCCTGGAGGAGGAAATGGCAGTCCACTCCAGTATTCTTGCCTGGAAAATACCCATGGACAGAGTGAGAGCCTGCTGGGCTACAGTACATGGGATTGCAAAAGATTCAGACAGGACTGACCACTCACGCACTCCTATAGCAAGTTAGTAACAGACTGGTCTTAATGGCAGAGTGAACAGCTTTGTCTGGCAAGGGAAAATGAGTGGTTTTAAATTAATTTTGGGGATACCGATGGACTCCATTGGAGCTCTAAGGATCGCATTCTTTCTTGATCAGTTCCCTCACTTGTACTCAAGAGGACTGTGAAATCAACCTGCATTGCCATGGTGCAAATTAAGGTCATCTTCTGTGTTTGACTTCAGTGATCTCAGCCTTGCAACTTAGAAGAGACTCTTTCTTAGGGTGGTAGTCATAAAAACCCCTTATTTGATGATTGTACCCAGAGCTAAAAATTTTATCTATTTTTTTAAAGAGTTTATTTTGGCCAAACAGCATATGGGATCTTAGTTTCCCAACCAGGGATCGAACCCACAGTCCTTGCATTGGGAAGCATAGAGTCTTGACCCCTGGACCCCCAGGAAGTCCCAAGCTAAGAATTTTAAATACTGAGCTTGCCATTTTCTCTCTTTAAGCTTTCCTGGGAGGCAACAGGGATCATGTAGTCTTTTGCTAATAGTAGATGCCTCATTGTGACTCACAACAGGTAGTCATGTAGGTCACATTTTTGCCCCGTGTAAAATGAACTACTGGTCCTTTAAGAGTCTTAGGATCTTTGCTACTTTCAAACCCAGTTCAGGGAGAAAATCATTCACATTTCTGTTTTCTTTGGGGGTCTGTTGACTGTAAACTCTTTGGCACCACTAATTCTGTGGTTTATTTTAACTTTGAATCCTCTTGCTAGTTTTAACAAAAAAGATTTTATTAAAGGTATATAAAAAGTATTAGGTAGCTCACAGAATCTTGGGGATGGTCAGATAATCAGGCTTTGACATGAAAATACAAGTAAATTTCACATTGTACCAATTATATCTAAAGGAAATCTAGCTTGTCCCTGCTACAGGGGCCTAATATCATTCCCTTTACCCTGAAGATAATTTCCAAGGAAGACAGTTGTGTAGAAATATGTATGAAAGGGTTTCCTTAATCCTTTTGGCTCATGTTACTAGTTTGAAAGTCAGGCAAAGATATTAAAACTGAAAGGTAAATCCTGTACTCTCTCCTAATTGGCAAAGAACACTGCATTAAATGTTTTATAAACATTATGCTGTAACAAAGCCAGCAACTTATGCATTTGTTCTTTGTTTTTGCCTGAAAAGACCAGCAGTCTATTCTGGTTTACCTTTGGGTGAACTTTTGTTTTTGATAGTAAGCAGACTTTTGCTCTGAAATTCCAGGGTTGGTGTTTCACTTCTGCTTTTAAGGAAAAATAATTACTGTAGTGCTTTTTGTTTTTTTTTCAGCTCTGTTAGCTGTTAGTAAAAAGATAGAAACCCAATTCCTGTTCAATACAAAATTCTTCAGTAAATGGAAATTGACAAAGAACTGTTCTCTATACTTCTTTCAAAATGCCCTTTTGAGTCCCAGGCCTAGGGTTTCAGAATTTTTAAAAACACGCAGGCACTTGATGACTTCAGGTTGAGTGACCATGGTCTCAGCATTCAGAGCTTTCAGACAAAGGAACTCTGCTTCTATTAGAAAATATCCTTTCAAATAAGAGGAAATTAAAATGAAAGGAAGGCCTAGCTATATGGGCTGTTTATTCTGGCTCCGTTGGTCAGGTTGGTTCTATTCGCTCCTTCCCTCCTGATTTGCTGATGCTTAGGTCCCAGTAACACGTAGTCTGTTTTTTAGAAGCACACCATCATTTTAGAAAGTGTACCCAGTTGAGGAAATGTAAGCTTATGCAGAATCTTTAATATACCATGAGTTTAATATCTTGTAGGTGTTTCATCTCCAGTCAGGATACCCTTCAAGAGACTGATCTCAAGTAACTGTTTATAAGCTTTTTGATGACCTCAGTTAAAAATCCCTAATGGTGACTGTTTGGTTATGAATGGATTAGTCTGAAATTTGAGCTTGTAAGAGAGTGAGGTGAGGAAGAAAGCTATAAACAGCAGAGGACTCCACTGGGTCTGGACTTTGTTGCAAAGTGTTGGTGAGAATCCCAAGGATGCATAGAAGCTTTTCCCCACCCCCAGTTTTTGAGCTCCAAAATCACTGCAAATGGTGACTGCGGCCATGAAATTAAAAGACGCTTGCTCCTTGGAAGAAAAGTTATGACCAAGCTAGACAGCATATTAAAAAGCAGAGACATTACTTTGCCAACAAAAGTCCATCTAGTTAAAGCTATCGTTTTTCCAGTAGTCATGTATGGATGTGAGAGTTGGACTATAAAGAAAGGTGAGCACCAAAGAATTGATGCTTTTGAACTATTGTATTGGAGAAGACTCTTGAGAGTCCCTTGGACTGCAAGGAGATCAAACCAGTCAGTCCTAAAGGAAATTAATCCTGAATATTCATTGGAAGGACTGATGCTGAAGCTGAAACTCTAATACCTGCACGTTTGTGTGTGATAAACAAGGATAAGCTTAGTGTACATAAAATTGAGTGGACATTCTGTTTTATAGATAGAGGAACAGATGTTAGGAAAGTTAGATAACTTGGCCAGGGTCACGTGACGGAGAGATAAGGTTTGAAGGCAACTCCAAGTTCAAAGCCACCATGGTATAACCGCTGCCCTTGTCCATTAAGACTGCTTCCTGTTCTGTGGGACTGAGAGTATTAATGGTAGGGACTGAGCTATATTGGGAAATATTTCTTTCACAAAACTTGGGAGAACTCCACAGATGCTCAGAGCTGCATCCTTAATGCCTTAGCCCTCAGTTCATTGGGGTTCCCTGATGGCTCAGAGAGTCAAGAATCTGCCTGCAATGGAGGCGACTTGGGTTCAATCCCTGGGTCAGGAAGATCTCCTGGAAAAGGAAATGGCAACCTACCCTGGTATTCTGGTTTGGGAGAATCCCATGGACAGAGGGGCCTGTTGGGCTATAGTCCATGGGGTTGCAGAGTCAGACACAACTGAATGACTAACACTTTTACTTTCAGTTCATTAGTTGGAAGTAGAAATTGTTTTCCTGAAAAGTTAAAAATCTCAGGGCTAAAAACTCAAGTTAATAAACTTTTTACCAACATATACCTATGTGCACGCCTTTTTTGGAAACAAATTTTTAATTTAGGCCAACTTGACATAAGCGAATGAAAAATATATATCTACCTAGGTGAAGAGTCACTCTTTCTTTGAAGATTTTCAGTTTAAAGCACCCCCTTCAGGTCTGGTCTTATGATTGGTAAAAGAATGTAATTGTTTACAGGGTATGGTATGAGAGGTATTCTGAACACACAGATACCCCGTCCCCAAACTTTCAAAGCGTTATCATTTCTGAAATTTTCCCATTAGAGATTTATTCCTTTGAGATGTTATAGCTTTTTAGACTTCATGAATGATCTATTAAAAATAAAGACTCGTGTGTGAAAACCAAAGGAGAAACACCTTAAGGACATTGCTGATCCCTGAGGGGGTTGAATTGTTGGGTAGCTGAGAGCAGCCCCCTGAGGACTGAGACTGGCCAAGTAGCAGGGAGAGAGGCAAGGTTCTCTGGAATGGAGGATAACCCCCTTCCAGCCTGAAACCCTTGGCTCCACACCTCCTAAATGTATCTTCCACAAGCTCCAAGGTTCTTTAAATTTTACTTGGAAATGTACTGTTTGCTTTTCACATCTGTTTCCATATTTTCATATAATTGCTCCCTAGCTCTGTAGAGAAACATGTTTTTGTTTCAGACTTGCACGTATGTACTCATCCCAAAGGGGGAGAAAAAAAGTGTTATTCCCGTTCAGTCGCGTCTGACTCTTTGTGAGCCCATGGACTCTAGCCAGCCAGGCTCCTCTGACCAGGGAGTTTTCCAGGCAAGAATACTGAAGAGGGTTGCCATTTCTCTTCTCCAGGGGATTTTCCCGGTTTAGAGATTGAACCCAGCTCTCCTGCATGCACTCATCCCAAACCCCACCACTAACGCAAGAGCGGAGACAGTCTCTTGGACCTCAGTATCTAGTATGGCACAGCTTAGAGGTCCGGGTTCAGACTTTTATATCCTTTCTTGAATTCTGGCGATAACTTAGCAAGGAGATGGAGTGACTTTGTGAACGATGCACAGTTAGGAAGTGGCAGAGGTTAGTGTTTCTGCCTCTGAATCCAGCACTGTATTCAGTACCGCAGAACAAGGTTAACAAACAGATTTCACAAACCTGTTAAAAGGAAGGAAGCAAAAGTGGCAGGGCCCAGGAGATAAGCTTTTCCTGTCCCATAACTTGTCCCTTGGTGTGTAATAAAAACTAAACTTTTACTTCCTTCGAATCTGATTTTTTTCCCCTGGAACTCTGGAAGGAGAGTGTTCCAATTGCCTAAAACTTTGTTTCATTGAGTATTTCTCTCTTTAAACTAGTAGAATCAGATAGGAGAAGGTCAGCCAGGCTGAACCTTCCTGTCCAGCTTAGTCTCTAGAAGGAATGCTATTTTTTTCAAATTTGTTTTTTTTTTTAATTGAAATATACTTCCTTTACAATGTTGTATTAGTTTCTATTGTACAGCAAAGTGAATCAGCCGCGCGCGTGTGTGTGTGTGTGTGTGTGTGTGTGTGTGTGTGTGTATCCCCTCTCTTGGATTTCCTTTCCATTGAGGTCACTACAGAGCCCTGAGCAGAGTTCCCTCTGCTACACAGTAGCTTCTTCTTAGTTACCTGTTTTACATATGGTAATGTATACATGTCAGTCCCAGTCTCCCAGTTCATCCCACTCTACCTCCACTCCACCTGCCTCTCCCACCTTGAGTCCATATATTTGTTCTCTACATCTGTGTCTCTGTATTTACTTTGCAAATAGGTTCATCTGTACCATTTTTTCTAGATTCCACATTTATGTGTTAATATACCTGGTGAAAATAATAATTCCCAAAGATTCCTGAATCCCAATGTTTATTCCAGCACTATTTATAATAACCAGGATATGGAAGCAACCTAATGTTCAGCAACAGAGGAATGGAAGAAAAGATCTGCTACATATATATATACACAATGGAATATTACTCAGCAGTAAAAAGAAACAAAATTTGTGCCATTTGCAGAGACGTGGGACTGCTACTGTTTACTGATTGAAGCCACTGCAGGGGACACCCTTGCAAGTGACAATGTTTGTACATAGGGCTTAAATTTGCCTTTCAAGTTGTTTAATTTTCTTGAAAACAGAACTGTGGCAGAATTTTCCATTTTATTTGAAATCAGTTCACTACTGCAATCACTTGGTGTTGCTCTTGCTTAAGAAAAGAAATAGTTTCATACTTTATTAGTTACATTGCAGCAGTAATTATGTGGGAAGGCCAGTCTGGGACAGTTTGTGTTCAGAGAATGTTTGTTTTTCTCCATGAGTGTGTTATCAGGCTCCTTAGGTTAGCCAGTGATGATTTAGGGGACCCAAGATCAAGTTTTTCTTGGCTCCTCTGTCTTCCCCTCATTCATCCTCTATTGTTTTCTCCACTATCCTTGTTGGGTCTTTGGGCTGAGCCTGGAGTCATACTGGTTAATGACTTGCTGCAAATGGACCTCTGACTACATTTCACAGTGAAATTTCACAGTGAAATTGAATTGGAGGGTTTTGGAGTGTGTTTATTTTACAGCTGCCCTTGGCTCTCTTACTATCCAAATGAACATTAAAAAAGTAGTCAATTATATGACTAATTTTTTTAAGATTGCCATCCAGCTGAGAGTTCAATCAGCCTTAAAAATACCATAGTTTTGAAAACATATCCCATTTGGGTACCAGAAGGCACCAGAGCGCTTTGGGTCATGTGTTAATTTTGTATTAAAAATCAATCTTCACACACTCTGATTTTATTGAGGTCCAAATGAAAATTCCATTTCCATGACTGTGGCTTGCATTCCATGAAGATTTGCATGCCTTTTCTGTTTTCCTGCTTTTTCACGGATGTGTTTTTAAATCATCATGGTCTAAATGTTTAATTCTGGAAGAACCCAAGTGATAAAAAGCTGAAATTGCTTTATTTTTTTTTTATTTTAAAAAGTTTTATTCTGCAGATTTAGAAATTTGAGAGTTTTTAATAACTGTAAAAGAAATTCATGAAATTGCTTTATATTCTACCATCTGTTTTACTATTTGTCTTCTGTAGTGAGAACGTTAAATTGAGCTTTCCTATTTCTCTTTAAGGCTCTGATTTAGCGAGCACTGGGAAGAGATAAACCATATGTAGGTCTTTCTCTGGCCAGTAAGGCTTAGTTGCCAAATATTTTATGATGGTCTTCTGTTGAGCAGTAAGTTATGTGGGAGGAAAATTCATCAGTCTTTAGTCCCAATTTGTGTACAAACTGTATAGTAAAACATTTATTAATATACCATGTGATAAAATGAAGTTATCTATGTGGTGGATCAGAGAAGGCAATGGCAACCCACTCCAGTACTCTTGCCTGGAAAATCCCATGGACAGAGTAGCCTGGTAGGCTGCAGTCCATGGGGTCACTAAGAGTCAGACATGACTGAGCGACTTCACTTTCACTTCTCACTTTCATGCATTGGAGAAGGAAATGGCAACCCACTACATTGTTCTTGCCTGGAGAATCCCAGGGACGGGGGAGCCTGGTGGGCTGCCATCTCTGGGGTGGCACAGAGTCGGACACGACTGAAGCGACTTAGCAACAGCAGCAGCATGTGGTAGATACCATTTGAATGGAATTTCCCTCTGTTTACTTATTTGATGTACTATCAAGATGGTTAATTTTTTTTTTTAAACTACTTAGAAGGGAGAGAAAGGAAAACTCAGAAAAATATGATTGCTAAGCATCTTACTTCACTATGGCTGTACAGCAGGCAGTGAGGTTTGACTCTGGACATATGGACCAAAAGAAGACAGCTGCTAGATGCTATAAAATAGTTAAATTTGCCATCTGGTTTGCAAGATGGGTGAAGATTTGCTGAAAACCTGGAGTGAATGCCATGCCCCAGTTAGTTGACAAATATGGCGGGTCCCTTTAGTTGTAGAGCATAGTGTGGTCCTAAGGACCAAAGAATTAAACTCTTTTAAAAGTAACAGTACGTGTGGGACCTGGAGAAAGCCCATGCACAACAATGAAGACCCAGTGCAACCAAATATAAATAAATTAATATTTTTAAAAGGTATTTTTAGAAAAGTAACAGTAAAAATGGTACAAAGATAAAAACAATACCACTTTGTTCTACAGGGTAGGGGGAGATTGGGGGAAGGGATAGTTAGGGAGTTTGGGATCAACATGTATACACTGCTATATTTTAAATGGATAACCAACAAGAACCTACTGAATAGCACAGGGAACTCTGCTCAATGTTATGAGGCAGTCAGGATGGGAGGGGAGTTTGGGGGAGAATGGATACATGTGTATGTATGGCTGTGTCCCTTTGCTGTCCCACCTGAAACTATCACAACATTGTTAATCAGCTTTACTCCAATATAGAATAAAAACTTAGAATTTGCTCTGTGTGGTTTCTAAAAGTGATTTTTTATATCTTTAAGGATCTGGCAAAGAATAGCAAAATCATAGGCCTAGTTTAAATTGAGACAACAGTGAAGTGAAATGAAACACAAAATGAAACACAAATACATTTGTTAGAGTCAAAACTGGCCTAGTAAATGAGACTACAACTGCATCTGATGTTTCTTCCTTTTAAAATTTTATTAAAAGCACTTTTTATTGGGTATAGTTGAACTAAAATATTAAGTTTCAGGTGTATACAGAGTGACTCACAATTTTTATAGGTCATACTCCATTTATTATTATTATATAATACTGAGATATATTCCCTGTGCTGTATATATGTCCTTATAGCCTATTTTATACACAATGATTTGTATTAATATATCTTATTTGCCCCTCCCCTTTCCTCTCCCTCCAGTAACCAATAGTTTGTTCTATGTGAGTCTGTTTCTTTGTTCTAGTCACTAGTTGTATATTTTAATCTCCACATATAAGTGATATCATGCAAATTTCTGACTTATTTCATGAAGAATACTCCCCCAAAAGTCCACCCATGTTGTTGCAAATGGCAAAATTTTACCCTTTTATGGCAAAGTAGTATTCCCTTGTGTATATGTATGCCACATATTCTTGATCTTTTCCTCTGTTGAGGGACTCTTATTTGCTTCTGTAACTTGGCAATTGTAAATAATGCTGCTCTCAACTTTGGAGTGTGTGGTATCTGGTATTCCTCCTTTTGAAGAAGTAACTTTATTTAGCAAAACTGTAGTTTTACTTTAAAATTGTTTTAAATTTAAGTTTCAATTGAGATAGAATTGACATATGACAATTGTTTCAGGTATAGAACATAGTAATTCAACATTTTTATGTATTGCAAAATGATCACTTCAGTAAGTCTAGTTAACATCTACAATCACATGTGGGTAATAAGCTTTTTTTCTCATGATGAGAACTTTTAGGATTTATTCTTCAGTGTTCAAGTATACAGTGTAGTATTATTAACTATGGTCACAATGTTATATATTACATCCCCAGGACTTACTTATTTTATCACTGGAAGTTTTTAACCTTTGACCTTTCACCCATTTTGTTACACTGCCCCCCTCCCCTTACTGCCAGCATCATCAATCTGTTCTCTGTATTTGCAAAGTTAATTTTTCTTTTCGATTCCACATGTGAGACCATATGGTATTCGTCCGTCTCTATGTGACTTATTTTACTTAGCATAATGCCCTCAATTTCCATTTATGCTGTTGCAGAATAGTGAGATTTCCTTTTTATGGTGGAGTAATATTCCATTGTGTATATATATACTGTATCCTCTTTATCCATTCATTTATTGATGGACACTTATTGCTTGCATATTTTGGCTATTGGAAATAATGCTACAGTGAACATGGGAGTGTATTATCTTTTCAAATTATTGCCCAGAGAAGTTACTGTTCAGATAAATACCTAGGATGGCAAGATCATATGGTAGTTATCCTTTTATTTTTTTCAGAAACCTCCATAATGCTTTCCATAGTGGCTGCACCCGTTTACATTCCTACCAATGGTGTACAAGCATTCCATTTTCTCCACATTTTAGCTAGCATTTGCTATTTCTTGTCTTTTTGATAGCCATTCTGACAGGTATGAGATGATATCTCATTGTGGTTTTGATTTGCCTTTCCCTTTTCATGTATCTGTTAGCCATTTGGATATCTTCCTTAGAGAAAGTGTCTATTCAGGTCCTCTCCCCATTTTCCTTTTTTTTGTTTGTTTGTTATTTGCTATTGAGTTGTATGAATTCTCTGTTTTAGATACCAACCTTTTATCAGATACATGATTTGCCATTTTTTCCACATTAGGTAGGTTGCCTTCATTTTGTTGATGATTTCCTTTGCTGTGCAGAGATTTTTAGTTGGATATAGTCCCACTTGTTTATTTTTGCTTTCATTATTTTTGCTTTTGGTGTCAAATCCCAGAAATTATCACCAAGACAGATGTCAAGGAACTTACTGCCTATGTTTTCTTCTAGGAGTGTTATGGTTTCAGGTATTAAAGTTTTTAGTCCATTTTGAGTTGATCTTTGTGTATGGTGTGAGATACGGATACAGTTTCATTCTCTTGCTGGTAGTTGGCCCTTTTCCCCATTTACGGAGACAGTTCCCCCGCCCACACACACATTCTTGGCTCGTTTGTTGTGAATTATTTGACTGTATATATGTGGGTTTATTTCTGGGCTCTCTTTCTGGTTCCATTGATCTATGTGTCTGTTTTGATTATAATAGCTTTATAACATACTTTGAAATTAGGAAGCATGATGCCTCTAGGTTTGTTCTTCTTAAGATTATTTTATCTATTCAGGGTCTTATGTGGTTCTGTAAAAAAAATTTAGTATTGTTTGTTTTATTTCTGTGAAAAATGCCATTGGAATTTTGATGGCGATTGCATTGAATATGTAGATTGTTTTGGGTTGTATAGATATTTTGATAATCTTCTTCTAATCCATGAACTTGGAATATCTCTCCATTTCTTTGTGTCATCTTCAGTTTTTTTCCTTCAGTTTCCTACAGTCTTCAGTGTACAGGTCTTTCACCTCCTTGGTTAAATTTGTTCCTAGTTATTTCATTCTTTTTGATGAAATTGTAAGTGAAATCATTTTCTTAGTTTCTCTTTCTGGTATTTCTTTAGTTCATAGAAATGCAGCAGATTTTTGCATGTTGGTTTTTGTATCCTGGAACTTTACTAAATTCATCTATTAGTTCTAACCGTGTTTTGGTGGAGTCTTATATATATATATATATATATATATATATATATATATGTGTGTGTGTGTGTGTGTGTGTATAAAAACATCATTTGAAAGTTATGACAGTTTTACTTTTTCTTTTCCAATTTGGATGCCTTTTATTTTGTTTTCTTTCCGAATTGCTCTAAGACTTCCAATACAATGAATGAAAGTTAAGAGGGCATCCTATTTTGTTCATGATTTTAGAGGAAAAGTTTTCAGTTTTTCACTGCTGAGTATGATGTTAGCTGTAGGCTTGTCATATATGGCCTTTATTATGTTGAGGTATCTTTCTCTTTATACCCACTTTGAGAGTTTTTATTATGAATGGATGTTTAATTTTATCAAATGATTTTCAGCATCTATTGAGTTGATCATAAGATTTTTATCCTTTATTTTGTTAATTTGGTGTGTCACATTGATAGATTTGCAGATGTTCAAGCATCCTTGCATCCCTAGAATTAATCTCACTCGATCATGGTGTGTGATTGTTTAATCTATTGTTGAATTTGGTTGGCTAATTTTTTTTGGTGATTTTTATGTATTTTCATCAAGGATATTGGCCTGTAATTTTCTCTTCGTATGTCATTGTCTGAGTTTGGTATTAGGGTAATGCTGGCTTTGGGAAATAAATTTGGACATAGTTTCTCCCTCTTCCATCTTATGGAAGAGAGTTTGAGAAGGATTGGTATTCTTTAAATTTTTGGTAGAATTTACCAGTGAAACCATCTGGTCTTGAACTGTAGTTTGTTGGGAGGTTTTTGATTACTGATTTAATCTCCTTACTAGTAATTGGTCTGTTTGTATTTTCTATTTCTTCATGCAGTCTTGGTAGCCTGTATGCTTCTAGGAATTTATCCATTTCTTCTATGATGTCTGGCTTATGCCAGAAAGTAACAAAGTACTCCAAGAATGATGGATACATGTCAGTAAGACATAGAATCCAGCTTAAGTGACTCCCACTAGTCTAAGCTGGGACATCTTGAGCATCAAAATAATGATAATGTCAGATATAATCCATTAGTGAGATAAAACTCTAAGTCCTACTGGTATAATTAAATGGCAAAGAAGGAAAATGTTTTCTTCAAAATTGTTTGCCAATTAATAAATGAAGGATGATAAACATCACTGGTTTCAGCATGCATTGAAAGTTTGAGATACTGCCTGTTTACGGAGTCTCAAAATATGTTCTTAAAAATTATTAATTAATCACAAAGGGCAAAGTGGCAATCTTATAGTGGAGAAACCGGAGAAGCATCTTATGTTAACTTGATCAAAGTTAACATCCCCAGTGTTGGGATGAATAATGTGTGGTTCCTGATATGATACTCCTTGGAGGACCAGTATTACTTCTGTGATACTCCTTTGAGAACTGCATAGCCCAAATCTAACATGAAGAAATACCGTGATTAATGCAACACCAGACAAACCCAAATTAACACACACTCTACATAAGTAGCCTGTATTCTTCAATAGTATGAAATCCATGAAAGACATAGGTTATAGATCTGCTCCAGTAAAGAATACTAAAGAGTCATGACAGCTGATGGCTGTTTCTGATCCTGGCTCACTCATTTTCTGTTCTGGGCTCACGTCATTCACATAGCATATATTAGTAGTATTGAGTCATTGAGGTTTGTACCAAGGTTATAAAAGACAGAACCTTTATTTTTGTTGTTCAGTCACTAAGCTGTGTCTGACTCTTTGTGACCCCATGGACTGCAGTACTTCCTGTCCTTCAGTGTCTCCCAGAGTTTTCTCAAACTCATGTCCCTTGAGTCGGTGATGCCATCCAACCGTCTCATCTTCTGTCACCCCCTTCTCCTCCTGCCCTCAATCTTTCCCAGCATCAGGGTCTTTTTTTTTTTTTTTTTTTAAGAGTTCAGTTCAGTCACCCATTCATGTCTGACTCTTTGCAACACCATGGACTGCAGCACGCCAGGCTTCCTGTCAAACACCAACTCCCAGAGCTTGCTCAAACTCAAGTCCATCGAGTTGGTGATGCCATCCAACCATCTCATCCTCTGTCGTCCCCTTCTCCTGCCTTCAATCTTTCCCAGCATCAGTCTTTTCAAATGAGTCAGTTCTTTGCATCAGGTGGCCAAACTATTGGAGTTTTCAGCTTCAACATCAGTCCTTCCAATGAATAGTCAGGACTGATTTCCTTTAGGATGGACTGGTTGGATCTCCTTGCAGTCTAAGGGACGCTCAGGAGTCTTCTCCAACACCATAATTCAAAAGCATCAATTCTTTGGCGCTCAGCTTTCTTTATAGTCCAACTCTCACACCCATACATGACTACTGGGAAAACCATAGCTTTGACTATACAGGCCTTTGCTGGCAAAATAATGTCTCTGCTTTTTAATATGCTTTCTAGGTTGGTCACAGCTTTTCTTCAAAGGAAAAAGCATCTTTTAATGTCATAGCTGCAGTCACCATCTGCAGTGATTTTGGAGCCCCCAAAATAAAGTCTCTCACTGTTCACATTGTTTCCCCATCTATTTTCCATGAAATGATGGGACCGGATGCCCTGATCTTCGTTTTCTGAATGTTGAGCTTTCAGCCAACTTTTTACTCTCCTCTTTCATTTTCATCACTTTCCTATTTTTAAGGAAATATCATAAGGTATTCAGGAGTAAATGAGCATGATGTTTCAACTTATCCTCAAATGATTTATGAAATGTATACATAATACATATATACATAGAGAGAAAAGCAAAGAAGCAAATTACAGTAATTGTGGAATCTGATCAAACCTTATATAGAATTTCTTGCAGTATGTTGAAATTTTTAAGGAATTGCATTAAAACAAAAACAATATGGCACAGATCTGCATATGTAAGACAGTAGATAGGCTTATGACAAGAACCCTGGGGCATTTGCTGTCTCTGGGCAGAGTGGATGGTTGTGGAGGACCACTCCCTCAACAACCTGGGGCAGAAGACAGTCAGTCAAGGAGGAAGTAAAATCCTCCCTTGTTTCAGAAAAGCTGAGGTGGGAGGTAGGAGGATCTGATCATCACATTGCTTAGTGATCACTCCACAGGATATGTAGTAAGATGTACTAGGTCAATAGCTATTAGAAATCTTAGAAAGCCAGGGAAGGGCTTTCTTCCTGTATAATTTGTAATTTCTGGTGTGTTCTACTTGGTATTTGGTTTTCTCATGATAAATAGAATGTTCATTAAACTAAAATTTTAATTAATTTAATAAATTGAACTTTATTGACCTTTCTTCTCCCTTAATCCCTGACAACCACTGATCTTTTTATTGTCTTCATAGCATTGAATACTGTATGGTTGGATTCATACACTTTGTGGCCTTTTCAGATTGGCTTTTACCCCTAGTAATGTGCATTCAGGTAGCGCTAGTGGTAAAGAACCTCCCTGCCAATGCAGGAGACATAAGAGATGCAGGTTCAACCCCTGGGTTATGTAGATCCTCTGGAAGAGGGCATGGCAACCCACTCCAGTATTCTTGCCTGGAGAATCCCATGGACAGAGGAGCCTGGAGGGCTACAGTCCATAGGGTCACAAAGAGTCAGACACGACTGAAGTGACTTAGCATGCACACATGCAATGTGCATTCAAGTTTCCTCCAAGTCTTTTTCATGGCTTGATTGCTCATTGCTTTTTAATGCTGAATAATGTTCTTTTGGATGGATGGATGGATGTACCACAGTTGGTTTATTCACTCAGTTACTAAGGGATATCTTGATTGCGTCTCAGTTTTGGCAGTTATGAATAAAGCTGCTGTAAACATCTGTCTATGTGCAGGTTTGGATGAATATAAGTTTTCACTTTCTTTGGGTAAATACTGAGGAGCATGATTGCTGGACTGTATCAAGAGTTTGTTTAGTGTTGCAAGAAACTGCCAAACTCTCTTCCAAAGTGTCTGTCCCATTTTGTGTTCCCACCAGCAATCCACGAGAGTCGGCATTCCTCTACATCCTTGTCAGCATTTGGTGTTGTCAGTGTTTCAGACTTTGACCATTCTAATTGTCATGTGGTGGTATCTCATTGCTTAAAATTTCAGTTCCCTAATGACATCTGATGCTCATTTGCTGTTTGTTATCTTTGGTGAGTTGTCTGTTCAGGTCTTTTGCTCTTTTTAAAATTGAATTGTTCATCTATTTATGGTTGAGTTTTCAGAGTTTCTTTGGATATTTTGGATAACAATCCTTTATCAGATATGTCTTCTGTAAAGATTTTCTCCCAGTCTGTGATTTGTCTTCTCATTCTCTTGAGACTTTACGCTTTTCATCAAATTAAAATGCAAAGAGGGAAATTTGATCCACAATTCAAAATATCTATTAAAGCAATCCAGTTCCTACAAGAGAAATATAAATGTTCCTGCTTTTAAGAGCATAAATGAATTTATCCCAAAGCCCTCAATAAAGGAGCTCTTTTTGGTACTAATAATGGAAACGCACACTTAATACAGGCTTCTCTCTCCTACCCACCAAACCGTGTAATGTCCCTTCTTTATTTTGAAGAGAACTTGGAACCCTTAAACACTGTGTATTAAGATTATAAGGCAGGAAGATATTCTTAGAAATAGAATGGATATGAGAAATTAGGGTCCTAAGCTAGTGCCTAGAGGCCCATTAATGGTAGCAGTAAATAATATACACGTGTCAGAAAGGGGCTCCGAGAGTGCAGCAATGGCACCTGGGCCTCCCCAGCTCATCCTGCACAGAGACACTGTCAGGTGGTTGAGAAAGTAAAGCATCTCACTTGCATTCATTTCCAAGATCACAGATTCACACAGTTGAGCACACCATGCCAAGCAAGATGGGGAGCTGGTATGGTGGTGCTGGCATGTGTGTGCCAGAGACAATTTCTTTCTCTCTCTCTCTTTTTTTTAAGAGTTCATTTATTTTTGGTGTGGTGGGGTCAGTTGTTGGTGCACTCAGGCTTTCTCTGGTTGAGGCTAGCAGGCGCTATTCTTTGTTGTTGGGTGCAGACTCCTCATTGCAGTGGCTTCTCTTGTTGAGCACAGGCTCTAGGTGTTCAGGCTTCAGTAGTTGTGACTCGCCTGCTTGAGAGCACTGGCTCAGTAGTTGTGGCTCACAGGCTTGGTTGCTCCATGGCATGTGGGATCTTCCCAGACCAGGAATCAAACCGGTGTCCCTTGCATTGCAAGGCAGATTGTTAACCACTGGACCACCAGGGAAGCCCCCTAGAGACAAATTCTGCCACCAAGGTCCATAAGGAGACTTCACTGTTTACTCCTCTAACAAGCCTTCAAGCATGTAAGGTGTTCTATAGCCACTGAATTCTGCCTGCTGCCCTGCTCTTTAGCAGTGTAGAGATTCCTTCCTGTTCCACTCTTTCCCTCTGTTCTTTCCGTTTATCTTTCCTCTCTCCCCCTGTCCTTTCTTTCCTCTTCTCTCCCACCCTCCCTCTTTTTCTTGCTTTCTCTTGCTCTCTCCCTCCGTTCTTCTTTTCCCTTCTCCCCATCTCTCTCCTCTTTTTCCTCTCCCTTCCCTTCCTCCGTCCTTCCCTCTTTATCCTTCACTTCTCCATATTTAATTACTAGGAGAGGAAGGAAGAGGAAATGGAGCTTCTTGCTGAAAACCTGTTTCAAAAATCTCAGCCTCTGTGTTTCCTCTGGCATTAGTTTACAGTTCATGGGTTGAGTTTCTGTTCACAAGCACTGCATGAAATGTTCTAGGTGTTCCCCCAAAACCTTATAGGAAATATACCTCCCCATCATGCAGATTGATGTCTATATGATCTTTCAATATAGATCCATGACATGACACGGATGTACCATCAGAAACATCTTTGAATCCCTTGCTCACCAAAGTCCTTGACAAGTTAACCTCCCCATGGAATTTGTAATAGAAATCACTTTGCCAACAGTTAGAAGCAAAGCTGATGTCCGTTGAAGTTATTGTACTGAATCAATAACTTCGATGAGATGCTTTGTGCCTTTAGAGAAAGAAAGGAAATCCAAGTGGTAAGTTCACTTTCATTTAGTTCTTCTGGCTGTTTGAGCTTTTATAGGAGGTGCAGTTCAGGCAACTTAGGTGAACTTCTCTAGAGAGAAAATTGAGGACTTTGACAGTTGTCAGCACACCTTGAATAGTGATGTATCACTGCTAGTTTGAGTAAAGAACATCTAGACAACACCCTCGGGCATTTCCCTCTTGACCAGCAGAAGGGTACTTTGTGGAAACTGTCTCTCTGCTATACTTGTTGGAGTAGAATACCAGGTAACAGGGTCAGTACAGAAGGCAACTTTCTTCTCCCCATAGCCCTGTTTTGTTTTGGGAAGTACAGGAAGAAATAAATATTTCTGAATTACAGGTTTAAGCCAGGAGGCTGTAGTGTTTTTTGTTTTTGTTTTTGTTTTTTTGGATAACTAGCAGAAGGGGCTAGTCTTGCTGCAACTTGTAATTTGGACTACATTAGCGGGGACTTGTAAATGACAGTGTCCAAAGCCTTGGCACAGGACCTTGGGGCAGTATGTAGGTCAAAAGGTGATGCCTTAGTAATTAAGTTATCTTACATCTTACGTTTATAGTCACATCAAATTCTGCATGAGGATCTGACAATATAAAAGGCCTGGTCTTCGATACTCCATGATAATTACAAACACTTACCACCATATTGTTGAATCTGTATCAGAACATAGGTTTAGAAAATGTTTATTGAGTTCTTAAAATGTGGCAAAGAGCCAACTTCCCAATTCCCTTCAGGCCTCCCAGACCCTCCCCAACCCCAAGTTTCTCTCAGCAGGGCAGCTGGTACCCAATGAGGCATCACTTGCCTAAGGAGATGGTAGATGAAGGAGAGTTACACAGCTCAAAGTAGCCTGGAGTTAAAACTCCCTACTGGGTCCTCCCCACCATTCTATGCAAAGCAAAGAACTCTCTCACCCGAAGGAAAAAATGGACATTAAGGTCGAGGCCCAGCTGCCAGTGTGTCCCAGCCTCTGGCCAGTCTCCAGAATCCCTTGCCCCAGCCTTTTAGGAGAGAACTACTCGGAACAACCGAAGAACAGGCCCCCTGAAGACAGTGGATTTCCACATATGCCTATATATACTTTTTTCTTGGGTTAGTGCAGCAGCTCACTAATCTGACTGCTGCCCCTTCTCGCCTTATTAAAGCTGATCTGTTCCTGTAAAGTGCTGGTCTCATTCTTTTTCCAAACCTCGCCTTCTCTAAATCCCTTAACCTACAGTAGATGTGAGAAAGAGGTGAACTCAGTTACTTCAACTGTGAGCACCATAGAGAATTTTCCTCACATGCAAATGATAGACCCAGATCAAAAATGTAAAATGTTGTGTGTCACACTCAATGTATAGAAATCGCTTGGTTTTACTGAATAATCCCTTGACATGTGTTTCTCTAATACAACTGTCCTTAATGATTACTCTCACTCACCCCCTCATGACAAAATGAGTGTCAGTATCATGCAGGTAGCAGTGTGTTGAGGTTTTTTTTTTTTTTTTAAGTAGCAGTGAATCAGACGACTCCTAGCAGGACTTCATGGAAACCCTGCACTCTTAGTAAAAGCCCAGCTTTCCCTCACTGAGAACCCTTTAAGCAGAGCACATGTGGCCTTGAAGAAATGTGCACATCATTTGTTTCTTCCTTCAGGCAGGTTGGAATGTGTCACGATGGCCTCTGTCTGTTGAGTCTTATGAAGTATCTCCAGGGGTTTGTAAGGCCAGACCAAAAATGCTCTGAAGGTGGATGAAAGGAAAGTCTGTATAGGGAGCCCCAGCACAAGGCAGAGAGCATTTTCTGTATCTAAGGGTAGTCTGCTTTGTTGCTTCTGAACAAAGCTCTGGAAGGAAGGGTAAGTGTGGGCTGCCTTCCAAGTGGTAAGGGCCATTGCATCCAGCTCTTACAGGCATGAGCTCCTCATTGCTGGAGCATCTTGTCAGCCATGAGAAAAGAACCAGAAGACCCAGTCTTCTGAACTGCTACCTATACCTCCTAAAATTCCTTTTTTCCCCTTTAACAGCAAAATGTTTTGTATTGGAGTATATAGCTGATTAACAGTGTTGTGGTAGTTACAGGTGAAGAGCAAAGGACTCAGCCATGCATACATGGATCCATTTCTCCCCCAAACCTCCCTCCCATCCAGGCTGGCACATAGCATTGTTCCATGTGCTATAAAATAGGAGCTTGTTGGTTTTCCATTTTAAATATAGCAGTGTATACATTACCTTCCCGAGGTCCCTAACTGTGCCTTCCACCTGGTGGCCATAAGTTCATTTCCTAAGTCTGAGAGTCTCTTTCTGTTTTGTAAGTATGTTCATTCGTATTATTTATTTTTAGATTCCACATATAAGGGATGTCATATCATATTTCTCCTTTGCTGACTTATTCAGTATGACACTCTTTAGGTCCATCCATATTTCTGCAAATGGCATTATTTCATTCTTTTAGGGGCTGAGTAATAGTCCATTGCATATATATACCACGTCTTCTTTATGCATTTGTCTGTTGATGAACATTTCAGTTCAGTTCAGTCGCTCAGTCGTGTCCGACTCTTTGCGACCCCATAAATTGCAGCATGGCAGGCCTCCCTTGTTCATCACCATCTCCCGGAGTTCACTCAAACTCACGTCCATCGAGTTGGTGATGCCATCCAGCCATCTGATCCTCTGTCGTCCCCTTCTCCTCCTGCCCCCAATCCCTCCCAGCATCACGGTCTTTTCCAGTGAGTCAACTCTATGCATGAGGTGGCCAAAGTACTGGAGTTTCAGCTTCAGCATCATTCCTTCCAAAGAACACCCAGGGCTGATCTCCGTTAGAATGGACTGGTTGGAGCTCCTTGCAGTCCAAGAGACTCTCAAGAGTCTTCTCCAACACCACAGTTCAAAAGCATCAATTCTTAGGTGCTCATCTTTCCTTATAGTCCAACTCTCACATCCATACATGACTACTGGAAAAACCATAGCCTTGACTAGATGGACCTTTGTTGGCAAAGTAATGTCTCTGCTTTTGAATATGCTGTCTAGGTTGGTCATAACTTTTCTTACAAGGAGTAAGCGTCTGTTAATTTCATGGCTGCAATCACCATCTGCAGTGATTTTGGAGCCCCCAAAATAAAGTCTGACACTGTTTCCACTGTTTCCCCATCTATTTCCCATGAAGTGATGGGACTAGATGCCATGATCTTCGTTTTCTGAATGTTGAGCTTTAAGCCAACTTTTTCATTTTCCTCTTTCACTTTCATCAAGAGGCTCTTTAGTTTCTCTTCACTTTTTGCCATAAGGGTGGTGTCATCTGCCTATCTGAGGTTATTGATATTTCTCCTGGTAGTCTTGATTCTAGCTTGTGCTTCTTCCAGAAGAAGCACAGAGGGGGAGGTTACCAGTTATAGGGAATGTTAACCACAGGTTGACTCCTTGGTTACTGAAAGGTCGGGCATGTCAAGACATGACCCAGACAAGCCCGGACAAGTCCCGACAGTTGGCCAATGCCCAAACAGGAACCGGGGGTGGACCAAACTTCCAGGGACCAACCCCCTGTAGCCTGGCCCAATCAGGTGCTGGCACAAAGCCCCTGAACACCAATCACTGCTGCAGCCCGCGCTTTACCTTATATGGAAGAACCTGGTTTGAATGCCAGCCCTGGCTATAAAAACCCCTTCCTCACCCCCTCATACCTTGCAGACTCCCTTCCTTTCCTCGCTTGCCCCCGGGAGTTCTGCCCGAGAGTGACTGCCCAATAAAGGCTTCCATCAACGGTCCCTAGAGGTGGCTTTTTCTTCCCGCGGCGTTTTCTTACATCTGGCGCCCAACATGGGGCTCGAGGTGAGGGCCCCCGGCACTCACTGTTGAGGCCCCCTCGAGCTCCACTGCCGCAGTAGCCCCAGACCCAGGCGGCCGACCAGCCTCCCGGATGGCAGGATACGGGTTAAGTCCCTTTGGCTTTGGGGCCTGCCCTCCCTGGCGACCACCTCCTAGGACCCTGTAACGGGTGTGCACTTACTGGGCCCTCCCACAGCAGGTTCAGAACCTGCTCCCGGTTCTCAGCTCGTGAGGGAGACGTCTCGAGCGGCCGAGTAAACCTCCGGCTTAAGCCTTCCTCGGTCCCCAGCTCGGGAGGGAGACATCCCAAATGGCTGCGGGGATCCCTGGCCTCCTTTGAGGCCCCATGCCAGCTCCCCTGACACGCCCGAAGACGTTCGGACATGGCAGGGGTCGCCCCACGTGGTCACTATGGGATCGGCAGTTTCCAAACCCGACCCCCAATATTCCACTCCCCTGGAGTGCCTGTTAGCCAACCTGCGGACCCTAAGACTAAAGGGATACATCCACCCCAAACAGCTCATTTTTCTGTGTTCACAGGCCTGGCCTCAGTATTCCCTAGATAATGGCTCACAATGGCCAGCCACAGGGACACTAGACTTTGACGTCCTCTGTGATTTAGATAATTACTGCCGGAAAACGGGAAAATGGTCTGAGGTCCCCTATGTTCAGGCCTTTTGGGCGTTGCGCTCTCACCCCACCCTGTGCACCACGTGTGCTCCCAGCCAGATCCTGCTCACAATGGCTCCCCCAGATCCACCTTCCTCAGCCAAACTAACCCCTGCTCCTGAGTTATCTGCTTTCTCTGTTCCCCCAGAGGATCTGGCGGCCCCTCCTCCCTACACCACCTCCACGGCTCACACTCCTTCCACTCTGGCCCCTGCCCCCTCCCCCTCCTCTCCAGCCCCTCCTACCTCCGTTCCCACCCCCGAGACTCCACCGGCCCTGGATCCTCTGGCCCTAAACCTTATCTTATATCCTCCTCTTCCCCCCGTCACGCCCCCCCCGGTTAGCTCTCACACTCGCTCTCACAGCAACCCGCTAGAGGCTCCTCCTTCCACCCCTCCTCCCTCGGCCCCAGCTTTGTTATTTCCCTTATGGCAGGTAGTTGGTGCTGAGGGCCTAGCCCAAGTCCATGTCCCCTTTTCCTTTCAAGACTTAGCACAGATCGAGGCCAAGCTAGGTTCCTTCTCCTCCAATCCCACTCAGTACATTAAGCAGTTCACTGGTCTAACTCCCGCCTACGCCTTAACATGGCAGGACATATATGTCATTCTGGGGTCCACCACCACCCCTGAAGAGAGACAGGCCATTTGGACGGCAGCCAAAGCCCAGGCTGATCAACAACACTTTGCCAACCCCTCTCCCAAGCGCCCCCCGGGGGCTCAGGCAGTTCCTGACACTGACCCTGATTGGAATTACCAGGAAAGGGGTGGCGGCCAGCTGTGGGTCCGCTATATGATAGAGTGTATCCTCGATGGGATGGAGGTGTCCTCTCATAAAGTTGTAAACTTCCTCAAATTAGATGAGGTGACTCAGGGGCCCGATGAGAACCCAGCCATGTTCCTTAATCGGCTGACCGAGGCCCTTGTCTAATACACCAGGCTGTCCCCTGAGTCCCCCGTCGGGGCAGCCACCTTGGCCAGTCGTTTTATCTCCCAGTCTGCCCCCGACATCCGGAGAAAGCTGGCCAAGGCCGAGGAAGGCCCTCAGGCCCCTATCCGAGACCTGGTAAAAATGGCCTTTAAGGTTTACAATGCCCGTGAGGAGACTGCTGAGGCCAGCCGGAAGGCAAGGCTCAAGCAGAAGGCCGAATTTCAGGCAAGCCTCCTAAACCAGCAAACCCAGGCCTTGGTAGCAGCCCTGCGGCCAGCAATGGGCTCGGGGCCCCAGAAACCCCCTCCGGGGGCCTGTTTCAAGTGCGGCCAAGAAGGACACTGGGCCAGAATGTGCCCCAATCCGCGGCCTCCCTCCAAGCCGTGCCCGATATGTAAGCAATGAGGACACTGGGCTAGTGACTGTTCCCAGGCCTCTCGGGCCCCGACCTTTAGGGGCCGGGGACCAGAGCGCCCAGGGAGGTCTCCTGCCCTACTCCGGCTTTGGAGCTGCTGAGCTTCGATGAGGACTGACGCCGCCCAGACTTGGGGACCCCGATAACCCAAGCCGAGCCCAGGGTAACGCTCCAGGTAGCAGGTAAGTCTATCAACTTCCTGGTTGATATGGGGGCTACCTGTTCGGTCCTTCCCTCTTTTGGGGGCACTCTACATCCTTCTCAGGTTTCGGTTATGGGCATTGACGGCCAACCCTCGTGTCTGCTCCAAACCCAACCACTATCCTGCCAATTAGATTCCTGCCTCTTTAGCCATTCCTTTTTAGTCATCCCCTCCTGTTCTACCCCTCTCTTGGGAAGAGATGTATTAGCTAAGCTGAAGGCCACTCTTCACCTAACTCCAGGATCGGCTCCCACGTCAGGGGCCTTCCTTATGCTACTTGCTGACCCTTCAACCTCTTCCATTAGTCCTGAGGTCTGGGACACCCGAGTCCCGGTGGTGGCTCGGCACCACCCTCCAGTCCTCATCCAGCTAAGGGACCCCACCTGTTTCCCGGCTCGGCCCCAGTTTCCTTTGTCTGTTCGTAACCTCAGGGGGCTAAAGCCCATCATTGACCGTCTCATGGGACAGGGTCTCCTAATCCCCACGACTTCCCCCTGTAACACGCCCATCCTTCCTGTCTGGAAGGCTTCAGGAGACTACCGACTGGTGCAGGATCTCTGCCTGATTAACGCAGCGGTGGTCCCTGCCCATCCACTTGTCCCCTAACCCCTACACCCTCCTTTCCTCCATACCTCCTCAAACCTCTCATTTCACAGTTATTGACCTCAAAGATGCATTTTTTTACCATCCCACTCCGCCCTGACTGCCAATTCCTCTTTGCTTTCACCTGGACTGATCCCGACACCCAGCTGACCACCCAACTCACATGGACCATACTCCCCCAGGGGTTCAGGGACAGTCCCCACTACTTTGGACAAGCCCTGTCTCGAGACCTGGCCAGATGCTTACTTCGCCCCAGCACTCTTCTCCATTACGTAGACGACTTGCTCCTTTGCAGCCCCTCGGAAGAGACCTCCCGACAACACACTGCAACTCTCCTTAATTTCCTCGGTTCCCAGGGCTACAGAGCCTTGCAATCCAAGGCTCAACTAACTCAGACCTCTGTTGTCTATCTAGGCCTCCAAATCACTCCCACCACTAAGGCCCTGACAACAGACTGCTGTAGCCTCCTCCGGTCCATTAACCCTCCAGCCAACGGAGACCAGATACTGTCTTTCTTAGGACTGACGGGATTCTTCTGGCACTGGGTCCCAAATTACGCCTCCCTGGCCAGACCTCTGTATGCTGCAGCTAAAGAGACTCCCACAGGGCCGCTGTCGTCCCCCACCGAAGTGACTCAGGCCTTTCACGCTTTGCGCTCCACCCTACTGGCTTCACCTCCTCTCTTTCTTCCAAACCCCAATTATCCACACCATCTATATACTGATGAAAGGGGAGGAATAGCCTTTGGGGCCCTGGTGCAACCGATTGGCCCCAAACTGTTACCCGTCGCTTACATATCCAAGCAACTTGACCCCACAGCCAGGGGATGGTTCCCCTGCTTGCGGGCTCTAGCTGCAGCAGCCACGCTGTACGCGGGACGCCAGGAAACTAGTTCACGGTCAACCCCTGACCATCTTTTCACCTCATCGCCTTGGCGACCTCTTAGCCTCTAGATTCCTCTCTGACCTCAGTGAGTCTAGGCTCTAGCAATTTCACCTGGTGTTTCTGGACAATCCTCAGGTTTCCGTGGGCCGCTCCCCACAATTAAACCCACTTTCCTCGCTACCCTCACTCCCTCTTTCCCCAGAACCCCCAGCCCACTCGTGTTCAGAGGTCCTTGAGTCTCTTACACAACCACCCCCTCAACCTGTTGTCCAAACCTCTGTCAAATCCAGAGCTAACCTTGTTCGTTGATGGGAGCTCAAGGCGAGACCCCAATGGAAATCGAAGGGCGGCTTATGCTGTGGTAACCACCCGGGAAGTCCTGGAGGCTCAGCCCCTGGCACCAGGGATGACCTCTCAGAAGGCTGAACTGACAGCCTTAACTAGAGCCTTACTAGAGCAAAAGGAAAAAGGGCCAATATTTACACAGACTCCAAATACGCCTTCCTAATTGCCCATTCCCATGCGGCGATCTGGAAAGAATGGGGCTTCCTGACCACCAAAGGATCCCCCATCTGTAATGCCCCCACATTACTCATCTGTTAGAGGCCTTATCCATGCCCAAAGAGGTCGCTATCATACATTGCAATGGACACCAAAATGCTCATGACTCTGTCGCTTTGGGTAATAACATGGCCGACCAAGTGGCACGGCAGGTTGCCTTACAACAGGCCCCCGAGTCCTTACTGGCTTTGAGATCCACCTTCAATCCCGAATATTCTGACAAAGAAGCCAAAGCCCTGCTGGCACAGGAGGGGGCTCAGAGACATCCATCGGGATGGATACTGTTCCATGGCAAACCGGTGCTCCCTGAACGCCAGGCTAGGGACATATCCCAAATCCACGACACCTTACACATTGGACCGAGGGCTCTCCTCTCCTTTCTCAGCCCTATCTTTGCCCCTTGGCACCTCAGACAGGCCATATATGATGTTCATCGCTCCTGTTTGACTTGTGCTTCCACCTCTCCCCAGGGAGGACTTAGACCTTCACAAACAACTCATCAACTTAGGGGACACTTGCCCGGGCAAGATTGGCAGATAGACTTCACCCACATCGGAGTCACCGCTATCTGCTGGTCTTGGTGGACACTTTCTCAGGATGGGTCGAGGCCTTCCCCCACCGCCCAAGAGACGGCAGTGGTGGTGGCGGAGGTCTTGACGACCCATCTCATTCCTAGATTTGGGTTGCCAAACTCTCTCCAGTCTGATAATGGGCCTGCATTCATCTCACAGATCTCCCAGCAGGTGGCCACAGCCCTGGGCATCGCCTGGCATCTCCACATCCCCTATCGGCCCCAATCATCAGGCAAGGTAGAGCGGGTGAACGGCATCATCAAGACACACCTGACCAGGCTTGCCTCAGAACTGCGACTGTCTTAGGTCGACCTCCTTCCTCTGGCACTCACTCGTATTCGCACCACCTCACACTCGAGAACAGGTTTGACCCCCTTTGAACTGCTCTACGGCAGGCCCTACTTCCTGACCCACCTCCCGGAGGGAGAGGCCCCCCACTCGCGGGGTACCTCCCCTCTTCTCCCTCCTACGATCCCTGCTGACAGAACACGCTGATCGGGTCCTGCCACAACCAACAGACGGCGAGGGGCCAACTCGGCCTTTGGCCCCAGGAGATCAGGTACTGCTGAAAGCCCTCAGTCCCCGCCCACTACAGCCTCACTGGACGGGACCCCATACGGTGATCCTCACCACTCCTACAGCAGCCAAACTCCTGGGACACGAGCCCTGGTACCACCTGACCCGACTTAAACCCACACCCCCGGGTCTCCCTGAGAAGGGGGATCTTACCGCTCCATCCTTACTGGGCCAACCAAATTAACTATTACCCGAACCCCTCTTTCGCCGATCTTAGAATAATTGAGACACCGCCTCCCACCAGGAACGAACACGCCTCAATCCAGTGTTTGCCTGGTATCATCCGCTGTGGCTGCTGGAAACCACAGTTCTGGCCATACTCTTTGCTATTGGATTGGTGGCCACAGCTCCCCAAGACTGGTCATTTGCATTTCGGCTGTCACTGGCCCTCACATACCTAGCCACCTGCTTCTTGCTTCTGTGGTGCTATTCCCTTGGGGCACCCTGACCTGGCTACCTGCTCCATCCTTAAGAGACCCCCGAGGCCGGTTGCCCACCACACCCCTTTCACCCCAACCTCAAAACAATGCGGGGCTCTCTACTCTGGGTTACTCTGGGGGTACTGGGAGTCCTGGAAAAAGGGGGACATGCCAACCAAAGCCCCCACCAGCCCTTTCAGGTCACCTGGATTTTAAGAAATGGAGAGACCTACGAGGAACTAAACCGGACCACAGCCACCCACCCAAAAGATAAGTGGTGGCCGGACCTATACTTTAACCTTACAAAGTTAATTGAACACTCAGGATACTCTGACTGTAGGGTCAGATCCCTCGGGATTTATGCCTGCCCAGGACATCAGCAGGAAAATATAAAAACCTGTGGGGGAATGGTGAGTCGCTACTGTAAATCCTGGGGCTGTGTCACTTCCAACAATGGGTACTGGAAGTGGCCGGTGACCAAGCCAGACCTAATCAATATGTCCTTCACGGGTCCTCCCCGGAATCAAATTGGCAGGGGCACCCCTCCAACCCAGGGCAGTGCAGTGACCAGGTCTGACTATCATTTACACAGCAGGGACAGACTGAAGATAGATGGATTTCCAGGCTGTCCTGGGGGTAGTAATATATGATACTTACGGGACGGGAAGCAATAGCACAACGCTATATGTCCAGCAGATCCTGCAACCCGCTCAGACCCATGCTGTGGGGCCCAACCAGGTCATTGCACCTCCCACCCCCCTCGCCACGGGAGACTGACACCACAAATGTTGTGACCTCGCCTAACCCCACCCCCTCTCTTCAGCTGACTCGGACTGACTCACCAGAGACCCAGGAACCCCTGTGGGCCTTAGTCAAAGAAACCTACGGGGCCCTCAACCACTCCAATCCCAACGCAACCCAATCCTGCTGGCTTTGCTACACCCTACATCCACCCTACTACGAGGCCATGGGCTTAAACGCTACCTACAACTTATCTATTCTCTCCAACCCACCGCAGTGCTCTTGGGGAGACCACAAGGTGGGCCTCACCATGAGAGAAGTATGGGGTTCGGGGACCTGCTTAGGCACGGTTCCCATGGATAAACAAGCCTTGTGTGCCCAGACTGGCAATGATACTAACTTCAACAATAAGACCTATGTTGTACCCGAAACCGGGGGTGGTGGTTGTGCTTGCAGACTGGGCTAACGCCCTGTCTCCATTTGTCTGTTTTCAACCAAAGCAGGGAATTCTGTGTCATGGTAGTAGTAGTGCCCAAGATTATATACCATCCAGAGGAGGTTCTCTACAACTTTTGGGACCGAGACACCCCAACTCCTAGACATAAGAGGGAACCCATTACAGCTATTACTCTGGCAACACTGTTTGCCCTGGGAACGGCAGGAGCGGGCACTGGGATCGCAGCACTGTCCATGCAAAACCAGGGTTTGACCTCCCTAAGAGTTGCCATTGATGAAGACATTGCCCAAATAGAAAAGTCCATGATGGCCTTAGAAAAATCTCTAACTTCCCTGTCAGAGGTGGTGCTACAAAACAGGCGAGGACTAGACCTGGTTTTTCTACAACAAGGGGGCCTCTGTGCAGCCCTCAAAGAAGAGTGTTGCTTTTACGCTGACCATACGGGGGTGGTAAGGGAATCCATGGCCAAAGTGAGAGAGGGGCTAGAATGCAGGAAGAGAGAGCGGGAGGCCCAGCAAGGCTGGTTCAAGTCCTGGGTCCAGAGCTCCCCTTGGCTGACGACTCTGCTGTCTTCCCTAATGGGACCAATCGTCATCCTCCTGCTACTCCTGACTTTCCGGCCCTGTATCCTAAATAAGTTTTTGGCCTTTATCAAACAACGGCTCAACACGGTCCAACTGATGGTGCTGCGACAGCAGTACCAAGGGCTTCTGACAAACGACTTGTGACCAACCTAACAGACTTCTGCCTCCTGTCATCCCGGCCGCACCCTACCCCTGGTCGACCCTGTTCAGCAGGAAGTAGCCAGAGAGAATCGGCGCCCCTTATCCTATATCAAAAAGGCCGGGATGAAAGGTCGGGCACGTCAAGACATGTCCCAGACAAGCCCGGACAAGTCCCGACAGTTGGCCAATGCCCAAACAGGAACCGGGGGTGGACCAAACTTCCAGGGACCAACCCCTGTAGCCTGGCCCAATCAGGTGCTGGCACAAAGCCCCTGAACACCAATCACTGCTGCAGCCCGTGCTTTTTACCTTATATGGAAGAACCTGGTTTGAATGCCAGCCCTGGCTATTAAAACCCCTTCCTCACCCCCTCAGACCTTGCAGACTCCCTTCCTTTCCTCGCTTGCCCCGGGAGTTCTGCCCGAGAGCGACCGCCCAATAAAGGCTTCCATCAATGGTCCCTAGAGGTGGCTTTTTCTTCCCGCGGCATTTTCTTACAGTTACCAGGCAGGCCAGCAGAGGAGCACGCCCCTCACTGCTCTCTTTGATAAGCTTTTGCGGTAGAGATGTTCGGATCTGAAAATTACAACAGTCACTAGCTGTATGTAGTGTACGCTAGCTGTATGTAGTGTACGCTAGCTGTATGTACTGTACGCTAGCTGTATGTAGTGTACACTAGCTGTATTTGCTGCTTAGGTTCTATGATTGAGAGGGAGGGTCAGTCATGGGAGTAGGGTGTAGGTGAAGCAGTGATGGGTCAGGCAGAATATGTACAGAGAGCAAGAGAACAGCCATCTTGGGTGGCCTGATCACACAAGGGGAACAGGACATTACAAGGAGAGGGATGGGTGTGTGCAAGGACAGTGGAGCGTGTGTGTATGCCGTGGATTGGGCCAGTGGGGAGGTTTGGTGGCCTAGACCTTTATGGTGGACATGGTATAAGGTGAGTCTAAGATCAGCTGGATTTATCTGGAGAGGGGAGGTTGGGAGCCTGGAGGTGGGCTGAGGGTTGCTGGAGTATCCTCAACCAGAAACAAGGGAACTGGGCACAAGAGGTAAATGCCACCTAAAGCCCTTGTGGGACTTCACTGCTGGTCCAGTGGCTAAGACTTCGTGCTCCCAATGCAGGAGACCATGGTTTGATTCCTAGTCAGGGAACTAGATCCCACATATTACAACTAAAGATCCTGTGCACCACAACTGACATGGTGCAGCCAAAAAAAAAAAAAAAAAAAACTTAAAGGTGGGTTGTGTGATGAATAAACAAAATATGTAGGATATCAACTCAATACAAATTAGTTCTCACCTCATTCTGACCATGTAAAATGTATTTCATGCGGTGAAATAACCCTTGTCTCAGGATGAAAACCTTTGCAATCCATGACTTTGCTGTTTAGCCCTTGGTAAATGGACTGTCCTACACAGGCTACATACACACAGTCCCAGTTTTGTATTTATAAGTGTTCAGTTCATTGGGTTTCCCAGGTGGCACTAGTGGTAAAGAACCCACCTGCCAGTGCTGGAGATGTAAGAGACTTGGGTTCAGTCCCTGGGTTGGGAAGATCCCCTGGAGGAGGAAATGGCAACCCGCTCCAATATTCTTGCCTGGGGAATCCCATGGACAGAAGATCCTGGTGGGCTACAGTCCCTAGGATTGCAAGAAGTGACTTAGCACACAGTTCATTGTATTACTGCATCGAGGCTGTACAAAGATACGACTCTTCTTTGTTCACCTGTAGCCCGGTCTCCAGCGGGCTCCTTTCACTTTGTCTGGGGCAGGTGGGAGGGGCCGGTGGTTTCCCAGGTGCAACCAGGGGTTCTGTTACTCTTCATCCTCCCCCATCTCTGGATGTAGTTTGGACCCCACAGTTGGTCAGATCTTTCTGTGAATGGCTGGCTTCACTCTCGCCTGGCCTGACAAATGTTTACAGCTGGCTTTCTTTAAAGCTGGGAAACTGGTTTGCAGACTTCGGCTTTGTAAATTTTGGATCTGCTCACCTGGCACCTTTCTTTGAGTTTTTACTGTAGTTACTTCTTGGGATCTCTGTGGAAGTGTTAATTTTAATATCCTGTCAAGTGTATAACATCTGAGTGTGTGGAGTATGGAAAGCTGGCTTGGAAATAATTTGGGGGAAAGGGAGGGATGATGTTGGTAGGACAAACTGAAAAATGATTAACATTTATGGGGAATTTATAATGTGTTAGGTGCTGTTGTAAGCACGAGATGGGGAATAATGCTCTTTATTGTCCTAAATCTGAGGTAGGTGCTAGTATTAGCTGCTCAATCTTGTCTGACTCTTTGCAATCCCATGGACTGCCAGGCTCCTCTATCCTATTTCCCTATTTTCTACATGAGGACACAGAGGTAGAGTGTTTAAATAATTTGTCCAAAGCGTATGTTAGTCACTCAGTCGTGTCTGACTCTTTGTGACTCTAGGAACTATAGCACACCAGGCTCCTCTGTCCATGGGATTCTTCAGGCAAAAATACTAGAGTGGGCTGCCATTTCCTTCTCTAGGGGATCTTCCTGACTCAGGGATCAAACCAGAGTCTCTTAGGTCTCCAGCATTGACGGGCAGGTTCTTCACCACTAGTATCACCTGGGAAGCCTTAGAAGATGCCTAGTGCATAACAGCTGTTCGACAAATGTTAACTGTCATGTCTCTGTATCTCTATATAGCTGCAGTACGTGAAGTAGGGAAATTGTTATTCTCTCAGTCATGTCTGACTCTTTGTGACCCCATAGACCGTAGCCCTCCAGGCTCCTCTGTCCATGGAACATTTCAGGCAAGAATAGTGAAGTGGGTAGCCATTCCCCTCTCAGGGAATCTCTCCAATCCAGGAATCAAAGCCGGGTCCCCTGCATTTCAGGCAGATTCTTTACTGTCTGAGCCACCAGGGAAGCCCAACTATAGTATATATATTATTATATATTTTTAAAATTTTATTTTTGCAGAAGGATTATGCTTATTTTTTTGTATGAATTTTATAAACACCTTGTCTCCTTCCCAATCTTAAATTTATTTTTAATTGGAGGATAATTGCTTTACAATGTGGAGTTGCCTTCTGCTGTACAATGTGAATCAGTTTAAGTATACATATTTCCCCACCCTCTTGAGCCTCCCTCCCAGCCGTCACCCATCCCACCCCACTAGGTCATCACAGAGCACTGAGCTGCGTCCCTTGTGCTATACAGCTGCTTATATTCTGATATATCTATAGTAATTCAGGAACTTTCACTGCTAGCAGGTGCCTGTTCCTATTAATAAACAGGAAGTACACATTCCAGTTGTGGAAATAATGTTATTCCCTTCAGTGCTTCCGGGAACTAAGGACTTCTGTACAACATCAAATGGCTTTCTGTCAAGATGGTAATAATTCTTACGTCCCTTATGTTCCTTTTTGTTTTGCTTTAACCCTCCTATCTTGTTATCTGAATACACCCTTTAGTGATTGCATAAGAATCCAAGAGCACATTTGAAAAATCTGCTGCCTTGCTCTGATCAAAATCTTCGTTGACATTTACAGCCCAGACTGGATCTTACTAAGGGATTCCCAAGTGGCTCAGTGATAAAGAATCTGCCCGCAATGCAGGAGACATCAGTTCCATCCCTGGGTCTCGAAGATCCCCTGGAGGAGGAAGTGGCAACCCACTCCAGTATTCATGCCTGGACAGAGGAGCCTGGTGGGCTACAGTCCATGGGGTCACAGAGAGTTGGACATGACTTGGAGACTAAATAAAACAACAGGATCTTACCATAAAGTTGACTGTGTGAATCCAGTCTTTTCCTTTGACTTGGATGGATTCATTTATTCAGAAAGAAGTTACTGAGTGCCTTCACTGTGTCTGTCATGCTTCTAGATATAGAGGATACAGCATGAAACAAAACAAAAACACCTGCCTTCAGGGAGCTCATGTTCCAGTAGGTGAAACAGTGAATAAATAAAATATGTAGTAAGTCAGATAGCAGTAAGGCAATGGGGAGAAATAAAGTAGGGAGAGAGGACTTGCTGGGGAGTTTGTAATTTTTAATAGCATCAGGTTTGAATGTGATGATGTGATTTTCTTTTTATTTTTTTAAAGAACCTTTACCATTTAGAGGTACAGTTTGTCTCCATGTCTGAGGGTTCTGCATGTTGGAGCCAATCCCAGTGCCTCTATTAAGGTCGATTGTATATACAGATGTATTATGGTGAAGTACACTGAGGTTTTATGGTGAAACGTGTCTGAGATTTGCTTTAAAACAATTCAGAATTGGGCCAAGGGCAATAGGAAGGATTTACAACTAAAGCAAAGAGGTGTATGTTCAGTGTTGAAATAGGTTAGTGATGAGTATATGGGAATTTGTTAATCATTTTGCTTTACTTTTCTCTTTGAAAACCTCCACAGTAGAAAGTTAAGAAAAATCATAACAACTTAAATATGTACACAAATCAAAACCGTAGGATTCCATTGCAAAAGCAGACACAAACTTCTGAGTCCATAAAGTTACAAACACAATTGACAAAATAATTACTTAAATTATTAAAGTGATATAAATAATTTATATAAAATTATTAAAGGTGATTTGTGGCTACCCTGGTAAAGAATCCACCTGCCATGTGGGAGACCTGGGTTCGATCCCTGGGTCAGGAAGATCCCCTGGAGAAGGGAAAGGCTACTCACTCAAGTATTCTGGCCTGGAGAATTCCATGGACTGGATAGTCCATGGGGTCGCAAAGAGTCGGACACGACTGAGTGACCTTCACTTTCATATTAAAGGTGAACGAAAGAATCAAGTTTCAGAGACTGCTTCACTGAGAAGCGGTCCAAGTGGAGATGTGCAGGGGAAAGGAGGTGGCTGTGGGGGTTGGGAGGTAGGGGGTGGGGAGGGATGAGCATGGAACCCTGGATTGTTCTGAAAAAAACCTTTCAAACTGAGAAATACAGGGGATCCAAAGAATCCGCCTGTAATGCAGGAGATCCTGGTTTGATTCCTGTGTTGGGAAGATCCTCTGGAGAGGGGATAATCTACCCACTCCAGTATTCTTGGGCTTCCCTTGTGGCTCAGCTGGTAAAGAATCTGCCTGCAATGCGGGAGACCTGGGTTAGACCCCTGGATTGGGAAGATCTCTTGGAGAAGGGAAAGGCTACCCACTCCAGTATTCTCTCCTGGAGAATTCCATGGACTGTATAGTCTGTGGGGTTGCAAAGAGTAGGACACAACTGAGGGACTTTCAAACTGCCAACCCAATAGGAGATGGTTGTTGAGGGTGGAGCCTTGTTCTTGTCTGGGAACAAATGGTCCTATGGATGCTATTCGTGTGTATTGTGATTGCAACTGAGGAAGCACTGTGCGAATCTGCAGGATGGGGTGGGGGCTGCCACATTCATCACGGCTTCACCAGTGCCTAGCAGAGATACTGTGCTCCTTGAGTGTTGACCATTCATTTTCTCATCTTTTCCTACAACCAGTTTGTAGGGTAGATGGGGAAGGAATCTTTTTCTCATTTAATACAGATGAGGTACCATTTCCTGGGCTTCCCGGTAGCTCAGCAGTAAAGAATCTACCTGCTAATGCAGGAAATGTGGATTCAATCCCTGGATCAGGAAGATTCCCCTGGAGAAGGAAATGGCAACCCACTCTAGTATTCTTTCTTGGAGAATCCCATGGACACAGGAGCCTGGCAGGCTTCAGTCCATGGGGGTCACAAAAGAGTTGGACGTGACTGAAGCGACTAAACAACAGCTGCCATTTCCTACCATCAGGAATTTCCACTCCATCCCATTCCACTTCACTCTGCTAAGTGGTGAAGCCCCTTAATTAGTCCTCTGGGTCTTTCCCCTCCCCCACAGGATCTGTTACGGGACCCAGTTCCTTGACAGAGAAGGACAGCTGATGATTGTTTTGGACAACTGACGATTTATTTATTTCTCAAACTGAAGTTTGAGAGGTAAATAAAATCGTCAGTGCCTGGTGCATAGACTCTTGGGGCCAAATTAAATTTCCTGCAACTGTGTGTGGCCAGGGAAAATAAGAAATCCCGTTAAAGCAGAAACCCAGGCATGAAACTGTTGCTCCGAAACTCGGAATCATTTAACAGTGAAAAAAGTAAAACAGAACAAGACCCACAAAGGCATTTTACATGCTGCTTAAAGTTACACATCCAAATTATGTACATATGTCTGTGTGCACATACATTGAATTTCGAGATCAGTGGTTTTAAACCTTCTTTCCATATGTAGAATTTTTGTAGATGGGGCTTTGGGGTTTAATGAAAAGATTTGTATGGATAACATATGTTTCCTTTTATAGAAAATAATCTTACAGCCTATTGAAAATGCCTGAGTTCTTAAGTGCCCATGGAATAATTTTTTTTGACCTGTTAAATCGTATAGTATTCTTCTCTTACCATTGTTATTTTTTGGTGTGTCGTTATTTATCTAAGGGTCTTATTTTTTTAAGTGTCTTTTTATTATTTATTTTATTTTTATGTTTGACTGCCCTGGGTCTTCGTTGCCTTTGTGTGGGCTTTCTCTAGTGTGGGCGAGTGAGGGCTACTCTTCGCTGCAGTCCACAGGCTTCTCATGGTGGTCACTTCTGTCGCGGAGCACTGGCTGTAGGCCTGCAGCCTTCAGTAGTTGTGGCACGTGGGCATAATCGCTCCAAAACATGTGGAATCTTTCTGGACCAGAGATCAAACCCTCGTCCCTTGCTTGGGCAGGTGGATTCTTATACACTCCACTACCAGGGAAGTCCAAGGTCTTACTTTTAATTCTAGAGGCCTAGGTTCAGAATAAGGAATACTTTTGTATTTTAATTTGATTCTATGTAGACATGCATTTTACAAATGTTAAAATATTTCAGATGTCTGGAGGTATATAGTGGGTATATTTAGAACTGTAACTTCATGTTCCTCCCTCATCTTTAGGGGACAGATTTAATTAATAGCCTATATGAATTTCTTTGCTCCAAGAAGAGCACACATTAGGGAAATTATCTTAGAGTAAGTTAGAGGCAAATCTATGATCTTAAATTCCATTTGGGAGAAATAGATTGAGTTAGGTTAGAGTCACCCAACCTGGAATTCACCATCTTTTAAATATGCACTTTAAAAGGTCATGAATTTGTAATAGAACTTACTACAGGGTCTGAATTTATATTCTAGGGTCATCCTAAAGTCTACAATATGTCCTCTGCCGGCTGTTCTAAAGGGTCAGCCATTTGAGATTTCTATGAAAACCAAAATTATTTCAGTAGCAATAATTAAACCCTGGAAGATCTTTGGCTGGCCATGGTGATATTTCTTTGTAAATAGTAAGTAATGTTGGCATTGAAACATTTACATAAGAAATGTAGGTTTAACCTCAAAAACACATCCCCCCAAAACTTTTCCTGAAGTTTTAATTAAAAACATGATCATCACCTGCAACTTATTTGAAAAAGTGCTTTTAAATTGTCAAGTCTTTTTCATTTATTCTTTTGTTGTAAATTTCTACTTTTATTGTATAAGCTTGACAACTGTGACCTGGATCAGTTTTTGAATTTTGCACTTTATGAAGTTTTCTTTTTCACTTGCTGTATAGTGCAATCTTGTAAATGCTTCCTGCTTACTTAAAAATGGTATATTTTTAGGAAATATAATTTTACTTACTGTGTCTTTGGGTAGAATACTGTATATGTGTATCTCTAGGAGTTTCCCTGTATATTTCCAGAAGTTACTGCTTTATTTACTTACATGCTGGGTTAATATCAATGTAGATTGTGGCTCTTAAAAATCAGCAGCACACATGTATGTTGGTAAAATATTACCTTATTATGGCAATATAACATTTTCTCTTTCTGTAAAAATTGGTGACATACAACCCCAACTTCCTAGTCAGTATGTGCACGTGCTAAGTTGCTTCAGTTGTGTCTGACTCTTATTGACACCATGGACTATAGCCCACTAGGTTCCTCTGTCCATGGGATTCTCCAAGCGAGAATACCGGAGTGGGTTGCCATTTCCTTCTCCACTAGTCAGTATAATAGCGTGTTTCTTAGAGAAAGGATGCACAAAATCTCAGCGAGGTAGGGAGGCTACTTGAGTTCTAGTGAGGTCTGTAGTCTTCTCTGCAGTGGCAGGGTTGTCTTTTTGAAGGAGAGATGATTTGCTCTGTAAGAGGTATGCTGCTGCTGCTGCTGCTGCTGCTAGGTCACTTCAGTTGTGTCCAACTCTGTGCGACCCCATAGATGGCAGCCCACCAGGCTCCCCCGTCCCTGGGATTCTCCAGGCAAGTACACTGGAGTGGGTTGCCATTTCCTTCTCCAGTGCAGGAAAAGCGAAAAGTGAAAGAGAAATCGCTCAGTCGTGTCCGACTCTTGCGACCCCATGGACTGTAGCCCACCAGCCTCCTCCATCCATGGGATTTTCCAGATAAGAGTACTGGAGTGGGGTGCCATCGCCTTCTCCGGGAGAGGTATGCGCCAGGTCTAAATTCCTGGTAAGTCTTTGGCATCGAGAGGCAGCTGATACGTGAACAAGGCTGAAAGGTCTCACCAAGAGAGACCTGGGGCTTCCTGAGTGGCTCATTGGTCACAAACTTCCTGGAGTGCAGGAGACGCGGGCTCCATCCCTGGGCCTGGAAGATCCTTGGAGAAGGGAAATGGCAACCCACTCCAGTATTTTTGCTGGAAAAATCCTCATAGCCAGGGGAGCCTGCAGGCTACAATTCATAGGATCTCAAAGAGTTGAACATGATTGAGCAACTGAACACATGCAAGAGAGACCTACTTTATTCTTGCTGTTATAAGCTCAGCTGTCAGAGTCCTGTTCCTGGGTAGATTATAGGACTGTTCAAAAGTATGTCCTGCCACCTTGGGGTGAATCATTGGTGCTGCGAAGTCCTTGGAAGAAGCATGTGGAGGAGGACCCAAGTGGGCTTTCTAGTAGAAGTTTGCTGGCAGAGGGTAGGGGGTACTATCTGGTGAAAAAAGACCCTTCCTTTTGGGACTGTCACTGATATAGAGGATGGGGACGTTGACTCCACTGGCATTGAGAAGGTATGTAAATTTGGTAATCTTGGACTTGTAGAAACATTTACTAATCTTTTTGCATCTAGTAAAGTATATTTTTGATCCCTGTTGCCCACTGTGATCAATATTCAGGGAAATTATGTCATTCTAGGGGTGTTCCATTGTTAAATTTATGATTTCCAAGAGCAGTGCCTCAGGCAAATAAAATATGAAATGCCTTTAGAATAAAATCACTTGGGCCTCTGTTTAATAGGACAACTACCCTGTTCTTGATTTTTATTTTTTGTAGCACTGATATTTTCCTAGTGTTTTAACTCCAAAATTCTGTCCAAACTTTTAAAGTCCGAAATGACATACAAGTCATCAAAAGGATTCAACTGGTGGAGGTATCCACTGCATTTAAAGTCTCAGGCTTTCAGACAAGTTCAGGTTATTTAAGCCTGACCAAATAGGTATTGAAAAGTCCTAACTAAAGGAATCTTGATGTTATTGGCTTATTTCCTCCCATACTGAGTTTCTGCCACAATTGCCCGAACAATGTTTGATGACTTAATTTAATTTACTTTCTTCCGGGGAATGCTGGAAAAGTAATTCGCATAGAAATAGGAAGACTTTAATAGCTAAAATTAGAACATGGAATGGGAAATCTGAAATTTGTTGTTGCTGTTCAGTCACTACGTCCTGCCCTACTCTTTGTGACCTCATGTACTGCAGCACACTAGGCTTTCCTGTCCTTCCCTATCTCCCAGAGTTCGTTCAAATTCATGTCTGTTGAGTCGGTGATGCCATCCCTCCATCTCATCCTATGTCTCCTTCTCCTCCTGCCTTTGCTCTTTCCCAGCAATGGGGTCTTTTCTAATGAGCCAGCTCTGTGCATCAGGTGACCAAAGTGTTGGAGCTTCAGCTTATAATGAAATACTGATTCACCATCACAAAAGAGATTGAATCCTCTGATGAACTTACTGCTTATGCTAAATACTTCAAAAAGATATAGGTTGAAGAAACAATGAGTTCATAGCCATGGTCTTCTAGAAAAGAATGCCAGTTAAGAACTAGGAGACCTGATTTTCATTTTCAAAAGTTAGTGAGCTGCATGGGCTCTGAAGCCAGGCTACTGGGATTCTTCAAGGAACACTTTCCTAGCTGTGTGAATTTGGGTTGGTTGCAGAAGCTTTCTGCAAAACAAGGATGTGACAGTAACCTACTGAGTGGGCTTGTTGGGAGGGTGAAATGAGTGCATATATGTGAATTGCTTAGGAGAATGTCTCCCACATATTGAGTGTGCTCAATAAATGTGAGAAATGATAATTTCCAAGTAGTTTACTTTCTCTAGATCTGTTTTCCTATTTGTATAAAAACGTTTGTTCTGGGCTCCTTGGTATGGGTAATAAGAAAGGGTCTCACTTATTCTGAAGGGATTTTCTCTCTAGGAAAAGAGAGAAAATAAGCTCAAAGGCTCAAAGCAAAATAAATGACCTCAGAAATCACTTTGGGTCTGGAAAATAAGAGAAGGCCTGCTGGTGAAGCAAGCAATAGGGTTTCCTTGGTGCCTCAGATGGTAAAGAATCTGCCTGCAGTGCAGGAGACCCGGGTTCAATCCCTGGGTCAGGAAGATCCCCTGGAGAAGGGAATGGCAACCCACTCTAGTATTCTTGCCTGGAGAAGTCTGTGAACCTGGTGGACGACAGTCCATAGGGGTGTGGAGAGTCGGCTACCACTGACCAACCAACACTTTGCTGGCGAAGGTGATCAGTTGAGTTGTGCTTTAAAGTGGTGGTTGCCAGACTTGGGAACATTATAAAGTGATAACATCTAGAATACAACATTAGAAACAAAATACAGATGGCAAAAGCTTTATTTTGCCCCAAAATGGGCAGCGGCAGAGTGAGCCTCTTCTGCCATCCAAATATGTTACCATTATTTTTATAAAAGAAGGCATTTGAAGATGAAAGGAGTTATCTCAGTCCAAGAACTCAATATACTTGCTTTTAGGGAATCTTACTACATTGTCATTTTTGATTTCCTTCTTAACTTGGGTACACTTTCATCATGGACCAGTCAATCAACATATCAGGTTTGGGAAATACCACTTTTAAGAATAAGAGGGTTTCAATAACTAGTAATCATGGATAGGAAGAGGAAAAGGGACTTTGGCAAAGACATTTGTATAACCAAGAGCACAGGGGTAGGGCATTGGGATAGTTGATGTTAGCTGCTTCATTAGGCAAAGCCCAAATCCTAGTGGTATAACACAATCTGTTTATTTCTCACTTGTATAGAGTCTGATATGGGCCAGGCCATTTTTCTTCATCTTGTAGCTAAGCCATTTGGAACACGTGCCCTCCAAGGGGTCTGGCAGGAAGAGAGAGGCAGAGGGAGTCCTTGGCTTTCAGTCTAGAAGGGATGTGTTTCATGAGTTAAATTAATCACTTGGCCCTATTCTTACTGCAGAGGGGGCTGGGAAGTATAAATACCAGAGTGCCACTATGATGAAAAATGAAGAGGAGATGCTGCTGCTGAATTTGGGATTATCTGAAACCATGGAGTGAGAGACACTTGCTCCTTGGAAAGAAAAGCTGTGACAAACCTAGACAGTCTATTAAAAAGCTGAGATATCACTTTGCCGACAAAGGTCAGTCTAATCAAAGCTATGGTTTTTCCAGTAGTCATGTACAGATTGAGAGCTGGACCATAAAGAAGGCTGAGTGCCGAAGAATTGATGCTTTTGATTTGCATTTCCCTAATAATAAATGACATCAAACATATTTTCACATGCCTGTTGGCAATCAGGATGTCTTCTTTAGAAAAGTGTCAATTCAGCTGCTCTGCCAATTTTTTAATTGTTTTTTGTTGAGCTGTAAGAGTTCTTTATCTATTGTGGATATTAACCTCTTATGGATATGTGATTTGCAAATATCTTCTCCTATTCTGTAGATTGTCTTGTCATTTTGCTGATGGTTTTCTTTGCTGTGCAAAAGCTCTTTAGTTTGACGTAGTCTCTTGTGTTTATTAATCAGACCCTTAGAGAAAAATAGGTTTAAAGAGAAACACCAGCATAAATAAGAGTAATCATTCTAAAGTTAAATTTAAAAGACAGTATGGGAGTAGAATTGATAAAAATTCTTGGCAATGGCTCAGATACAAGGGGAACAAAGGAAAAATAGAGAAAGGCACTGAAGTCAATTCTAAGGCCTCTTGAAGATTGGGTGGGTGAGAGTAAGCGAAAAATGATCACCAGGCTTTGTGGAGCTGCATTGTGCTTGCTGAATTTTATGAACCAGTGAAAGGTCTAGTTGAGAATGTCCAGGAGACAAACATTTCAATCTGGAGAGGGGGTAGACATCAGATCTACATTTGGGGGAAGATAGCTGAACTCAGGGACCAAATGCAATCATTGAAAAGGGATGTGCAGAGATTTAAGAGAAAGTGACAGAGACAGGGCTTTTAAAGTCTGCATTTTGGACCCTGTGTTAGAGGAAAGAGGCGAGAAAATTGAGAAAAAGAAGAAGCCAGAGTTGATGAGAGAGGCCTGGGGAGAAACCAGGGGAACCTCCTGATCCATCATCTTTCTGTGACTAGAAGAAAAAAAAAACACACACACGTGGACTGACAAGACTAAGTTTCAGTCTGTGATCCCAAACCTCAAAGAAGTCTATGGAACTTTCAGACTTTTTGTTGTAATCTCTGCAATGAAGTCACCTTATTCATTCCAACAAGGAATATTTTACACCTTCTCCTCTCTCATCAAACCTTCATCACTCCCTCCTTCTCTTCACTCTTGGCCAGTAATCTTATTTCATGGAGAAAATGGAAGCAATCCGAAGGGAGCTGCCTCCTCCTCCCTTCCACCCCGTCTCTGCATAGTCCAGACTCTGCTCTGGCCACTGTGACCGTCCCTTTCTGCAGCAGCCGTCCCTGCTTCTTGCCGAGGCCCTTCCCTCCGCTTGTGTGATGGCTCTCCTCCTCCTTGCTTGGTTCTGCTCCTCGATTATTCTTCCCCTTTCTCCTGCATCATTGTTTCCTTCTCTCTTCTGGATGCTGTCTACCAGCACATACTGAAATTTCTCCCTCCTTTCACAGCTCTTCCTTGAGCTTCCCTCTCCCTCTAGTTTCTGCCTCCTTTCTCTGTTCCTCTTTAGAGCAAAAATCCACAGGCTTTCTCCGCTTCATGTCCTTCCCTTGATGTTCTCTATTTCACTCTTGTCAATTCTTTCCCCACATTCTGTCGAGAGTGCCCTTGTCAGCATCGGCAGTGACTTTTCACCTAGTTAAATTTGTTCACGGGACTCATTTATTCGAACTCTGAAAAGCTTTTGACATTGTTGATCACTTTCTCTTGACTGAAATGCCAACCTGTGGAACACGTGTGATTTTCTTCCTACACCCTTCCAAGTCTTCAAGTGACCCAGGACTCAGCCCCTGGAGGCTGTTCTAGCCACAGTTGCTTCCTGGTGCTCTTATTCAGCTAACTGGTTAGGAAAGGGACCTACGTGTGTGCGACTCTTGTGTTTTCTCTACTGCTGGCCTTCCCATTGAGCTTTAGATGTGCATATCCTTTTGCCTATGTGGTGTCTGTTTTCCCAGGTGGCTCAGTGGTAAAGAATCTGCCTGCCAATTCAGGAGACACAGGTTTGATCCCTGGGTTAGGAAGATCCCCTGGAGAAGGGAATGGCTGCCCCCTCCGGTATTCTTACCTGGAAAATTCCATGGACAGAGGAGCCTGGCGGGCTATAGTCCGTGGGAGTCACACACAGAGTCAGAAACGACTGAGCTCACACATGCAATAGAACAACTAGTAGAGGCTTAAATCCAGTGGAACAGAATAGAACTACTGATGCCTCCTGCCACATCCCTTCCTGCTTTTCCAGCAGACCCATCCTCCCTGCCTTCTGCCTCCAGCCCCTCCTCTGCTACCAGCCACCACCATCCCTCCACAGGCCTTTGCAGCAGCCTCCTGACTGGCCTCTCTCCTCCCACTTTTACCTCCCTGACTCCAAATCCAGGATATACTCTGCAGAGTCGCCAGAGTGATTCCATTAACATTACCATTAGGGAACTTCCCGGGTGGTCCAGTGGCTAAGACTCCACGCTGCCAGTGTAGGGGCCCAGGTTAGAACCCTGGGAACTAGATCCCATATGCCCAACCTAAAAGAGCCTACGTGCCATAACTGAGATCTGGCGCAGCCAAATAAATATTAGCGCCCCCCCGCCCCTGCAGTTAGACCCCCTGGCTCCTCTGTTCAAACCCCTCCCCCTAAAGGCTTTTCCTAACCATTGCAATAAAACTTGCCACTTTCCCTCTGGCTTCCAAGGCCTTGCAGGGCATCATCTCTCCGGCTACTCCTCTTTGCCTCTCTAGTTGCAACCACAGCAGTTTCTTCTTTTCCCCAATAAGCCAAGGACATCTAAGCACAGTGGCCCCCCGTGTTACAGGAAGGGGGATCCTTTCCAGGGTCCAAGAGTGCACTCCTGTCTAACACTCAGAAATGACTTGTCCAAGGAAAGACATGTGCTGACAAAGCAAGAGACTTTAGTGGGAAAGGACACCCAGTCATTTTATGGTGACGTGGTTTGTTTCTGGGTCTCTCTGGCCCAGGCTTCTTCCCGGTTGGTGTGTATCACTCAGCCAAGATGGAGTCCAGTGAGACGGATTCTGGGAGGTTGGTAGGATGTGTGGACTTGTGTGTCCTCTCTCCTTTGACCTTGCCTGGATTCTTCCGGTTGGTGGTAGCTTGTTAGTTCCAAGTTCCGTAGCAGGGCCTCCTGTCGTTAAGGTAACTCATGCAGGTGGTCACTGTGGTGCCTGGCCAGGGCAGGTGGTTTCGGTCAGTGTTCCCCTAACAACTGCGTTGCTGTCCCTTTGCTTTTTCCCCCCTCAGACGTTTAGTGTCTCCCTCACTTAACCAGGTCTCTGCACCTCCTGAGAGACATGTCCTTCGACACCACTGTCTTGAAACGGCCACTCCCTGCACCTGCTCTAGCCTTTTACCTGGGCTCATTTTTCCTTATGGCACTATGTCTACCTAAATTTATATTCCTCCTTGTTAACTGTTTAGTTGTCTATATCCCACATTAAAATACAAGATCAGTGAGGGTAGAATAAGTGAATGGGAGCAATCCATTTTATTTATCTTTGGATCTGAGTGTTTGTCTATTACCTTAGTACTAGACAGGACACTTGTCTAGTTCTGTTTCTATGCTCCCAGACAGTACGGCCATCTAGAACTGCCTGGCAAACAGTAGCAAGAATCTGGCAAGAAATAGTGGAAGTTGGGGATGAAGATCCACGGGTGTGCTCTCTTGGCCATGAGTGTGTTCACTGAGATATTGGATTCTATGGACAATGTAGGGAGAAGGCAATGGCACCCCACTCCAGTACTCTTGCCTGGAAAATTCCACGGGCCGAGGAGCCTGGTGGGCTGCAGTCCATGGGGTTACGAAGAGTTGGACACGACTGAGCGACTTCCCTTTCACTTTTCACTTTCATGCGTTGGAGAAGGAAATGGCAGCCCACTCCAGTGTTCTTGCCTGGAGAATCCCAGACACGGGGGAGCCTGGTGGATGTATGGGGTCGCACAGAGTCGGACACGACTGAAGTGACACGGCAGCAGCATGGACAGTGTAGAGCTTCTTTCTTGTACACATCGCTATCCTCCCTGACTCTTCCTTCCTCTTTTCACCACTCCAGCTCCTCCACACCCCCTTAGATAATTCAACTCTGTTTTGTGAGACTTGTATAACTTGGGGAGAACGGACGGCTCTCTGTTAGGGATCATGCTGCCACCTAAAGGGCAGAAATGGTAGGAAGCCGGTCTCAGCAAAAGCAAGAGACAGATTGGAAATCTCATTAGCTGTGAGACAGGAGAGACCATCTCAGCTTTCCCAGAAAAACTGGTTTTCTCTGGTGACCTAATAAATGAAGGACATAGGGTAATTAGTGCAAATGTCTTCAAAAGATTTAAAGTCAGAAAGACATTTGCATCTGTTTCTTTTTTTTTCCCTCTCCTCCTCTATTGTGTGTGTGTGTGTAGTAGTAGTAGTAGAGGAGGTGGATTTCTTTCTTTCTTTCTTTCTTTCTTCAGAAAAGGTAAAAAAGGGAATTCCCTGGTGGTCCCATGATTAGGACTAGGTGCTTTTACAGCCATGGGTCTGGGTTTGATCCCTGGAATTTAAGACTCCACAGCCCTTTTCTGAGAGGGCTTTTTCCTGGGCTCCACTTGACAAAAATGCAAAGAATGAAATTTGGAAAAACCATCTGTTAATATGACTATATTATATGACCATCTATTAATATCACTATATTAATAGACGTATGCTAATAAATTAGTATGACTCAGTATGATTCATTAGGAAAAACAGGCAGAATTCCAGAAAACAGTTAGATAGGTCAATAATTCCTGGTTTTTACAGGAATAAGTCTTGAGAGGGATGGTTTGACCTGTGAGAGGCCGCTCAGGAAGCTCACGGGACTGCACCTGGTCACAGTACCAGCAGGAGAGGCTGGAAAAGAATAACACAGGTGGTAAAGATCAGGAAAAACCTCGAAAGGAATCCCCAGGGTAGACACACTCTGTCTGCAAGGGTTTCTGCCAAAATTCAACATTGCTCTTGTTTTATGGTTCGTATTTTTGGCCCCATGATATATGGGATCTCAGCCCCCTGCATTGGAAGGCAGAATCTTAACCACTGGACCACCTGGGAAGCCCCAAAGGATGGTTCTTTATTGAGTTCACCAGAAAGCATCAACTAGTGCTTTAAGACAGACAAACTCACTTGAACTGGAAAGAAATTATTTCTAGATGTGAAATTCATCTCATAGTAGAGTAGCTCAGCAAAGGACACTTGGAGCTCATGGTCATTAGCAATCTTTTGTAACAACAGCAACCATTGGGAAGAAGCTTGGCTGGGATACATTTCTAATACAAGAGAGAGCTGATGTCCAATGTATGCTTAGGAAAATTCAGGGATTCCAATGCTAGCATGCCTGTCCATGCTGAGCTGAGGTTGGGATTAAGGACCATTCCTTCATTAGCCGCACAGAACACTGGGGTGTTAACACTGGATTAAGCTGGAGATGAATCTGGTGGGACAAGCCAGGCATCGTTTCCCTTTATTACAGGTCTTGGTGGATCATTTTCTGCAAATGACCTGCTGAATAATGAGAACATTTGTTGAGGATCCACTACACGAGGAACTGTGCTGTGCTTTCTAAATACTTTCTTAATCTCCTAAACCAGATGAAGTACTGTTATTATAACATTAATATAAAACCCATCCCCAAACCGAGGGACCCTGTTTAAATAATCGTCCTAAATTAACATAGCTGATACATGTGCACAATACAGTCTGAATTCATTCACAGCTACACTCTATACCTAGATTGTCTTCAAACTCTTTTGCTTGCATGACCTCTAAAGGAGTATTGCTAACCAGTACATACATACTTCTGCATCCTATTACGTTGGCACCTAAAATTTTTATCCCAAGTTAGATTTTACAAAGATGCAGTTCATCCATGCTTTACAACACTCTTTTGAAAGATTTGATCATGGTATTAAGTATTGTGATATTCTTCTTGTCCTCTTTGAAATTGCATTTTCATTCCACTTCTCACAGAATTTGATCCTGACATAACATTCTTTGGCACTTCTATTATTGTTCCCTGTGATGGTGAGTGCCCTCAGAGCCATAATAGAGGTTTCCTGACGAAAGGATTCTGCCTCAAAACTGACATGTTAACTCCTGCCTGAACTTCCAGACTGTCAGACTGCCCTGCAAATTTCAAACTTTTCAGCCCCCTTGATCACAGGAGCCAATTCCTTAAAATAAATTTCTATTTTCCAGTGGTCTTGTGTCTCTTGACCCCTGACTGATACATTTACTCTAGTAAACATAATTTCAAGGACAAAAAATACATAAATTGAAGTTAAAAAAATTACATATATTTTTCTGTGACACTAAGGTTGTTATGTTAAAAGATTTCCTTAGCGTCGAATGCTCCTTCTACTCTGTTTCCCTTGTGGCTCAGCTGGTAAAGAATCCACCAGCAATGCAGGAGACCTGGGTTTGATCCCTGGGTTGGGAAGATCTCCTGGAGAAGGGAAAGGCTACCCACTCTAGTATTCGGGCCTGGAGAATTACACAGACTGTGTAGTCCATGGGGTCACAAAGAGTCAGACATGACTGAGGGACTTTCACTTTCACTCTTCTATTCTGTAGCAGCTCAAAATAGTATAGGTATTTGATAACTTTTTTGAAAAGTAAAAATATGCAGGAAGTACATCTCTCGATTAGATCTATTGGGGTATATATATGTGAAACTGTTTATGGGACTCTCATTGTAGAAATTATCAAATATTCTCTTCGGTCCTGGAATCACTTAAAGGTTTGAGAAGGGTGAGAGGTAGGCCTTTCTTCTATAAATTGGGAGCAAAGTGACTGTAAAAGACAAGAGTATATTGTCAGTTAGAAAAATAACTTCCTTGAGGGGATACCAGATATATGCACCCAGTGTTCACAGAAGCATTATTTGCAGTGGCCTAAATGTGGAGGCAGCCTCAGTGTCCATTAATAGATGAATGGATAAAGAAGATGTAGTCGATTATACAATAGAACAGAACTCAGCCATAAAAGAGAATGAAATTTTTGCCATTTGCAGTAACATAGATGGACTTGGAGGGCATTATGCTAAGTGAAATAAGTCAAAATACTGTATGATAATCACTTATTTGTGGAATCTAAAAAATAAACTAGTGAATATAACCAAAAACTCCCCCAGATTCAAAGATATGGAAAATAAACTAGTGGGTTCTAGAGAGGGGAAAGGGGAGGGGAAATATAGGGGTAGAGTATTAAGAGTACAAACTATTCTGTGTAAAATAAATGAGCTACAAGGATATATTGTAAAGCACAGGGAATATAGCCAATATTTTATAATAACTATAAATGGTGTATATTGTGAAGTGCTATGTTGTACATCTGTAACATTTAATATTGTACATGAACCATATTTATATAAAAAAGTAAAAAGAATTATGTGACTGGATGAAAGTGTTAACTAATGCTATGGTGATAAGCATTTTGTAATATATAAATCTATCAAATCACATCTTAATTTTACATAATGTTTTGTCAGTTATATCTCAATAAACCTGGGAAAAATTTAATTTAAAAACTGAGATAATAAATAGATATTATTTTAAGCTTCTAAGTATGTGATCTTTACTCACTATTGGAAAGTGATGAAGCCTTTTTCATTTAAAAATAAGTCTGAATAATGCTTTAAAGTGAATGTACATAGAGCTGCTGCTGCTGCTGCTGCTGCTAAGTCGCTTCAGTCGTGTCCGACTCTGTGCGACCCCATAGACGGCAGCCCACCAGGCTCCCCCATCTCTGGGATTCTCCAGGCAAGAACACTGGAGTGGGTTGCCACTTCCTTATTTCTCAAATCAAAAGATAGTATATTGACAGCCAGAAATGGCAACCCACTCCAGTATTCTTGCCTGGAGGATCCCATGGACAGAGGAGCCTGGCTACAGTCCATGGAGTTGCAAGAGTCAGACACGACTTACCAACTTAAATGAACTTGTAGGTCATTTCACACCCTAGAACAAATACTTTCTGGTTTTATTTTATACCTTTACTATCTGGGAACACATTCCTAGGTGTAAGTTTTTAAAAGTTTGAATAAAATTGTATATATATAGAAATATATAGGAAATGCTTCTCGTAATTAGATCCATGGGAGTGTATATATGTGAAACTGTTCATGGGGTTTTCTTTGAAGGAGTTACCAAATTGTCCCTCTGGTCTTAGAATCATTTTAAGGTTTGAGATGGGTGAGAGGTAGCCCTTTCTTTCGTTAAGTTGGGAGAAAAGTGAGTGTGAAAGACTGTGTTTCATCATCAATCAGACAAGTTATAGGGGAGCGTGCCTATAAAAGTGCAAAATCTGAAAACTTGTTGCTTTAAAATTAGCCGTGACCTTGTACCCAGTCTATAATCTTGGCACACCTCCAGGGTGAGCGTGTGTGTTATCTGTGGGAGACTGCTGCTTATTTGTGTCGAATAAGATTTCAAAGTTACCGCATTTCTCTCAGGTATCTTGGTTACTGATCTGGTTTGGACTTATTGAATTGAACAGACTCTCTGCTTGTTTTCTGGCTTCTGTGAGTGGAGGCCCGTTGCGTCACTGTGATCACTGGAGTCACTGTCTATTCTGGGTCTATATTCCTGATGCTGAAGTCTCCTGTCTCAGGAGTTTCTTTGGGTTCTTAACTGGACAACTTGATCTTCCATTATACAGATTTTAGGATGCACAGCACCTTGGGGGTGCTGGATAGATGCTGGAGGCAGTGATATCAGGCCACCTGTCAGCCACCTTGCTCTCATTGGCTTTATTATGAAGTACAAATTGAGTTAAATATTTCATTGTCCTGCTTGGAGGTCTGGCCCCCTTTGTCTGCTTCAATCTGTTTTCATTTATCTTGCTCTACTCCTATTTGCCTCTTGATCTTCTTTGCACTTTTAGGCTTGTTTTTTTAAATTTCTTCCTGAGGTTTCAGTTTGCCCTCTTTGATTTTTCTGAGTGCTAGTGAAGACCAGCTTCCCAGGTGACGGTAGTGGTAAAGAATCTGCCTGCCAGTGCAGGAGACTAAAGAGACATGGGTTCGATTCCTGGGTCAGGAAATCCCCTGGAGGAGGAAATGGCAACCCACTTCAGTATTCTTGCTTGGGGAACTCCATGGACAGAGGAGCCTGGTGGGCTACATACAGTCTGTGGGGTCACAAAGAGTTGGACACGACTGAAGCAACTTAGTGAAGATAAAAGCATAAAACGTGAAAATTTACCAAATATTAGATGCCGAAGGAATATTGCAGTCATTTTCCATATGCATGTGTGAAGCAGATTTTGGGGTTGTGCAGAAGTCATTTAAATGTGGGCGTCTAATACCATGAGAGAGAAGTTTGAGGACCAACATCCCTGTAGGATTTGCTCATCCCTCTGTGGTAGCACATTACACGTGTGGCCCTTCACTTCATCTTGCCAAGCAATGTTACTGACCTGGGCAGTTGAAATTGGAAATGGGGAATAGAGATGTGGAGCAGTGCAAGAAGGTTCTGGCTGGTCATCAACTTTAACAGAAGGGGATTTACCAAGATTCAAAATGAACTTTCTGTTTCTTCAACACAAAAGCATGGCATGGGTAAGCAGAGGCACTCTGCGGGCTTTCCCTGTGTTCTGTGGCACGTTTCCTCTCATGGTTGGGGCTTTCTCATCTGTAGTTCTCTCTCTCCAACAGAACGCTCCTGCTTAGGCCATCTGCAGGTGCTTACAGTCTGTTGGTCCACTTCTGGCTTCTGTTTGCCGTTGCTGAGGTTTCTCCTGAATTTCTCCAGGCAGCTTGATTGAATGAGATTCTGGATAATCCCTATGCTGGTGCACGCGTGCGCACACACACACACACACACACACACACACACACACAGGAAGTTCATGTAGTGCCATTGCTTGCCCATGCCATGCTTTTGTGTGTAATAGACACGCACATTCCTTAAGACACTTTGTTTCTATCTGCTACAAAATTGTGGTAATGTATGCTGGTTTTTTTAAAAGGAGACCTTTACTGCCATGTGCAGAAAATAAATATTCTACCACGTAAATGACCCCCATCCACCTTATTACTCTTTAAAAAGAAAAATTTTAATTGAAGTGTAAACCTTGATTTACGATGTTGTGTTAGTTTCAGGTGTACAGTAAAGTGATTCAGCTTCTGTTGTCGTTCAGTCGCCAAGTCGTGTCCAGCTCTTTGTGACCCCATGGACTGCAGCACACCAGGCTTGCCTGTCCTTCACTGTCTCCCAGAGTCTGCTTAAACTCATGTCCACCGAGTTGGTGAGGTCATCCAACCATCTCATCCTCTGTTGCCCTCTTCTCCTCCTGCCCTCAATCTTTCCCAGAATTGGGTCTTTTCCAATGATTCAGTCATACATATACATATACGTCTACATATATATATATACTTTAAAAATTCTGTTTCTTTATAGGTTATTATAAGATATTGAGAGTTTCCTGTGCTATACAGTAGGTCCTTGTTGGTTATCTATTTTGTATATAGTAGTATGTATATTTTAACCCCAAACTCTTTAATTTATCCTTCTCCCCTCTCCCCTTTGATAACTATAAGTTTTGCTATGTTTGTGAGTCTGTTTATGTTTTATAAATAAGTTCATGTGTATCTTTTTAAAAAGATTCCGCATATAAAGGATATCATATAATATTTGTCTTTGATTTACTTCACTTAATATGATCTCTGAGTTCATCCATGTTGCTGCAAATGGCATTATTTTTGTTCTTTTTTATGGCTAATCGTCCCTTGTATATATGTACCACATCTTTATGCATCTGGATGTTGTATTCTTTATTATTTTGGCTGTGTTGAGTCTTCTTTCCTGTGAGCAGGCTTTCTCTAGTTGCGGCGAGCAGTGGCTACTCTCTAGTTGGGGTGTGCGGCTTCTCGTTGCAGTGGCTTCTCTTGTTGTGGAGCATGGACTTTGAGGCATACAGGCTTCAGTAGTTGCAGCACGTGGGCTCAGTAGTTGTGACCCATGGGCTTAGTTGTTCTGTGGCATGTGGGATCCTCTTGGACCAGGGATGGAGCCGGTGGTCCCCTGCATTGCAAGGTGGATTCTCTGCCCCCCGGACGACCAGGGAAGCCCCTCGATATTGTGCTCTCGACGGCACACAACCTGCACGCTGTACATGGGGGCTCTAGTGCCACATACGGTCTACAGGAAACAGTCTTTGTATAAACAAACTCTGTAAGTGAAGGCTGATCCCAGCATGGCAGCAAACTCTCCATCATCTTGTTGCCAAATCAAGAGAATTGTTTACTCTTAGAGTAGTTGCCTCGAAGCTCTCTTTTGCCTTAAGGATGGCATCACTGACTCGATGGACGTGAGTCTGAGTGAACTCCGGGAGATGGTGATGGACAAGGAGGCTTGGCGTGCTGCGATTCATGGGGTCGCAAAGAGTCGGACACGACTGAGCGACTGAACTGAACTGAAGCCTTCCCCACCAAACCCAATGGGATATTGAAAAAGAAGAATAACAGTTGCCTTCAAAGAAATCCTCTTCACAGACTTTCAGTTCTAACAATATGAGCTTTTATAGTCTTAATGCTCATAAAGAATTTCAAGAGTCGTGTAACAGGTTTTGGTTTACTCCTTTGTAAATTTCACACGTGGGTCTCATACCACTTTTTCATCTGTTTTTATCTTGGTGCTTTATATGAAACTTCTATTTTAAATAACATATAAAATGCAAATATTTCTCCGAAAGTGACAACATTTTCCAGTTTACTTCAGTAAGAATAACTGTATATGGGTAGAACTTGTCTTCACTGCAAAACTAAAGTTTACCAAAGAATCTTTTTTGTAGGTTCGGTGTAGGAATGACAGGCAAATTTCTTTTAGAACAATTTATTAAGGAGGAATATCATGGGAGTCTTTTATTTTTGTCCCTTCTGGAAGGCACAAAGGATCATGAGATAGATAGCCCTGGGGACAGTTTAAGAGGAGATGGGTTAAGGCTGCAAGAGTAATATTTAAGGTTAAGTATGAAGAATTTCCTGACATAGAAAATTTTTTAGCACTGGAATGAAATATCAAAAGGACCCTCCCTCCAACACTGGCTGCCAAACTGACTTTGTGTGGACTGTTTAAGCTGCTTTGTTTTCTTATAAGTGTTCATTGATCTCTCCAAGTTGATTGTTGATTATACACTTAGTCTCTGATTAAAGTAGGAAATTTCTACTAAAATATCTAATTGTAATTTCTCTTTCCACATAGATTTATCTAGCTGTTTGAACCCATATAAACAAATATAGCCTTTGATCCAGATTCTGTCAGATGTCATATTAAAAAAGAAAACATTAGTATGAGAGAGAACATAATTTAAAGCAATTAAGAATCTCTACTCAGTTTCTTATGTAAGTATAGAAGGGCAGCAAGTGATGGTGAGTGCTGGACAATTTTCCATGAGTGACTCACATTTCTGCATGTCTTGTGAAGCAAAGGATTGACTACCCTTTGTTCTGGACTGTTTTTTTTCCAGATGTTTGTACAGCTAACAGCCTTGGAAGATAGAGATTGTTTCTTTCTGAAACAAAGGACAGTCTTGAATGGTAGACAGAATAAGATGTCTACCTTCAAAGATGTCCATGTCTTTATTCCAGAAACCTTTGAATATGTTACTTCATGGGGAAAATGGGTTATGGGGAAAATGGGAATTAATGTTGCAGATAGAATCAAGCATGCTAACAAGCTAAAGGATCTTAAAATAAGGAGGTTTGTCCTTGATTATCAAGGTGGGTGAAATGTAATCATAAAAATCCTTTAGAGTGGGAGAGCGAGCGAGCCAGAAAAGAAGGTTTGAGTGACTTGATGTGAGAAGGACTCATCTGATAGTTTGGAAAATAGAAGAAAGGGACCATGGGTCGATGAATGCTGCTAGCTCCTAGAAGCTGGAAAAGTCAAGGAAATGGATCCTCCTCAAGAAGGAATATGTTTGCCAACACCTTCATTTTAGTCCAGTTTGAACTTCTGAACTCCGGCACTGAAAGATGATAAATCTGTACTGGCTAAGCGATGAAGTTTGTGGTCATTTGTTACAGCAGCAACAGGAAATTAATAATCTTTGGTAGGGATAGTGTTTTCCTCTAGAGCCAAGGGTCAGTAAGCAATCTCACTATACAACATGACGAAGAAAACATTTCTTTCCAGGGTAGAGGCAGGCATACTATTTTCCATTATAAAATATTCACGTTTCCTGAACTGAGGTTTATTCTGCTGTAACACAACCCTCTGTGGATGCAGGCATGATGGAACTTTCTCTGCATTGCCTGCTAGTGTTGGGGCTTGGACTGAAGTAAAAGTAGCTCAGTTGTGTCCGACTCTTTGTGACTCCCTGGACTATACAGTTCATGGAATTCTCCAGGCCAGAATACTACAGTGGTTGGCCGTTCCCTTCTCCAGGGGATCTTCCCAACTCAGGGATCGAACCCAGGTCTGCCACATTAGAGGCAGATTCTTTACCAGCCGAGTCACCAGCGAAGCCCGGGGCTTGGAGCAATTAGCTCAAATGCTGATCAGTTACAGCTGTTGCAGTGAGTCATGCCCTGTCCTTTGTCTCTGACCCAGGAGGGTCATGTCTTTTGCCAGCATCTACAAAACTCTTGCAAGCTAACTCAGTTTGCAAGAAGGCCCTTCATAGTTTGTTCATTTTTTAAAAAAAACTTTTATTGGAGTATAGTTGCTTTATAATGTGTTACTTTCTACCATGCAGCAGAGTGAATCAGCTATATGTATACATATATCCTTTCCTTCCGGATTTCCTTCCCACAGACCAGTGAGGAGGGTTCCCTGTGCCATACAGTATATTCTCATTAGTTACCCATGTTATACATGCTATCAGTATGTCTCATCCCCTCCTCCCCTCCCCCCTTGGTATCCATTTGTTTGTTCTCTACATGTATATCTCTATTTCTGCTTTGTAAATAAGATTGTCTATACAAATATTTTTCAGATTCCACATGTGTGTGTTAATATGTGGTATTTGTTTTTCTCCGTTTGTTCATTGTTAATGTTCTTCTGCAAAGTTTCTTTGAAAATTCTGTAAACCAGGACTAAGCAACTATATAATCATTGCATTCACGATACTGGGCTCCCTGTTTTCATAATACAGGGATGAAGTATCCCAGTGTCTCTGCCTTTACCAAGCTTAGAGATTAGTTACCAACAGATTGGAAACTGAAGAAAAAAAGAAAACACCTCGATATTTACCATAGATTGATTGAGAAGAATTTCACTGTTCTGAAAATTAACTTCTGTGATAGCTGCTAGACAGTTTCTTCCCTTTTGTTTTCATCTACAGATTTCCTTACTGCCTCACTTCTCTGCCTTTTCTTTCTCTATGCCATGCTGCTGCTGCTGAACGAAGAGAAAATCCTGAGGACTTAGTTTCTCAGGGCTCTTCTCCCATGCGAGAAACTTCCCCACTCTGAATTTTGGTGAATTAGATGTCCTTGTTAGTTACACTGTAAAGCTCCCTGGCTTCTTTAGCCAATTTCTTGTTTTTATCCTAAGCTCCATGGCAAAAGTCATAGTTCAGAAGTGCAGGTTAGTTTTTCTTTTTTTCCAACTTTTTGTTTTGTATTGCAGTATAACCAATTAACAAACAATGTGATAGTTTCAGGTGAATGGCAGAGGGACTGACTCAGCCATACATGTACATGTATCCATTCTCCACCAAACTCCCCCATCCAGGCTGCCACATAACACTGAGCAGAGTTCCCTGTGCTGTACAGTAGGTCCTTGCTGGTTATCTGTTTTAAATATAGCATTGTGCACATGTCCATACAAACCCCCTAACTCTTCCTTCCCCACGGCAACCATGAGTTTGTTCTCTGAGTCTGTGAGTCTCTTTCTGTTTTGTAAATTTGTTCATTTGTAAGTATATTTTTAGATTCTACATATAAGGGATGTCATACAGTATATCTACTCTGAATTACTTAGCTCTTGTATGACAATCTTCTATGACTTGTATGACAATCTCTAGGTCCATCCATGTTGCTGCAAGTGGCATTATTTCATTCTTTTTAAAGACTGAGTAATATTCCATTGTATATAATGTGTACCACACCTTCATTCGTCCTCCCTCTGCTGATGGAGATTTAGGTTGCTGCCACGTCTCAGTGCAAGGATTTCATTGCATAGATATGAAAACCAAACCCTCTAATGACCAGACAAACTATTGCACTGTTTTATTCTTTTCAGACCTAACTACGTCATGCCTCGGGGAGAAACTGTCTTAGCTACTCTCTCTCTCATTTTCCCTGACACAAGGTCTGGCTCAGTTGTTAGTTTGGTTAAACAGAATTGCTTCCCTCCACTCCTCTTGAAATACAGCTGTGAACTGAAATTATAATATTTACTAGCTGACTGTAGCTAGAGAAATTGACCTATGAAAGAAGTTGGAAAGAAACTTACCACTATACTTAAAATGAATTAGCTCAAACATTTACTAAGGATCTGATATAGACAAAGGACTTAGAAGCTAGAATGAGGCTTGGAGTGAAGGCTGGGAGATAGAGCTTCCTGTGTGAGGGTGAAAGCGTCTTATTTGGGAAGAAATTGATGTATGCCAGGATATGAAATTGTGAAGGAGTTTGGGGTTTCTAAGAAAGGGAAACGTTGTGAGGTTTCATCCTTGGATTTTTTTTTTTTTTTGCCAGGAATATGTCATTTTCCCCCAGAGTCAGAAGTTTGACTTAAATATTTCTTTCTGTAAACAGGCATAGTAAGAAAAGCTAGATATATAATTTTTAAATTTTCTGATTAATTATCTTTGAGAGAAATAAAAATCTTACTGCTGTAAGATAACACTAGGTCAGATAACACTAACAGATAACACAGGTCAGAACTTTATTGATTAAGCAGTGGTACCATGTCATGTGCATGCATGTTCAGTTGTGTCTATTTGTGACCCCATGGACTGTAGCCTGCCAGGCTCCTCTATCCACAGGATTTTCCAGGCAGGAATACTGGAGTGGGTTGCCATTTTCTATTCCAGATGATCTTCCCGACCCAGGGATTGAACAAGTGTCTTCCTGCAGTGGCAGTGGATTCTTTACCACTTTGCCACCTGGGCTTCCCTGCTGGCTCAGATGGTAAAGAACCTGCTTGCAATTCCAGAGACCTCGGTTCGATCCCTGTGTTGGGAAGATCCCCTGAGAAGAGAATGGCAACTCACTCCAGTATTCTTGCCTGGAGAATCCTATGCATAGAGGGGCCTGGTGGGCTACAGTCCATGGAGTCGCAAAGAGTGGGAGACGACTGCTCGATTAAGCAGTGCACCTGTTCCCAAATGCAGATTCATGTGTGCATTGCACAGGAGGCCAAACAAACCAAAACATCAGAGCTTGAAGCAGAGAAAGGTTTACTGCAGGGCCATGCAAGGCTCGCATGGGTGGTTCACACTCAGACAACTCGGAACTCCTTAAAGAGTTTTGGTAAGGCATTTTTAAAAGGCCAGATGAGGGAGAGGCATCCCAGGGTATGTGATCAGCTCAGTCCATTCACAGTTCTGTTTGGCTGATGGTGAGGTAACAGGAAGGTTAACATTATCAAGCTTTAGGCACCAGCAGCTCTGGGGTTCATGCTCATGATCATCAGGGAGTTATTCTATTTGGTGGTGGTTATTTGCATCTGAAAAACTCAAGAAATATACATGAGATACTATCATCTGGACTTCACTTGTGGCTCAGCTGGGAAAGAATCTGCCTGCAGTGTAGGAGACCTGGGTTTGATCCCTGGGTTGGGAAGATCCCCTGGAGAAGGGAAAGGCTACCCACTCCAGTATTTTAGCCTGGAGAATTTCATGGACTGTATTAGTCCATGGGGTTGCAACACGTGACTGAGACACTGTCACTTCACTTGACTATTATCTGGGTACTTCAGGGAGGAGCTAGAGTAGAAAATATGAGGAAGGGGTCTGTCCTTGGAAGGCAGCCGCCTTGGGTCTTGTGGGATAATAGACCTACTGAATTCTCTATGCTGCTTCTGGATTGTATGTCTGAAATGTGCACTCCTTTTGTTCTGGGAACAGGAAAGTGACCAACACCCCTAAGAGATTTGGAAGGAGGTGGAGATTCCCAGGTTGGGTAATGGACAAGCCTAATGTATTCTGTGCCAAATACATGATGCATAAAATATCCAATTTTTAAGGAAAGACAATTGGGTTGTGTAGAATTCTGTCTGGTTCCTAAAAGAATCATTCCTTGGTTGGAAAATTACTAAAAATGTGCGTTGTGCATTTTGAAAAAGTTATGTAATCTATGCTGACCATTACAAAAGAAAAAAGAAAAGAAAAGAAAAAAGAAGCTTCCATGTGCAGCAAAAATTCCTCACAAAAGCAGGAGACCAGTCAACCTGTTCAACCTATGGCATACCTGTTCAACCTTTGAGTATGAGGATGTTCTACATAGTAACAAAAGATGCTTCAGAACAAGTTATAAGCCCTTAAGAGATATCTTTCTTAATTAGTTGCAAAGGAATGGTTATTACCAAAAAATCCTTTACTGAGCGTGCATCCTGAAGCTGTCTCAAACTGAATTTATGTATAGGCAAGAGATGACATGCAAGTCATTAATCAATGCAACTGTAGGTGAGAACAGAGTAGTTTTTATATAACTACATTTGAACTTAACAGCAGTTTGTATTACTGGTTTTTAGCTAGTTAAGGTGATTAACACATGAAAAAAATCTTTTTCAGTGGACAATATAGAGTAATACTTATAATTTTTGCATGATTCGTGTATCAAGAAACATGTATTCCCATTCTTGGTATTGGCTATTTGGCCTATTAAACTTAAGCCAGGAACCACTCTGTACCTGCTAACTTTTTCTAGAATTGGAGAAATGATGTTTGGAAAGAGAGAAACTATTTGGGAGTATACCTTATAAGTCTATAAAGTACTGGTAAAATTCAGTGATGGCATAGAGAAGTTTGGAAAAAATACTTTGCACAGATAAGCAAGATAAAACAAAGAGCAAGATAACATTAAAAAAAAAAAAAGTAAACATGCTGTATTTCCTCTCATGGGATAGATTGTTCAAGCTGTAAGGACCAAAATATAAATGATGACGTCTTAAGTTCCTTTGTGGTTCTGTTCTAAGAAGTAATTAAATCCATTTAGTATTCCTGGCTGTTTACAACATTAATTTATTCCTACTTTGACCTTAAGGGTTCTAACAGAATTTATGGTTCATTCACTTGCATAAATGTGGCTTGTGTAAAAGTATCTTTAAATAAGTTAATATATATGAGGGACTTGGATGAAGATCTGGGACATGATTGTGCTATGTAAATACTATTTTTTTCACCAGAGGGAAAATTTTTTTAAAGTCTCAAAATTCTTAAAAGCCTAAAAGCATTTCAGCTGTTTATACTCAGTCTTTAGAATGCCTTTTGGTCAAATGCAGTTCAGCATGACATTAGGTTGAATGAAGTGAGCTCATTTCCCAGATGTCTTGATGGTATTTTTGACCTTTTTAGGATGACTTTGGAGGCTATCTTGTTGGATGGTTCATGTCAAAGAATCTCTTTTCTAGTCTCTTGAGTTTTGGGGAGCAAATGGAGTTGTTTTGTAGCAACCAACCATTAGATGTCGCTTTCTTCTCATCCCTTTGGGTTTAGGAGATACATCCTGGGTTAAAGCTTTTTAGTTTTCTTTTCTTCTTCTTTTTTAAAAATGCCTATAAATAGACTTTATGGCAAAGCCAAAGGGAATTCAATTTTAGATTAGTAGATAAGAGACACAATACTCAGCTCCTTGGAATGATTAAACTCTGTGCCTGTTTCCAGTGGCTTGACTCAATGTCCCTCGTTGACTAAATTTGGAAATGCAGTATTTGTGTTTTTCTTGCTTGCTGAAATTAGCATAGCCCTGTTTCTATTGCCATACAGCAGACAGTTTGCCTGGGAATACCTTTATTATGGTCAAAGTTCACCTACTGATCACTGAGTGAAAAGTCTATACTTTGATTATCCATTTAGAGTTGCTCCTCTGGAAAACTTCAGTGACCTACCCTTCTGTCCTCCTCCAAAATCTCTTAGGAGAACTCTGTGCTTCCCATGTCTTAGCATTTATGACTCTTTGTTGAAACTGTTCACGTATCTTTCAGCTGCATTGAAACTTCAGTGTCTTCAGGAATGTAGACATTGTCTTTTTCACTCTTATTAGGATGACCAGTTGTTGAAGGAGGTCATTGAGAGGACATGACTGACAGCTGACTATTGAGCTGGACCTGAGCAATCAGAGGCTCCTCGCCCCCTCCCCTGCCCTTGGAATGTACATTCTGCCCACCATTTCCCCACTAGCAGCTATTTTCTGGGTCTCTTAGTCTTGAGAGACTGAAGTGATTTTGAGACCATCTAGACCGTCTATGTGACTGAAAGCCTCTGTATAAACTCTTAAGATTCCAGAGCATGGGTGTGGAGATCTATTCATTTCTTCAGCACCCAAGACAAGCTGGGTATGTAAGTTTCCTTGCTTGTTAAACCTGCCATCCACACATCTGATGGGTCTGCATATTTCTCCGTCTCTCCTCGCCCTCAGTATACAGGCAGCCAGTCTTAAGTTTCAGCTGGGGGAACTCTGGAAGTTTCCAGCTGACACCAGGGTACGCCACAGCTGCCTTCTATCAGGTACATCATCAATAAGTGTGTGTTATATGAATGAATAAATAATTAAATGGGGCAGAAAATGATTTGGGAGGGCTCTGATCTTGTTGCCTGCGGTGTATCCTGAAGTTCTAGCTCTTTGCCTTTCCTGGGACTAACCACACATTGGCTTGTTTTTAAATGGGAAATCATAGCCTGGATGGCATAAAGCTTTCTTCAGTGATACTGATCATTTTTTTGGACATTTTCTTTAGTGCACACAGTGCTAGCTTCTAGACGTGGTGAGATTTTGTTTTGTTTTGCAGGAATTGCTCTTCAAAAAAATTTCCTTGAAAAATAATTTCCTTAGAATTTTGAATAACAGAACCTGAAACAAAAGGGAGAAGATAATTATAAATTAAAGAGAAGTTTTTACTTGCAGTTTGAATAATTGCCTTATTGCTCCAATTTACTGTGACTGGGAGGCCTGGCCAGATGCCTATGTTGGCTTTGTCCCCTGGAGGGGAAAAATGTCACTTAAAAACCTGTAAAGAATATGGAGATCATTTCCCAATATTTGAAGGAATATAGCCCAAACCCTTCTGTAAACCTCAAGTTTGGAAGTAGCACTAGATGATAGAATTTCCCTCATAGAATTTGATAAATTAAAAGGAAAGTGATCTTTGTAAGTCTCCAATACTGGTATAAATAGCAGAGTAAAGTCATTTATCAGTTATCACAATAAACTCATCCACACTGAATGAAGTCCTTAGCATGGACATGTTATATGACCTCGTCACTGTGTTACCGAGTTTTTAGTCCTAAAGGTATATGTTCCTTGGTACACTGTACTGTGAGTTTGGTAACGTTCCTTCCTCTGCAGTTTTGGGGAAGATTTTCTGAAGGATAGGTGTCAACTGTTCTCTAAATGTTTGATAGAATTTGCCTGTGAACCATCTGGTCCCAGACTTCTGTCTGTCGGAAGTTTTTCATCACTGTTTCAATTTCAGTACCTGTGACTGGTCTGTTCATATTTTCAATTTCTTCCTGATCCAGTCTTGGAAGGTTGTGCCTTTCTAAGAATTTGTCCATTTATTCTAGGTTGTCCATTTTGTTGGCATACAGTTGTTAGTAGTGTATTGTGCAGTGAGATCGAGTCAGGTTAGATTAATTAGAGCAAAGCCCTCCAGACCTTCAAGTGATTTCTTAGTGTCAGACTTTGGCAGAGGCATCTTTAATGGAAGTAGAGATGATTTAGGAGATAATTACGAAGCAGAAAGCATGAGACTGGAGAGAAGATAGTTTTGAATCAGATCCTTTTTAAAATAATAACTGAAGTATTTTTTCTCTTGCAATATTTATATTTTTCTGGTGTGGTGTTCTTTGAGATCTAGTTCTTTGCTAATAGGCTTTGCTCCATTGAAGAATTATAACGAGTAAAGATTATTAGCAAGTTTAGGGAGGAGAATGTGTCTAAAATTTAGGAAAATCTCATCCAATATCACAGGATGAAAATTTATTTGTTGTTGTTGTTCAGTCGTGAAGATGTGTCTGACTCTTTGTAACTCCAGGGATTGCAGCATGCCAGGTTTCCCTGTCCTTTACTATCTCCTGGAGTTGGTGATGCCATCCAACCATCTCATCCTCTGTTGCCCCCTTCTCCTCCTGCTTTCAATCTTTCCCAGCATCAGGCTACTTTGCTCTTTGTATCAGGTAGCCAAAGTATTGGAGCTTCAGTTTCAGCATCAGTCCTTCCAATGAATATTCAGGGTTGATTTCCTTGCACTCCAAGGGACTCTCAAGAGTCTTCTACAGCACTACAATTTATATAGATCTCCATAAAGAAAAATGTAACTTTTTGCATTTTCTATAACTTGACCTCATATTGCTTTTGCTCTTACTGGGGTGAAAAAGAGAGAAAATCCTGAGTGGTTAATTAAAAGTCAAGGAGTTTTTCTGTTTCAGAGCCCAGCCTGGCACTCTAAGACAATCTAGAGGGGTGGAATTGGGGGTGAGGGGAAGGGAGGCTCAAGAGGGTGGTGATATGTATACATATAATTATGACTGATTTGCTTTGATGTATGGCAGAGACCACCATACTATTGTAAAGCAATTATCCTCCAATAAAAAATAATAAAACAGTAAATAAAACTGGGGAAAAAGAAGTCAAGCAGTTTTTCTGTTCTAGAACCATCTCTTAGCTCTTTCACAAAGTAGAATAACACTCTTAATGGAATCCACAGCTGATTAAGAGTGAGTGTGACACTGTGGTCTGGGAGTTGTAAGTAAGTGTTAGTCACCCAGTCATGTTCAACTCTTTGCAACCCCAAGGACTGTAGCCTGCCAGGCCCTTCTGTCCCTGGAAGTCTCCAGGCAAGAATATGGTTTGCCATTCCCTTCTCCAGGGATCTTCCCGACCCAGGGATAGAACCAAGGTCTCCTATATTGCAGGCAGATTCTTTAACATCTGAGCCACCATGGCAGCCCAGAACAATCTCTGTTAATCATTAAAAAGAGTCTCCCTTCATTCTTCCTTCTCAAAATGGTGTCTGGATTCAAGCAGAAATTTAATACCCTGATAAGCTTGGTATTATCATTTAATACCCTCATGGTGGACTGGTTGGATCCTGTTTAGGGAATCTTGCTGACATCTAGAGGTCAAACCTGGATCTCCTACATTGTCAGCAAATTCTTTACTACTGATCTACCAGGGAAACCCAAGATAGTCCCCATTTATTCTATGTGTGCACCGCCCCCTCCACCCCCAGTGACACACACATATGCTCCCCATCATCAACATCACTCACCAGAGTGGTATGGTTCTTTACCAAGCACAAGTCTACATCGACATATGATCACCCAAAGTCACATTTTAAAGCTTTTCCTGAGATTTTTTTGTTTTAATCCATGTGTTATTTAAAAGTGTGCTGTATCATCTCTACTACATATTTGGGGATTTTACAGTTATATCTTCAGTTTAGTTGAGTTGCTCAGTCATGCCCAACTCTTTGTGACCCCATAAACCGCAGCATTCCAAGCTTCCCTGGCCATCACCAACTCCTGGAGTCCACCCAAACTCACGTCCATCGAGTTGGTGATGCCATCCAACTATCTCGTCCTCTGTCATCTCCTTCTCCTCCTGCCCACAATCTTTCCCAACATTAGGGTCTTTTCAAATGAATCAGCTCTTCGCATCAGGTGGCCAAAGTATTGGAGTTTCAGCTTCAACCTCAGTCCTTCCAATGAACACCCAGGACTGATCTCCTTTAGGATGGACTGGTTGGATCTTCTTGTAGTCCAAGAGACTCTCAAGAGTCTTCTCCAACATCACAGTTCAAAAGCATCAATTCTTCAGTGCTAAGTTTTCTTCATAGTGCAACTCTCACATTGCTTTTTAATTTCACTGTGGTCTGAGAATAGACATTGGATGATTTCTACTCTTTTACATTTGTTGAGATGTGTTTTATGACCCAGAATGTGCTTTATCTTGGTGAACGTTTCAAGTGAGCTTGAGAAAAATGTTTATTCCACTGTTATTGGATAAAATAGTCTATATAGATGTGAGTTATTTCCTTTGATTGATTATTGTGGTTGAGTTCAGCTGTATCCTTATTGATTTTTTTCTGCCTGTTTGCTCTGTCTCTTCAAATTGTATTTTTGTCTCAATATGTTTTGTGATTTTTTTGTTTTGATAACCAGACATAATGTCTTGGGTAATAGTAACTATTGTAAATAATCTTCTAATGTGGTGGGGAGGGAGGTCTTAGACTTAGTGAGCCTACGTCTCTGAATTGTGCCTTTAAGTGTTTCTGCTTTTTCTTCCTTGTACACGGAGCAGGATGGCTAGAACGGGTTGAAGTTGGGTGTTTTTCTTCTCCCACATGAAAGTTAGACCCAGCTGTTACTGCTAAGTCACTTCAGTCGTGTCCGACTCTGTGTGACCCCATAGACGGCAGCCCACCAGGCTCCCCCGTCCCTGGGATTCTCCAGGCAAGAACACTGGAGTGGGTTGCCATTTCCTTCTCCAATGCGTGAAAGTGAAAAGTGAAAGTGAAGTCACTCAGTTGTGTCCAACTGCTAGCGACCCCATGGACAGTAGCCTACCAGGCTCCTCCATCCATGGGATTTGCCAGGCAAGAGTACTGGGTGGGGTGCCATTGCCTTCTCCGTAGACCCGGCTGGAGTTGGGTATTTCCTTTTCCTGAGTCAGTTAAGTTCTGTCATACCCCAGCAGGTTAGGTTCTGATTAACTAGTTTCCCCTGAGATCAGACCTTGTTAAGAAGAATAGAATGCTCTCAGGTTGTTTTTCTTTTTTTTTTAAATTTATTATTATTGTTTTTACTTTACAATATTGTATTGGTTTTGCCATACATCAACATGAATCTGCCACGGGTGCACACGTGTTCCCAATCCTGAACCCCCTCCCTCCTCCCTCCCCGTACCATCCCTCTGGGTCATCCCAGTGCACCAGCCCCGAGCATGCTGTGTCACACATCGAACCTGGACTGGCGATTCGTTTCACATGTGATAATATACATGTTTCAGTGCCATTCTCCCAAATCATTCCACCCTCTCCCTCTCCCACAGAGTCCTAAAGACTGTTCTATACTCTCTGTCTCTTTTGCTGTCTCGCATACAGGGTTATTGTTACCATCTTTCTAAATTCCATATGTATGTGTTAGTATACTGTATTGGTGTTTTTCTTTCTGGCTTACTTTGTATATTTAAAAATGTTTCTTTTTCTCCTTTTGCTGGAATTTATTTATTGTGGTAACCAGTTGAGGTTTTGGAGGCAAATCTCACAATATTGTGGGAAGTCCCCCGTGATTGAGTCCCCCTGAAGGTTTTAACTATTAGACTTGTCCACACTGACCCTCCAGCAACTCATCAATTACAATTTAAGTTTTTCTACCCCTGCACTGGTTTTCACAGCAGTTCAGCAGCTTCTACCAGTCAGTCTGCAACAGTAAGCTGCAACTCCCTTGTATTTGCCTGCCTCTTCAATTTTGTGAGGCTCCCCTGGTGGCTCAGTCAGTAAAAAAATCTGCCTGCAGTTGGGGAGATCTAGATTTGATCCCTGGGTTGGGAAGATGCCCTGGAGGAGGGCATGGCAACAGATTTGTCCTGTGTCCTCCTCTTTCTTATGCATCCAAGAGGAACTGTTGGTTTTTCAGTCTGTTCAGCTCTTTACTGAACAGACTGGGGAGGACTTCCAGCTTCTTTCATGTGGAACTAGATACCTACTCTCATTATTTTTTGTTGGCTCTGTCTGTTGCAGTGTATAACCCAATGTGTTCTTTGGCACTGAAGAAAATGCAACATATTCATTTAATGCTGTATCTTTTGTTTATTTTATATTCTGGAGTGAATATGCTTTATAGACACTTGGAATCTACCTTTATTTATAGCAAAGGTCAGTCTAGTTCCTTTGTTCTCTATTGCATCGCTGAAATTGTTTTTTTTCCTTTTTCTTTCTTTTTCTTTTTAAAATACTCGTTTCTGGCTTTTTCCTCTAATCATATCTATCCTTAGGGTCATCTGTTTTTTATGCATCTCTTCATTTCATAAGTTGACCCTTTTGGTATTTTTATTGCAGTTTGATTTCTCATATGAAAGCAATTTTTGTGCTTGGCTGGGAAGCTCCTCAAAACAGTCTAAAACATTGCTTTTTCTCATTTTTGTGTAGAGCATATGATAGACTTTATATCATATATCTTGCCTTTTCTTGAATTTAACATTTCATGCTTTAATTTATCCAAAATTTAAAATATTTTGGCTTCTAACCATCTCTCTTCTTTCTTAGATTTACTTTATCTTCTCTTACATCATCAGCCAACTTTTTATTTCTGTTTTGCTTTGTGGGGAGAAGCATATGGGAGGACATTTTCAGAGAAAATCAAGGAAAGTTTTATTACTTAACAAGAATAGCTATGGAGATCAGACTAATAGGAGCTGTGTTGAACTATAGATTTTGGATCATTGTCCAGGGTCAGTTACTAAAATCATACTCACTTTGCACTCAATTCCTTTCTTTGCAAAGTTAGACATTATCAAGATGTCCTGAGGCTTCACTGTTTTTCACATTTAGTTAAATCCATGCTTAATCCTTGAATGTCAAAACTAAAAGTAATCCAGAGTTTATAAACTATGCTGGTATAGAATGCTGATTTTAGAATACGTTGGTTTTATGCCTTGACATTAAGCACAATAATACTAACTAACAGCTATTGAATGTATCCTGTGTATTGATTACTGGTCTCAACTTTTTTGTGTATTAATTACCTTAATTTTATAACAATTTTTTTGAGGCAGGTAATATTATTACCATGGGCTTCCCAAGTGGCACAATGGTAAAGAATCTGCCTGCCAATGCAGGAGACACAGGAGATGCAGGTTTGACCCCTGACTTGGGAAGATCCCCAGAGGAGGAAATGGCAACCCATTCCAGTATTCTTGCCTGGAAACTCCCATGGACAGAGGGAGCCTGGTGGGCTACAGTCCACGGGGACGCAAAGAGTTGGAAGCGACTGAGGACACAAATACAATATTATTACTTCCATTGTAAACACAAAGGAGCTTGAGTCATAGGGATTTTAGAAGCTCCTCCAAGGTCACAGTATCTAAACTGTACCTGTGATTTGTCTTACTAGGTATAGCAAAATGTGCACATGTGGAAATGACTATCATGAAGGAAGAAGTTTTTACTCAGAGTTTCCTGGAAATAGGAGACACAGACCATCACACAGGGCCACACAGGGAAGCACCAGGGTTGATCAGGAGGAAAGCATGGGCAAAGTCTTCATTATGGTGTCCAAGGGAAGGAAAGAATAGAAGAGGCAGAGTAAGGACACAGAGGGCTGGGTAGTTTGAATAATTTCAGTGGGTTGTGGGGCCTGGGGGCTCCCTTGTTTTCTGCTTCCTGACCCTGGGATGATTAGGGCAGAAGAATATTGTTCCCTGGTGTTAAGAGCCAGATACAGGGATAGGTTTTGAATACTGCCCCTGGATTAGTTAGTTTGCATATGAAAAGTGCTCTTGAACTGACTAGAGTTGGGAGTGGCAATCTCAGGAAGGCCTTAGATGCTAGAGCATCAAGAATACAGGAAATAAAAAATATAGTTAATGCAGTCACACAACTAGTAAAAGAGCAAGGATTCCTCTGTAATATTTTTTTAAAATATTTATTTAGCTGTGTCAAGTCTTTGTTGCAGCATGCGGGATCTTCACCGGGTCATGTGGGTTCTTTCATCCCATTGCACGGACTCTCGAGTGTGGCACAGGCTCGGAAGTTGTGGCATTGGGCTTAGCTGCCTCACAGCATGTAGGATCCTAGTTCCCTGACCAGGGATTGTACCCACATCCCCTGCATTGCAGAGTGGAATCTTAACCACTGGACCACCAGGGAAATGGCCACTGTAATTTTTTGATCCAGGGCCTTCTGAAGTCATCTTAATTAATACTAATGGATTCTAGACAATTATAAAATATGACAGACGGATTAACATGCCGTCCAGATTAATCTTAACCGTGCTGTCAGATAACTGAGTGAAGAGCTTCAAAAGCGATAGGGTAATACTGCTCTAAAGCTGTTATTTGACTTTCATTGGGTCCCAGTGGTGTGCTCAGTCCATCCCCATATATTGAGGTGAAGCAGCAGCAGCTGGTCCTACTTTGTAGATTGATTGATTTCAGTTGTGATCATTAGCCAGGCCACGATGGACAAAAAGCTATTAGCTTTTAGGTTATGGGAACCATGATAAAAAATAATGATCCTGACATGTATTTCAATGCCAAGCTGTAATCAGTTGTAAAAGGACCTTTTATGAATTACTTTAACTGACCTTAAGCTAGACTTTTAAAACATTTATGCTTTTCCCAGCTCTATGCAAGATGCTGTAGGGGGAAAAACTCCCAAATTTGTCTATATTGGGAGACAAGGCGATAAGGACAATAAATAAATGTCAAACTTTGGATAAAACATACTAAAGTGCAATGTGAATTTAGACAAAACAATTTTAAGATGAGAGTAATTGGTTACTTAATGTTCTTTGAGCTTCAGTTATTTTATTTCTAAAATCAGAAACTAAAAGAAGCCTGTCTTCACGGGCTTAACTTCTAGAATTGTGTGATGAAAGTGATACAATGTGTGTAAAATACTAGAATACTGAGTATTAGTTATAAATCAATTCAAATGGGCTGTTATATTATACATGTATATAGTATGTATATAAATTCTATATTTGTATGGATCTATCAATCACAGATACAACTGCTTTACTACTAAGATATTAACTCTCTTTCCCTTCTCTTTTATATCAGTAAAAATAAAGATGTGTTATTTCTGGAATCCATTGTTTGAGGTGCCCATGCAGGAGATGTGGGTTTGATCCATGGGTAAAAAAGATCCCCTGGAGAAGGCAGTGGCTATTTGCTCCAGTATTCCTGCCTGGGAAATCCCATGGGCAGAGGAGTCTGGCAGGCTACAGTCCATGGAATTAAAAAGAGTTGACATGACTTAGTGACTGCACAGGAGAAGGAAATGGCAACCCACTCCAGTATTCTTGCCTGAAGAATCCCAGGGACGGGGAGCCTGGTGGGCTGCCGTCTCTGGAATCACACAGAGTCGGACACGACTGAAGCGACTTAGCAGCAGCAGCAGTGACTGCACATTGATAACAAAACAGCAAAGAACTGATACCTTCTCTCCCATATGCAGGGCGTGGGATGGGAATGGATAACTGATAATACTATTAATGCATTCATTTTTTCTTTATTAAAACATGCAGTAACAATAGCTGTTCTGAGTTTGGTCACATTGGAGGTTTCATATCACCATCCTGACTTCTGGAAAGGTCCTGTCACACCAGAGAGGCTGCATCTTACTGGGCAACTGCTGTCTTTCTGAGTCACTACAAGATAGAGGACTTCCTTGGGTTCCGAGGATCTGCTAAGTCAGATTTAGCTGGAGTGCATCAGAAGGGACTTGATCTCCATGAAATTATAACTATGTGCTTTTAAAAACTTTTTTTTTTAAATTGTTGTAAAACCCAAATAACATGAGATCTACTTTCTGAAAATTTCAAGTATATAGTACAGTTGTTATTGTTGTTGAGTCACTCAGTTGTGCCCATCTCTTTGGTGACCCCTTGGACTGTAGCCTGCCAGGGCTCCTCTGTCCAAGAGATTTCCCAGGCAAGAATTTTAGAGTGGGTTGCCATGCTCTCCTCCAGGGGATCTTCCTGACCCAGGGTTAGAACCCACATCTTCTGCATTGCAGGCAGATTCTTTACTGCTGAGCCACCAGGGAAACCCATATAGTACAGGATTGTCATCTATAAGTATAGCGCAAATCTGTAAAACTTTTTCATCTTGCATGATTGAAGTTCTTTACCCCTTAAATAGTAACTCTATCCGCCCTGACACCCAGAGCTTGGCAGTCTCTATTCTACTTTCTGTTTCTGGGTGTTTGATTGCTTTTGATACCTTATGTAAGTGAAATCATGCACTTTGTCCTTCTATGACTGGCTTATTTCACTTGGTGTAATGTCTGCTGCTATGGAAAACAGTATGGAGGCTTCTCAAAAAATTAAAAATAGAAACTACTGTATGATCCAGCAATCCTGCCTCTGAGTATTTTTCCAAAAGAATTGAAATCAGGATCTCAAAGAAATATGTGCCCTCCTATGTTCATTTCAGCATTGTTTACAATGACCAAGATGTGGAAACAGTCTAAATTTGTATCCATGATAAGTGGATGATACACCATGGATTCTGTGCATGTTTCAGGGGGAAGATTGGGGGCAGACATTTGTAGCTTTCTATCATATTCTTACAAGGACCTGGGGTCCAAACAGAGTTACATATCACTGAATTAGGGCAGGCTTAACAATGAACAAACACAGGATAGGTTAGACCTGCCCTTATCCTTCTATATCTGGGCCTACACCAACTTTTAAAGACTCCCCTTCTTGGGCTCCAAAATCACTGTGGAGGGTGACTGCAGCCATGAAATTAAAAGACACTTGCTCCTTGAAAGAAAAGCTATGACAAACCTAGACAGTATATTAAAAAGCAGAGACATTACTTTGCTGACAAAGGTTCATACAGTCAAAGCTATGGTTTTTCCAGTAGTCATGTATGGATGTGAGAGCTGGGCCATAAAGAAGGCTGAGTGCCGAAAAATTGATTCTTTCGAACTGTGGTGCTGGAGAGGACTCTTGAGAGTCTATTGGACTGCAAGGAGATCAAACCAGTCAGTCCTAAAGGAAGTCAACCGTGAATATTCATTGGAAAGACTGGTGCTGAAGCTGAAGCTCCAATACTTTGGCCAACTGATGTGAAAAGCCAACTCATTGGAAAACACCCTGATGCTGGTAAAGATTGAAGACAGGAGGAGAGAGGGACAATAGAGGTTGGATGGTTGAATGGCATCACCGACTCAATGGATCTGAGTTTGAGCAAGCTCCGGAGATAGTGAAGGATAGGGAAGGCTGGCGTGCTGCAGAATAGGTCAAGGCTGAGCCATTGAGCAATAACTTCTGTTAATTATTCACTTCACTCTGTGCTTTCTGGATGGAGCTCAAGAAGGAACATCATGGTCCCAGCCTTTAAAACATCCTTGTCCCAACACTGCTGTTTTCTAGGTATATGAAAATGTACTGAGCCCAGATTCAATGACTCGCCTTTCTCAGATGTGGGAAGTTTCAGTGAAATTTGTAGGACCAAAGCTTAAGAAAGCAAACAGAATATGTGGAGCCCAGGGATGAATTAAAATGGTGGAAGAGGGTCATACCTGGACCCTGATTTATTTCTTGGGATTCCAGACAACATGCTGTCCTAGTCTTTAACCTTTCAGTTTCTTCTCCCTTTTGCTGGCTACTTGAAATTTTATTTCTTTTTCTGTGCACAGGAAAGCTGCTTTGATGTCATAACTTGCATCCTTTCTACCTTGTGTCTTACAGTAAAATTCTGTTCTCAGAACTGAAAACCCTGTGTCAATGGGAAAAAGAAAAATTGTAGGATTAAAGAAAAAATTGGTTTCCTGAAAGTAAAGTCAATTATCTTAGTTGTATTTAAGTATAATCTAAAACTTAGTTGACTCCTAAGTAATTAGTATCATTGATTTTATTTCTATTTTAATTTTAAATTAATTTTTATTGGCATATAGTTGATTTACAATCTTGTTAGTTCCAGGTGTACAGCAAAGTGAGTGTGTCAGCTTTTTTAGGTCATAGGGCATATGCATTCTCGACATGCAACTCAGATCAACTTATTGTTTTAAAAAGAAACAGATCCATTTAACAATGTCATCTAAAATTCAATTCTGAATCTTCAAGGAGGTCTTCTTAAATGAATAATACTTTCTAGGAAATGTATCCATTATTATAATTGCCTTTCTTAGGATCACAATTTCAGGGGTTAAGGGTTCTGTTGGTTTTCCCTTTGTGTAAGAGCTTGTGGCCAGAAGTTTCTGTCACATAGGACTGAAGAATAAACCTTAGGTGAAAGTTTAACTTTTTTTCCTTTTAATGCTCAGAACGCTTCTAATAGACCTAATTTTTTCCAAAGTAGTTTCCTAGTAACATAGGATTTGGTTGTGAGAAATTCCAAATTTGTTTTACTTATAGCTCCCATATACCTTTTTTTTTTTTTTAAAATTTATTTATTTTGATGGTACTGGGTCTTAGTTTCGGAGTGTGAAATCTTTGTTGAGGGATTTGGGATCTAGTTCCCTGACCAGGGATTCTAACCCTGGGCCCCCTGCATTGGGTGGGTGGAGTTTTAGTCAATGAGCCACCAGGGAAGTCTCTCTCCTCTACCTTTAAATAAGCTTTATTTAAGATACCTTATCCTCTTGTATGATCTTTAGTAAAATTTGTATAATTTGTTTAACGAAGCCTGTTAAAGGTACACTGAGAAGCTTGTGTATTTCCTATGGGTTTTATTAATAAGTATTAGGATAAACTCAAGTGTATTCTGTATAGAATACTTTGTTCTTAGAGTTTACATTGATTTCTGATTTAAAAAACTAAAGAGAAGCCTGTAGTCACTGGCTTAAAGATTGATTACAAATAAATCTGTAGAAATAGTGCTTCTCATCCCGACTTCATTCCCATTTTATCCCCGTTTTTTCTTACAAAACAGACATGACATTTAAATATTTCTCTAGTTTTATTGGCATAACCAACTTTGTCAAAGAGCCATATGGTTTGTGCAAACAGAGATAATCTTGGAACATTGACATATGTAAGTTTAATTTTAAAAGCCTATGAAAATAGTGGGAAGCAGATGGAGAGTTGCCATGGAAATCATTAACACGTAGAAGAAGAAAAATGTTACTTTAGGACCATTGTTATTCCTAAAGGTATAGTCAGACGTGTAAGGGTTTTTTCCACCAAGTTGTCACTCAAAATTGTTGGCATGTCGTTATAGTCATAATTTTTGTTTACCTTTGATTTTGTAATGCTTCTACTGTACTCAGTATAAGTATGCATATTTTCATCAGTAAATATATTTTTGTTAGGGAGACAGAATTAAACCAATTATTCGCCAGTATTTTATTATTATTTTAATTTTTGGCAGCTTTTTCCCTCTAGTTGCAGTGAGTGGGGGCTGCTCTTTGTTGCAGTATGTGGCCTTCCCACTGCGGTGGCTTCTCTTATTCCTGAGCAGAGGCTCTAGGGCACGTGGGCTTTGTTGCCCCATGGCATGTGGGATCTTCCGGGACCAGGGATTGAACCCATGCCCCCTGCATTGTCAGGCAGATTCTTGACCACCGGACCATTGGGAACATCCCAGTATTTTAAATTAAAATTTAGTTTCCATTTTTTTCAGAGTGAAATTAAGAAAACAACTTTGTCGCTTACTAGTTTTTGTTATCTATAAATAAGTTTTCATCTTGGAAAAACAGAAAATTGAGTCTCAGAATTACATAGTCTTTAAAAGAAGTTAAATGTACATTTATGGGTTAATTGTATTAACTGTCAGAAATAGAGACTTAGGTCTGGATAGCTCAATGAGAGTGATTAAAAAACATTGCTTAGGGCTGATTTTTTATTTGAAATTATAATTGCTTGGCACTGCTCTTTACTATAGTTTAATAATAAACTTAAAAACCCCAATAGGAAGTCATTTGAATTGCTCATTTTTGTATACTTGTTACCATGCCCTTCGAAAATTCAATAACTAAATCCTAATTCTTTCCCCTTTCTTCCAAGGCAGTTTTAGTTGTTCTAGTTTTGATGGAAAAGACTCATCAAATATAGGAAAAAGAATTAGAACTGGGGCCATGGGAGATTTGAAGCATCTGCGTGAAAGAGTTAGTTGCTAGCAGTGTCCGATTCTTTGTGACCCCGTGGACTGTAGCCTGCCAGACTCCTCTGTCCATGGCACTTTCCAGGCAAGAATACTGGAGTGGCTTGCCATTTCCTCCTCCAGAGGATCTTCAGGACTCGGGGATCAAAACTGTGTCTCCTGCATTGCAGGCGGATTCTTTACTATCTGAGCCACCAGGGAAGCCCTTGGAGCATCTATATAACATTAAAAAAAAGTGAAGTTGAATTAATGCTGCTTTTAACCTTGAAAGTGAAATAAGGATAATAAAGGGATAAACATCTATTATCTAGTTTGCAATAGGAATTCATGCATTTTTTTAAACCAAAATACGAAAATTGTACAGTAAAAATCAATGGGAATTTAAAATGAAACTGTAGAAATCAAGGTAAAACTATGCTAATGCTAAATTTTTAAAAGAATATAGATGGGTTAGCATCTAAATAGTCAGTTTTTGGGTTTTCCTGGTCGATGTGGATGGCAAATTGCCTTTCTGCAATGGTGTTATGGCTACCATTGCAGTTCATCTCCGTTCAAGTGCTCAGTTGTGTCGACTCTTTGTGACCCCATGGACTGCAACACGCCAGGCCTCCTTGTCCATCACCAACTCCTGGAGCTTGCTCAAACTCATGTCCATTGAGTTGGTGATGCCATCCAACCATCTAATCCTCTGTAGTCGCTTTCTCCTCCTGCCTTCGATCTTTCCCAGCATCGGGGTCTTTTCAAATGAGTCAATTCTTCACATCAGGTGGCCAAATTATTGACATTTCAGCTTCAGCATCAGTCCTTCCAATGAATGTTCAGGATTAATTTCCTTTTGGATGGACTGGTTTGATCTTGCAGTCCAAGGGATTCTCAAGGGTTTTCTCCAACACCACAGTTCAAAAGCATCAGTTCTTTGGTGCTCAGCTTTCTTTATAGTCCAACTCTCTCTCACATCCATACATGACTACTGGGAAAACCATAGCTTTGACTAGATGAACCTTTGTCAGCAAAGTAAGGTCTCTGCTTTTTAATATGCTGTCTAGGTTTGTCATAGCTTTTCTTCCAAGGAGCAAGCTTTTTTAAGTTTCATGGCTGCAGTCACCATTTGCAATGGTTTTAGAGCCCCTCAAAAGAAAGTCTGTCACTGTTTCCATTGTTTCCCCATCTGTTTGTCATGTTTGTTTTGCTTATGGTTTTCTGTGCTGTGCAAAAGGCTTATAAATTTGATGAGGTCCCATTTGTTTATTTTTGTTTTTATTTCTATTGCCTTGGGAGTATTTCTTGAAACTGGTAAATTTCAGCATCAGCTGACGCTGCCCTCATTCCTTCCTGCTATAGCTCTGTTAGAATATTAGGTACAAGAGGTTTGGGGCCATAAGAGGCAGAAACTGATGGTTTACCCATCATCTTTCTTCCCTCTTAAAGCCCCCTTAGTTTTGTTGTTGTTGCTGTTGGATGCATGGATGCATGAACTAAAGACGTATCTCCCAGACATGCTTTAACTTAGATATTAGCTCTTCAGCTGGGTTTTGCTGAGTGGGATGCAAACAGAGAAATGTATGGCAGATTATGGGAAATTTCCTTAAAAGATGGTTAGCAAATACTTGATTCTGCTTATTTCCTCTTCTTTGAACTGTTGCTTAGGATGTGGATTGGATGACTGTACCTCCTGCAATACTTTGGCCACCTGATGTGAAGAGCCGACTTTTTGGAAAAGACCCTGATGTTGGGAAAGATTGAGGGCAGGAAGAAAAGGGGGTGACAGAGGACAAGATGATTGGATGGCATCATTGATTCAATGGACATAAGGTTGAGTAAATTCAGGAGATAGTGATAGACAGAGAAAGAAGCCTGGCGTGCTGAAGTCCATGGGATCACAAAGAGTCAGACCTGACGGAGTGACTAAACAGCAATAACAACCTCCATCTGGGCTGAGGAAGATAAAGACTACACCCTAGGGACGCAGAGCAGACACCTGGTTATATTTTGGGTCTCTTAGGACTTCAGGCAGCAGCACGAACATAACAACTCTAGAGTGCTTTCTTCAGACTTGCAAGTGAGGGAGAAATTAAATACAATCTCGATTAAGCTAATGCTGTTTGGGGAAATCAGGGTGATCTGCTGCTGCTCTCAGCTCAGCCTAACCTTATGCATCACATTGATCTTACTCCCCAGCACCCACCACATACTGCCTATCCCATGTCAGAGAGTAATTTTTGAATGAATAAATTAATGAATATATGAATGTCCACACACACATCAGAATTACTTACCCAAACTTTGCCTTATGCTTCAGTAACTCCTAATTATTTTTTTGGATGAATTAGGTAGTCTTATGGTGTACCTTGTTATTTCCTGGGAATATGGCAGGCTGCTTTAATACATTCTGGGCATTAGACAATTTCTTTGATGTCTTAATTTGAAGTATAGCAGGCAAAAGTTAGTTGACTGCCCAAACAGTCATACTACTTTACTATGACTACACATTGCCAATGTGCTACCATATTATTGCAAATAAAAAGCAAAACAGACAGAAAACTTGGGTCAAAATAAGCATCTTTGCCGACTGTGCGCTGTTGGGTGTGTGTTGTGTTGAGCTTGTCTTCTCTCTACCCAGGTCTCAGGGAGAGGGTCTGAACACCAGCTATGCCAGTATCAACTTTCTCCCAGCTACATGCTTTGTAGAAAAGCACTATTTATTAGGGGCAAGACACAGTTTTCAAGAAGATTTATATCATCTAGTTTGTTCTATATACAATGAAGTCTAAAGAGTTAGCATCTTAGAAAACATTTTAAAAAAAAACCTTCTAAATGGTTCCAGTTCATTAATAGGAGTGCATTTTATTAACCATTTTGAAATGCAGCAAAGAGCATTAGACTCAGAGATCTCAGCCATATGTCACTTCAGCATCGGTTGTTTTCACTTTCCATCTCTCTGTAAAATGGTGGAATAGTTACCCTGCACGTTTCATTATGTGTGTTGAAACAGATAACATCTTGAAATAGCTTGAACTGCTCAGATATAAATGTTTTAAAACAAATATGGTATTTGTCTAGAGCAGGGGAAAAAGGAAGGTCATTTAAATTAGTAGTAATTTGCATGCTCTCTCCATCTCTGGGCAGCTTGCTGTGATTTTTTTTCCTCTAAAGACCATCACTTATTTTCAAAATGACTATTCCAAAATAAAGCTAGAACAGAAGCTTTTGTTTTGAAATAGTTGTAGAGGAGAATTTTCCTCTATGAAATTATACTTAATTCAGGGATGGAAATGGATTGCTTTTAGAAACAAAAGAGAGGAAGGAAGGAAAGGAGGGAGGAGAGAAGAAAAGGAAAGAAGAAAGAAAGAAAAGAAGGCAGAGGGAAGAAAGTGAACAGAACCCTACTATTCCGTGACTCTGATTATCTACAAGGTAAAGCTTGTGCTTAGTTGCTCAGTTGTGTCCGACTCTGCGACCCAATGGACTGCAGCCTGCCAGGCCCTCTGTCCATGGGGATTCTCCAGGCAAGAATACCAGAGTGGCTTGCCATGCTTTCTCCAGGGGATCTTCCCAACTCAGGGATCGAACCCAGGTCTCCCACATTGCAGGAGGTCTCTTTACTGTCCGAGTCACCAGGGAAGCCCAGGCTAAAGTCAAATTGATTTTCCAAATTTTTCGTTTCTGCTCGATCCCCTCCTTATAGAAAATTTTACTGGATATTTCTTTCTTTTTGGAGCATAAGAATTTATCATCATGAATAGCTTTCTCTTTCCCAGTTCCCTCATACTCAAAAACTTAATGGTCGCAGTGCTGCAGGAGTAAATACAATCCAGTGCAGTGATGAAGCTAACTGAGAAGGGAGAGGCTGGAGGAGACTGTCTAAGGAGATGGGCTAGAGAAAAGGGCTGAGCAATTCACAGAATGGAGGCTCTCCATCAAGCAATTAGAATGACTCTCAAAATTGTTTCAAGATATTTATGTACCTGAACAGTAGCCTCATTGAAGAACTCATTGAATCAAAATTGCTGTAACTTGAACAGGCCTAATTTTCTTTTATTATATTTCACAGATGAGGAAGTAGGGGCAAAACCAGCTGTATAGTTTGCATAAATGAAAACGTCAGGCTCCTTGTTCAAAAATTATTAGGCAAGTCTTCCTTGGTGGCCCAGTGGTTAAGAATCTGCCTGCCAATGCAGGGGACACAAATTCAGATCTTGGTCTGAGAAGATCCTGCATGCCATGGGGCGACTAAGCCGGTGCTCCGCAACAAGAGGAGCCACCTCAAAGAGAAGCCCAAGCACCACAGGTAGCAAGTCACCCTCACTTGTTGGAACTAGAGAAAGCTTGCATATAGCAATGACACAGCAGAGCCCCAAATAATAAGTAAATAAACTGCTAAGAGTCAGACACAACTGAGTGACTGAACTAACTGAAGCTGCCAGTTGCTTAGTCTTTGAGATCCCATGGGCTGTATGGAATTCTCCAGGCAAGAATACTGGAATGGGTTGACAGTCCCTTCTCCAGGGGATCTTCCCAACCTAGGGATCAAACCCGCATCTCTTATGTTTCCTGCATTGGCAGGCAGGTTCTTTACCACTAGCACCATCTGGGAAGCCCCAAAAGAGGTCAGTTCAGTTCAATCGCTCAGTCATATTCGACTTTCTGCAACCCTATGGACTGCAGCATGCCAGGCTTTCCTATCCATCACCAACTCCCAGAACTTACTCAAACTCATGTGCATTGAATCGGTGATGCCATCCAAACTTCTCTTCCTCTATTGTCCCCTTCTCCTCCCACCTTCAGTCTTCTCCAGCATCAGGGTCTTTTCAAACGAGTCAGTTCTTCGCATTAGGTGGCCAAAGTATTGGCGTTTCAGCTTCAGCATCAGTCCTTCCAATGAATATTCAGGACTGATTTCCTTTAGGATGGACTGGTTGGATCTCCTTGCAGTTCAAAAGACTCTCAAGAGTCTTCTCCAAATACTGCAGTTCAAAAGCACAAATTCTTCGGCATTCAGCTTTCTTTATAGTCCAACTCTCACATCCATACATGACTACTGGAAAAACCATAGCCTTGACTCGACAGGCTGTCAAAGTAATGTCTCTGCTTTTTAATATGCTGTTTTGGTTTGTCACAGCTTTTCTTCCAAGGAGCAAGTGTCTATTTATTTCATGGCTGAAGTCATCATCTGCAGTGATTTTGGAGCCCCCAAAATAGTCAGCCACTGTTTCCATTGTTTATCCATCTATTTGCCATGATGTGATAGGACCAGAGGCCATGATCTTAGTTTTCTGAATGTTGAACTTTAAGCCAACTTTTTCACTCTCTTCTTTCACTTTCATCCAGAGGCTCTTTAGCTCTTCTTCACTTTCTGCCATAAGGGTGGTGTCATCTGCATATCTGAGGTTATTGATATTACTCCTGGAAATCTTGATTCCAGCTTGTGCTTCATCCAGCCTGGCATTTCATATGATGTACTCTGCATATAAGTTAAATAAGTAGGGTGACAATGTACAGCCTTGACGTACTCCTTTCCTGATTTGGAACCAGTCCATTGTTCCATGTCCAGTTCTAACTGTTGCTTCTTGACCTGCATCAGATTTCTGAGGAGGCTGGTCAGGTGGTCATTCCCATCTCTTAAAGAATTTTCCACCATTTATTGTGATTTACACCATCAAAGGCTTTGGCATAATCAATAAAGCAGAAGTAGATGTTTTTCTGGTATTCTCTTGCTTTTTCCGTGATCCAGTGGATGTTGGCAATTTGATCTCTGGTTCCTCTGCCTTTTCTAAATCCAGCTTGAACATCTGGAAGTTCATGGTTCAGGTACTGCTGAAGCTTGGCTTGGGGAATTTTGAGCATTACTTTGCAAGAGCGTGAGATGAGTGCAGTTGTGTGGTAGCCTAACAGTCTTTGGCATTGCCTTTCTTTGGGACTGGAATGAAAACTGACCTTTGCCAGTCCTCTGGCCACTTCTGAGTTTTCCAAATTTGCTGTCATAGTGAGTGCAGCACCTTCAAGCATCATCTTTAGGATTTGAAATAACTCATCTGGAATTCTATCACCTCCACTAGCTTTGTTCGTAATGATGCTTCCTTTGTTCGTAGTGACTGCACATTCCAGGATGTCTGGCCCTGGGTGTGTGATCACACCATTGTGGTTATCTAGGTCATGATGATCTTTTCGTATAGCTTGACAGTGTATTCTTGCCCCCTTTTCTTAATACCTTCTGCTTCTGCTTCTTAATACCTTCATTTCTGTCCTTTACTGTGCCCATCTTTGCACAGAATGTTCCCTTGTTATCTCTAATTTTCTTGAAGAGAATTAAGACCACTGCAACTAAGAAATGGAAAATCAGTTTCTGAGATCCAACAGAGTCTATTCTCATCAGCATCAGAACCATGTAAGGAAAGCAGAACAAAACACAGATTTAAGAAAATGGCAAAAAGAAAGATGAGCAAGAATGGGAAAAACACTCAGAAGTGGCGCCAGTGAATCTTTGAAAAAATCAGACTTAGGCAAACTGCAGCCGGAGGCCTCTGTCATTAGTGAATGGGCAAAGGTTTAATTGGCTTTATACCTGACCCAGGAGTTCTTGAGGGCCCTCATTTGTTGTGAGCAAAGACAAATGAATGTTTCTATTTTGTGGAACGTGTCGGGAATTTAACTGTTTTGTTGAAGTATAACATACTTACTGAGATGGGCACAGATGGTGTAGCTCAATCAATTTCCACAAAGTGAAGGCCTTCAGAACAAGAAACAGGCTATTACCAGAAACTCTAGTTACCTTTTTCCCCAGTGATATAACTTCCTGTCACTGTGGTCCCCAATGTAACTACCACCCTGACTTCTAAGCCCTAGGGAACTTTTGCCTTCTTCTGAATTTTATGTTAATTTAACCATAGAGGATTTGCTTTTTGTTAGCAGAGTATTATGCTTGTGAGATTTATTCCTTTTGCATGTAACAGTGTTAATTTTCAGGGCTCCACAGTTTTCTGTGGTATGAGAAATTCATGGTTCTTGTCTAATACTAAGGGCTTCCCTGGTGGCTCAGAGGTTAAAGTGTCTTCCTGGAATGTGGGAGACTGGGGTTCGATCCCTGGGTTGGGAAGACCCCTGAGAAGGAAGTGGCAACCCACTCCAGTACTCTTGCATGGAGAATCCCATGGAGGGAGGAGCCTGGTGGGCTACAGTTCATGGGGTTGCAAAGAGTCGGACATGACTTCAGTTTCACTTTCAGGTGTTGCTGTGAATATTCTTACAAAGTGTCTTTCTTATAGGAAACAGAGGTATACATTTTTTTTTTGCACATACTTAGGAGTAGAATTGCTGGGGCATATGGTAATCATCTTTTGTGGAAACTGATGAATAGTTTTTCTGAAGTGATTTTATGTGCATTCTGTTCAGCTTGCTTCTTGTCCTTGCCAGCTCTTGGTATTACCAAGTCATTTTTATTTTTGGCCATAATGGCAGATGGTAGTGGTATCTCATAGTGGTTTTAATTTGTTTTTCAACCAAATAAACTGAGCATCTTTAGATGTATTTGTTGACTCTTCAGATATCCTTTGGCTAAGTGCCTGTTTAAGTTTCTCGACCAGTTTTTTTTTATTGGATTGTCTGTCTTTTTCTTACTGATTTTGGAAGTTCTCTTGGTTCTGGGTATGAGACTTTTGTCAGTAAGATGTATTGCAAACACTTTCCACTGTAGTTCTTAATTTTCATATGGTAAAATTTGTCAATTTTGTTACACTTATGATTAGTGCTTTCTGTATTCTAAGAATTCTTTTTTCTATCCAAGTCATAAAAATGTCCTTATGATATACTCCAGAAGCCCTAATGTTTTAAGCTTTCACATTGAGATCAGCATTATACCTGGAACTGACATTTGCTCATGGTATAAGGTAGAGTTTCAAGATTGGAAAATTTTAGATTTAGTATATATGGATATACAACTGACCCAGCAACACTGACTGAAAACTATCCTCTTCCTAATTAATTGTGTGATACCTTTGTCATACATCATGTGGACTCTTTGAATGTTTGAATCCATCTCTCAAGTTCCTTAAAAAATATCCAACTAGGATTTTGGTTGGGATTCATGAAATCTACAGATCAATTTTGGAGGAGGATTTGATATTTTTACAACTTTGAATCTTCAAATTCATGAATATGATAGATCTCTCCCAATAATATTTTCCAATTTTTGACTACATGTTATTACATATCACTCAGTGGTTTTATTCCTGAGTCACTGATACTTTATAACTGTTAAAGCATTTCATCTTGTCTTTTTCATGCCAGTATATATTAATATAATTACAAATGATTTTTGTATGTTGCTTTTGTGTCTAGAAACTTCGTTGAATTCCCAAAGTTTGTTTGTAATGTTGTGATTTTTTTATATACACAGTCATGTTATCTGCCAATAATGAGAGATTTACTGTTTTATTTCTTCCTTTCAAATACTGAAACCTTTGTTTTATACCTGTTACTTTTTTTGCACTGATTGAGATTCCCAGTACCATGTTGATTACAAGTGGTGATAACAAGTCTCTTATCTGCTTTATCTCATGGGGAAAGCTTTCAATATTTTATTATTAAGTGTGTTTTCTGTAAGCCTAGAAATATGTTATGTAAAGTTGTTAGTTAAATAACAACTTTAGTTTTATGTTAGTTTTTTTAAAGTGATCTGAAATTTTAAAATCTTCTCTTTTATAACCAGGAAGCATTTGCCATTTCTATCCCTACATAAAGAAGAAAAAAATTATTTCTAAGGTCTAAGACAATATGTGCTAAGTTATCTTCAGAGCTGTTTATATTCTTCATGAGGTCTGAAATTCTGGAAGCTGACATCATGTTAAATGTGGTATCTGGCTATATCATTTGGCTGGGCTTTTACACTGATGTGAATGTTTGGGAAAGAAGAGAGATAATATATTACCAGGTCATACAGTTTCTAGGATGATAGAACTTAATACAAATCAAACATTAATTATTTACTTCTAACATCAAATACTAATTATTAATAACATACATATTTAAAAAGTAACAATTAGAGTAATCTCTAAAGTCTTCAACTGTTTCCTCCCTTTGCCTAGTGTGATTATGGTTTGTATTCAGCTTTAAAATTTAAAAAAATTTTATTTTTTAATTGAAGTATAGTTGATTTCATACTGTTCATGGGATTCTCATACTGTTCGTGGGGTTCTCAAGGCAAGAATACTGAAGTGGTTTGCCATTCCCTTCTCCAGTGGACCATGTTTTGTCAGAAATACATAATATATATGTGTGCATGAACTATATATGTATATATATGACTTTCCTTGTGGCTTGTTTAGTAAAGAATCCACTTGCAGTGCAGGAGATCCGGGTTCAATCCCTGAGTCTGGAAGGTCCCCTGGAGAAGGGAATGACAAACTCTGGTATTCTTGCCTGGAAAAATCCCATGGACAGAGGAGCTTGGCAGGTTATAGTCCGTGGGGTCACAAGAGCCAGACATGACTGAGCGACTAAACCACGAACACACACACATACAGACATATACCCACATACTTTTTTCAGTTTCTTTCCCTTTATAGGATATTAGTTATTCTGCTTTAAGCAAGAACAAGTAAATAGTTTCTCTTTTGAAAGGTCTTTAATGGTGAAAGATCCCTAGGCCTGTGCACAATTTCCTGGATGTCTTAAAAATTGCTATAACTTGTGGGAGGGATTGGGGGCAGGAGGAGAAGGGGACGACAGAGGATGAGATGGCTGGATGGCATCACCGACTTGATGGACGTGAGTCTGAGTGAACTTAGGGAGTTGGTGATGGACAGGGAGGCCTTAGCGTGCTGCGATTCATGGGGTCACGAAGAGTCGGACACGACTGAGCGACTGAATTGAACTGTTGCATATTGGCAGACTTTGGGTGACACAGTGATGGCCAGTCATCAGATCTTGGTAACTAATTAGATCCTTTTTGTATCCTCTTTTCACTTTTTTGCCCCGAGGCCAAAGTTATTTTTCTGTACTACAAAGTCTTCCACACTGGTTCAATGGGTAGAGAATCCACCTGCAATGGAGGAGATCTGGGTTTAACCCCTGGGGCAGGAAGATCCCCTGGAGGAGGGCATGGCTACCCACTCCAGTATTCTGGCCTAGAGAATTCCCATGGACAGAGGAACCTGGTGGGCCATGGAGTTGCAGAGTTGGACATGACTGAGTGACAAAGCACAGCACACAGCACTACAAAGTCTACTATTTCATCCCTTGGGAAAGGAATTAGGCGCTCCATTTCCATATCCATGACCTTCTTTTGTTCTAATTCAGGTATCTCTTTTCCCCTCACATCATCTTTCTTCCTCACTGAGGTCTTAGTGCAAATTGTATATGCAGTATTTACTTCCCTTTAGTATATACTGGCTGGTTTAAGGTTCTTTGAATACATTTTTTTTTCTCAAAATATGTTTGCAAACTACCTGCATCAAGACTAATCATGGTACTCATTTAAAATGCATATTTCACAGCTCTATTCTAGATCTGAGTGAGTCAGCAGTTCTGGAGATGGGGTTCAGAGACTGTGTTTTAAGAATGTCATGCCAGTTAATTCATGTGCACTCTAAATTTTAACCTTGTCACTTGAATAAGTTTCTAGTGTATTCCATATGTGTTATATATTTTCCTAACTTGCATTTCAAAATAGTTTTTGAGAGAAGATAATGAAAGTGTTACAGGAAATTGTAGCATAGTTGAAAGTCCAGCCCTGAGGGTTATAATGATTTAATTTTATCAGTGAATGTGATGTTATTAACCTTTAGCAGTAGGATGTGTCCCTTTTGTTTGGCTAAGGATGCAAATAGGTGGTGTTGGTTCCGGTCCCTCTTGTGTCCTTCAGCTTAGCTTTGCTTGTTCAGTCTTTGACAGTGGAGCACCAATTTCTTTCTCTGCCTGTGTGTGTATGTGTGTGAGTTAACTCAGTCATGTCTGACTCTGTGACCTCAAGAACTATAGCCTGCCAGGCTCCTCTGTCCATGGGTTTCTCCAAAAATACTGGAGTGGGTTGCCATGACCTCTTCCAGGAGATCGTCCCAGGCCAAGGACTGAACCTGGGTCTCCTATGTTTCCTTATGTTATTTGCACTTAAAACAAAACAAAAAAAAACACTGCAAGCAAAATCTATTTGTAGACAACTGAATATAATAATTGACATCTAATAAAAATTATATTTTTATTAATGGCTTTCAAGATTGAATGATGTCAGAGAATTTCAGAAATGTCCTCTCTCTCCTGTCTCTACTCCTTGAAGATGAGGGACAGCAGAGTTAGGGACAGTAAAAGACTTCACCTTTATGCATTGCATGATGGTCAGCATGTCTCAGACCCTTTTAGGCTTCAGTTTCCTCATTGTAAAATGGGAGTATATGGTTTAAGAATTCACTTCATACCTTTGCTGGAAGAATTAGCTAATGCATGTCAAGTACTTTGCCACAGTACATGGTAAGTAGCAAGTTTTTATTATTGTATGCAAGGTTTCTGATGTGTCTAAATCACAGGTCTGAGAAAATGAATGCCCTAAGTTGCTTGTATGTGGCTGTGAAGATAGCACAGAGAAATACAGTGAAGGAGGGCCCCAGGACAGGGGGTGATGGCTTTGCCTGTGTGTACAAAGTCCTTGTGGAACCCATGAACAGTATGAAAGGCAAAATGATAGGATACTGAAAGAGGAACTCCCCAGTTCGGTAGGTGCCCAATATGCTACTGGAGATCGGTAGAGAAATAACTCCAGAAAGAATGAAAAGATGGAGCCAAAGCGAAAACAATACCCGGCTGTAGATGTGACCGGTGATAGAAGCAAGGTCTGATGCTGTAAAGAGCAATATTGCATAGGAACCTGGAATGTCAGGTCCATGAATCAAGGCAAATTGGAAGTGGTCAAACAGGAGATGGCAAGAGTGAACGTCGACATTCTAGGAATCAGCAAACTAAAATGGAACGGAATGGTGAATTTAACTCAGATGACCATTATATCTACTACTGTGGGCAGGAATCCCTCAGAAGAAATTAGGTAGCCATCATGGTCAACAAAACAGTCCAAAATGCAGTACTTGGATGCAATCTCAAAAACGACAGAATGATCTCTGATCATTTCCAAGACAAACCATTCAATACCACGGTAATCCAAGTCTATGCCCCAACCAGTAACATTGAAGAAGCTGAAGTTGAATGGTTCTATGAAGACCTCCAAGACCTTTTAGAACTAACGCCCAAAAAGATGTCCTTTTCATTGTAGGGGACTAGAATGCAAGAGTAGGAAGTCAAGAAACACCTGGAGTAACAGGCAAATTTGGCCTTGGAATGCAGAATGAAGCAGGGCAAAGACTAATAGAGTTTTGCCAAGAAAATGCACTGGTCACAGCAAACACCCTCTTCCAACAACACAAGAGAATGCTCTACACACGGACATCACCAGATGGTCAACGCCAAAATCAGACTGATTATATTCTATGCAGCCAAAGATGGCGAAGCTCTATACAGTCAACAAAAACAAGACCCTGAGCTGACTGTGGCTCAGATCATGTACTCCTTATTGCCAAATTCAGACTCAAATTGAAGAAAGTACGGAAAACCACTAGACCATTCAGGTATGACCTAAATCAAATCTCTTATGATTGTACAGTGGAAGTGGAAATAGATTTAAGGGCCTAGATCTGATAGATAGAGTGCCTGATGAACTATGGATGGAGGTTCATGACACTGTACAGGAGACAGGGATCAAGACCATCCCCATGGAAAAGAAATGGAAAAAAGCAAAATGGCTGTCTGAGGAGGACTTACAAATAGCTGTGAAAAGAAGAGAAGTGAAAAGCAAAGGAGAAAAGGAAAGATATAAGCATCTGAATGCAGAGTTCCAAAGAATAGCAAGAAGAGATAAGAAAGGCTTCTTCAGCGATCAACGCAAAGAAACAGAGGAAAAGAACAGAATGGGAAAGACTAGAGATCTCTTCAAGAAAATTAGAGACACCAAGGGAACATTTCATGCAAAGATGGGCTCGATAAAGGACAGAAATGGTCTGGACCTAACAGAAGCAGAAGATATTAAGAAGAGGTGGCAAGAATACACGGAAGAACTATACAAAAAGATCTTCACGACCCAGATAATCATGATGATGTGAACACTAACCTAGAGCCAGACATCTGGAATATGAAGTCAACTGGGCCTTAGAAAGCATCACTATGAACAAACCTAGTGGAGGTGATGTAATTCCAGTTGAGCTATTTCAAATCCTGAAAGATGTTACTGTGAAAGCACTGCACTCAATTTGCCAGCAAATTTGGAAAACTCAGCAGTGGCCACAGGACTGGAAAAGGTCAGTGTTCATTCCAATCCCAAAGAAAGGCAATGCCAAAGAATGCTCAAACTACCGCACAATTGCACTCATCTCACATGCTAGTAAAGTAATGCTCAAAATTTTCCAAGCCAGGCTTCAGCAATACGTGAACCGTGAACTTCCTGATGTTCAAGCTGGTTTTAGAAAAGGCAGAGGAACCAGAGATCAAATGGCCAACATGCATTGGATCATGGAAAAAGCAAGAAAGTTCCAGAAAAACATCTATTTCTGTTTTATTGACTATGCCAAAACCTTTGACTGTGTGGATCACAATAAACTGTGGAAAATTCTGAAAGGGATGGGAATACCAGACCACCTAACCTGCCTTTTGAGAAACCTATACGCAGGTCAGAAAGCAACAGTTAGAACTGGGCATGGAACAACAGACTGTTTCCAAATAGGAAAAGGAGTATGTCAAGGCTGTATATTGTCACCCTGCTTATTTAACTTATATGCAGAGTACATCATGAGAAACGCTGGGTTAGGAGAAATACAAGCTGGAATTAAGATTGCCAGGAGAAATATCAATAACCTCAGATATGCAGATGACACGACCCTTATGGCAGAAATTGAAGAGGAACTAAAGAGCCTCTTGATGAAAGTGAAAGAGGAGAGTGAAAAAGTTGGTTTAAAGCTCAACATTCAGAAAACTAAGATCATGGCATCCAGTCCCATCACTTCATGAGAAATAGATGGGGAAACAGTGGAAACAGTGTCAGATTTTATTTTTGGGGGCTCTAAAATCACTGCAGATGGTGACTGCAGCCATGAAATTAGACGACACTTACTCCTTGGAAGAAAAGTTATGACCAACCTAGATAGCATATTCAAAAGCAGAGACATTACTTTGCCAACTAAGTTCCGTCTAGTCAAGGCTATAGTCTTTCCATTGGTCATGTATAGTGTGAGAGTTGGACTGGGAAAAAGGCTGACCGCTGAAGAATTGGTGCTTTTGAACTGTGGTGTTGGAGAAGACTCTTGAGGATCCCTTGGACTGCAAGGAGATCCAACCAGTCCATCCTAAAGGAGATCAACCCTGGGATTTCTTTGAAGGAATGATGCTGAAGCTGAAACTCCAGTACTTTGGCCACCTTATGCAAAGAGTTGACTCATTGGAAAAAACTCTGATGCTGGAGGGATTAGGGGCAGGAGGAGAAGGGGACGACAGAGGATGAGATGGCTAGATGGCATCACTGACTCGATGGATGTGAGTCTGAGTGAACTCCACGATTTGGTGATGGACAGGGAGGCCTGGCGTCCTGCGATTCATGGGTTTGCGAAGAGTCCGATACGACTGAGCGAGTGCACTGACTGACTGACAAAGTCTTGTGTTATCATTATGAGACTTTTGAATTTAGTGCCTCCCCTATTGTACAAGTCAAGGAAATCTGGACTCAGAGAAAGTGAAGTGTTCAATGTGTGTGCATGCTTGCTCAGTTGCTTCAGTTGTGTCCGACTCTTTGTGATCCTATTGACTGTAACCTGTCAGGCTTCTCTGTCCACAGGATTCTCAGGCAAGAATACTGGAGTGCTTTGCCATGTGCTCCACCAGAGGATTTTCCCAACCCAGGGATCAAACCCGCATCTCCTACATATCTGGCATTGTGGGCAGATTCTTTACTGCTGAAACACCAGGGAAGCCCAAAATATTCAATCAGTCCGTTCAGTCAGTTCAGTTGTTCAGTCGTGTCCGACTCTTTGCGACCGCATGAACTGCATCACACCAGGCCTCTTTGTGACCTCAGATTTGACAATGATTTCTTAAATATGAAACCAAAAGCACAGACAACAAAAGAAAAATAGATGAATTGAACTTAATTAAAATTAAAGGCTTTTGTGCATCAAATGTACTTTTCAGTTCAGTCACTCAGTCATGTCCGACTCTGTGACCCCATGAATTGCAGCACGCCAGGCCTCCCCTGTCCATCACCAACTCCCAGAGTTTACTCAAACTCATGTCCATCGAGTCAGTGATACCATTCAGCCATCTCATCCTCTGTCATCCCCTTCTCCTCCTGCCCCCAATCCCTCCCAGCATCAGAGTCTTTTCCAGTGAGTCAACTCTTTGCGTGAGGTGGCCAAAGCACTGGAATTTCAGCAGTAGCATCAGTCCTTCCAAAGAACACCCAGGGCTGATCTCCTTCAGAATGGACTGGTTGGATCTCTGTACAGTCCAAGGGACTCTCAAGAGTCTTCTCCAGCATCACACTTCAAAAGCATCAATTCTCTGGCGCTCAGCTTTATTCACAGTCCAACTTTCACATCCATACATGACCACTGGAAAAACCATAGCCTTGACTAGATGGACCTTATTTGGCAAAGTAATGTCTCTGCTTTTGAATATGCTATCTAGGTTGGTCATAACTTTCCTTCCAAGGAGTAAGCGTCTTTTAATTTCATGGCTGCAATCACCATCTGCAGTGATTTTGGAGCCCAGAAAATAAAGTCTGACACTGTTTGCACTGTTTCTCCATCTATTTCCCATGAAGTGATGGGACTGGATGCCATAATCTCAGTTTTCTGAATGTTGAATACCAGAAGCTAAAAACAGCAGAGACAGAACTCAGACCAAGGATATTTGGCTCTTACGTGTAGTATTGAGCATCCTATCTCCATCTGAAGGGCCTCATCTGATTTAGAGCTGTCAAGATATGATCTCATCTATTTGTCTTAATATATCTATTGAATCTGGCAAGTTAGAGACAAGGGCCATTTCCTGACTCCCAAGAAACTGTGATGATTGTTCATTGCAGTGCTCTGAGAAAGGGCTACAGTGTGCAACTGTCATAAGAATTAGGATTTCTTCTGTCTCTTTCTGAAGAAACATTAAGAGAGAAATACATGTATTAATTACAAATCTTTAAGCAAGTAAATACAATGACTAGTTAATGGAAGCAATTTATTCTGATTGATTAAACTGTAAATGTGAAGAAGCCATTTGAGAAATTAGAAATAATTTCACATAGACATCCCTGCATCATTTTAGTGGTGAGTCATTCCATAAATATCAAGTGCTTGAAATGGGGGAGGTGAAAGATAATCCTGTTGGATTCTTTTGGCAACTTAAAAACTGCTTCTTCTAGGGAACAGACTTTTGGTTGCCAAGGGGGAGGGACAGGTTAGGAGTTTGGGATTAGCACATGCAAATTGTATTATACATAGGATGGATAAACAGCAAGGTCCTACTGTACAGCACAAGGAGCTATATTTGATATCCTGTGATAAACCATAATGGAAAAGAATATAAAAAAGAACATATACATATGTATAACAGAATCACTTTGCTGTATTGCTGTTCAGTTACTCAGTAATATCTGACTCTTTGCAACTCCATGGACTGCACCACGCCAGACCTCCCTTGTCCCTCACTATCTCCTGGAGCTTGCTCAAACTCATGTCCATTGAGTCAGTGATGCCATCCGGCCATCTCATCCTCTGTTGTCCCCTTTTCCTCCTACCTTCACTCTTTCCCAGCATCAGGATCTTTTCCAGTGAGTTGGTGCTTTGCATCAGGTGGCCAAAGGATTGGAGCTTCAGCTTCAGCATCAGTTCTTCCAATATTCATTCAGGACTGATTTCTTTTAGGATTGATTGGTTGTATCTCCTTACATTCCAAGGGACTCTCAGAGTCTTCTCCAAGACCACAGTTCAGAAGTGTCAAAAGCACCAGTGTAACAGAAACTAACACAATATTGTAAATCAGCTATGTGAAATGAAAGTGTTAATCACTCAGTCGTGTCTGACTCTTTGTGACCCCATGGACTGCAGTCCACCAAGCTCCTCTGTCTATGAGATTTCCTAGGCAATAATACTGGAGTGGGTTGCCATTTTCTTCTCCACAGGGTCTTCCTGACCCAGGATTGAATCTGGGTTTCCTGCATTTCCTGCAAGCAGATTCTTGTCATCTAAGCCACCAGAGAAGCCCCAAATCAGCCATACTTCAATTAAAAAAAATTTTAGAGAAAAAATAACAACCAAAATCAAACAAACGAACAAATGCTGCTGGTTGTCTACTGAGAAATGCTCTGACTTAGCTCTTCCCATTCTGTTTCTTGTGAAGGCAGGTAAACTGCATGTTGTGATGTATGCTCAGCCCTCCTTCAGAACCGAGAGACTTATTCAGTCGCTGGCAGCCCTGGCTGAAGAAAGCCACCTCACCAAGTTCGTGATCCCTTCCTGGGGGTAGAGAAGCATCCAGGGATGGGTTAACACCAGGTATAAAGACCCAGCTGCCTTGTCCCAACTCGAAACAGCTCCTAAGAGCTGTTCCTGCCTTAGTGCTCCCTCTGAGTCAGCTGTGCTCTCTCTCTAGTTGGAATCTCAGCCCTGTTTCTCCCTCTGCCCAGTCCTGCTTCCTCACCTGACATTTCACACTGCTCCCTAAACTTCCTGAATGCGTATCTCCTATTTGGGCTTCCTTGGTGCCTCAGATGGTAAAGAATCTGTCTGCAGTGCAGGAAACCTGGGTTTGGAGGATCCCCTGGAGAAGGGAATAGGTATCCACTTCAGTATCCGTGCCTGGAAAATTCCATGGACAGAGGAGCCTGGCAGGCTACGGTCTGTAGGTTTGCAAACTTGTTTCCCACAAAACCCAACTTGCAACAGTAGCGAACTGAGAAGGTTTTTCTTACTGTGGTTCTCACAATTAGTGTATATAATTGTAAATACTGCTGCTGCTGCTGTTGCTGCTAAGTTGCTTCAGTCTTGTCTGACTCTGTGCGTGACTCTGTGCGACCCCATAGATGGCAGCCCACCAGGCTCCCCCATCCCTGGGATTCTCCAGGCAAGAACACTGGAGTGGGTTGCCAATACCTTCCCCAATGCGTTAAAGTGAAGTGTAATGTAAATAAAAATTGTAGAATACCAAAGAGACTCTTATGGGACTTTAGAAATTATTTAGACCAGTGGTCCCTAAAATTGAAATGTATATCAGAATCTCTTGAAAAGTTTTTTTAATTTATTTTTTATCTGGACCCTTTTCAAAGTCTTTATTGAACTTATCACAATATTGCTTCTATTTTATATCTACATATATATATATATATATATATTTTTTTTTTTTTGACCATGAGGCATGTGGGATCTTAGTTCCATGACTAGGGATTGAAGCTGTGCCCTCTGCATTGGAAGGCAAAGTCTTAACCACTGAACTTCCAGGAAGTCCTATGAAGAGAGTTTTTTGTTTTTTTTTTTTTAATTGGTTTTCCAGATTTTGAATTATAAAAGCTTTAGAAGTGGGGCCAAGAGTTAAACAAAATAATTCCTTAGTAATTCTAATGGCAGCCTATGACTGATAAATAAAACGATTTATTTATGAATGACAAAAAGTTGTAATCTCAAATGCCTGTTCCCTAATTTCTGTTTCGTTTTTGGCTGCATTGCATGGCTCATGGGATCTTAGTTCCCTACGTGCGTGCTAAGTCACTTTAGTTATACCCAACTCTTTGAGAGACTATGGACTATAGCCCACCAGGCTCCTCTGTCCATGGGATTCTCCAGGCAAGAATACTGGAGTAGGTTGCCATTTCCTCCTCCAGGAATCTTCCTCACCCAGGGATCGAACCTGCATTTCCTGTGTCTCCTGCATTGGCAGGCAGATTCTTTACCACTGAGCCAATGTGCTACATAAATGGAATGAGAGAATAAACCTGCCATTTATATAGGGGTTAATGATTACTACTCAGTGAGGGTAGATTTCTCTAATAACCCATGGGACATTTAAGCAAATATTACCAGACTCTCTATGACCAACAAAGGGAAAATTCCTACCAGAGCTGGCCCCATACTCCCTAGACTGCCCAAGAAGTATTAGTGAGTTTTACATCATCTGAAGCTCCTCAAGCAGAATATGGCCTTTGGCTCCTTTGAGGATTTCTGTACAGAAATGTAAGTGTAGCTGGATAGCCTGGAAGAGTCCATGATGCAAGAGGCACATGAGAAATTTTGTTTCCAGAGAAAGGACAATTTCTGTGGGACAGTGAAGTTAGTCTTCAGAACATCTAGCTGTGATTTTCAGTGGATCAGCTCTGTGTTAGAGCATGAAATCTGCTGGGTCTTTAGTCAAAAATGAATGAATGCTCTGATAGTTTCCTTTCTGTTAAAAAAAAAAAAAAAGGCTTGTTCTCGTCAATCTCAAATGGGAAGAATGATGAGTGTGTGTGAGTGAGAGAGAGAAAGAGAATGAGAGGGAGAGAGAGAACAAGAGAGAGAATGAGGACAAGAAGGAGATGATGAGCAATGAATGGTCTTTTTCCCACCTTACAGTTCATCCAATCAGATTCCTGTGGGACTCTAATTTGGAGAGCAGAGCTGTTTTTTTCTTAATGAAACTTAATCATTTTCCTCTAGAGATGAGCTTAGAACAACAACAACAACAAAGAGAAATTATATTGTGTTAGTGAAGTGAAAGTCACTCAGTCGTGTCCACCTCTTTGCAACCCCATGCACAATACAGTCCATGGAATTCTGCAGGCCAGAATACTGAAGTTGATAGCCTTTTCTTCCTCCAGGGGATCTTCCCAATCCAGGGGTAAAACCCAGGTCTCCTGCATTGCAGGTGAATTTTTACCAGCTGAGCCACAGGGAGCCCATATTGTGTTAGAGAACAAGTCAGTATAGGTCACAGTGGCCTAAATGTAACTGAATCTTTTTATGAATGGCATTCCTTAATGATTTTTTTTAATAGAAGATAAGTGCTTTCATTTACTAGCAACAACAGGGAGAATTAAATAGAGAATTTATATATTGAAAACTGTACTCTCTATTCAAGTAATTGTTCTATAGATGTTCCCCCAAAAGCAGATGGGCTATCAATGAGTGCTGTCAGATATTGTCTTTAAATGGCTCCAGTATTCAGAATTTTGTCAATGGACATGTGAGTCTGTATGTATGTGTGTCTGTGTGTTCAGTTCAGTCACTCAGTCGTGTTTGACTCTTTGCGACCCCATGAACTGCTGTCCATTGAGTCAATGATGCTATCCAACCACCTCATCCTCTGTCGTCCCCTTCTCCTCCTGCCCTCAATCTCTCCCAGCATCAGGGTTTTTCAAATGAGTCAGCTCTTCGCATGAGGTGGCCAAAGTATTGGAGTTTCAGCTTTAATAGCAGTCCTTCCAATGAACACCCAGGACTGATCTCCTTTAGAATGAGCTGGTTGGATCTCCTTGCAGTCCAAGGGACTCTCAAGAGTCTTTTCCCACACTACAGTTGAAAAGCATCAGTTCTTCAGTGCTCAGCTTTTTTATAGTCCAACTCTCACATCCATATATGACTACTAGAAAAATCATAGCCTTTACTAGACAGACCTTTGTTGACAAAGTAATGTCTCTGCTTTTTAATATGTTGTCTAGGTTGATCATCTTTCCTTCCAAGGAGTAAGTGTCTTTTAATTGGAGTAAGTGTCTTTTAATTTCATGGCTGAAATCACCATCTACAGTGATTCTGGAGCCCCCAAAATAAAGTCAGACATGGTTTCCACTGTTTCCCCATCTATTTGTCATGAAGTGATGGTGTGTTTGTATGTGTATATAGATGCAATTTTTTTCAGAAGAGAAACTATTTGAGGAGGAGTATATTGTTCTGTAGTTTCCGGTCTTACATTTAGATCTTTAATCCATTTTGAGTTTATTTTTGTGTATGGTGTTAGAAAGTGATCTAGTTTCATTCTTTTACAAGTGGTTGACCAGTTTTCCTAGCACCACGTTAAAGAGGTTGTCTTTACTCCATTGTATATTCTTGCCTCCTTTGTCGAAGATAAGGTGTCCATGGGTGTGTGGATTTATCTCAGGGCTTTCTAGTTTGTTCCATTGATCTATATTTCTGTCTTTGTGCCAGTACCATACTGTCTTAATGACTGTGGCTTTGTAGTAGAGCCTGAAGTCAGGCAAGTTGATTCCTCCAGTTCCATTCTTCTTTCTCAAGATTGCTTTGGCTATTCGAGGTATTTTTGTATTTCCATACAAATCTTGAAATTATTTGTTCTAGTTCTGTGAAAAATACCACTGGTAGCTTGATAGGGATTGCATTGAATCTGTAGATTGCTTTGGGTAGTATACTCATTTTCACTATATTGATTCTTCTGATCCATGAACATGGTATATTTTTCCATCTATTAGTGTCCTCTTTGATTTCTTTCATCAGTGTTTTATAGTTTTTGATATATAGATCTTTAGTTTCTTTAGGTAGATAATATTCCTAAGTATTTTATTCTTTTCGTTGCAGTGGTGAATGGAATTGTTTCCTTAATTTCTTTTTCTACTTTCTCATTATTAGTGTATAGGAATGCAAGGGATTTCTGTGTGTTGATTTTATATCCTGCAACTTTACTAACTAATTCATTGATTAGCTCTAGTAATTTTCTGGTGGAGTCTTTAGGGTTTTCTATGTAGAGGATCATGTCATCTGCAAACAGTGAGAATTTTACTTCTTCTTTTCCAATTTGGATTTATTTTATTTCTTTTTCTGCCCTGATTGCTGTGACCAAAACTTCCAGAACTATGTTGAATAGTAGTGGTGAAAGTGGGCACCCTTGTCTTACTCCTGACTTTAGGGGAAATGCTTTCAACTTTTCACCATTGAGGATAATGTTAGCTGTGGGTTTGTCATATGTAGCTTTTATTATGTTGAGGTATGTTCCTTCTATTCCTGCTTATTTTAACTTTTCTTATCAGAAAATCTTTTTGCACATGATTAAAATTTTTTCCCAGGTATAATTCTGTGTTCCAAAGATAATTTATCTTTTAATAATTTCATATTTTCATGTTGCATATTATATTGCAAGGTCTAGAGCTCAAAAATTTTAAGTAGTTTAATATATATTTGAACTAAGACTCCATAGGGTGGTGAAGAGAGATGATACAGGAGAGAGAAAGCAGATTTAGAAAATGAAGTGCCCTTGAATATTATACTAACAATTTTGAAGTTTATTCTGTAGAAAAGAGATGTGTGAAAATGAGATCAGATCCTTACTTTACATAATTTGGTTCCATGTGGATTATGGAGTAGATGTGAAAGACAAATGTGTAATACAGTTACAAAATAAGAAAGAAGAATCTCTTTTATGACCTCAACATATGAAAGAATTTCTAAAACAGACATAAAAAAGCAAAATCCATAGGTTCTTATCAACAAATGCTATAGAATGCCTACTAAGCCAGACTCTGCTCTATGTCCTTTTGATTTATCAGTGGACAGAACAGAAAAGACAAAAATCACTTCTCTTATGTGATTTTATATTCTTTTAGTTTATAAAAATAAATATACTGTATAATAAATTAGCCCTTCCTCACAGTGGGTTCCACATTTGCAGATATGGAGGGCCAGCTGTACATTGATGTTATTTTCTATAAGGGACTTGAACATCTACAGGTTTTGGTATCCACGGGATCTAGGAACTAGTCTGTATCCATGAGGGACAACTGTAGGCAGTATATGAGAATGTGGAAAGTGCCATTTCTCCTGGATTGTTTTCGAGAATTCAGTCCAAGTTGCCTTTTTTTTTTTTTTTTTGTCAGTCTCCTTCCTTTAGAGATCGTACAGCAGTTCTCTGGCTGTAGATACCACATTTGCACTTCTGGTTCAGAATTCCAGATTTGTATATTCAGTTGTCTAACTGACAACCACACTTGGATATATAAACATCTTAAACTTAACATCAGTTCAGTTCAGGTCAGTCTCTCAGTCGTGTCTGACTCTTCGTGACCCATGAATCACAGCACGCCAGGCCTCCCTGTCCATCACCATCTCGCGAAGTTCACTCAGACTCATGTTCACTGAGTCCGTGATGCCATCCAGCCACCTCATCCTCAGTCGTCCCCTTCTCCTCCTGCCCCCAATCCCTCCCAGCATCAGAGTCTTTTCCAATGAGTCAACTCTTCGCATGAGGTGGCCAAAGTACTGGCGTTTCAGCTTCAGCATCATTCCTTCCATAGAAATCCCAGGGTTGATCTCCTTTAGGATGGACTGGTTGGATCTCTTTGCAGTCCAAGGGACTCTCAAGAGTCTTCTCCAACACCACAGTTCAAAAGCATCAATTCTTCAGTGCTCAGCCTTCTTCACAGTCCAACTCTCACATCCATACATGACCATAGGAAAAACTATAGCCTTAACTAGACGGACCTTATTTGGCAAAGTAATGTCTCTGCTTTTGAATATACTATCTAGGTTGGTCATAACTTTTCTTCCAAGGAGTAAGCATCTTTGAATTTCATGGCTGCAGTCACCACCTGCAGTGATTTTGGAGCCCCCCAAAATAAAGTCTGACACTGTTTCCACTGTTTCCCCATCTATTTCCCATGAAGTGATGGGACCGGATGCCATGACCTTTGTTTTCTGAATGTTGAGCTTTAAACCAACTTTTTCACTTTCCTCTTTGACTTTCATCAAGAGGCTCTTTAATTCTTCTTCACTTTCTGCCATAAGGGTAGTGTCATCTGCATATCTGAGGTTATTGATATTTCTCTCGGCAATCTTGATCCAGCTTGTGTTTCTTCCAGTCCAGCGTTTCTCATGATGTACTCTGCATATAAGGTAAATAATCAGGGTGACAATATACAGCCTTGACGTATTCCTTTTTCTATTTGGAACCAGTCTGTTGTTCCATGTCCAGTTCTAACTGTTGCTTCCTGACCTACATACAGGTTTCTCAAGAGGCAGGTCAGGTGGTCTGGTATTCCCGTCTCTTTCAGAATTTTCCACAGTTTATTGTGATCCACACAGTCAAAGGCTTTGGCATAGTCAATAAAGCAGAAGTAGATGTTTTTTCTGGAACTCTCGTGATTTTTCCATGACCTTGATGATGTTGGCAAATTGATCTCTGGTTCCTCTGCCTTTTCTAAAACCAGCTTGAACATCAGGGAGTTCACGGTTCACGTATTGCTGAAGCCTGGCTTGGACAATTTTGAGCATTACTTTACTAGCATGTGAGATGAATGCAATTGTGCGGTAGTTTGAGCATTCTTTGGCATTGCCTTTCTTTGGGATTGGAATGAACACTGACCTTTTCCAGTCCTGTGGCCACTGCTGAGTTTTCCAAATTTGCTGGCAAATTGAGTGCAGCACTTTCATAGCAACATCTTTCAGGATTTGAAATAGCTCAACTGGAATTACATCACCTCCACTAGGTTTGTTCATAGTGATGCCTTCTAAGGCCCACTTGACTTCACATTCCAGATGTCTGGCTCTAGATGAGTGATCACATCATCATGATTATCTGGGTCGTGAAGATCTTTTTGTATAGTTCTTCCGTGTATTCTTGCCACCTCTTCTTAATATCTTCTGCTTCTGTTAGGTCCAGACCATTTCTGTCCTTTATCGAGCCCATCTTTGCATGAAATGTTCCCTTGGTGTCTCTAATTTTCTTGAAGAGATCTCTAGTCTTTCCCATTCTGTTCTTTTCCTCTATTTCTTTGCGTTGATCGCTGAAGAAGCCTTTCTTATCTCTTCTTGCTATTCTTTGGAACTCTGCATTCAGATGCTTATATCTTTCCTTTTCTCCTTTGCTTTTCACTTCTCTTCTTTTCACAGCTATTTGTAAGTCCTCCTCAGACAGCCATTTTGCTTTTTCCATGGGGATGGTCTTGATCCCTGTCTCCTGTACAGTGTCATGAACCTCCATCCATAGTTCATCAGGCACTCTATCTATCAGATCTAGGCCCTTAAATCTATTTCCACTTCCACTGTACAATCATAAGAGATTTGATTTAGGTCATACCTGAATGGTCTAGTGGTTTTCCGTACTTTCTTCAATTTGAGTCTGAATTTGGCAATAAGGAGTACATGATCTGAGCCACAGTCAGCTCAGGGTCTTGTTTTTGTTGACTGTATAGAGCTTCGCCATCTTTGGCTGCATAGAATATAATCAGTCTGATTTTGGCGTTGACCATCTGGTGATGTCCGTGTGTAGAGCATTCTCTTGTGTTGTTGGAAGAGGGTGTTTGCTGTGACCAGTGCATTTTCTTGGCAAAACTCTATTAGTCTTTGCCCTGCTTCATTCTGCATTCCAAGGCCAAATTTGCCTGTTACTCCAGGTGTTTCTTGACTTCCTACTCTTGCATTCTAGTCCCCTACAATGAAAAGGACATCTTTTGGGCGTTAGTTCTAAAAGGTCTTGGAGGTCTTCATAGAACCATTCAACTTCAGCTTCTTCAATGTTACTGGTTGGGGGCATAGACTTGGATTACCGTGGTATTGAATGGTTTGTCTTGGAAATGATCAGAGATCATTCTGTCGTTTTTGAGATTGCATCCAAGTACTGCATTTTGACTGTTTTGTTGACCATGATGGCTACCTAATTTCTTCTGAGGGATTCCTGCCCACAGTAGTAGATATAATGGTCATCTGAGTTAAATTCACCATTCCGTTCCATTTTAGTTTGCTGATTCCTAGAATGTCGACGTTCACTCTTAGCCATCTCCTGTTTGACCACTTCCAATTTGCCTTGATTCATGGACCTGACATTTCCAGGTTCCTATGCAATATTGCTCTTTACAGCATCAGACCTTGCTTCTATCACCGGTCACATCTACAGCCGGGTATTGTTTTTGCTTTGGCTCCATCTTTTCATTCTTTCTGGAGTTATTTCTCTACCGATCTCCAGTAGCATATTGGGCACCTACCGAACTGGGGAGTTCCTCTTTCAGTATCCTATCATTTTTCCTTTCATACTGTTCATGGGGTTCTCAAGGCAAGAATACTATAGAGGTTTGCCATTCCCTTCTCCAGCATGACCCATCCATCTTGGGTTGCCCTGCATGCATGGCTTGGTTTCACTGAGTTAGACCAGACTGTGGTGCTAGTGTGATTAGATTGACTAGATTTCTGTGAGTATGGTTTCAGTGTGTCTGCCCTCTGATGCCCTCTTGCAACTACCTACCATCTTACTTGGGTTTCCCTTACCTTGGGCTTGGGTATCTCTTCATGGCTGCTCCAGCAAAGCATAGCCGCAGCTCCTTACCTTGGATGAGGGGTATCTCCTTACCGCCGCTGTTCCTGACCTTCAATGTTGGATAGTTCCTCTAGGCCCTCCTCCGCCTGCGCAACCAAGGTTCCTTTGGTTGCACCTCCCGGCTGCTGGCCCTGGCCTCGAGGTGGCTCCTCAGGGTCACCGCCCCTGGCCTCTGGCTTGAGGTGGTTTCTCCCGCTGCCTCTGACCTCGGACACGGGGTAGCTCCTCTCAGCTGCCGCTCTTGACCTCAGACGCGTGGTAGCTCCTCCCGGCCGTTCCTGCGCTGTCGCAGCCTGGCACTCTTGGCCGCTCCCCTGACCTCAGATGTGGGGTAGTTCCTCTCGGCTTTGCTCAGTGTGCCGGCTCGCCACCGCCGCCGCCTGCGCTCCTAATGAAACTCTGGATTTTGTCTACCAAGCCTCATATACCCATTCAGCTGATATCAGTTCCATCCTACCAGTTGCTCATAATTGATCTCCTGCTATGATCTTTTTCCATTTCATGTTGTTATTTTTCCTCATCTCTTGGGGCTTCTTTCTGTGCTTTTTAACAAAGGAGCAGGCTCCCACTTGAGTCAGGGGCCTTGGCAGTGCCTGTTCTCTCTGCCTGGAATATTCTTCCCTCAGCAGTCAACATGGTGAACTCCCTCACTTTTTCTAAGTCTTAATGCTGTGATTGTTAATGAAGCCCATGTTGACTATGTAACTATATAGTCATTGATCATTATTGCCTGAAAGTGAAAGTGTTAGTCATTTAGTTGCCTCCCCACTCTTTGTAACTCCATGAACTGTAGCCTGCCAGGCTCCTCTGGCCATGGAATTCTCCAGGCAGGAATACTGGAGTTCCTTGCCATTTCCTACTCTGGGGGATCTTTCTGACCCAGTGATTAAATCTGGATCTCCCTTATTGTGGGCAGATTCTTTACCTTCTGAGCTACCCTTATTGCCTAGATTTATTATTTCATTAGTGGTTTCAAGTGGTGATGCTTTAATTCTGTAAGTTCTTTTTTGTTGATGGAATACTTTCATAAAAATAAGTGGTTTTTGCAGTGGAAATGTGTGGCCACAGGCTTGCTGATCTCTGATATGCTTGGTCTACAAGTGAATCTGCTGCCTACCTTTTCCTGCTCTCACCTGCCATTGGTGGTGGGGACAGGTGGCTTTTAAGGTCTTCTTTGTTTGTAATAACGGGTATCAGTGATTCCTGCCCCAAAGACTTTTATTTATTTTTTAAGATAAAAACTGCATAAAAGGGGAGTGAGAGATACTAGTTTCCAAAAAAAAAAAAAAAAAAGACAATGGACCTTCATCAATTATTTGGTTATCCTGAGGTATAATTATACAAAAAAAGAGAGATAAATGCTTGATTCTTTTTATGAAAAGACATTTAACTTGATTGAATGCCTTCAACAATTATAAGATCATTCATGTTTTCTATCAATCCTCTTCCAAATTATATTTTAAGTTGTTCTGAATTTAATTTTTCTATTAATTTTTAATTCCACAGGCTAGTCACTATTAATGTTATTTTCATTTTATATTGTTAAATAGTTTAAACATAAGCAATAGATGGTTGATTTTATCTTTTAATGAAATAGTTTATTCATTTGCATTTATTATAATTAACATGTTTGAATTCATTTCTACAACCTTACTGTGGGCCCTTTGTTTAGCTTGTTTTTTTTTAATTTTTCTGTTCTTGTCTGCTTTTGAATTAAGTTGTTTTTCTTTTTTTCTTATTTTCCCTTCTACTAATAACAACATATACCCTTGATTTTTTTTTTTTGTAGTTACCCTCCCTGGTGGCTCAGAGGTTAAAGCCTCCTCCTGCAATGCAGGAGACCCGGGTTTGATCCCTGGGTTGGGAAGATCCCCAGAGAAGGAAATGGCAACCCACTCCAGTATTCTTGCCTGGAGAATTCCACGGAAGGAGGAGCCTGGTAGGCTGCAGTCCACGGGGTTGCAAAGGGTCTGATATGACTGAGCTACTTCACTTTCACTTTCCTGCTAGATAATATGAAGACTTACAATGCACAAGTTTTTTTGATCAATATTTTAATTCTATCTTAATATTTTAACAACCACAGTAGATGCTGTTGCTATTGATTTATACAAGACTTTTTCAGATTCATCTTGTGTTTGCCATTTTTTGTTGATTGTTTGCATCTTAGCTCTTCCCTAAGAATTTATTTTCTGTCTTCATGAAGTACTCTCTTTACACATTTCTTTAGTGATGACTGTTGTTAATATATTCTTTGAGCTTTTGTTCTTTGTAGATGTCCTATTTCAACTTTGTTCTAGACAGATTGTGTCAATGAGAATACAGTTCTATTTGAAAATTGCTCTCTCAGTATTTTGAAGCTATTTCATAAGTCTTTTAGCTTTGAATGTTACTTTTGAGAGATCATCAGTCTGTCATTCTATTGCGGAGAATCTGTTTTCTCTCTCTGGTGGTTTGTAAGATTTCCTTTTGTTTTCAGTCTTTTGTAATTTCCCAACAATATGTATTGAGTGTGGATTTCTTTTGATTTCACCATCCTGGGGTTTGTGGCAACCTGATTATGAGTACTTACATTTTTAACTTAAAAAAATCTGGAAAATTATCATCTCTTGACTATTTAAAGATTGATTTTCCAATTTTTTCAGTCTTGGCACTCTATTTCATATTATACATCCTCCTAAATTCTTGAAAGTGAAAGTCAAGTCACTTCACTTCAGTTCAGCTGCTCAGTCATGTCCGACTCTTTGCGACCCCATGAATCGTAGCATGCCAGGCCTCCTGGTCCATCACCATCTCCTGGAGTTCACTCAGACTCACGTCCATCGAGTCCGTGATGCCATCCAGCCATCTCATCCTTGGTCTTCCCCTTCTCCTCCTGCCCCCAATCCCTCCCAGCATCAGGGTCTTTTCCATTGAGTCAACCTCTCCTCATGAGGTGGGCCAAAGTACTGGAGTTTCAGCTTTAGCATCATTCCTTCCAAAGAAATCCCAGGGCTGATCTCCTTCAGAATGGACTGGTTCGATCTCCTTGCAGTCCAAGGGACTCTCAAGAGTCTTCTCCAACACCACACTTCAAAAGCATCAATTCTTTGGCGCTCAGCTTTCTTCACAGTCCAACTCTCACATCCATTCATGACCACAGGAAAACCATAGCCTTGACTAGATGGACCTTAGTTGGCAAAGTAATGTCTCTGCTCTTGACTATGCTATCTAGGTTGGTCATAACTTTTCTTCCAAGGAGTAAGTGTCATCTAATTTCATGGCTGCAGTCACCATCTGCAGTGATTTTGGAGCTACCCAAAGTAAAATCTGACACTGCTTCCACTGTTTCTCCATCTATTTCCCATGAAGTGATGGGACCGGATGCCATGATCTTCGTTTTCTGAATGTTGAGCTTTAAGTCAATTTTTCACTCTCCACTTTCACTTTCATCAAGAAGCTTTTTAGCTCCTCTTCGCTTTCTGCCATAAGGATGGTTTCATCTGCATATCTGAGGTTATTGATATTTCTCCCGGCAATCTTGATTCCAGCTTGTGTTTCTTCCAGTCCAGCGTTTCTCATGATGTACTCTGCATATAAGGTAAATAAGCAGGGTGACAATATACAGCCTTGACGTACTCATTTTCCTATTTGGAACCAGTCTGTTGTTCCATGTCCAGTTCTAACTGTTGCTTCCTGACCTGCATACAGATTTCTCAAGAGGCAGGTTAGGTGGTCTGGTATTCCCATCTCTTTCAGAATTTTCCACAGTTTGTGATCCACACAGTCAAAGGCTTTGGCATAGTCAATGAAGCAGAAATAGATGTTTTTCTGGAACTTTCTTGCTTTTTCGATGATCCAATGGATGTTGGCAAATTGATCTCTGGTTCCTCTGCCTTTTCTAAAACTAGCTTGAACATCAGGGAGTTCACGGTTCACATATTGCTGAAGCCTGGCTTGGAGAATTTTAAGCATTACTTTACTAGCATGTGAGATGAGTGCAATTGTGCAGTAGTTTGTGAAGTTGGTTGGTTTTGTCTAACTCTTTGTGACCTCGTGGACTGTAGCCCACCAGGCTCCTCTGTCCATGGGATTTTCCAGGCAAGAATACTGGAGTGGGTTACCATTTCCTTCTCCAGGGGATCTTCCCGACCCAGGGATCGAACCCAGGTCTCCCGCATTGGAGGCAGACGCTTTAACCTCTGAGCCACCAAACTCTTATTTTCCATCAAATGGTCTGTGATCCATTCTGTATGTATTGTCACTTTATTTTCTGTGTTTCTTAATAATTCTTTTTCCCCTATATTTTTCCATCCAAGAAACTCTTCTGAATAATTTCTTCACAAATAGTTTCTAGTTCTCCAATTCTCTCTTCTACTTTGTTTATTCATATATCTAAACCAACATTAAGTTTCTAATTTCAATCATATTTTTATTTTTAGAAGTGTGGTTTTATCCTCAAAGCTGCATTGTCAATTTTGAGAGTCTCTTTTTCCTTCATTTATACTTTCAATGCACTGTTTTATTTCTTATTGCTATCATTATATAAATACATGTTTACTATATAATAATCTTTCATTCAGTATCTGGTCATTCTAATATATGTAGTTGTTGCATGTGTAATTTTCTTGTCTTCTTGGTTTGCTACTTATTACTCATGGAAAGTTGCGTCTTTCTCTTGTTCTTTGTTTTTACTGCTGAGCTCCTATCCTTGGAATTTTAGAGTTGGAAGTCATTTGAGAAGTGGGTTTGAATATGTTTCCCCAGAAATAGTGTGTTTGTTTTTGTCAGGTGTCTGGTGCCACTTCTGCCTTCAGTTCAGTTCAGTCGCTCAGTCGTGTCCAACTCTTTGTGACCCCATGAATCTCAGCACGCCAGGCCTCCCTGTCCATCACCAACTCCCGGAGTTTATTCAGACTCACATCCATCGAGTCAGTGATGCCATCCAGCCATCTCATCCTCTGTCATCCCCTTCTCCTCCTGCCCCCAACCCCTCCCAGCATCAGAGTCTTTTCCAATGAGTCAACTCTTCGCATGAGGTGGCTAAAGTACTTCTGCCTTAGGGCCACTTAAAACATTTCAGTTTAGAATTTTTCCAATAGCAGAGGGAATATAAATTTCACCTCTGATCCCACAGTGGGAACGCCTATGATCGTGGGTTTTCCAGGGAGAATTTTTATCCCTTTTCCCAGAGCCAAAGCCATAGCAGTATACATACTTCCTGTAAAGCTTTCCCTGTACTTCACTTTCCCTCTCCTTTACTAACATGCCTTTATGCAGGATTCTTTGATTTGTTTTTCTACTTTTTAAAGAATCTGGGCTTTTTGTTCTTTCCTAATGTGTGAGTCCCATTAAAACTCAATCCCCAGACCTCTTGGGAACTATCCAGCTGAACTCCAATTTTTATGCAAATTTTGGCCTTTTTAAGTTTATATGGGGGGCAGGGTTCCTGCTAGTTCTGTCATGTATTTTAAAAAGGTTTTGCATTTTCATTTAACTAAATTGACATGTAAGAAATAATTAATCTGAATAGATGAGAAATCATGGGAAAAATGTAATGTTTTGAAGAACAACCTTAAAATAAGTTTTCTAGACTTAGAAAATTTTATGGGCAAATACTTGAAACTGCTATGAAATTGATACTTCTCATAGTCTATAAAACTTTTTAGACCATAGGAAAAGAACAGTCAAAACAAAACCTACTGAAGATAGTTTCAGTAAAATTTGTGGGCCATTCTCATTTGTGCATATCAATTTAGGAATTGTAAGCAAAACACAGCATTTTAAAGTGAGGTTTGCAGTCAGAGTGGCTGCGATCCAAAAGTCTACAAGCAATAAATGCTGGAGAGGATGTGGAGAAAAGGGAACCCTCTTACACTGTTGGTGGGAATGCAAACTAGTACAGCCACTATGGAAAACAGTGTGGAGATGCCTTAAAAATTGCAAATAGAACTGCCTTATGACCCAGCAATCCCACTGCTGGGCATACACACCGAGGAAACCAGAATTGAAGGAGACACATGTTCCCCAATGTTCATTGCAGCACTGTTTATAATAGCCAGGACATGGAAACGATCTAGCTGTCCATCAGCATATGAATGGATAAGCAAGCTGTGGTACATATACACAATGGAGTATTACTCAGCCCTTAAAAAAATACATTTGAATCAGTTCTAATGAGATGGATGAAAGTGGAGCCAATTATACAGAGTGAAGTAAGCCAGAAAGAAAAACACCAATACAGTATACTGACACATATATATGGAATTTAGAAAGATAGTAATGATGACTCTGTATGTGAGACAACAAGAGAGACACAGATGTATAGAACGGACTTTTGGCCTCTGAGGGAGAGGGAGAGGGTGGGATGATTTGGGAGAATGGCCTTGAAACATGATAGAATGGCCTTTCTATCATGTAAGAAACGAAGCGCCAGTTTATGTTCGATATAGGATGCAGGATGCTTGGGGCTGGTGCATGGGGATGATCCAGAGAGATGATATGTGGTGGGAGGTGGGAGGGGGTTCAGGATTGGGAGGGGGTTCAGGATTGGGAGCTCATGTACACCTGTGGCTGATTCATGTCAGTGTATGGCAAAACCAATACAGTACTGTAAACTAGAATAAAGTAAAAATAAAATTAAAAAAAAATAATGTGGGGTTTGTTTCAAAAACACAAAGATAATTGACTATTAGGAAATTTAATATTATAGTACAGTATGTCAAAGGATAAAATATATATTATCATCTCAGTAAATCCTGAAAAGGTGCTGATTGTATTCAACACATATTGAGCATAAGTGCTTAGTAAACTGGGAATGGGCTTCCCTGGTGGCTCAGCTGATAAAGAATCTGCCTGCAGTGTGGGAGACCTGGGTTCAGTCCCTGGGTTGAGGAAATCCCCTGGAGAAAGGAAAGTCTATCCACACCATATTCTGGCCTGGACAATTTCATGGATTGTATAATTCATGGGGTTGCAGAGCCAGACACGACTGAATGACTTTCACTTCACTTTTTCACTTCAAATGGGAATAGAAACATTCATAACATAATGAAGTATAGTTTTATTAATTAGATAATTAATACATTGTTTATTGTAACAACTTGAGTTTAGAGCTCAGAAGAAAATGTCAAGGAGGTGATTTCATTTTTGAGGATCTTTTTCTTTCTAGTCCAAGATGGGGGAAAAAAGAGATCACTGAAAGAGAGTATGATTAGAATTAAAAGAGAAAACTAAGAACAGAACTTTAGAATGCCCATAATGGGTAGTTAGGAACTGGGAAATGGAGAAGACAATGGCATCCCACTCCAGTACTCTTGCTTGGAAAATCCCATAGACAGAGGAGCCTGGAGGGCTGCAGTCCATGGGGTCACTGAGGGTTGGACACTACTGAGCAACTTCACTTTCACTTTTCGCCTTCATGCATTGGAGAAGGAAATGGCAACCCACTCCAGTGTTCTTGCCTGGAGAATCCCAGGGATGGGAGAGCCTGGTGGGCTGCCATCTATGGGGTCGCATAGAGTTGGACATGACTGAAGCGACTTAGCAGCAGCAGCAGGAACTGGGAAAAGGTGGTTAAAGAGTTTGAGAATGTGGGCAATATAACTTCCTGGAAAATATAATGAGGAGAGAATTTTAAGAATAAGGTAAGAACAAATGAAGTAAAATACCATGGAATGATTGAGGTAAAAAAAAAGTACTAAAGGAAGAATCATTGCATTTGATTATGAGTCACTGGTGACTTTTCAGTGAGGTGTTTCAATAGAGAGTTGTAGATAGAATACCGATTGTAGTTTACCGAGCTATGGACTCAAAATGGAGTAAATATGTTACACATTTCTCTATCTCTTTTGTTGGTAAAGAATAAGAACTACTATATTCAAAATGGATAACCAACAAGGACCTGTTGCATAGCACATGGAACTCTACTCAATGTTATGTGCCAGCCTGGATGGGAGTAGGGTTTGGGAGAGACCGGATACATGCATATGTATGGCTGAGTCCCTTCTGTGTTCAGTGAAACTACCACAACATTGTTCATCAGCTATACTCCAATACAAAAGAAAAATTTTAAAGTTTGAAAAAGAAAGTAAGAGAAATAAGACCTTAAGGATTTGTTTGTTTTCTTAAATAAGCAGTGATGTTTATTGACCAGAAGGAAGGAAACTTGTATGAGGAGATTAGAGATTTGATGGAATATAGTTTGGATATTAATGTGCTCAAAGGAAGGAAACTTTCAGATGGAGAGTTTAAGACTTTGATGAAATATTGATTTGGAGAAGTCAGGAGACCATAGGATAAAGAACTAAATAGTAAAAATTAACCTTGGTATGGAAAGAGACACTTTATTATTTGAGAAAGAAAGAAAAGATAAAAACATGTGTTGAGCACACAAAGAAATTTAGGAGTAGGTGGAAGAAGATTAAGATAATTAATGGTCAGCCTTGATTTCAGTGAAATGAGGTCATTTATTGGGCCTGCAGATAAATGGTATGAGTAAGCTTTTGGAGACTTCAAAATGTGGGAAAAGTTCTCAGTTGGTAAGGTTTCATAGTAAGTTAATCAAGTATGGTTAAAAGAAAAATTAGCAGAATTCACAGGAGCTGAAATAACATTAATTGATAAATAAAAAGTTTAAAATGTAGCATTTTCCATTATGGTGTAACTATAACTATTGCAAGTCAAGTTGCCTAGAAAACACATTTGCAAATAGGACATTTATCGAGGGACTGCTCTTGGAATCAACACTTGTGGAAGAGAAGGATGCAGGATTGGGCAAAGAGAGCTGTGATGCAATCTCAGCAAAGGCTACCACTAACCCCAGAGGAGAGGTGTCCTGCAGCGCCATCCTGCACTAATGTCAGGGGACCAGACTGCTATAGCCCCATGTTGATCTATTATTCATGCAAGCAGCCTCTAGTTAGAGGATGGGACCTTGGGTAAGATGGCTCTCTTCAACTGGGGGCATTTCAAGAAAGACCTGATGGGCTGGTAGCTGACAACTCTTCTATAGTGGGAGATGTGAGCTGGCAGTCCTGAAGGGACTGGGCTTCACAGTGTCGTGTCCACTTCAGTCTAGTCTTATGATACTTAAATCCACTTTTTAAGTATTTCTTCTGGGAGGAGGTCCTCCAGGAGTATGTTGGACCTATTTCTATGGGGGAAGCTTACAGAGGATAGTTAGCAGAATACACCAAGGTCTGTATTACTTCGGTGGACTTGACCACTGATAGTCATCCATTCTGACTTCTTTATTATAAGTTTCCCTCATCCTCAGCTTGCATCTCTTCTGGTCTAGGTGGCTTATCTGCTGAGCTAGTTGGCCCCTGGTCACTATGCCCTTTTCAGACTATGGGTGTTGCTGTCATCAATTTACCTTCAAATCTGGGCGAAAAAATACTCAGAGATGCCCTAGTGGATTGCCTGGGTGCCAAGTATGTTGCTCTCTGCCTTATCTCGTTGTGATGATCAGGGTCAATTATTCCCGACAGGATGATGATGTTCTTCTTGTATACTGCATCTTTGGCAAATGGATGCCAGTGTTTGGGTACCAACCATAGATTTAAAATTGCTGAGTCTCCTTTGGGAACAAGAGCGGGGCCTCCACATTTAGTTTGAGCAAGGAGGACTTGGCTTCCTTGGTGGTGTAGACAGTAAGGAATCTGCCTGCTATGCAGGAAACCTGGGTTTGATCCCTGGGTCAGCAAGGTCCCCTGAAGAAGGGAATGGCTACCTACTCCAGTATTCCTGTCTGAAGAATTCCGTGAGCTGAGGATTCTGGCAGTCTACAGTCCATGGGGTTGCGAAGGGTTGGACGTGTGTAGACTGAGTAACTAACAAGGAGGAAGCACTTGTTTTTAACAGGGAGGAGTAGGCCACTTCTGCATAGTTGGACTTAGAGAAATCTGTGAATCCTGTATTTATAATACATCAACCTGTCCCATTTCTCAGAGTCCCATTCTTTGCCAGCGGCAGTCTTGACCTTGGCATAGAGGATTGAGAAATTGATTTTCTTTGGAACTTTCTTAGTACTGGGCCTATTTCTCAGTTTTCTCTGTCCTCTAGTTGCAGGACTTAAGATTATGTGCTGCCAAAGAGACCTCCTGACTTTCACATTTAACTGTTTATTTTTCCCCAAAACTTTGGATTCAAAAAAAAATTGAGATATAATTCACATCATAAAATTCACTCTATTAAAGTGTAAAATTCTGTGGTTTTAGTATATCATCAAAGTCATACAGCCACTTCTAATTTCAGAATATTTCCATTACACTAGAAAGAAACCCTGAGCTTATAATAGTCTTCATTTCCTTCTTCTAGCTTCTGGAAAATACTAATCTACTTTGTGTCTCAATGGATTTGTCTCTTCTGGATATTTCATATAAGTTGTAATAAAACGTGTGATTTTTGTGTCTGGTATCTTTTACTTACAATCCTTTTTCAGGGTTTATCCATGTTGAAGCTTGTATTGGTACTTCAATTTTTATGATGAAATAACCCACTCTATGGATATATCATATTTTGTTTATCCTTTTATCAGTTGATGAATATTTGGGTTGATTCCACCTTTTGGATCTTATAAATAATGCTGCTGTGAAAATTCGTGTACACATTTTTTGACATATATTTTTAAGTTGTCTTAGGTGAACACATAGAAGTGCTGTTGATGGACCATCTGGAACTCTAACTTTTTGAGGAACTGCTTTTCAAAGAAGCTGCATAATTTAAGTTCCTATCAACATTGTAGGAGGGTTCCAATTTTTCCACATCAAGATTGACACTTGTTATTGTTTATCTTTTTGACTAATCCTCTACTGGGTGTAAAGTGGTATCTCATCATGGGTTTTAAAAAACTTATTTGATGGTTGGGTCTTAGTTGTGGCATGCAAACTCTTAGTTGCGTCATGCAGCACCTAGTTCTCTGACCAGAGACTGAACCCTGGCCCCCTGTATTGGGAGGGAGGAATCTTAGCCATTGGGCCACTAGGGAGGTGGTTTTTTAAATTTAAATTTTCTTTTTATTGGAGTGCAGTTGCTTTACAATGTTGAGTTTTTGCTATACAGCAAAGTGAATCAGCTTTACATATAGATCTATCCCCTCTCTTGGATTTCCTTCCCATTTATCATTATGGTTTTGAGTTGCATTTCCTTAATGACTTATTGAGTATGTGCTTATTGTCTACATTTTTCTTTGGAAAAATGTCTGTTTAATTTCTTTGCTCATTTTTGCTTGGATTGTTTTTGGATATTAACCCTTTTCAGATATGTGTTTTGTAAATACTTTTCCCACCATCCTGTGGTTTGTCTTTTCAATCTCTTTGCTGTTCAGTTGCTAAGTCATGTCCAACTCTTTGAGACCACTTAACAGTACATTTGATGCACAAAAGCCTTTCATTTTAATTAAGTTCAATTTATCTATTTTTCTTTTGTTGCCTGTGCTTTTGGTTTCATATTTAAGAAATCATTGTCAAATCTGAGGTGACAAAGATTTGCCCCTTTATTTTCTTCTAAGAATTTTATAGTTTTAGTTGTTTATTTATTGAAGTATAGTTGATTTACAACATTGTGTTAGCTCCTGTCATACAGCAAAATGATTCAGTTATATATATATATATACACACACACATATATTTCAGATTCTTTTCTACTATAGATTATTACAATATTGAGTATAGTTCCCTGAGCTGTACAGTAGGTCTTTGTTGATTATCTATTTTTTGTATATCCTAGTGTGTGTGTGTTATTACAAACCTAATTTATACCCCCTTCCTTCCAGTTTGGTGACCATAAATTTGTTTTCTATGTCTGTGAGTTCCTATTCAGTTGTAAAAAGAACAAAGTAATACCATCTGCAGCAACATGGATAGACCTAGAGCTACCATATTAAATGAAGTAGCTAGGCAGAGAAAGACTGAAATGTAAAAACATGATATAAATGAACTTCTCTATAGCCTTAGTCCTTAAAGTTAAGTATTTGATCCATTTTCTGTTAATATTTGTATATTCTATGAGTTAGAGGCTCAACTTTATTATTTTGTATGTGTGTATCCATTGTCCCAACATTACTTACTGAAGAGACTGTTCTTTCTCTGTTGAATGGACTTGGCACTATTGTCTAAAGCTAACTGGCTGTAAAAGTATGAATTTAATCTTCTGGATTCCATTGATTTATGTCTGTCTCTATACCAATACTGCCCTGTCTTGATTACTGTATCTTTGGTAGTAAGTTTGAAATCAGGAAGTATGAGCCCTTCAACTTTATTTCACATATAGCTTTCAGTTAATGATTTATAACCACCAGAGTTTCATTCTTTTTCTCCAGAACATAAATTCCCAGGATCTTCTCTAATTATATTTTTCTTAGAATGTCTATTTCCTCAAATACTCCAAGTCCTGATAAAATGTATCTGCTAATCTATTTCTGTCCACTGGTGTATCATCCTAGTTCACCATGAGTGAAAATAACAGTTACACTGTATATTTTGATTTGGGCTTCCCTGGTGGCTCAGTGTAAAGAACCCACCTGCCAATGCAGGAGACATGGGTCCAATCCTTGGTTCAAAAGATCCCCTGGAGAAGGAAATGGCGACCCACTCCAGTATTCTGGCTTGGGAAGTCCTGTGGATAGAGGAACCTTATGTGCTATAGTCCATGGGGTCGCAAAGAGTCAGAAATGACTTAGCGACTAAACAACTACTTTGATCCAGCTTCCTAGAATCTAGTCCTGTAATATTCTTCTGGCTCCTTCTGCTACATGTTGAGTAGGTAGGGAGTAGGTAGGGGGACCTGGAGTTATCTGAGATCCACCACCAGTGATGGATTTCTCATTGCCAGTCAGCCAGAGAATATTCAAATACCAAAATCTCATTTTCATGTCTGCTTTTTAGAGGGTACTGGTACCAACAAAGCAGATTCTGAGACCGCCGTTAGTGTGCAAGAAACTTACTGGGTCATGTTTTGGGGGCCCAGTATTGGAGAAGGGAAGGAAGAAGTATTGGAGAAGGAATTGGGTTGTGATGCAGTCTTCACGTAGTGTAGTAGTGAAGTCGCTCAGTCGTGTCTGACTCTTCATGACCCCATGGACTGTAGCCTACCAAGCTCCTCTGTCCATGGGATTTTCCAGGCAGTAGTACTGGAGTGGATTGCCATTTCCTTCTCCAGGGGATTTTCCTGACCCAAGGATCGAACCCAGGTCTCCCGCATTGTAGACAGACGCTTTACCGTCTGAGCCACCAGGGGAAGTCCAGCCAACTTCTAGGGGAGCTCAGAAGCTGGGGGAAAGCCCTTCAGAGTTGCCCTGAGTTGGGGTGAGAAGGTCAGTAAAGTTGTGCACAAACTTCTGTTTGTGGATAATGCAGTTGTCTTCAGCTGAAGTCAATGCCTGAAGAGGGCTGAGAGCTGAGGACTCTGCCAGCATCTCTTACAGCCACTAGGGAATAAGCCCTTCAGTCTTGAAAGGGGACCTGAGCACTTATCACAGAGCCCACCACCATCATCAGTCAACCCACAATAAAATTCCAGTGATGTGTTAGAGGTGGTTTCAGGCTTTAGCATCCATTTATTTTCCCATTGATAGGAAAGGGGGTGCTAGAGAGCAGGGAAGTTTTAGGCACTGGAGGAAGTGCAGGACCACATTTTGGGGGCGGAGGGAGTGGTTTGCAGAGAAGGGAAAGATGCTGATGGAGAAGAAATGCCTCTCTGATTCCATGACTGCATCCAGGATTTGCTCTTTATACATATATATTGCATCTGTTCTTGCAAACAGAACTGTGTCTCTGTTCCTGTCCTGCAAATAGGCTAACTTGTACCATCTTTCTAGATTCTGTCTATATGCATTAATATATGATATTTATTTTTCTCTAATTTACTTCACTCTGTTTGACAGACTCTGGGTTCATCCACAGCATTACAAATGACCCAATTTTGTTCCTTTTTATGGCTGAGTGATATTCCATTGTATATATGTGCCACATCTTCTCTACCCATTCATCTGTCAATGGACATCCAGGTTGCTTCCTAGTGACTTTCTTAATATCACATGGCTTATAAGTGGTCAGGAATCTAGATTTTATGACTTCTACTTAGTTTTTCATCTTTCAGATGTTGCCTCCTGTAACTGCAGACTAGGATCAGCACCAATCTTGCCAGCCAGCTCCCTGGGCCTGTTCTTGGCAGCAGTGGTTGATCTGTGTAGACTTCATGTGGAAGTCTTATTTTTCAAAGACCTCAGGTGGCCTAGGTTTAGCAGAGTCAGCTCCAAGATTGGCTGAGGCAAAGCATTCCTGGCATGGAGTCACTGCTAATTCACCAAGTTCTCGCAGACAATTTATAATAAATGTGAGGGGACATCGAACTCAGCCAGCTCACTTCCCATTTTTGTTCATTTCCAGCATGGATATGGAGTTTGGCATCTTGCTGGTTCTTTTTGCTAACTGAATATGTCAGTCTTGATGTGAAAATAGCCTGCATCCTACTGAGTTCGAGGTGGGTTGATGAGGGCTCAACTCAGCAGCTCTGAGGAGGTTGGAGAGTAAGATGAAGGGATCATTAAAGCAAAGAGCATTTATTTAGTGGTGAATATAGCTGGCTTTGTCTGAGCTTTAGAAAATAAGAGTGATGGCTTCTTGAAGTCTAGGTTAACAGAAAGGAGGTGATTTCTCAACATTAAGAGATCAAGGAATTGTTTTGTGGATGTGTAGGCACAGTAGGTGGAGAAGGAAATGACAGTCCACTCTTGCCTGGAAGAGTATTGACGGTATTCTTGCCTGGAAAATCCCATGGACAGAGGAGGCTTGTGGGCTACAGTCCATGGGGTTTCAAAGAGCCCGGCATGACTGAGCATGCCCACATGAAGACAGCAGGAGAGAGACAATGTTGGATGCTTAGGAGTATGGAGGTAAAGCAAAGACCGTGGTCCAGGAGTCCAGTCTCTGGATGCTTGTTCTGATTCTGCTATTTAGGAACACTTAGCTTTGAGTGAAAGTCTTGCTCTCTCTTGGTTTTAGCTTCTCCATATTTAAAATGAGTCTGATGACAGATGATTGGCTTTATTCCTTTGCTTGCCCCAAGAAGCAAATGAAATAATAAATGTAAATGTGTGAAGTTGCATAGACAAAAGACTACATTTCTAGGGATCTCTCATACGATTCTCAAGGCTTTGGGCAAGTCTTGAGACTCTGGGATAGGTATGAAGTGGACAGTAGTTGGGAAGATCATAGATTTGGGAGGTCCTAGTCATCTCAGGAAGATTGGTTTAGAGGAAGGAAACCAGTTTAGTTCCCTTTCTCTAGGTTGTGGAAGTCTTGGCTTGTCTATTCTTTGGAAAGTTCTCTGAAAATTGAGAATCCACTGGCCCCTTATAGGTGGCTGTAGTCTGTTTGGCTCTGTCTCAACTCTCTCGGACAAAACGAAGTTGTCTTGGAGCAACTAAAAGTTCAGGAAATGAGTCAGAATGACTGAACGTAGCTGGTGGTGCAAGATGATGTGGCTCCAACAAAAATATACTCTTTGTGTAGAAATTTAAGGTTTGAGAGAAAGCTCACATTTCTTGTGAGAACTCAGTCAAATAATAATGATATTTTGGAGTGAACATTCTCTACAAATTCCTGCTGTAGATATGCAGATGAGAAGACCATGATGTTTCATGAAAAACGTAGCAGAAGCAGGACTCATCTGCTCTACGGAAGTAACTTTCTGACTCATCCTTCTGTGTCTAGTCTCCTATGTTCCAGTTCATTCTTCACCCTATTGAAATAATTGCCTCTCTAAATCTGCTTGTGCCACATTTCCTGCTTAACTTGCTTTCAAACTAAGGTCTACATTCTTTAATGTAGTAGATGCTAGAATCTAGGGCAGGGATTTCATTTGCCATGTACCTACGTGATCTAGGATAATTTCTAGCATATAGTTAAATGCCCAACACATATATGTTTATAAATGAATAACATTCATGTTTTGGCTTTAATCCGCCTGTGTTCTCTTACTCTGCCTGTTGGGGACAAGTGTTCCCCGAATCAGGTTGCTGATTTCAGTTCCTGTCTTTGAAGTACTTTTCTTGCTGACTGGAGTGATCTCCCTTTGCCCCCGTGTGTCTGAAAAAGTCTGTTGATTCTTGAATATTCAGCTTAATTGTCACCACTTCTTTTAATAACTTCCTGACCTTCATGATCACTCTGTTTCTATTTGACTTTGTTCAGCAATGGTCAAGCTTTGAATGCTGCAGAGCAATTGTTTCTATGTTTGTATGCCTTACAAGGTCTTATTTTGCTCATCCTTGTACTAGTCAAGTTCTTGGGCATAATAGGTGCTTAATTAATATGTGTTGAATGAGCAAATGAATATACTTATGATAAACTGGATAGTTTAATGATTTATGTACCACGTTCTCTTCATGACTTGTAATTCAGGAACTGGAATGGAAGACAGGCCAAACAGTAGGTATACTGTGCTCAAATATTGCTTCTGTTCTCAGGTTCCAAAATGAGAACAAGAAACATGTTTCATTGTCACAGATCTTATGGGCTTAACTGCTAATCCCAAGTTTAAACTCTGGTGCTAATGAGGTTTGTTCTTCTGATGAAATATCCTCTGTCATTTGGGAGAAGACTTTCTTCTGAGGGTACTGACTGCACCACCAGCTCTGGCTCAATATTTCACACATTCCCAAAGTGGACCCATTGAAAGAAAGTAATAATTAAGTACAATGTTTTTACTTCTATTGGAGGAACAGTTTTAAGTATTTGTGTATTGGATGGCAGGACTTTGTGTAACAAACTAGATTATGTACGATAGTGATTCAAATAAAACAGCATGATTTAATGTCAACACAGTACCTAAAACAATAATGTATTTGATAACCATTACATTGCCTTGAAAATGAATTCTTGTTTGGATCTTTATTGGAGAAGGGTAGTTATATTGGTGGTGGTATATGATAAAAACAGAGACATATTTCAAAGTTAAGCAAAGCCCTGAAGAAAGTTTATTTCTCTTGCTGATGTTTCACATTTACTAGTTTAAATAACTCTTAATTGGTTAGAACCTCTTTAATGATAACCAGGACACAGAATTAATTAATGACTTGTTAGCACTGTGAGTGCTAGGGACAAAACAGAATGTTCCTCAGTTGTGTTATCATGTCCATTTTAAGGATCACATATCACGAGTGATGCCTCATGACCATATTTAGATTATCAGGGAATATCTGGAATTAAAGACTCTGTTCTTTACTTTCTTACTTCCTCCCTGGTTAGCCACTTGTTCAGAGTATAGTTAATTATTAGCTCTGTCAAACAGATTGTTCTAAATCTGCTGTTCTACTATTAATTTTCCTCATCTACTCTGTGTCCTTGTATTTGGGTCTGGATTGTATATATGTTGCAAACTCTCCGTGTCAAAGGAACTCATCTGGGTGTTGTTTGATCTACATAAAAATCTTGTGAGCTGAATATTATCCTTCCTATTTTATAGAAGGGAAAATGGGCTAAGAAACATTTGGAGGACCATACTGCTGGGAGGGATTGGGGGCAGGAGGAGAAGGGGAGGACAGAGGATGAGATGGCTGGATGGCATCACTGACTCTATGGACGTGAGTCTGAGTGAACTCTGGGAATTGGTGACGGACAGGGAGGCCTGGCGTGCTGTGAGTCATGGGGTCGCAAAGAGTTGGACACGACTGAGCAACTGAATTGAACTGAACTGAACTGCTAGTATTCATTCATTCACCAAACCTTTAGTGAGCTCAGTGCAAAACACTGAGTTTATAGTTGCCAAAAGGTCTCTGCACTCATGGATGTAAGTTATAGATTTGATTTGAAGACTGATACGAGGGACTTCCCTGGTGCTCCAGTGGTTAAGAATTTGCCTACCAGTGCAGGGGATGAGGGTTTTCTCCCTGGAAGGAAACTAAGATTTCCACATGCCATGGTGCATCACAACTAGAGAAGCCCAAGTGCCACAACAAAGACCCAACGTAGCTGACTGACACATGCCTGAGCGTCCCAGACTATTAAGATCCTTGAAAGCAGAGGCCATATTCAGGGGCTACATCAATATAGTTACTGAAAAGTGAGCGTGTTAGTCTCTCAGTTGTGTCTGACTCTTTTGTGACCCCATGGACTGTAGCTTGCCAGGCTCCTCTGTCCATGCAATTCTCCAGGCAAGAATACTGGAGTGGATTGCCATTCCCTCCTGGAGATCCTCCTGACCCAGGGATCAAACCCTGGTCTCCCACACTGCAGGCAGATTCTTGACCATCTGAGGGAATTGAATGGAATTCTGACAACTAAGATTTATTCTTTATCTTCTGTCCCTTATTTTTCCTTTAGTGGATGTTTGACAAGGTGAATACCTATGTGTGGGTAGACTAAATGGATAGCCAACTCCTAAGCTGAAAGCCTTCAGTGATTTTTCTTTCCCCTACATTCCCACCAGTGGCCACTTAACTGAAGGCACTGTCATTTCTGGCTTTCCCTCTGTGGGTGTGTTAGTTGCTCAGTCGTGGCCGACTCTTTGCAACCTCATGGACTGCAGCCCATCAGGCTTCTTTGTCCATGAGATTTTCCAGACCAGGATATTGGAGTGGGTTGCTATTTCCTTCTCCACGGGATCTTTCTGACCCAGGGATTGAACCCGGGTGTCTTGGACTGCAGACAGATTCTTTACCAACAGAGCTACAAGGGACACCTCTGATTTCCCCTAATAAGCTTCAAATACATATGGTATGGAAAACGCATAATCTGGTAACATTAATATCTTTGTACAAATTAGTTTATTAGGTAAACAGCTTGTTTTGGCTAGAGGGGCCCAGGTCCACCCAGGTCTGAATCACATATTAACAAAGAAGTCCAGGTAGGTTGTTTTGACTGAGGTTTCGTGTTGTCGTTGTTTTTTTTTTTTTCCTTCAAGGGAAGCTGGGTATGCTCTAAGTTACTCATGGCAATCGCAAGGCCTGGGGCAATGGAGGTGAGATGTATTTGAAAGTACAGACCAAGTGCTAAGGAGCTTCAGGTCATCTATGGACTGTGTGTGTGTGTGTGTTTCATAGGTTTGTTTAAAACACAATTCGTATCTGGGAATTGTCATTTGTGACTAAGACAATAGCACTCAAGTAAAACTTGTGTTTTTCTTTGGATTTGGCTGCTGAAAGACTGTACAATTTATGTAGTGCTTCCATGAATGGGAGACTATTATAGTTCTATGGTTAGGTCAGGTCAGCAATGCATTAAAAGGCCAGTGATGTATATTACTCACCATCTGAGAGGAAGCTCTCAATCATGTATTCCATGACAGTAGCTTCAAATCCGTGGTGCCCATCTTTCAGTTAAAGAAGAATTAAGTGAAGAAATGGAACAAATGGTGTTTTATGGATGTTGTTGCTGTAGAGAAGCTGCCAGAGTCGCTTTGTGATCTTAATTTAAAACATATAGAGAAGGGATACTTAGAGGCAGGAAGTAAGTGGTGTTCCACACAGCTAGCTAAACTAAATGAGAATGTGATTCTTAATGACTCTTGAGACAATGCTGAGGACAGAAGAATTATAATATTTTTGAAAAGTGTGTAAATCCAATAAAAGAGAAAAAGATGTTTTCCTGTTTTTGGAGCCACAGGATTTCCAGCTGCATGAAATTTCAGGAAGTGATGTGACTATTCAGTAATACTTTGCAAATTTCCTGGGAAATGATGAAATCATTCTGATGGCATTAAAATGGTTAGTATTTGCCAAATGTTGTTTCTTCCCTCTTTAAACCATGTTAATTTATTTGAAAATGAAAGCAAAATCTTATCAAATATTTTCCATAGGCATTTTTTTCCAGGAATGAAAAAATAATATGAAAATTCAGACCACCAAAGCCAATCAAATACTTGTTGAGTGACTGCTATGTGCCAGGCATGATGGTATTGGGAAAATACAAAGAAACTATTTTTTTTTCCTGATTCATAATGCCTTACATCAGAAAATGAAATGAGCTTTAAAAACTGGTATTGTTGCCTTACAATGTTGTTAGCTTCTGCTATATACAGAAGTGAACCAGCTATATGCATAGATATATCCCTTCTCTCTTGGGCCTCCCCTACCCCACTCCTTATCCCTCCCCTCTAGGTCATTACGGAGCATTGAGCTGAGCTCCTTTTTCTTTACAGCAGCCTCCTACTAGCTATTTTTCACATGGCAATGTGCATGCAGCAATCCCAGTCTCCCAGTTCATCCTACCCCCTGCCCCATGTCTACATGTCTATTCTCCAGAAACGAATGGATTTTTACTTAAAGTGTCAACCCTGGTTGGTAGGTTGTAGATGTTGGAAGAGCAGTACTGAGGTTTCTGAAATCTCATCTGGATTTAGCAAGGAAGAGCTCTGACAGTTTTGTGATGCCTCCCCTGGGTGCAGAGCTCTGAGAGTAGTGGTGTTTGCTTGCCTCCTCTGTTGCCCACAGTTCTTACCATGGCTTCATTATGAATGTGGTACTCAAGAGTTTTTGATTTTTCAAAAATCTGACTCTCAAATCTGTACCTCTCGGTGCATTCTCTTTCTTGGATTGTAGATAATTTCCAACTTTCTGTAGAACATCTCTTCTTAGATGTCTTGTGGGAACTTTTAGACATTGTATCTCAAAACTGACTCTGTTATTTTCCCTTGGCAAAGTGATTAGTTCTGTCATGTTCCCTACTTTCATGGCATCATCTTCATTCCTGTTTCTTAAGCGAGAAATGGAAGATCCCTCCTTGCCTCTTTGCCTTCCCCTTACTCCATTACATCCAGTTCATAAAGAACATTCCATCAATCCAGAGATGAAGGAAAAGTGATGTTGATGAGGTGAGAATTCAGAAGGATCAGGAATTGAAACTACCAAAGAAATTTTTCCAAGTCTTGGAAAAAGATTGATCTTGATTTCTGAGCCTAATTCAACTATTGTGTATTAACTTATTTTCCAAATGCAAGTAAGACTGTTTTATTGATTAGTATTATAGTAATAAGTGGGGACTGATTAGATGTGTAATTTGTTAAAAGAAAAGTGGAGTTTCTTGTCTTAGTGGAACTCTTGGGGTACTTTTAAGTCTCTTAAAAGGGAAAAAGTTGTATCAGTTCAGTTCACTTAGTCATGTCTAAATCTTTGTGACCTCATGAATTGCAGCATGCCAGGCCTCCCTGTCCATCACCAACTCCTGGAGCTTACCCAAACTCATGTCCATTGAGTAGGTGATACCATCCAACCATCTCATCCTCTGTCGTCCCCTTCTTCTCCTGCCTTCAATCTTTCCCATGATCAGGGTTTTTCCAATCAGTCAGCTCTTCATAACAGGTGGCCAAAGTATTGGAGTTTCAACTTCAACATCAGTCCTTTCAATGAACACCCAGGACTGATCTCATTTAGGATGGACTGGTTGGACCTCCTTGCAGTCCAAGGGACTCTCAAGAGTCTTCTCCAACACCAAAGTTCAAAATCATCAATTCTTTGATGCTTAGCTTTCTTTAGAGTCCAACTCTCACATCCATACATGACTACTGGAAAAAACCATAGCCTTGAATAGATGGATCTTTGTTGGCAAAGTAATGTCTCTGCTTTTGAATATGCTATCTAGGTTGGTCATAACTTTCTTTCCAAGGAGTAAGCGTTTTTAATTTCATGGCTGCAATCACCATCTGCAGTGATATTGGAGCCCCCAAAAATAAATTCAGCGACTGTTTCCACTGTTTCTTTATCTATTTGCCATGAAGTGATGGGCCCAGATGCCATGATCTTAGTTTTCTGAATGTTGAGCTTTAAGCCAACTTTTTCACTCTCTTTCAGCTTCATCAAGAGGATCTTTAGTTCTTCTTCACTTTCTGCCACAAAGGTGGTGTCATCTGCATATCGGAGGTTATTGGTATTTCTCCCAGCAGTCGTGATTCCAGCTTGTTCTTCTACAAGCCCAGCATTTCTCATGATGTACTCTGCATTTAAGTTAAATAAGCAAGGTGACAATATACAGCCTTGACGTACTCCTTTTCCTATTTGAAACCAGTCTGTTGTTCCATGTCCAGTTCTAACTGTAACTGTTGCTTCCTGACCTGCATACAGGTTTCTCAGGAGGCAGGCCAGGTGGTCTGGTATTCCCATCCCTTTCAGAATTTTTCACAGTTGATTGTGATCCACACAGTCAAAGGCTTTGGCATAGTCAATAAAGCAGAAATAGATGTTTTTCTGGAAATCTCTTGCTTTTTTTGATGATCCAACGAATGTTGGCAACTTGATCTCTGGTTCCTCTGCCTTTTCTAAAACCAGCTTGAACATCTGGAAGTTCACGGTTCATGTGTTACTGAAACCTGGCTTGGAGAATTTTGAGCATTACTTTACTAGCGTGTGAGATGAGTGCAATTGTGCGGTAGTTTGAGCGTTCTTTGGCATTGCCTTTCTTTGGGGTTGGAATGAAAACTGACCTTTTCCACTTGTGTGGCCACTGCTGAGTTTTCCAAATTTGCTGGCATATTGAGTGCAGCACTTTCACAGCATCATCTTTTAGGATTTGAAATAGCTCAACTGGAATTCCATCACTTCCTCTAGCTTTGTTCGTAGTGATGCTTCCTAAGGCCCACTTGACTTCACATTCCAGGATGTCTGGCTCTAGGTGAGTGTGAGTGATCACACCATCATGATTATCTGGGTCATGAAGATCTCTTTTTGTACAGTTCTTCTGTGTATTCTTGCCATCTCTTCTTAATATCTTCTACTTCTGTTAGGTCCATATTGTTTCTGTCCTTTATTGAGCCCATCTTTGCATGAAATAAATGTTCCTTTGGTATCTCTAATTTTCTTGAAGAGATCTCTAGTCTTTCCCATTCTGTTGTTTTCCTCTATTTCTTTGCACTGATCTCTAAGGAAGGCTTTCGTAGCTCTCCTTGCTATTCTTTGGAATTCTGCATTCAGATGTCTTTCCTTTTCTCCTTTGCTTTTTACATGAAATTTATTTTAAAAATAAGTGAGTTTTCGCTGAGAGCTGCACTTTCATCTACGGAGAGGTGTATGGTTGATATTTCCTTAACTGACTTTTCTTCTGATTCCGTGCGACCCATTATTACAGCAAGCAGGCTGCTCCTGGCCGTCCCTCCTGGAGGACCCAGAGGCCGTCCAGAAGCAGAAGGCAACTCTGCTGCTCTGTTAAGGAGTGGGATCCTTGGAGCCACCATGAAGCATATGCTGAACGTCTCTCTTAGGTGGGGTGCTGACCTTGTTCTCCATCTTCATTAAACTCATCACTCTAATGAAGTCCCTGGAGGGCTTACTGGAGAGCCCATCTCCTGGGAGCTATTGGACCACCAGAGGTCAGCTTCCCAACAAAGAGGTGCCAAGGCCCTTCCAGGCCATCTGTCCAGAGTGGTGTGCTAAGACCTCCCTCCAGCACCTACGACCTTAGAACAGTGTCCAAAATACCTCCAGCTCTACCAGTTTCTGGGCAGGCAATCTCAATGTCAGTGTTATCAGAGAACAAACTGTTACTAGGCCCTCAAAGGGCCTCTTCATCTGGATGCTCCTTGTTCTGGAAAAGGCCTGTTTTATCGCAGATGTGAGTGGGTTGCCTGTGGCTGTGGAATGGAGTGATCTCACTCTCTTCCCCAGTCTGCTGTCAGCTTTGATGTCCTGAGCGGCCTGGCTTTGTCTTCTCTTAGATGAGTACTTGTGCTGCAACTTTGGCTGTTGGGAGATGGCGTTATTTTCAACCCTACTCTCTAAGCATCTGCTAAGAATTCCTTTGGACCTGGGTGTCTTACGGTTAATTTAGTTGGTATTCAGCTTTTCTCTCATGAGAGCTCCTCTGTGTGCAGATAACAGTTAAGAGATGTGAGGGTTGGCTGTAGGAAGGGGAAAGGTGGAGTCTTCTGTGTCGTGTTCTTGTTTTTACATTTTTAAAGTTCTTCCTCCAACTTAGCAAGTCTGTGTGTGGTTATTGGTCTGAAGTGGGCAGGGGAATAAGGCATGGCCAAAAAAAAAAAAGTAAAGTGAAAATAAAGACCAAGGACTTGATCCTATATCAAGTGGGCAGGGGAATGACAGTGCCGGCTTGGGACATGGGCATTTTGGCCATCATGTGGCTTAAGTAAGTTTCTCTAATGAAATAAAGTTGAATGTAAATTTCCAAAAAAAAATCTTGCAGGAAAAAATGATGTTTGTAAATGTCTCTTGAATGTCTCTTTCCTCCTTATTCTGTCATGATTGCCCTAGTTCAGTGTCTGGTTTTCCTCCTAGAGATAAAGTCACTGTCCTCCGGTCTTCCTCATTATTACATTCTACCTCAATCCTGATTAACTTTTATACTACAATCAGCATTGTCTTTCTAAATCTGATCATGTCCTCCTTCTGTGGAAACTCCCTTCTTATATATAACATGCAATGACCTCTCCTCAGCTTAGAAATCTTTCATGGGTGGACCTGGTACTTGGCCCCATCATTTCTCACTCTTACCCAGCCCAGGCATCCCATTGGCCAAACACACTGATGCTCTTGCCATACCTGAGACTTGCCATAGTCCTTCATGACTATATATCTTTGCAAGCTGTGCCTTCTGCCCGGGATGTCCCACTCACACCCCCTCAAAGTTGTATCAATCTTTTTTTTTTTCCTTTGAATATCCTCAGAGTGCTTTGTATATGGCTATCTAGATATAGAATCAAGTCCTTGGTCTTTATTTTCACTTTACTTCTTTTTTTGGCCATGCCTTATGGCATGTGGGAATCTTAGTTCCCCAACCAGGGATAGAACTTGGGCCCTAGCAGTGAAAGTCCTAACATGGGTCCACCTGGGAATTCCCCAGAGGTGGATCATTTCCTATCCTGTTTTTGAGGTGTAGGTCTGGCTGCCAGCATTCTGGAAGCCCAGGGCAGTACCCTTCAGCATGTAGATTTTTAATGTTATCCCTCTGTGACCCCCCTCCACTGTGCTTTTTCAGAGACTTTCAGTTTGCATTTTCCGTGACAGACATTCCGTCTTCCAAGATGCAGGAGTGGTACGTGCTCCAGTCCTCCTACCCACTTTCATAAATACTCTTTGCCTCCAATTCCTGTCTTTTATGGGATTCTGCAGTACAGCTGGTCATTAGTCATATTTGTTCTTCATTTGAACCCACTCAGTGTTTCCAGATCTGATACATTGGTTTTCATCCATTCATTCGCTTCCCATATTTTAAAATTTTGTTAACTTTCACTGGCTGCTGTATTCATTCTATTTCTGTTGTCCTGTGGATCATTCACTTTTTATTTATTAATCATTCTTTTTTAGTCCATTTATATTAGTATTTTCATTTCTTGACTCTTCTGTTTGTTCCGTCTTCCGTGCTTAGTCAGAATCCATGCAGTAGTTGTCTAAGTTTTCTCCTTGGCATATATTTATTTATTTTAAGGGGATATGTGAGCATCAGAGAATAACAGTGACTAATTCATAGCATCTAGTTATTGGGACAAGGAGCTTTTGAAACCCAGGCTTTGGCAAGTCTTTCGAGCACCATCATTCATCACACCCCCACATGTACACTGTTATTCAGTCACACCAACCAACCTGTAGTTTGCTGTTTTGATGTTATTTTCTAAGAACAGTTGTTGGTTTTGTTCTCTGGGTTTGGAATCCTGTTTATCTAGGGTAGACCTCTCACTCTTTTTCTAAAAAGAGATTTTTTTTTTATTTTTGGCTGTGGTGGGTCTTCATTGCTGCATGAGAGCTTTCTCTAGTGGGCACTACTCTTTGATGTGGTTCTTGGGTTTCTCATTGCAGCGACTTCTTTCGTTGTGGAGAACGGGCTCTAGGCACTCGTGGGCTAGTAACAGCATGTGGGTTCAGCAGTTTCAGCTCACAGGCTCTAGAGCGCTGGCTCAGTGGTTGTAGTGCCTGGGCTTAGTTGCTCCTCCGTGTGTGGGATTGTCCCGAACAGGGATTGCTTACATTGCAAGGCTAATTCTTAACCACTAGACCACCAGGAAAGCCCTCTCACTCTTAAATTTTATTTAAGTGCCTTTTATTTTGGAAGCACTTCCCTATCCAATCCCAGAGAATGATTCATACACTCTTTATTTTCCATCTAAATACCTTCGCTGGATTCTTACAATGTCTTCACCTTCTTAATTATAAGAATTATTGGTGTATCATAATATAAGGTCTATATTTACTCTACTGTTATCTTCCTTGCTTGTACTACAAAGTAGCACTCAATACTCATTTGAGTTGACAATGACCTGGAACTGTACTCATAGAAGTGATCTGCTTTCCTTCCTTTGGGAAGTCTCTCTTACCATGGATGCTTTCTTCACAGTTGGCAGCCACTCTATGGAGTCCAGTAATCAGGTAATAATCTACAGAGAGTACACATACATGTGAAATATGTGGTTAATGGGGTCAAGTGCATGATATTCATTGTGGCGCAGGACAGCTTGATGAGCCTTGCAAACACACTTTAGAAAATCTCAAGTCTATATACTGCAAGTGAGAAACATTTGATGTTGAAACAAGTGGCTAATTATTGAGAATGGGTTGATTATTAAAGCAGTAGCCTCTTGCTCATTCTGTTATGTAAATAGGGAACACAGCTAAAAATATACATGAGTGCTCTGAAAAAGCCAGTCCCCAAAAAGGCAATTAGCTTGAACACCTGGAAGCATATTTTACCAGGATATGTATTTACTAATATTTGAGTAACATTGAGTCACAATTTTTAACTTAGGGGTAATGTCACTCATGGGGCTTCCCAGGTGACACAGTGGTCAAGAATCTGCTGGCCAGTGCAGGAGATTCAAGAGACAAGGGTTTGATCCCTGGGTCGGAAAGATCCCCTGGAGAAGGAAATGGCAACCCACTCTAGTATTCTTGCCTGGAAAATTCCATGGACTGAGGAACCTGCTGGGCTACATGGGTCGAAAAGAGTCAGACACGACTGCGTGACTGAGCATACACAATGTCACTCAAATACCCAAAGTAGGGAATGTCTTTAAGGTAGATATTTCTTTAAGCATTTCCCCTTCCCTTCTTTGTCCCCACAACTTCAAGCACATGCTTAAAAACCTTAGATGTATCATTTCAAGGACTCAGGAGGGGAAATAGAGAGGCAACACAGTAAATCATAAGAAGCAGAGGCTCTGGGTTTAGGTTGCCTCACTTTGAGGCCCATCGTCAGTGGTACCAAGTGTATAATCTTCTTTAAGGTCCTGTTTATCTCATTTGTAAAACAGGATTAGGAAGATATATGTTAGTGTTTTTGTAGGATTAAATGAGGTAATACTTATAAATCTCTTACAGAAATGCTTAGTATGTCCTATGCAGCCAATTATTGTTGTTGTTCTCGTATTGCCTTGAGGTTATATATCAGTATTGATCTTTTTTCTAGGTGTTAGATGCTAAATTTTCATTTTTCCCCATAATTCTTCACGTTACTGGTATGACCTCTATTCATACCAGTGACATAAAGAGTTAATGCCAAGATCCTCCATGAGTGCTTTGATGAATTCGTCTTAGTATTTGTAATCTCTACCTCCATTCTAGGCTCCAACTTTTAGCTCTCACTGATGAAAGGGAGTGTCTGAAGGCCAATGAAGGAATGTGTCCTTGGGTCAGTATCCTACTTAATTCCTGTATCGTGTGTGTGTGTGTGTGTGTGTGTGTGTGTGTGTGTGTGTTTAGGGTACACTCTCTGAAATTGAACTTATAGGAATCTCAAACAGAAAAACAGAAGTTATTAATTTGTCAACAAACAGTAATTGTTATTCAAATATCTGAAGTAGTAGTGATGTTGTAAAATCATTCACACATACTCTTTATTAAAACAAAAACTTTATTGGATTTACAATGGGTTTCTGCTGTATATCCAGATGAGTCAGTTTATATATATATACACATACATAAATATATATATATATATATATATATATATATACACGCACACACATACATCCTCATACACACATATATATACACATATATCCACTCTTTTAGATTGTTTTTCCATATAGGCTGTTATAGATTATTGAGATACTGAGTAGAGTTTTTCTGTGTTACACAGTAGGTCCTTATTAGTTATCTATTTTCTGTATATAGTAGCATCCACACATATTCTTCTTTAAAAATTTATTTTTAATTGGAGGAAATTGCTTTACAATATTGTGCTGGTTTCTGCCACCTATCAACATGAATCAAATACTCTTTTTTAAATTTTATTTACTTTGGCTGTGCTGGATCTCCATTGCTGCACATGGGCATTCTCTAGGAGCTACTCTCTAGTTGTGGTGCTCGGGTTTCTCACTAAAGTTGCTTCTCTTGTTGTGGAGCATGGGCTCTAGGGTGTGAGTGCATGGGCTCAGTAACTGTGGTGCATGGGCTTAACTGCTTCCAAGGCATGTAGATTCTTCCCAGAGCAGGGATGGAACCCATGTCCCCTGCACTGGCAGGTGGATTCTTTACCACTGAGCCACCAGGGAAGTCCCACATGTATTCTTGATATGTGGTATGAGATGTCATGGATTTGAGCTGGTATAGTATTTCATATGTAAACAGAGGCTACTCACAGCCTTGAGAATAATTTGTTTTCTTAATCAATATAACCTCTCATCTCCTTTTCACTTAAAGTACACTTTGCTTAGTAATATTGCCTTTCATATATAGTATGAAAGCAAATTTCAACTCTGTCTTGATAAATTATGGTACAGTACAAATTAGTGTATGTATTTCTGCATATGCAAATTATATTATATTTAAAAAGTGATAACCTGTGATTTATCTTTGTGGATGAAAATACTCAGCTGCTATTAAAAAAATTGTATTATACAAAAGATAAGCCATTAAAGCTAATATTACCCAAGGAACCAGGAGATGTCACATCAGTCAGCAGGATCTATAATTATGAATAGACTCATAGAACAAACACTTTAACAGAATAAGTCCATTAAGTAAATGTAACTTCCCTTTGAGAATTTTTTTTCTGAATGAAATGACCAGGTATATTAGGGGAAGTTTAAATACCTCACTAAGACTTTCAAACACTCTTTGGAAATATTTTCAAGCATAACTATCAAATTAGTCACTGTGAACTTGGAAAAACTTGGAAAACATTTTATAATGTAGAGATCCAAAAGTCTACAAGCAATAAATGCTGGAGAGGGTGTGGAGAAAAGGGAACCCTCTTACACTGCTGGTGGGAATGCAAACTAGTGCAGCCACTATGGAGAACAGTGTGGAGATGCCTTAAAAAACTGGAAATAGAACTGCCTTATGACCCAGCAATCCCACTACTGGGCATACACATCAAGGAAACCAGAATTGAAAGAGACACGTGTACCCCAATGTTCATCGCAGCACTGTTTATAATAGCCAGGACATGGAAGCAACCTAGATGTCCATCAGCAGATGAATGGATAAGAAAGCTGTGGTACATATACACAATGGAGTATTACTCAGCCATTAAAAAGAATAAATTTGACTCAGTTCTAATGAGGTGAATGAAACTGGAGCCGATTATACAGAGTGAAGTAAGCCAGAAAGAAAAACACCAACACAGTATACTAATGCATATATATGGAATTTAGAAATACAGTAACGATAACCCTGTATGTGAGACAGCAAAAGAGACACAGATGTGTAGAAGAGTCTTTTGGACTCTGAGGGAGAGGGTGGGATGATTTGGGAGAATGGCATTGAAACATGTATAATATCATATAAGAAACGAATCACCAATCTAGGTTTGATGCAGGATACAGGATGCTTGGGGCTGGTGCACTGGGATGACCCAGAGAGATGGTATGGGGAGGGAGGGGGTAGGGAGGGTTCAGGATTGGGAACTCATGTACACCCACGGCAGATTCATGTTGATGTACGGCAAAACCAATACAGTATTTAAAGTAAAGTAAAATTTAAAAAAAAGATTAATGTAGAGAGAATTGGCTTAGAGGCAGAAGATAAGTAGTAGGGAGATACAGATACTTCTTAAGGAAAAGAATATTAATAGTGTTGTGTGCTAAGGTTTAGAGGAAGGGAGTGAATGGGTGTGTGTACCCAAGAGCAAAGAAACGTAGTTGTTTCCAAAAGCTGACTCAGAAGCTGTTGAGCCAGGTTTCACTGTTGGGAAAGCAGTGCTCAGAGAGCCAGCAACCCCCAGGTACTGCTCTGTGATGATCAGGGATGCTTAGAATCAGTTGTCCGTACTGGGAGGCTCACTCCATGGTCAACAGCCCTTGGAAGTACGTCAGTGTACCAAACAAGAAAATTCATTTTAGCTTAACTCTGCAGGAAAGAAACTTGTTACAACAAAATACATGTGGCCCATCAAAGAATCTACATGTGACCTAGGGAGGCTGGTTCAGCCACTGCACAACCAGAAACGGTACTCAGGCCAGACCTTGGTGGCTACCCCAGCAAAGACACCTAATTTTTCTCCACCTGCTGTGAGTGTCACATTTTATTCTGGACATTGCAGCTTCGAAGGATGATACTGGACCGAGTCCCAGAAGTTTTAGGTTTTCTCACCCTGAAAACCCAGATACTTCTGCTGCCATGCTTACAGAAAGATGCATGTTACATCTGTGTCTGTTTTCTCACATCACCGGCTTCCCAGACTAAAGCCTTGTGTGGGTGCATTGCATGACTTTACCCCGGTGCAAGTAGAGACAACAGTCAGTATGTGTGAGAATGTTCAAAAGAGTGTTCATATGCATGCTGGATTACCACAGACAAGACAAATATTCACCATACCTCCAGAAGTGGTAGTTAGATGGTATAAGAGAGGAGTGAGTGTTACCAGCTTTGTGTTCTAATCATTTAATTAATTTAACTTAATATCAATCATTTAATTAATATAGTCATGTAATATTTAATTGATATCAATAATTTAATTAAATGCTATTTGCATTAATAATACAGTATTAATAAAATGTTGTAGTATGAATACTTGCTCTGTATTTTAGGTTAGATCTACAGTGCTGTGGATGGAAAAAGCATATATCAAGGCTAGAAAAATGGTGGGAGGGACTTCCCTGGTGGTTCAGTGGTTAAGACTTGCCTTCTAAGTCGGGGGCAGGTCCAATCCCACATGCCTTGTGGCCAAAAAAATCGAAGCATAAAACAGAATCAATATTGTAACAAATTCAATAAAAATTTAAAAAATGGTCCACGTCAGAAAAATCTTAATAAAATGGTTAGTCACTCAACCCTAAAATCTCAATATATTAGAATGAAAGAATACTTTGATGGTCATTAAAAAATGAATATGAACACATAGTTTATAGTAATGAGCTTGCTGCCCTTATTTAGATAAACTTGACTTTTTTTCCTTTACTTTTTGTTGAACTATGTACATAATGTTACCATGCCAATTGTAATACCTTATTCCATTTTTTTCCCTCACATATCTGTCTCTAATTTGTTTTGTATAGGGTCTAGTACTGGCACATGGGAAGAAATGAAAATGTCTAAAGTAATGGTATCACAGTGCAAACAGGGATGTCTGGGGGTATGCTCATCACTTTTTAAGACATACTGTGATTCAGCTGGTAAAGAATCTGCCTGCAGTGCAGAAGATCTGGGTTCAGTCCCTTGGTTGGGAAGATCCCCTGACTCCCCATAGACAGAGGAGCCTGGCGAGCTCCAGTCTATGGGGTCAAAAGAGTCAGACATGACTCAACAACTAAGCACATGAGTATCAGTAGTGTTTTTTCCAAAGGTTCATTTTGGTTTTATGATCACCGAGAAACACAGATGAGGCCATGAAGTGGCCATGGACAGGACCAAAGCAAAGTGAAGGCAAGTGCCCTGTACGACAGTTAGGATTTGTGTGAGGGAGAGATGGGCATGTGTGGATCAGCTGAGAGACACTCATTCCTTCGCTTTGTTTTGCCTTTGATTGGATGACTGGTGGAACAGTTATTTACATAAGAGCAGGGTAAAGTTGCCAGTATCCACTGGATAATCGAAAAAGCAAGAGAGTTCCAGAAAAACATCTATTTCTGCTTTATTGACTATGCCAAAGCCTTTGACTGTGTGGATCACAATAAACTATGGAAAATTCTGAAAGAGATGGGAATACCAGACCACCTGACCTGCCTTCTTGAGAAAACCTGTATGCAGGTCAAGAAGCAACAGTTAGAACTGGACATGGAACAACAGACTGGTTCCAAATAGGAAAAGGAGTACATCAAGGCTGTATATTGTCACCCTGCTTATTTAACTTATATGCAGAGTACATCATAAGAAACGCTGGGCTGGAAGAAGCACAAGCTGGAATCAAGATTGCTGGGAGAAATATCAATAACCTCAGATATGCAGATGACATCACCTTTATGGCAGAAAGTGAAGAGGAACTAAAAAGCCTCTTGATGAAAGTGAAAGAGGAGAATGAAAAGTTGACTTTAAGCCCAGCATTCAGAAAACTAAAATCAAGGCATCTGGTCCCATCACTTCATGGCAAATAGATGGGGAAAAAAGTGGCTGACTTTATTTTTGGGGGCTCCAAAATCACTGCAGATGGTGATTGCAGCCATGATATGAAAAGGCGCTTACTCCTTGGAAGAAAAGTTATGACCAACCTAGATAGCATATTCAAAAGCAGAGACATTACTTTGCCAACAAAGGACCTGTGGTTTTTCCAGTAGTCATGTATGGATGTGAGAATTGGACTATAAAGAAAGCTGAGCACCAAAGAATTGATGCTTTTGAACTGTAGTGTTGGAGAAGACTCTTGCGAGTCCCTTGGACTGCAAGGAGATCCAACCAGTCCATTCTGAAGGAGATCAGTCCTGAATGTTCATTGGAAGGCCTGATATTGAAGCTGAACTTCAATATTTTGGCCACCTGATGCAAAAGAGCTGACTCATTTGAAAAGACCCTGATGTTGGGAAAGATTGAGGGCAGGAGGAGAAGGGGATGACAGAGGATGAGATGGTTGGATGGCATCACCGACTCAATGAACATGAGTTTGGGTAAACTCTGGGAATTGGAGATGGACAGGGAGGCCTGGTGTACTGTGATTCATGGGGTTGCAAAGAGTCGGACATGACTGAGTGACTGAACTCAACTGAGGGTAAAGTTCACATGATCACCTCAACTACTTTTGGAGAGAATTTTGTTTATACTCTTTCTGAGAATGCAGTTGAACACTTTACATTTAACATTTTCAATTTGAAGTAAAAAGAAAGTACGTTTCACATGATGTACTGTGCATATAAGTTAAATAAAGAGAGTGACAATATACAGCCTTGATGTAGTCCTTTTCTTGTTTGGAACCAGTCTGTCGTTCCACGTCCAGTTCTAACTGTTGCTTCCTGACCTACATACAGGTTTCGCAAGAGGCAGGTCAGGTGGTCTGGTATTCCTATCTCTCAGAATTTTCCATAGTTTATTGTGATCCGCACAGTCAAAGGCTTTGGCATAGTCAATGAAGCAGAAACAGATGTTTTTCTGGAACTCTCTTGCTTTTTCCATGATCCATGATAGACCTATTATCATGTTATATTATATATATATATTATACTATTATATCAGTATTAGATGGTAACGATAAACCTAATTACCATCTCATACTGCATGAAGTTGTACTATTATTGACTGTATTCCCTGTGCTGTACATTATATCCCTGTAAGTTATTAATTTTGAAACTGTTAATTTGTATCCCTTCATCTTTCTCACTATTATACCGATCCTCTCCCCTCTACTCCCCTATGGCAACCAGCAGTTTTTTCTCTATGAGCCTGTTTCTGTTTTGTTTTTGTTCATTTGTTTTTTAGATTCCACGTATAAATGAAATCATATGGTATTTGCCTATTTCTGTTTGACTTACTTCACTGACTATAATACCTTCTAGATCCATGAATATTGTTGCAAGTGGCAAGATTTCATTCTTATTATGGCTGAATAATACTCCATTGTGTATAATATACCACAGTCCTCTTTATCCGTTCATGGATACTTTGTTCACATATCTTGGCTATTGTAAATAATGCTGCAATGAACATAAAGATTCATATCTTTTCAAATTAGTGTTTTTGTTTTTTTCTGGATGCATACCCAGAAGTGGAATTGCTGGATTGTTTGGAGGTTCTGTTTTTAGTTTTTTGAGGAACCTCCATACTGTTTTCCATAATGAATATAGCAATTTGTATTCCCACCCGATAGTGTACTATGGTTCCATTTTCTACATATCCTCACAAACACTTATTTGTTGTCTTTTTGATAATAGCCATTTTAACAGATGTGAGGTGATGTCTCATGATTTTGATTCACTTTTCCCTGATTATGAGTGATGCTGAGATCTTCTCATGTGTCTTTTGGCCAGCTAAATGTCTTCTTTGGAAAAATGCCTACCTATTCGATCACATTGTTGTTTTTTGTTGTATGAGTTTTTTGTATATTTTGAATATTAGCCATTTATCAGGTGTATTATTTGGAAATATCTTCCCCATCCAGTAGGCTACCTTTTAATTTTCTTGATAGTTTCCTTCAATGTGTAAAAGCTTTTAATTCAATGTAATCCCATTTGTTAATTTTTGCTTTTGTTTCCCTTGCCCGAGGAACCACATCCAAAAAGAATATCACTAAGACCAATGTCAAAGAGTGTACTGCCTGTGTTTACTTCTAGGAGTTTTATGGCTTGAAGTCTTACATAAGTTTTTAACCCTTTTTAGTTTATTTTTATATATGGTTTGAGAAAGTCATCCCATTTCATGCTTTTGCATGTGACTGTCCAGTTCTCCCAACACCATTTATTGAAGAGGCTGTTATTTACTTAACACACTTTATTTTTTAAGATTGAAATACATTTTATTGTAATAACATTTTCCACTTATGATGTAGTTTTATTTCTTTTTTTAAAATACTTTATTCTACATTACAATACTGTATTTGTTTTGCCATACATTGACATGACATGATCTCCCAATGCCGAAGCCCCTCCCACGTCACACCCCATATCATCTCCCTGGATCATCCCGTGCACTAGCCCCAAGCATCCTGTATCCTGTATTGAACATAGACTGGCACTTCTTTTCTTACATGATAGTATACATGTTTCAATGCCATACTCCCAAATCATCCCACCCTCTCCCTCTCCCTCAGAGTCCAAAAGTCCGTTCTATACCTCTGTGTCTCTTTTGTTGTCTCACATAGAGGGTCATAATTACTATCTTTCTAAATTCCATATATATGTGTCAGTATACTGTATTGGTGTTTTTCTTTCTGGCTTACTTCACTCTGTATAATCGGCTCCAATTTCATCTATCTCATTAGAACTGAGTCAAATTTATTCTTTTTAATGGCTGAGTAATACTCCATTGTGTATATGTACCACAGCTTTCTTATCCATTCTTCTGCTGATGGACATCTAGGTTGTTTCCATGTCCTGGCTATTATAAACAGTGCTGCAATGAACATTGGGGTACATGTGTCTCTTTCAATTCTGGTTTCCTCAGTGTGTATGCCCAGCAGGGGATTGCTGGGTCATAAGGCAGTTCTATTTGCAATTTTTTAAGGCATCTCCACACTGTTTTCCATAGTGGCTGTACTAGTTTGCATTCCCACCAACAGTGTAAGAGGGTTCCCTTTTCTCCACATCCTCTCCAGCATTTATTGCTTGTAGACTTTGGGATCGCAGCCATTCTGACTGGTGTGAAATGGTACCTCATTGTGGTCTTGATTTGCATTTCTCTGATAATGAGTGATGTTGAGCATCTTTTCATGTGTTTGTTAGTCATCCGTATGTCTTCTTTGGAGAAATGCCTATTTAGTTCTTTGGCCCATTTTTTGATTGGATCATTTATTTTTCTGGACTTGAGCTGCATAAGTTGCTTATATATCTTTGAGATTAGTTGTTCGTCAGTTGTTTCATTTGCTATAGTTTTCTCCCATTCAGAAGGCTGTCTTTTCACCTTGCTTATAGTTTCCTTTGTTGTGCAGAAGCTTTTAATTTTAATTGGATCCTATTTGTTTATTTTTGCTTTTATTTCCATTATACTGGGAGTTGGATCATAGAGGATCCTGCTGTGATTTATGTCAGAGAGTGTTTTGCCTATGTTTTCCTCTAGGAGTTTTATAGTTTCTGGTCTTACATTTAGATCTTCAATCCATTTTGAGTTTATTTTTGTGTATGGTGTTAGAAAGAGGTCTAGTTTCATTCTTTTACAAGTGGTTGACCAGTTTTCCCAGCACCACCTGTTAAAGAGACTGTCTTTATTCCATTGTATATTCTTGCCTCCTTTGTCGAAGATAAGGTGTCCGTAGGTGTGTGGATTTATCTCAGGGCTTTCTATTTTGTTCCATTGATCTATATTTCTGTCTTTGTGCCAGTACCATACTGTCTTAATGACTGTGGCTTTGTAGTAGAGCCTGAAGTCAGGCAAGTTGATTCCTCCAGTTCCATTCTTCTTTCTCAAGATTGCTTTTGCTATTCGAAGTTTTTTGTATTTCCATACAAATCTTGAGATTATTTGTTCTAGTTCTGTGAAAAATACTGCTGGTAGCTTGATAGGAATTGCATTGAATCTGTAGATTGCTTTGGGTAGTATACTCATTTTCACTATATTGACTCTTCCGACCCATGAACGTGGTATATTTCTCCATCTATTAGTGTCCTCTTTGATTTCTTTCATCAGTGTTTTATAGTTTTTGATATATAGGTCTTTAGTTTCTTTAGGTAGGTATATTCCTAAGTATTTTATTCTTTTCGTTGCAATGGTGAATGGAACTGTTTCCTTAACTTCTTTTCTACTTTCTCATTATTAGTGTATAGGAATGCAAGGGATTTCTGAGTGTTGATTTTATATCCTGCAACTTTACTATATTCATTGATTAGCTCTAGTAGTTTTCTGGTCGAGTCTTTAGGATTTTCTATGTAGAGGATCATGTCATCTGCAAACAGTGAGAGCTTTACTTCTTCTTTTCCAATTTGGATTCCTTTTATTTCTTTTTCTGCTCTAATTGCTGTGGCCAAAACTTCCAGAACTATATTGAATAGTAGTGGTGAAAGTGGGCACCCTTGTCTTGTTCCTGACTTTAGGGGAAATGCTTTCAATTTTTCACCATTGAGGATAATGTTAGCTGTGGGTTTGTCATATATAGCTTTTATTATGTTGAAGCACGTTCCTTCTATTCCTGCTTTCTGGAGAGTTTTTATCATAAATGGATGTTGAATTTTGTCAAAGGCCTTCTCTCCATCTATTGAGATAATCATATGATTTTTATTTTTCAATTTGTTCATGTGGTGAATTACATTGATTGACTTGCCGATATTGAAGAATCCTTGCATCCCTGGGATAAAGCCCACTTGGTCATGGTGTATGATCTTTTTAATGTGTTGCTGGATTCTTATTGCTAGGATTTTGTTAAGAATTTTTGCATCTATGTTCATCAGTGATACTGGCCTGTAGTTTTCTTTTTCTGTGGTGTCTTTGTCAGGTGTTGGTATTAGGGTGATGGTGGCCTCATAGAATGAGTTTGGAAGTTTACCTTCCTCTGCAATTTTCTGGAGTAGTTTCAGTAAGATAGGTGTTAGCTCTTCTTGAAATTTTTGGTAGAATTCAGCTGTGAAGCCATCTGGACCTGGGCTTTTGTTTGTAAAAGATTTCTGATTACACTTTCAATTTCCATGCTTGTGATGGGTCTGTTAAGATTTTCTATTTCTTCCTGGTTCAGTTTTGGAAAGTTGTACTTTTCTAAGAATTTGTCCATTTCTTCCAAGTTGTCCGTTTTATTGGCATATAATTGCTGATAGTAGTCTCTTATGATTCTTTGTATTTCTGTGTTGTCTGTCGTGATCTCTCCATTTTCATTTCTAATTTTATTGATTTGATTTTTTTCTCTTTGTTTCTTGATGAGTCTGGCTAGTGGTTTGTCAATTTTATTTATCCTTTCAAAGAACCAGCTTTTTGCTTTGTTGATTTTTGCTATGGTCTCTTTTGTTTCTTTTGCATTTATTTCTGCCCTAATTTTTAGGATTTCTTTCCTTCTACTAACTCTGGGGTTCTCTATTTCTTCCTTTTCTAGTTGCTTTAGATGTAGAGTTAGGTTATTTATTTGACTTTTTCTTGTTTCTTGAGGTATGCCTGTATTGCTATGAACTTTCCTCTTAGTGCTGCTTTTATAGTGTCTCACAGGTTTTGTGTAGTTGTGTTTTCATTTTCATTCGTTTCTATGCATATTTTGATTTCTTTTTTGATTTCTTCTGTGATTTGTTGATTATTCAGAAGGGTGTTGTTCAGCCTCCAAATGTTGGAATTTTTAATAGTTTTTCTCCTGTAATTGAGATCTAACCTTAGTGCATTATGGTCAGAGAAGATACTTGGAATGATTTCAATTTTTAAAATTTATCAAGGTCCCAATGTTCATTGCAGCACTGTTTATAATAGCCAGGACATGGAAACAACCTAGATGTCCATCAGCAGATGAATGGATAAGAAAGCTGTGGTACATATACACAATGGAATACTACTCAGCCCTTAAAAAGAATAAATTTGACTCAGTTCTAATGAGATGGATGAAATTGGAACCGATTATACAGAGTGAAGTAAGCCAGAAAGAAAAACACCAATACAGTATACTGACACATATATATGGAATTTAGAAGATAGTAATGATGACCCTATATGTGAGACAACAAAAGATACACAGAGGTATAGAACGGACTTTTGGACACTGAAGGAGAGGGAAAGGGTGGGATGGTTTGGGAGAATGGCAATGAAACATGTATACTTTCTTGTAAGAAACGGAGCACCAGTCTATGTTCAATGCAGGATGCAGGATGCATGGGGCTGGTGCACAGGATGATTCAGGGAGATGATATGGGGTGGGAGGTGGGAGGGGGCTTCAGCATTGGGAGATTGTGTTCACCTGTGGCTGATTCATGTCAATGTATGGCAAAACAAATACAGTATTGTAAATAAATAAATAAATAAACGAAAAAGAATAAATTTATCAAGGTTAGATTTATGGCCCAGGATGTGATCTATCCTGGAAAAGGTTCCGTGTGCACTTGAGGAAAAGGTGAAGTTCATTGTTTTGGGGTGAAATGTCCTATAGATATCAATTAGGTCTAACTGTTCTATTGTATTGTTTAAAGTTTGCGTTTCTTTGTTACTTTTCTGTTTAGCTGGTCTGTCCATAGGTGTGAGTGGGGTATTAAAGCCTCCCACTATTATTGTGTTATTATTAATTTCCCCTTTCATGTTTGTTAGCATTTGTCTTACATATTGCGGCGCTCCTATGTTGGGTGCATATATATTTATAATTGTTATATCTTCTTCTTGGATTGATCCTTTAATCATTATGTAGTGGCCTTCTTTGTCCCTTTTCACAGCCTTTGTTTTAAAGTCTATTTTATCGGATATGAGTATTGCTACTCCTGCTTTCTTTTGGTCTTTATTTGCATGGAATATCTTTTTCCAGCCCTTCACTTTCAGTCTGTATGTGTCCGTTGTTTTGAGGTGGGTCTCTTGTAAGCAGCATATAGGGATCTTGTTTTTTGTATCCATTCAGCCAGTCTTTGCCTTTTGGTTGGGGCATTCAACCCATTTACATTTAAGGTAATTATTGATATGTATGCTCCTGTTGCCATTTACTTTATTGTTTTGGGTTCAGGTTTATACACCCTTTTGAACACACTCTTTTCCTAAAGAGAGTGTATATTTGTGCCCCCTTTGGAGTAATTTGTAGCCTCACATGTAACTGACCAAATACATGTGGATTATCTTCTGGGCTTTACATTCTGTTTGTTTGATATATGTGTTTGTTTTTATGGCCTTATCATAATGTTTTGAGGACTATAGCCTTGTAGTATAGTTTGAAATTAGGGCGTGTGCTACCTCTAGTTTTGTTCTTCTTTCTCAAGATTCTTTTTGCTGTTCAGAGGCTTTTGTGTCTCTATATAAATTTCAGAATGATTTATACTAGATGTGTGAAAAATGACATTGGTATTTTGATAGAGATTACACCAAACCTGTAGATTGCCTTGAGTAGTTATGGTCACTTTAACAAATGACCATGATTCTTCCAATTCATGGACGTGATATATCTTTCCATTTGTTTGTGTTGTCTTCAATTTATTTTTATCAATGTCTTACAGTTTTCCAAGTATTGGTCTTTTACTTAAGTACTTAGATTTATTCCTAGTTATTTTATGCTTTTTGATTTATGGCATAATGCTTTATGCCATTGTAAATGGGATATTTAAAAATTTCTCTTTCTGATAGTTCAGTATTAGTGTATAGAAAGGCAACAGATTTCTGTATTAACCTTGTATCTTATGATGTCATTGAATTCATTCATTCTAAAAGTTTTCTGGTGGTCTTTTGGTGACATTTTCACATATACTGTCCTGTCATCTGCAATGTGACAATTTTACTTAATCCTTTATAATTTGAGTTCCTTTTATTTCTTATCTTATTGCTATGGCTAGGACATCCAATTTTGTGTTGAGTGTAATGGTGAGAATGAATTCTTGAGAAGAATTCTTATCTTGATCGTCATCTTAGAAGAAATGCTTTTAGCTTCTCAGCATTGAGTATGATGTTGGTGTAGGTTTGTCTTCTCTGGCCTTTCTTTTTTATATTCTATTTCAAAATAAATATCTCTAAAGTGATACATGTAACCTTTCTTATGCTATATCCTCTTCGACTTTGAGTGTTTTTTTTTTATCATAAATGGATGTAGTGTCTTTTATATGTCATTAATGTCTATGTATTTGCTAAATATGCTTATTCACAAACACTAACTTAATTAGGATCATACCTAATAAACTCTTTTTATATCAAAATATACTAAAAGCATATATAAATGTTTCAAAATATGCCCAAAGCGTATTCCCATCTCACATGCTATTTTTTGAAGTATAATTTTTTCCTGGTGCTACAGCGTCCCATTTTAATGAGAGATAGAAATTCATTTTATCAATTTAGTGTAGGTGGACATTTATGTTTTTTTCTCAATTTGTTATTAACTTTCATTAAACAACCTTATAAATAATTCATTGTTCATCCTAGAAACAGGATTGGTGGATAGAAAGGTATGGATATTTTTATATTTTAAAAGCTATGGCTATCTATATATCTATATAGATGATATATCATCTATATCTATATTACTTTACTTTTTGCCACCAGCTGCTTATGTGAGTAGGGTGATTTCCTTACACTCTCATTAATTAAATTCTCAGCTAGACTGGTGAATTACAAAAATTCTTTGACTTTTAATTTATTGGCCACAGATATTTTTATTTTTTACCATTTTGATGAATTATTCTTTCACATTGTTTCCAAAATGCTAATTTCTGGGCTCAGGGTTAGAAGTGAGTTCCAGCCTTGATTCTGCTAATAACTAACTATGGGAAGTTGATAAAATTTAACTTTTAGGACCTCTCTTTAAAAATCTAGATTGTCTCAAATATATTTTGGTACTGATATCAGTTTGATATATTCAAAAAGAAAATTTGATTGTGTGATGCCATTATTTTCACTTGGGAGTAGCATCCCTCAGTCTAGAGGGAAATGTCATTTCTTGCTTTGTGGAGGCAGGGCCAACTTTTTGACTGATAGGTGAATTTCATCAGGAGAGAGTGTAATAGTTTTAGCAGATCCTTGTGTAAGCCTATAGTTTATGGTTTAGTGTTTACTAGTATATTACTGACAAGCTCTCCTGGATTTTTAGTCTTAATTATGGTTAACATTTTTCGAGTGGAGAAACTCAGTAGGTATTTTCCAGTTATGAAAGATTGAGTGATCTCAAGTGATCGGTAAAATGATCTGCCCATCTCAAAGGGTGTTTTGAAAAACAAATGAAATAATATATAGGAAAATATTATGGAATGAATCTTTATTAAATATATTAAAACATATTTAATGATTACATTATGGAATGTAATGCAAATGTAAACTGTTCTTGGTTCGAATATTGTCGTAGTTAATTTGTGGTAGTTTTCAATGCTGAGTGAATATGAGAAGTGGCGTGTTCTACATAAACTAATCTCTTCCAGGTTGACTGTTGCCATGAGCTTGGTATAAACTCATATTACTGGTTTCTTGCGTGCTTGTGGATGTGGTTTCAGAGCGCTGTCACTGGTTCTTCGGCAAGGTTAGTGAAAGCATACACACTGACCTAAAGACGTCATGAGAACTAGAAGTAGCAGTATGTGAGCTACAGACAACTGCATCCTTTCATCCTGGTGCCAGTGATGAAAAAGGAGGGAAAATATGTCACCAGAAAATACCAACTAGAATGACTCATTGATCCTGAGATAGTTTTAATTTAAAAGGCAGGCGGTGAGCGATGTACAATGTGGCTTATGCTTATTCATGCTCATACACAGAGGAAACAACACAAGATGTATTACCATCTTTCAACAGAAGAACAGCAAATATGTTGTTTTTTTCCCATATAGATTTTGTCTATGCCTAAGCCTAAATTCATTTAAAGTATACTAGTTACTTGATTTAATATTTTAATAATTGACTTTTCCAAACAACCTCACAGCATGGCATCATAAGAAAATAAGAATTTTAATGCCAAGAATGCAGAGAAGGCAATAGCAACCCACTCCAGTACTCTTGCCTGGAAAATCCCAAGGATGGAGGAGCCTGGTGGGCTGCAGTCCATAGGGTCACGAAGAGTTGGACATGACTGAACGACTTCACTTTCACTTTTCACTTTCATGCACTGGAGAAGGCAATGGCAACCCACTCCAGTGTTCTTGCCTGGAGAATCCCAGGGACAGGGGAGCCTGGTGGGCTGCTGTCTATGGGGCTGCACAGAGTTGGACACGACTGAAGTGACTTAGCAGCAGCAGCAGTGCCAAGAATGAGTGAATCGTTATGGGATTATACTGGCAATATGAGTAAGGCAGAAAATTAATAATAAGCTAAGGAGAATTCCATGGACAGTTCATGGGCTATAGTTCATGGGACTGCAAAGAGTCAGACATGACTAAGCGACTCACACACACACACAAGGACCCTTAAGAGCTGTGTTAGTCCATCATTTGGCTTCTTGTTGATACTGAATATCATATATTTCAAGTACTTTTTTTCTAGTTAAATGCTTTCTGCATAGGAAGTTTTATGTACTTTTTGAATAAAGAGTATTCTAGTTGCCTTTTACACTCCTTAGTGATTTTAGGATTGTGCCAATCAGTTATCCAGTATTTCAGGCAATCAAATATATTTTCCTGGCCTCATCTCAGGCTTAGTGCCAAGTTATTTGTTGAATTATTTTTTTAAATACGAAATAGTCTCCCAGAAGCTCCGTTGCTGTGGGGGCAGGTGGGGGGAGTGTCTGCTTAAAAGAAAATCTTTGCTGAAGGAGGTTTTGGGAGGGATTGAGCAGAATGAGTGTAGTTGGTGGCCCAGATGTTACCATCACGGCACCTCATAAAGGACAGAGCCAGGATGTATTTTGGCCTGACCTTCACCTGCCCACTGACGTCAGTGTGGAGGAGTGAAGTGATGGTTATATCAGTTGTATGACTTTTCAACTTAACTGTGTTCTTTCTTAACTGAACTCCATTAACAGAGCTGCCCCTCAGTTTGCTGCTGTCAAACAGGAACCTTTTAACAATTCTGACGGTATTTCTCACTCTTATAAACAGTCCAAATATTCTACTTTTTTAAGAAAGCTTTTAAAAGAAAGACATTGTCTGCTTACACTTTGACCTCACAGGTTTATAGCTTTTTGATATGGTAAATATTGTAAGATATAATTAAGTACTTCATTTCAGAGAGTAACACTTGGGTACATTCATACAGCTTGTATTTTTGGACATTAGATCACATGATTTTTCTGTTTAGGCTCTTTACATTAAGCTAGTGGAGAGCTCAGTGTTTATATAAGGCAAGGTGAAGACTCAAGTTTTAGGAGTTATCTGTGGAGTTAACTTTATTGGTTAGAAAGAGAGTATTATACAGTTTACGCCAGCAGATGGCACTCTTACCTTGATGCTTTTATAGAGAGCTGCTTGGGCTGGTGGTGACTTTGCTCAGCCAGATCTCAGAAACTGTTGAGGACTGCATTTCCCTGTTTTAATTTGAACACAGTTTTATAGCAAAGCAATAAAGTTATTTTTACTGTTATAGAGAAAAGCAGATGAACGGACAAAACCACTTCTATAGATAGGCTGTTCAATTATTTGTTAGCATGTGAAACTGTTAAGATCCATATGGATGAAAAATGCACTTCCTCCAAATGCAAGTTCTATATTGTATCAGTGTCTTTTCTTCCTTTTATTTATAGCTCAGAATCTTAATCTGATAAATTCAGCTGGGTGGACAATAGAATGAGAACAATGCCCCTCTTTTCCTTTGTTTTGGGAATTTCATATGATCTTGGAGTCGTAGAATTTTAGTGCTTCAAGCAACCTTAAAGAGCTCCTCTAGTTGAACAAACTTATAGCTGGAGAAACCATGACCCACAGAGGTTAAACAATTTGTCCAATCTGAGGGTAGAAACACCTGCTTTCACTTAAAAGCAGAAAATGGGCCTCTTTAAATAGCCTAAGGTAAGGTAAAGTAAAGTTGCTCAGTCGTGTCCGACTCTTTGCGACCCCGTGGACTGTAACCTACTAGGCTTCTCCATCCATGGGTTTCTCCAGGCAAGAATACTGGAGTGGATTGCCATTTCCTTCTCCAGGGGATCTTCCCAACCCAGGGATCGAACCCCGGTCTCCTGCATTGGAGGCAGACGCTTTAACCTCTGAGCCACCAGGAAAGCCCTAATACTCTCTAATTTCATATTCCTCTTACTGTTCTCTGATGGCCTAGAAAGCAGGAAGCTTTGGACACTTGACCTTTGGTAGAGATTGGTTCATTCACCATGATTTGCCTGCCTTCAAAAAATTTGCACAGAGCAGTTAAAATTCCAAAAGTGCATCTCAGAGATAGTTAAGTGTTCAAATGAGGCCAAAAGGAGTATGTCAGGAGCAACAGTTTTTCCTATGGAAATTACTAATTTAAGGAGGGCCATGTGCATCCTTAATCAAATTTAACTGCGAGGGGAAATCCCTAGACCTTGGGTGACTATGTGCCACAGGTATAAGGTGTGAAAACTCTGAGTCAACTAAGTAAACTTAACTTCACAAATAGTTGCTTCCTTTGCTGTAGAAAGATTTGTAGAGCCAGGGAACAAACATTCATAGAAAGAGTATGGGATTAGCAGGGTAAAGTTTCCAGTTAGCTTATAGCAACAGGGAACTGGAAAGCCTTTCCTGCTACAGCATGATGCTGAGAGGCTGAGAGGCAAAAAGCATCTCATTTTATTGTTCTGAATCAGCTTAAATATGGATGGCACTGCCTGGCTAGCAGATCGTCCACACTCAAGTTGGTCCCCTTTCACCCCCTCCCCCACTCCCTTCCCTGTGTCTCACTCAGAACAGTGGGAAGAGCCAAGGGGGCTGAAAAAACACCAGGAATATTGGACAGAGGGGCCTGTGTTCGCTGTCCTGGTTGATAGTTGCTGAAGGGCTTGCTGTTTAAGCTTGTGTGGCTTGTTTGAAGGTGGCTCCACACCTTCAGAGGTGGTTCACTGCCTCCAGGTGCAGAGAGGCTTGGGCCCCGAACTGTGCAATGTTCAGCATCCTGAAAGTCACACAGAGGCATGGCTGCTTCTTGGATGCCATGAGGGGCCAGCGTCTTGTGTTCCCAGCCTCCACTTGAGACCATCACCCCTGGCTTCCAGTCCCTGCAAATCCAGTTTTCTTCAGGATCTGTTGGGGCAAAAACCTCCATGCCCTCCACCTCTGAGAGCATAACTTTAATTCACCCCAGTGGATCTGAAACCAGAACCTTTTCTCCTGAATTGAGTTTACTAGACAAGCCACATCTAGTAAAACAGAAATCAGGTATTGATTTTTTCTTTTCTTTTTATTTTGGCCAGTGAGTGAGTTTTTAGCAAGAAAGAGAAGATAGATTTGAGTTTCTCAATAATACGGCCTATTTCATGAGGCTACACTTTATTCTAGACACACGTTTTTAGGATAGGTGATGTTTTCCCAGGAGGTAAAAGAAAAATTCAAATTCACAGAGGTTGCTGCTTCTAGTTGTTTTTCTTACCAAGTCCCCGAGCAACCTGCTGGGTGAAAAATAGGTCGAGTTTAAGGGGAACAATTGTTCGAGTATTAAGATTGTGTGTCGGGGAGAGAGATGAGTTGCTTTTCCTGGAGGTGTGGGCCTTGTCGACTTTGCAGCTGGAGAGAATTCTTGCTGCTCAGTGTTCTATGGCCCAACCTGATTTCTTATCTTCTTAGAAACTCTTGGCTTTCTATACACTAAAATTCACACTGACTGCCTACTTACTCCTCAGGGATCCTTGAGAATTCTCTGGGCTAATGTATGCTAACTACTTTATCCTAGTCAATAATAATACAAATAAGGACTATTAAGACATCGTCTAGGCAAGTGAAACCATTCCCCTCATCCCCTCTCTTTTGTTGAGTTGTTCTTGATGTATTTCCTAGACTAGGATCTGAGATAAACTACTAGAAAACTCTCCAATGAGGCAGAGGAAAAATATCATTTCTGATACACTCCCCTACATCCCCAAATGTTGGTATAACAGCTGAACTTGAAAGTGTGCTTCATCTTCTATGTCAGTTCGGTTATGTCAGAGAGGGTTCGGGCCAGTTTGTGAAAACTGATGGTGTGTATCTCTTCCGAACATGGTGTCTGGAGCATCATGACAGTAGCTGAAAACCAGCCACAGTGGGAGTATCTGCAAGATAGCTGATTCTTAAACCCTTAGCCCACTGCAGCCTAAAAATCACTTTTGAATTGGTTTACTAAATAATTTAGGCTTCCCCTGTGGCTCAGCTGGTAAAGAATCCGCCTGCAATGCGGGAAACCTGGGTTCGATTCCTGAGTTGGAAAGATCCCCTGGTGAGGGAAAGGCTACCCACTCCAGTATTCTGGCCTGGAGAATTCTACAGACTGTAAAGTCTATGGGATCCCAAAGAGTCGGACATGACTGAGAGACACTCACGTCACTCACTAAAAAATTTATTTTTTAAAAGTGACTGGGAAAATCAAGTGGTTTTTTCTTTTCAACCTCATATGAAAAGAGTATCTCAGGGAGAGCTTGAGTGATTCATAATGGGAGGGCTATTCATTGCCTTCCCTTCAAAATATATTGATAATAGTAATTTTTAAATGCCAACACTATGTTTGTTTAACAGAAGTTAATTGCCTGTGGGCAATATAACATGACTTCTGTTTCCTAAAGAGAAAAATATAAGAAAGCAAGCAAGAAAAATCTTTTGAATTAATGTTTTAAAAAGATATATGGAGAGGTAATAAAGGAATACCATTCAGTTCTACTGCAGGCAACCTCTATTTTGGAAAGAGCTATTTGTACTGTAAGGGCTTTCCTGGTGGCTCAGTGGTCAAGAATTTGCCTGCAGTGCAGAAGACGCAGGTTCGATCCCTGGGTTGGGAAGATCCCCTGGAGAAGGAAATGGCAACCCACTCTAGTATTCGTGCCTGGGAAATCCCATAGACAGAGGGAGCCTGGTGGACTGTAGTCCATGGGGTTGCAAAAGAGTCAGATTTGACTTAGCCACTAGACAACAACACATTTGTATTGTAATCTACATTGGTTTTTTTTTTTTTCCTTCTTTCTGCTTCTTTTCCCCAAGTTCTATCAGAGATCTGTCCTGTTAAATCTAAATCACTTTGACAGTTATCACAGATTCTAAGGAATATTGTGCCAAACCTCAGGGGATGTCAGTGGATTAAATGGGATAATGAATTAATGGCTGCCAAACAGAGTGCTATTGAAAAAAAAAATTCCCCCTTTTCCCCAAACACCTCTGTTTTCACAAACCAAATTCTGTGCTTGACTCAGTAATGTTTATCACTACCAAGTGTGTCTTGATTTCTATTAGAGCCATGGTAAAGGACAAAGAAATGGTTTTCAGTGTATTATCATCATATTTCATAGCAGGATTGCTAAACAGTTGAGGATTCTCTTAAGTCTCCAAGCAGCTCAGGTATCAAATATTATTGTTTGAAAAGGAGCAAAAAATAAGACCTCTGTGAGAAATGAAGGCAAGTGACGGGAGGCCTTTTCCTACGATGGGGAGCCTTGTCTCATTGCTGATGCCCCCGTCTCTGCAGTTGCTGTTCTTACTTCATGGACTCTCAGCTCAGCCATAGACTCACCAAACAGTGCCTCCAAGATCCTCAAGAAGTCATTGATACAGCCTTCCAACTCCAGCAACATCTCATGCTGACTTTAGTAAAATATCTTAGCATCTGGTGTGAACCACAGATGCACTGGAGCCCTGAGCCCCCATTCAGAGGGGGAGGTGAACCATACATGAGCTCCGCAGATGTGCCTCTCTACCTGGCTGGCTGGCTTCCCTCCTTCATCTCTGCAGGGACAGTTGGTCTGGCATGGAGTCTGGCTAGAGTACAGGAACTTAACTTTATACTTCATATAGAGGCTTCTTTTCTTGTATTTTCTAGCCCTGAAATGGTTATCCAGGAGTTCACCCCCAATGACATTTCTTATATATTAGAAACTTTTTATTTAAAAACGTTTAAATTGGAGTGTGTGTGTGCACCCAGGCATGTGCGTGCACTCAGTTATATCCAACTCTTTGCGACCCCATGGATTGTAGCCCTCCAGGCTCCTCTGTGCATGGACTTTTCCAGGCAATAACGCTAGAATGGATTGCTATTTCCTACTATAGGGGATTTTCTTGATCTAGGAAAATCCCAGATTCAAGATCTAACTCATATCTCCTACTTTGGCAGGCAGACTCTTTACCACTGGTGCCACCTGCGAGGAGGGTGTGGCAACCCACTCCAGTATTCTTGCCTGGAGAATCTCATGGACAGAGGGGCCTGGCAGGGATCCCCCTGGGATCCATGGGGTCCCAAAGAGTCAGACAGGACTGAAAGCACTTAGCATGCATACGCAGGCCACTTGGGAAGCCCTAAAATTGCTTTATAATGTTGTGTTGGTTTCTGCTGTATTTTTATTTATTTAGATTTTATTTTACTTTTTTATTTTTTACATTGAAGTCAATAGCTTTATAACATTATGTTAGTTTCTGCTGTTTTTTTTTTAACTCATATTTTCTTAGGAGTGATTTTTGGATATTTGAGTGTTAGAGTCACAAGAATAACGGAGTTTTCCTATAAGTTTAAGCAAGTCAGATATTAAAAGTTCATGGACTTGAGCACACACTTCTAAAATCAATTTAACCCTCATACCTAATCTTACTAACCCAACCTAATATAAGAAAAAATGCTCAGAATTTGACATGGGACCACTTATAAAGTAAGATCCTCAGGTTCCATTGGTAAGTTTCCATGTACTGGAGTTTATTTATGAAGGCAATTATTTAACAGATGTCTTTGGAGATCAAACATTTGTATATGAAACAAATTAAGAAGAATTTAAAATAATAAATAATATTTAACATTTACTGTCTACTTTTTTGTGCCAGGAACTGTGACAAAGTCTTTCAAGGGATTATTCGTTTCTGAAAAAAATCTGAGAGACAGGATATGAACACAACTGGTCTACATTTGGGGTTAACCCTCTGCAGTAGAGCTATCACATTATATACAGTAGTGTTAATGAGTGCTCAGGGGACAGCTTCAGAGAGATCCAGGAGGGAAGATTTCTTGAAAGATGTAAATTTAGAGCCAGTTTTTGACATATGTTTCTGTGTTCTCATGCCATTGGCTATATTAACAACTCAAGTACATAGATTACAAATTTGAAAATCATTTAAAATTCTGGAAGGAGTAAATGCCACATGTACTAAGAAATTTACAAGAACAAGGAAGTGGTCGCTATTTTCCATCACTTTATCTCTCTAATTCATCAAAATACCACTGGTAGAATGTCTGTGAACTGTCATTTCAGCTCAAATACATTTCTACCATCACTTTCCCAAGTTGTGATTCACAAATTCCTATTAGTCACTACTTTTGAAGTTGGTCAACAGAATACTTCCATGATCTTAGCCCTTATCAGGGTGTCTGGCTTATCATAGGTTTTTACAGATATTGGTTGAATGAATTTCTGATAAAAGATTGTCTCATTTTTTGTCTTCAGTTCTTTTTCTTGTTTTTAAATCCACCTTGTTTTTATTAATGAACCTTTCTCACTCTAATCGCCCTCCACCCCTCCCCTTGCAGAGGAAAAATATGTAATATAGAGCCCTTCATGATAATGAGAAGAGTAGGAGGCATTACTGACAACCTTTCTGAGACTTGTGGTGTAGGCTGTTCTAAGATGGGAGACAGAAGTCTCTTAAAAGATAAAAATTTCAATTTAGACAGACGGGCTTCTTGATCCTCATTTATGTTGAAGTGGTGTGTGTTGGAAGGTTGTTCTATCTGTGGCTGCCAACTAGAATCCGTTGATGATTTGACTGTGGAAGTATTCAAAGGAGTGCCTGTAGAAGTGGTCAGGAATTACCTAACAGATGCTTTTGACTGGACAAATACAATTCTTTTGGACGACCTCCTGCTTTTCCCAAAGGGACATTGTCACATACTGTTTGCACAAGTGCTTCCTCTCTGTAACTTTGCCAGAACTGTGTTCTGTGTGATTCTTCTGACATACCCAAGACTCCTTGACTTGCCAACATTCAGACATCACTAATGACCTCACTAATGCCATTTTGATAAAACATTTACATCATTGCTTCTCTTATATCTTGTTCTTGACGCATATCAGAATGTCTGCTACATTTCCCCACATCCTTCATTGCCTGCATATTTGTCTGATGTGTTTTCTGAGTTGTTACTGTTCTGTACTTTCAATTCCCTTTTGGCTGGAACCCAAATATTTGGTTCACCAGGCCATGAGCCTTGCACCTTGGTGAGAAAATTTCTGCTGCAGGCCTGATAATGAGCAATATTGCATATTCAGAGGTCTCCTGTGGTTCACCTCCCTGCATCACCCGTTACTTTTTGAGAAGCATTTATTATTTTATTATTTTTTAAAAATGTATTTATTGTATTGGCAAGAAGCATTTTTTAAAATAATGTCTTTAAAATAAAGACAGCCAGTTGACCTTGAAGAGCATCTGCAACTGCTGTACTTTCTTGTACCACTTCTAGCTAATGTCATTTCTACAATGTTTTTCTTCTATGGGTTCTTAGTTGCCTATTTTCTGAAACTGGTTACTTTCCTAATAGAAATCGCTTCTGCCTTAGATTACTGTCACTTCATGGCCCCCTGGTCCTGATACTATTTGTTCAGATTTCTGAATGACGACGTTACCTTGACTTCTGGGCTATATGCTCCTTAATTGTGGTCTTACTAAATATCCTTGTTTATGTTGATACAGTTCATTTAGGTCTAATCTATCTCAGAAATCCCCATAAAAATATTGATCTAAACTAGTAAAAGTGGATTTTGTCTTTAGTTGTTCACTCAGCTGTTAGCTCTTTTGTTGTTTGCCAGGATCCTTCTTTGTTAAATAGCCAATCCCCGCTAGCCTCCTGCCAACCAACCCTCCCGCTCCTGCAAAACAATGACAAAACATTAACTAGCTTTCATTATTGTTGAATATTTAGTATGCAGATGTACACTCTGAGCATTTAGAAGGTTAGAATTTTGATCCCGGGGTTGGGAAGATCTCCTGGAGAAGGAAATGGCAACCCATTTGCCATTCTTGCCTGGAGAATTCCACGGACAGAGGAGCCTGGCAGGCTATAGTCCATGGGGTCACAAGGAGTTGAACATGACTGCGCAAGTAACACTTTCACTTTCATATACTATGCAACTTACGGTAGCCACTACCGTATCTACTTCTTTGTTACCTTATAAACCTCCCCATCCCCAGCTTTATGTATATGTGTGTGTGCTTAGTTGCTGAATCAGGTCTGACTCTTGCAACCCCATATACTGTAGCCCACCAGGCCCCCTCTGTCCATGGGATTCTCCAGGCAAGAATACTGGAATGGGTTGCCATTTCCTTCTCCAGCTTTATGGGTGTATCCCAATTACTCTGTAGTAGTTTCTCATCCCTGGCTTCATATTTGAATCATCTAGGCTGTGTTAAAAAAATGCTCTGACCCCCTTCCCTTCCAGACATACTGAATCTGAAACTCTGGGATATGGGAACTGGGTGTTTTTATTTTTATTTTATTTATTGATATTTAATTTAATTTTTTTTTCCTGGCTGCCCTGCATGATGGCATGTGGGATATTTGTTCCCTGACTAGGGATTGAACCCTTACCCCCTGCAGTGGATGCAAGTAACTTTAACCGCTGGACTTCCAGGGAAGTCCCAAAACTGGGTGTTCTTAAAGTACTTCCTAGATGAGTCTACAGTTGTAATGGAGAACTGTAAAGTCGGTCAGTGTAGTGACATTTCCCCTGGTGGCTGTTATTAGTTTACTATTAGGCGAGGATGCATATTCACAATTAAGGGCAAAGTTAAGGAAAAAATATGTGGCCCCAGTTGCTGCTGGTTATCATCTCATGATCAGCCTTAGGATGAAGTTAATACTCGGGACAATAAAGCCGAGAAAGTGATCTTTAATGACACCTTGAAGCCATTGAATCAATTAACCCTGAAACTTGCTGTGCCTTTGGACTTCTTATGTGAGAAAATAAGCACTTAAGCTAAGGAAACTAAGATCAAGAGGTTAGATAACTTATGGAAGAAACTGAAATCCAAATCTTATGATTCAGTGTTTTTTCTGCGTAGTCTCTGAAGATACTTCTTTAGAAACTAATGAGTATTAAAGAAATAAGAAAACAGAATCTACTTCCAAGAAAGTCACAATCTCTTTGAGGGAGATAAAGTTGTTATAAACCTTATCAAACAATCATCATAACCAACTCTGATAGCATGTTAGTTTACAAAATATTTTGACATCTCTTGTCCCTTTTAATCCCCTCAAACTGTTAGGTAGGATAGTATTACACCTACTTCATAACTGAGAAGATTGAGGCCAGAAGAGGGTTTATTATTTACCCAAGAAGATCCTAAAGGAAATCAACCCTGAATATTCATTGGAAGGACTGATGCTGAAGCTGAAGCTCCAATACTTTGGCCACTTCGATTAGAAGAGCTGACTCATTGGAAAAGACCCTGATGCCGGGAAAGATTGAGGGCAGGAGGAGAAGGTGGGGGGGCAGGACAAAGGACGAGATGGTTGGAGGCATCACCGATTCAAAGGACTTGAGTTTGAGCAAACTCTGGGAGATAGTGAAGGACAGGGAAGCCTGGTGTACTGCAGTTCATGGGATAACAAAGAGTTGGACACAACTTAGACACTGAACAACAAGATGATCCAGTTGGTAACTGCTAGGAGCTGAAGCCCGGTCTTCAGACTCAAAATCCAGTGTCCTTTTTGCTGTACCTCTAGCTGTGAATGGTCTTTATGTTTTGGAATTCCATCATTTCTTCCTTTCCTGGATATGGGGATGCAGGGATTCAGGAGAGAGTAAAGTTATCCTTTCCCTGGGGCAATAATGACTTGGCATACACAGCTGTCTGATCCGTATGGGATGTGGTAGACTTCTGATTTCTGAAAAAGGATGGAGTTCATGGAAATTGTTGAGTTCAGGGGAAGAAATTTTGTCTTGGGAGATAAGAGTCTAGAATTTCTGGGGAGGATTTCATCTGAGTTAAATGGCTCAAGGTTACTCATCAATGGCAACTGGGTTCAACTGTGGGAGCAGAAGGCTCCCTATTTGATTCCTATATTACTGTATGATCTTGTGCACTTCTGTTACATCCTTTCTTGGGTATGATAGCTACATCCTTGATACACATGGAAGTTCCTGTCATCTGTGATCTGGAGTGCTTTTAGTATTTTTTTCCCAGTCCACCAAACTCAAGATAAATCACTTGCCTCCATCTGTAAACTAAACTGCTTCTGCAACAAGTTTTCCCCTAACTTCCCGCAGAGAACAGCCTAGCAGTCTTCCCCTTACATTGCTCGTAATTCTGGGAAGATAGTAAACCAATTAAATAGTGCAGCTGTACAAATATCCCAGCTGTAATCTATGAAGTTTGGATCATGAACACATTTTCATTGTCTTCTTTCCCCATGTGGAATCTCATTGTTTCTTTTAATTGTATTTTTCAAATGTGTTTATGTAAGATGGGAGGCTCTTTAGCTAGTTAAAGTACATTTAAGCTACACTTGAAATGTCGAACTGAATTTTTAAGGGGAAAACAGTTTTGGGAGATTTTTAGAACAAATAATAGTTTTGGGGAATGGAAATGGCTGAATTTTTGAGTCTGTCTTAAACTATATCAGCATGAGAGTCCTCCTTTTAGCTGTTATTTACTGGGACCACCTTTTGGGATGGGTGTCAGGTTCAGGAAACTGAGTTATTCTGCTAAAGGTGTAATCATTGCGGTGAACATTTACGAGCACATATTATAAAGCAGAGCCTGTTTCATGCCCTTCATATGAGTTATGCTATTGCATCTTCAAAACGACCTGATGTTGTGCCTACACATACCATCCCCATTTGGCAAATAAGGTAACAAAGGTGTGTGTGTGTGTGTGTGTGTGTGTGTGTGTGTGTGCACATGCTCAGTTGTGTCCAACTGTTTGTGACCCCATGGACTGTAGCCCACCAGCTTCCTCTGGAGTGGGTTGCCATGCCCTTCTCCAGGTGATCTTCCCGACCTTCCCGATCAAACCTTCATATCTTGCATCTCTAAGAGAAAGAAAAATATAGAGAGGTGAATGAATCGCTCTTTGTCATCTAGCCAGCTGATGTTGAAACCCAGGCATTTTGACTCCACATCTATACTTTTAACCACAATGTTCTATGACCTTCCTTAAAAAGGAAGCAACACATTTACTTGGTTTTCCTTTAATTGACCTCTTTCTTTGTACCCTAACTAGTCAAACAACTAACTGGTGAAACAGGCTTCAAGTGACAATGACACAGTTTACGTATCTCATTACCAAAAGGCAGACCAGGAGAAATCACTTCCTGGAAGTGATTAGAGAAAGAGAAATCAGTTTTGCAGCTCTCTTTTAAACATGTGGACAAAATTTCCTGTTACATTTTTTTCCCCTTTCACTTCTTGATTAAGATGCTTTTGCTTTGCATGTAATCAAAAATGGAACCATCTGTTGAGCATTCCATATCCCATATTTTTGACTTTCCTACATCTTCCTAGAAAATGGTTGTTTGATTCTCAAGGACGAACTCATTTCTCCTTCCCACTTCACTCTTGTAACTCTGTAGAAAATGACAGATTTGCAAACGAACCGCTCCAATTGGTTGTTCACTCTTCATATGTTCTGTTGTGTTGGGCTTCCTGGCGACTCAGATGGTAACACAGAAGCCTGGCAGGCTGCAGCCTATGGGGTCACAAAGACTTGGAGATGACTGATCTACTATCACTTTTTTTCTACTGTGTTAAGAATGTAGTTTTGCTCCTCTTTAGGCAAGTCGTGAATTAGGAGCTCCTAAAGTCCATGGCATAGTCAATAAAGCAGAAATAGATGTTTTTCTGGAACTCTCTTGCATTTTCGATGATCCAGCGGATGTTGGCAATTTGCTCTCTGGTTCCTCTGCCTTTTCTAAAACCAGTTTGAACATCTGGATGTTCATGGTTCACCTATTGCTGAAGCCTGGCTTGGAGAATTTTGAGCATTACTAGCATGTGAGATGAGTGCAATTGTGCAGTAGTTTGAGCATTCTTTGGCATTGCCTTTCTTTGGGATTGGAATGAAAACTGTGAAGAAAGCTGAGCACTGAAGAATTGATGCTTTTGAACTGTGGTTTTGTAGAAGACTCCTGAGAGTCCCTTGTACTACAAGGAAATCCAATCAGTCCATTCTGAAGGAGATCAGCCCTGGGATTTCTTTGGAAGGAATGATGCTAAAGCTGAAACTCCAGTACTTTGGCCACCTCATGCGAAGAGTTGACTCATTGGAAAAGACCCTGATGCTGAGAGGGGTTGGGGGCAGGAGGATAAGGGGATGAGCTGGCTGGATGGCATCACTGACTCGAAGGACATGAGTCTGAGTGAACTCCGGGAGTTGGTGATGGACAGGGAGGTCTGGCGTGCTGTGATTCATGGGGTCTCAAAGAGTCGGACACTAGTGAGCGACTTCACTTTCACTTTTCACTTTCATGAATTGGCGAGGGAAATGCAACCCACTCGCGTGTTCTTGCCTGGAGAATCCCAGGGACGGCAGAGCCTGGTGGGCTGCTGTCTATGGGGTCACACAGAGTCAGACATGACTGAAGTGACTTAGCAGCAGCAGTGATTGGCACTAGTGGTAAAGAAGCTGCCAGCTAATGGAGACTCCTGGGTAGGTTCAGTCCCTAGGTAGAGAAGATCCCCTGGAGGAGGGCATGGCAACCAACTCCAATATTTGTGCCTGGAAAATCCCATGAACAGAGAAGCCTGGTGAGTTACAGTCCATGGGCTCGCAAAGAGTCAGACATGACTGAAGCCACTTAGCACAGCACAGTGACTGAGAAGAGTTCATTTCTAGTTCTCGATATTCTTTGTATCAATCTAACTTTTCCCAAAGCATATCTTCTATACTTTTGGCATGGAGACACAGAAGATAAATGACTTTTCAAAGGTCATGTGTTTGGAGAGCCAGAGCTGGAGTGATTGTCTTAACTTAGAACACTTTCAGCTTAATTTCTCTCCCTCTCTCATGTTAAGTGCACTTTGATCATGGCAGGTACTGGTCAAGCAAGAAAGTGTGCTTTGAAAAGTACTCTGCCTCTTTGAGGGCTGTTTGTTTATATATATATATATATTTTAATGTACCAAATAAAAGACCCACTGTGTTCTGAGGACCCGAGGAACTCCTATTCTGGCTTCTGTTGGACTTTGTTGACCTGTATAACCAGGGACAATAGGATTTTAATATGCCAAGTCCTACCAGCAGGATAGAAAATGAACAGAGATGCTAATCAGCTAATTTGCCCCTTTTCTAAGCGTGGCTTCACTGAGCTATTCCTGTGTTTCTCGGAGTAAGACATGCAGCTAGAAACAGTCTTATGAACTCCGATACTGCATTTGCAGTGGGAATGTTGTCAAGGATGGTGCCTACCACATGGCTCAGTACCCCACTAACAAAATCCCATGTGAGAAATCCCATTTAGCCGTAAGAGCTAAGAGAAGTTCTGCTTTCTCTGATGAACTGTTGCATCTTAATCGTTCCCCTTTTAACAAGAAAAAAATCAACCGTAATTTCCTTTTCCTTCTGAATACTTAACAAGAAAGAATCATATGGGCATTTATAATCTAAATACTTGCTTTACTCTCTCCGTTAAATTTTCCCAGGGGTGATTTTTTTATTCTCGACTAGTGTGAGCAAAGAAAGACAAAGAGCTTTGTTCATCACCCAGTTCTACAAGGGTTAAGTCAGAACCTACTGCATGTGCCCACCAACAGTGCACCTTGAGAGGGATTCAAGATGAAAACCAGAATGAGGCATTCTGTGCTTTGGGTAAACACATATTTAGATAGTTAGACATACATCTCTAAGAGAATTTTAGTGACTCTGGCTTCTTGTGTCTACTCATACACAGAAAATCACTAAATACAAATGAATTTACTAATGGAACAAAAGTAGAGGCACAGATGTAGAAAACAAACTTATGATTACCATGGGGTAAGAAGGGGAAGAGGAACAAATTGGGAGATTGGGATTGACATATACACATTATTATGTATAAAATAGCTAGCTAGTGAGAACCTGCTGTATTGTGTAGGGAACGCCACTTAATACTCTGTAATTTTCTATATGGGAAAAGACTCTTTAAAAAAGTAGATATATGTGTATGTATAAGTGGTTCACTTTCCTGTGCACCTGAAACTAGCGCAACATTGTAAATCAACTATGTGTGTGCATGTGTGCTAAGTCGCCTCAGTCCTGTCTGTCTCTTTCTGACCCTATGGACTGGAGCCTGCCAGGCTCCTCTGTCCATGGGGATTCTCCAGGCAAGAATCCACCGAAAAAAAAAAATTTAAAGCACTAAAATCATTAACTTGAAATATCTGTTTGTAATTAGCAGTAATCTTTCATCAAGATATATGCTTGACTGCAGGTATTTCCAAGCCCCAAATACTCATATGTAAACTGGCTTCTCCTCTGCCTCTGTATAGAAGTTTCTTCAGAATAACTGAAAGGCTGTCTCTTGGGCAGTCCTTAGTAATTCCCTGAGTAAAACTTAAACTTACAATTCTCATGTTGTGAATTTTCTTTAGGTCAACAATAGCTTATTATATTTAAACTATTAAATATATGTTTTTATTCAGTTCAGCTGCTCAGTTGTGTCTGATTCTTTGTGACCCCAAGGACTGCAGCCCACCAGGACTCCTTGTCTATTACCAACTCCCGGAGCTTACTCAAACTCATGTCCATTGAGTCAGTGATGCCATCCAACCATCTCGTCCTCTGTCGTCCCCTTCTCCTCCCACCTTCAGTCTTTTCCAGCATCAGTCTTTTCAAATTGGTCAGTTCTTTGCATCAGGTGGCCAAGTATTGGAGTTTCAGCTTCAGCATCAGTCCTTCCAATGAATATTCAGGACAGATCTCCTTCAGAACGGATTGACTGGATCTCCTTGCAGTCCAAGGGACTCTCAAGAGTCTTCTCCAACACCACAATTCAAAAGCAGTAATTCTTTGGTGCTCAGCTTTCTTTATAGTCTAACTCTCACATCCATATGTGACTACTTGAACTGGGGTCTCCTGCATTGCAGGCAGATTCTTTACCAACTGAGCAATCAAGGAAGTCCCCATGTTTTCCTTGGATGTTGCTTAAAATTCTTTGTAAGATTTAATGTGGATGTAATTCTCTGTGGCTCAGACAGTAAGGAATCTGCCTGCAATGCAGGAGACACAGGTTTGATCCCTGGATCAGGAAGATCCCCTGGAGAAGGGAATGGCTACCCACTCCGTTATTCTTGCCTGCAGAATTCCATGGATAGAGGAGCCTGGCGGGTTATATTTTATGGGGTTGCAAAGAGTCAGACATGAACTAACACTTTTATACTTTCATTTCATAAAATATGTATAAATTGAATTTGTTGTGAGACTAGCAACTGGATGAGAAATGGGTTTTATCCTTTATCTAGTTCTTTTTGGAAATGAAATCCTCCATTTTTTCTTTTGTTAGGAAGGGAAAACCCTTTTCTCTACCCTCTTAGGTTTAATGATTGTGGGTGTGCAAATTAAATTGAGGTAGACAGATTAGCAAGAGAAAAGACAGATTTTTCTTCATGTACATATAGGAGTGTTCACAGAAAAATATGACTCTAGGAGGCAGTTAGAATTTGGGGCGTATGTACCATCTTAATAAGGAAAAAGAGAGGGAGAAGGCCACTTATAACAAAATAAATGACTCTAGGAAAGAGAAATATGTGCCCTTAGAAGATTAGATATGAGATATGATAGTTTTCTGACGTCTGTTTAGGCAATTTCTTATGCTGGTATTAACTTCTTGTCATCTGTCATAGGAGTCAGTCTTCCTTGGCGATTTCTCCCAAGGGTGCGTTTATGACAAATGATTCTTTGGAGAAGTTCTCCTTTTACGCAGATAAAGGGAGTTCAGAGGAAAACAAACAAACAACAAAAACCCAAAACTTTTCACAGAGATCTAGCCTGCATCTTTTTACTTCCAAAGAACACTGTTCTCATGGAGGGAGGTTCATCTGGTAGGTCATTTGACATTGCAGAGTTTGTTTGTGGGTTACAGTGGGCTCCAGGGATGTATTTCTCCAGGCTTTTAGTCCAATCTGATGGTTCAACACACCCTTTCTTGTCTAGCTGTGATGCTGTATCCTCTGATAAAGTTTCCAAAGTGCAATGTTGACATTTTGATTTCTTCAAATACTCCATTTCTTTGCTCCAATTCACTATATAAACCTTCAGAATTATAGTAATTCCTGACATCTCATCTCTTGATTTTTTTTTTTTAAGCAGTCTATTGCTTTATTGAAGGAGAGCAGCTAGGAGGGGTGACACCAGGGTGAGGAATGAATCAGTTAAAATAATATAAGTTCAGGAAGCAGTGTTAAAGTAGTGCTGTACAAAATGGATAATCATTTTCTTAGAGAACTCAACTCGTGGAAGAAAAAATTCATGTTCCAAAAACATCTGTATGAAGTACAACTTGGTTTCGATAACATTAGTAGAGAGCATGTTCCAGGAAGTGGAGGTAACTAGAGGTAAAATCCCAGGACTGTTAATAGAACAGTCCCAGTTGGCTAGACTCAGGCCAACACTTAATGAGGGTGAAAACCTTGTCTGTGGGGAATTTTGGATGATACTCGGAGAAATATTACACTGGACGTAAACCAAATTGAATTGTTTTCACAAGTGTTGCAAGGTTTCATATAGTAAAAGGTTTTTTCTGCATGCTGAAAAAACAGCAAAAGTAGCTTAGGAAACATAAACACAGAGGAGAACATTCATGCAACATATCTAACTTGTTGATGTAATAACGCATCAGCTCCTGTTTTTCAAAATGTAAATGCATTCTCCCTTCTTGTTTCAAATTACAAATTTGTGTTCATTTTGTGTCAATTGACATCCCCTTGAATAATAGTACTACTTAGCTCTTCTCACATTAGGGTAGAATATACATTCTTATTGAAAGTAGTAGATACCAAGAGGAAGTCCTTTCTTTTTGATCATTTACTTTGCCTTGAATTTGTTTTGTTTTGGTTTAACTAGTCTCATGGACTTCCCTGGTGGCTCAGGTGGTACAGAATCAGCCTGCAATGCAGGAGACCCAGGTTCCATCTCTGGCTGGGGAAGAACCCCTGGAAAAGGGAATGGCTACCCACTCCAGTAGTCTTACCTGGAGAGTTCCATGGACAGAGGAGCTTGGTGGGCTACAGTCCATGGGGTTGCAAAGAGTTGGACACCACTTAGTGACTAACACTCTCTCTCTCTCTCTCTCTCACAGGTTCCTAATTACTTTATTCCTGCCAGGATTAGACAGTCAAGTATTAAAATAGGCAGAAGTTAATTTGAGTACATAGAATTTGCTCAGTCAAAAATTCATAATATCTTATAAAACTGTGTTGTATTATCAAGTCCAATGTACATTCCAGTCTACTTTATGTCCCAACTGTTATCCTGGTTTTTACCTAATCAATTCCTATTTGTACTATAATAACTTCCTAATTTATCACTTTGATACCTTTCTTGCGTCCCTGTGGCCAATGCATTTGTCCTGCAGTCTGGACAATGTGATCTTTGAAAGATAAGAGTGACCATTAGAGGTCAAAAGGTTTTCAAAATTATCCATTGCCTTTAGGATAAAACTCTAACTTCTCCGTACTGCCCACAAGGCCCAGTCTGACTTTGGCCCTACCTCTTATCTTGGGCCTCCTTTCTTATCTCCCCTTGCGTGGTGCTTCTCAGCCATACTGGCTGTACTTCTCTTCTTACAGTTCTTGCCTTGGACCTTCTTATGCAGTGTTTCCCTGACCTGGACTGTTTTATTGAATTTGTTAAAATATTGCTTCTGTTTTATGTTTTTTCACCCTAAGGCATATGAATCTTAGCTCCTTGACCAGGGATCGAACCTGCACCTCCTGTGTTGGAAGGCAAAGTCTTAACCACTGGACCACCGGGGAGTCTCTGCCTGGACTACTTTTGTCTAGAATTTCTCATCGCTAGGTCTTGCCATTTGAGTGTCACTGCCCAAGGGAAACCCTCCCTGACCTCTATAAAGCCCCCTCTTGCACTGTCTCACTTACTCTCATTGCCTTATTTTCTTTTCTCCATGTCACAGTTATTATCTGAAATTATTACCTCCATCTCCTCACAGAATGTAAACTTCGTTAATACTAAGACACTGTCTGCTTTATTGTCTGCTGGGATCTTCTGACCTTCCCTAATATGTATCCATTGTCTGTATTTGTTGAATGCATCATGTCAGCTAGAAAAAGAAATGTACCACTTTCTAAATAGTGATGAGTTTTCAAATAGTCAATTAATGGAGATATGGAAATTGGTTTTGTATTAATTTTATATAAATATATTGAAAATAGTTTTGCTTAAATGTTTGGGCAGACTTCCACACACATCATTTTTAAAATTTTAAAATAAGCATGAACTTTCAAAAAGCTGGAAGTACAGTGCCCCCAATTTTTTTCCTGAATTATTTGATAGTGTGCTACTTTCTCCTGAATTCTTTCATGTGTATTTCTAACAAGGCTATTCTCCTACATTACTAAATTTAACCACCAAGTCAGGAAACTTACATTTATGCCTTGCTTTGTGTTCATCAGAATTCATTCACGTTTCATCAGTTGCACCAACAGTGCCACTTGTAGAAGGATGATCCTGTAGAATCACTTGTTGCATTTAACTGTTATCTCCCTTTGGCTTCCTTCGCTTTGAAATGTTTCTTTAGTCTCGACTCTCATAATCTGGACACTTTTGAAAATAAAGGCCAATTATTTTAAAGAATATTCCTTCATTTAGGTTGTCAGATATTTCCTCAAGATTAGACTCAACTGTGAGTCTGTCAAGTGATGCTGAGTTCTTTTCACTGCATCTTATTGATGTAGGATTTTGATTTGTCCCATTGCTAATGATTTTTTAAATTAAGGTGGTGTCTGCCAGACTTTTCCCACTGTACAGTTACTATTTTTTTCTCTTTGTAATAAATGTTTCATGAGGAGGTACTTGAAGACGATATAAATATCTCTTTCCTCACCAAACCCTCCATTTATCTGTTTATTTAAATATGATTGTTTCCTACTTTATTCAATGAATTATACCCCATTACTGCCTTTATTGGATATAATCCTCAAATTGCTCCAAGTTTAACCAGTAGAGTTTGTTGAAGCTGGGTTCCATGTCCTTTTGACCTATCTTCTTCATTCTTCATGTACATCCTTACTCTCTGACATAATAGGATGTTCAGTCTCATCTTGTTCTTGCTTTACTTCAGTTATCTCTATAGTCAGCCATTTCTCCACAGAGCCTTAATTTCTTTTAGTGCAGGATGGTAATTAAAATCAAGATCTGGACACTGAAAGTGAAAGTGTTAGTTGCTCAGTCAGGTCTGACTGTTTGTGACTGCATGGACTTTAGCCCACCAGGCTCCTCTGTCCATGGAATTCTCCAGGCAAGAATACTGGAGTGGTTTGCCATTTCCTACTCCAGGGTTTCATCCCAACCCAGGGACTGAACCCAGGTCTCTTGCATTGCAGGCAGATTCTCTACTGTCATTGGCACTAGGGAAGCCTGAGCTGGACACTAAGTGTGTTCATTGTCAACCAAGTGTTTTTGCTTCAAGGTCGTCTCAGTGGGCAGATCTAGGAAATAAAACTATAGATAATCCACATACTTATATCTATATATTTCTCTGTGTATGTGCATATATATGTTTATTTGGCTCTATAGGTATTGCTCTATCAGAATTTATAAATTCACACAGTTGGTCCAATGCAGTCTTCCCTAAACGTACCCTAATCTATCCATTGGGTTAGTTTATGCACATGACTACTTTATCTGACTCTTTCCCAAGTATAGTCTGTCCTTTGATTGCAAATTAAAAAAGGACCCCATCCATGATGACTTTGACATCTGTTGTCCAATAAAAGCTGTGGATAGATGGAACATTTGGGGTTGGGACATAAAAGATTCAAAAATATATACTAAATATTAAACAAATGTGTAGTAATAGGTTTTCCTAACTATCATCAGTTTAGTTCAGTTGCTCAGTGATGTCCAACTCTTTGTGACCCCATGGACTGCAGCATGCCAGGCTTTCCTGTCCACCACCAACTCCTGGAGCTTGCTCAAAATCATGCCCATTGAGTCAGTGATGTCATCCAACCATCTCATCCTCTCTCAGCCCCTTCTTTTCCTGCCTTCAATCTTTCCCAGCATTAGGGTCTTTTCCAGTGAGTTAGTTCTACACATCAGGTAGCCAAAGTTTTGGAGCTTCACCTTCAGCATCAGTCCTTCCAATGAATATTCAGGACTGATTTCCTTTAGGATGGACTGGTTGGATCTCCTTGCAGTCCAAGGGACTCTCAAGAGTCTTCTCCAAAACCACAGTTCAAAAGCATCAGTTCTTCAGTGCTCTGCCTTCTTCACAGTCCAACTCTCACATCCATACATGACCACTGGAAAAACCATAGCCTTGACTAGACAGATCTTAGTCGGCAAAGTAATGTCTCTGCTTTTGAATATGCTATCTAGGTTGCTCATAACTTTTCTTCCAAGGAGTAAGCGTCTTCTAATTTCATGGCTGCAGTCACCATCTGCAGTGACCTTTTGAGACCCAGATCTAAATGCTCATCTTTTCCTGTCTTTTGCTCTACAACTCTCCACAAATATCTGAAAAGCAGTTGCCTTTTCTCCATCAGGAAATAAAGCTAGTGGGGAAAAGAGTATTTTCACTGAAGAAAGTTTTTGCTTAGCTTTCAATCTCATTTCAAAGAAAAACAGATTCCTATAAAAGAGACACAGAAGAAATTATTTCAAGGTTACTGAATGGTTTAATATTAACTCATTTCATTTTAATGTTTTCTGTTGTGATATAGATTGTTATTTTCTGTTAGTTTTTTTAATTACAGTCATATTGCTTTAAAAAATAATCCAGTTAAACTAATGTTGCACAACGTAAAGGGGAATCAGTTTATTCTAGCCTTTGATACCTCTGAAAAGATTAATACCTTTATTATAGTTGCTTTACTATGAAAGATTAATTTTGATAAAACTGTTCTTTTATAGCTGAACAGTGCTATGGGTTGAAAAAATTAGAAAAACCCAACTGGTTTCCATAATGGCTGTACTAGTTTGCATTCCCACCAGCAGTGTAAGAGGGTTCCCTTTTCTCCACATCCTCTCCAGCATTTATTGCTTGTAGACTTTTCCTGTAAGAATCTATGTTCAATGTAGGATGCAGGAGGCATGGGGCTGATGCACAGGATGATTCAGGTGGGGGGTGGGGGGTGGGGGTGGGAGGGGGATTCGGCATTGGGAGATTGTGTTCACCTATGGCTGATTTGTGTCAATGTATGGCAAAACAAATACAGTATTGTAATTAAAAAAATAAATAAATTTAATTAAAAAAAAAGAAAGAAAAAAAAAAAACCCAACTGGAATAAATTCATCTTGGCTCTAAGCTAGTTTGTTTATCATGACAAAAAGAATATAATCAGTTCAAATTATTTGCTTTTTTTTGAGTATCTTTTTCATTCTCAAATGCTGTTATAAATACTTTCTGTGGCCACGACCTAGAGTTCAGGATTTTTTTTCCTCCTTGATTATATGAAGATGGAGCAAAGGCAAAATTCACATGTTGAGGTGGATAACTGCACTGATTCTTCTTTACCACTAGATGTCCCTGTGCAGATGAGCCTTCTATCAGAGTGGAAGATACCAACAAACTTAGACAGATGTTTGCTGTTCCTACGGTGCTTTTCCCTTCTCTAATTTAGCACCCTGGTTGTGACCAGGTGCTTTCCCCTTCTTTCTGGAGGATTAATTCCAGAGGACTGGACAGGACTTGAATTAAACAAAGAGTAAGTAAAATTAGGTTTCAGCGTTGGTCCACACATGTACATCTACTAACTACTCACCCTAGAAATGTGAGAATCCTTACAGATATATTTTAGATTTACAGAAAACTTTCAAACATGCTAAAATGAGGAGGGGCTTAGATTTGTATTAGGTAAAGTGGCAGATAATGTATTTGTTTGTTCATTTTTAAAATTTAAAACCATATTTGGTAATAAAATGTTTGTATTTATGTTTTGAATGCTCTGGGAGTTAATGAAATTTCAACTGTGGACATACAGATAATATTATTAAGGATTGGAGTTTTTGAGGTTTCTTATACAGTTTGTCTCATAACTCAACTCTTTTCCATACTTGACACAGATCAACCTTGTCAGTTGCTAATTCAGTGTGATAGGATAGCTAAGCTTGAGGTCATTTCTTTTATAAATTTGTCTACCTTTTAGTTCTCAGTTTATCTGCAAAGGAGGGGATAACTGAATGTTTGATTAAAAACACACACAGAAATAGAACAAATATCCTAAAATTTATATGGAATCTTAAAAAAATCTTGAATAGTTAAAGCAATCTTGCAGGAAGAACAAAGCTAGAATCATCCTGTGCATCAGCCCCATGCATCCTGCATCCTACATTGAACATAGATTGGTGCTTCGTTTCTTACAAGAAAATATGCATGTTTCATTGCCATTCTCCCAAACCATCCCACCCTTTGATTCGTGTCAATGTATGGCAAAACAAATACAGTATTGTAATTAAAAAAAAAAAAAAGAACAAAGCTAGAGGCATCATGCTTCTTGATTTCAAACTATATTAAAAAGCTATAATAATAAAAACAGTATGGTGTTAGCACAAAAACAGACACATAGATCAGTGGAACAGAATATGGAGCCCAGAAATAAACCAGTCATGTGTGGTCAATTATATTCCAACCTAGAGCCAAGAGTATACAATGGGTAAAGGTAATCTCTTCAAGAAATGGGAAAATTGGGCACCCACATACAAAATAATGAGCTAGACTACTGTCTTACACCATACACAATAATTGACTCAAAGTGGTTTAGGTGAATATAAGACCTAAGACCATAAAACTCCTAGAAGAATACCAGGCAAGAAGCCCTTGGTGATGATTTTTTGGATGTGACTTCAAAATCGGAGAAGATGATGGCACCCCACTCCAGTACTCTTGCCTGGAAAATCCCATGGACGGAGGAGCCTCGTAGGCTGCAGTCCATGGGGTCGTGAAGAGTCAGACATGACTGAATGATTTCCCTTTCTCTTTCAAAATCAAAGGCAACAAAAGGAGAAATAAGCAAGATGCCAGAACAGAAGTTTCTGAACAGCAAAGGAAGCCATTAACAGAATGAAAAGGCAACCTGCTGAATGGGAGAAAATATTTGAAAGGGGTTAATATCCAAAATACATGGGAAGATGCTTAACATCACTAATCAGGGAAATGCAAATCAAAAAGAGAAGAAGAACAAGTGTTGGCAAGGATATGGAGAAAAGGAACAAAATTCTGTGCCATGTTAGTGGAAGGTGAATGATATAGGCATTATGGAAAACAGCATGGAGGTCTCTCAAAAATTAAAAATGGGAGTACCATATCTGGCAATTTCCCTTCTACTATTTATTCAAAGAAAATAAAAACACTGCTTTGAGAAGATACATGCACCTCCATGTTCATTATAGCATTATTTACAATATGCAATATGTGGAAACTACCTGAGTTTCCACTGATGGATGAATGCATAAAGAAGGTAAGATATGTATGTTTGTTTTACATGTTTGTGAGGTGTACATATATATATGTATATATATACACACACACATACATACATCAGTTCAGTCACTCAGTTGTGTCCGACTCTTTGTGACCCCACGAATCAGCATGCCAGGCCTCCCTGTCCATCTTTAACTCCCGGAGTTCACTCAGACTCACATCCATCGAGTCAGTGATGCTATTCAGTCATCTCATCCTCTGTCGTCCCCTTCTCCTCCTGCCCCAAATCCCTCCCAGCATCAAAGTATTTTCCAATGAGTCAACTCTGCATGAGGTGGCCAAAGTACTGGAGTTTCAGCTTTAGCATCATTCCTTCCAAAGAAATCCCAGGGTTGATCTCCTTCAGAATGGACTGATTGGATCTCCTTGCAGTCCAAGGGACTCTCAAGAGTCTTCTCCAACACCACAGTTCAAAAGCATCAATTCTTTGGCATGCAGCCTTCTTCACAGTCCAACTCTCACATCCATACATGACCACAGGAAAAACCATAGCCTTGACTAGATGGACCTTAGTCGGCAAAGTAATATCTCTGCTTTTGAATATGCTATCTAGGTTGGTCATAACTTTCCTTCCAAGGAGTAAGTGTCTTTTAATTTCATGGCTGCAGTCACCACCTGCAGTGATTTTGGAGCCTCCCCAAAATAAAGTCTGCCACTGTTTCCCCATCTACTTCCCATGAAGTGATGGGACCAGATGCCATGATCTTCATTTTCTGAATGTTGAGCTTTAAGCCAACTTTTTCACTCTCCACTTTCACTTTCATCAAGAGGCTTTTTAGTTCCTCTTCACTTTCTGCCATCAGGGTGGTGTCATCTGCATATGTGAGATTATTGATATTTTTCCTGGAAATCTTGATTCCAGCTTGTGTTTCTTCCAGTCCAATGTTTCTCATGATGTACTCTGCATTTAAGTTAAATAAGCAGGGTGACAATATACAGCCTTGACGTACTCCTTTCCTGATTTGGAACCAGTCTGTTGTTCCATGTCCAGTTCTAATTGTTGCTTCCTGACCTGCATACAGGTTTCTCAAGAGGCAGATACCAGTCTCTTGCAAAAACATGGATGGACCTTGAGGGCATTATGCCAAGCAAAATAATTGAGATGGAGAAAGACAAATACCATATGATCTCATTTATATATGGACACAAAAAGAGGAAAAAAAAACCCAAAAGCTACAACCAAACTTATAGATTCAGAGGAAATGCTGGTGGTTGCCAGAGATGGGTTGGGGAGGGGGGTAAGTAGTGGGCACAAATGAGTGAAAAGGATCTAAAGGTGTGAACTTCCTTCTATAAATAATTTGTGGATATGATACAGAACATGACCATAGTTAATGTACTGTATAACATAGTTGAAAGTTACTTAGAGAGTAGGTCTTAATTTTTTTTAAATTAAATTTATTTATTTTTTTAATTACAATACTATATTTGTTTTGCCATACATTGACACAAATCAGCCATAGGTGAACACAATCTCCCAATGCTGAAGCCCCGTCCTTGTTAAAAAAACCATTTTTATAACTATACATGGTAATGATGCTAACTAAATTTATTTTGATCATTCATGATCTATATAGATTTTTGAATCATGATGTACAACTGAAACTAATTATGTTATATGTCAATTATACTTCAGTAGAATATCTTTTGCTCAGATTGTATAGAGTAACAAGACTAGGTTGAAATAAAATTTCTTGTTATACTCTCTAGTTTGAAATGATCAGAATCATTCAATAACTTTTTGGTAGTAAAATGAAATGTTGTTCATCTTTCTATTTAAAATCTGAATTTGATTAAAAACTTTTGGGGAAACAGTTATTAGAATCAACAGATCATTTCAAAAGCTTAGAACTTACACTTGCTCATTTATTGATTGAATATATTTTACTAAATTGTGTGTGGTCAAATCTTTTATAATGTTGTTTCATGACACATTACATATTCTAACTCAATATAGAAATAATATAGTCATGCCAAATAACCAAGATTAACATTTTTTTTTCTTTTTTAAATAACGCGTCTGTGTTTGGGAGTTGTTTTTATGCAAAATTTCTTCTCAGTGTCAAAAAAAAGGACAAGTGGATACCCAGTCTTCTTTCAGTTCAAAGTGATCTTTGAGAAAGAATGATATTTGGGCAAGCTTGAAGAATGGGAATGAATGCAAGAGATTGGCAAAGGCAATTGTACTGTCTCTTAAAAAAAAGAAATTTTTACAACCTGAAAGCTGGAGAATTCGGTAATCCTGTGCAAAAGTCTTGAAAATATCATAGAATGGAGTTTGCAAGCCCTGTGGAGAAGGAAAAAATGATCATTAAAAATAACTATATGAATAAGAAAAAGAATATGCATAACTGAATCATTTTGCTGTATACCAGAGGCTAACACAACATTGTAAATCAATTATACTTCCATAAAACAAAAAAAACCATGTGGCATCTTAACCAAGTTGGATAAAATCTGAGGAGGATGTGGAGAAATAAGAACTAAGAATCCTCATATACTGCTGTTAGGATTATAAAATGTTGCAGCCAGTTTGGAAAACAGTCTGGAATCCCTCAAATGATTAATCATGGAGTTGCCGTTGACTCATCACATGGTTATATGCCCAAGATAAATGAAAACGTATGTCCACACAAAAACTTGTGCTCAAATGTTTATAGCTGCTTTATTAATAATAGCCAAAAGGTTGTCACAACCCAACATCAGTTGACAAATGGATAAAATGTGATCTCTGCCTATGATGGAATATTGTTCAACCATAAAAAGGAATAAAGTCCTAATACATGGATAAACCTTGAAAATATTACATTAAATGAAAGAAGTCACAAAAGATCACATACTATGTGATTCCATTCGCATGAAAGTCTCGGATAAGCAAATCCACACAGACAGTATATTAGTGGTTGCTTCAGGCTGGAGGAGATGGGCAGAGAGTAGGGTGCAGTTAAAGGATACAGGGTTACTTTGAGGAGATGAGAAGTTTCTAAATTAACTGTGGTGATGTTTGCACAATTCTGTGAATATATTAAAAATCAATTGCACACACACACATATTTATAAAATATCGGCTGATTGATTTGGCTGTGCTGGGTTTTAGTTGCAGCACTCAGGGTCATTGCTGTTCATTGTGGCATGCAGAACCTTTAATTGCAACATATGAACCCTTAGTTGAAGCACATGGGATCTGGTTCCCTGACCAGGGATCGAGCTTGGTCATGTGAAGTCTTAGCTCACAAGATCATGTGGGAAGTCCCAGTTGTGCTAACTTTAAATGAATGAATTGCATGTTATGTGAATTATATCTCAGTAAATCAAGAAAAGCAAAAGGAAGTGAAATGCTGATACATGCTACAATATGGATAAATCTTGAAAATTTTAGGTTGAGAGAAAGAAGCCTGTCTCTCAGTGGAGCCCAAAGGAAATGTTCCCCTAGATGTAATCAAACAATCAGAAATCATTTATGCCATAAGCAAAGTTACCTGGTAAGACATGTAATCTGTCAGCTTTTATTGGGTTACCCAGGGGACAGAGCTAGAAAGTTAATTAAAGAGGAGGTTCTCATGTAGAAGCTGAACAGGTATTAATCCCTTTGCCCTCAGGTATATGCTGAACTCCTCACTCAGTACTAATTTGGATGCTATTCATCTTAGCTTAAGTTATTTCCATCTTATCTTATTAATCTTTGGATTAATTAGTACTATTTATGGCAAAAAGCATTTTTGTTGTTTTTCTATCCATCTCCTCTACCTGTCATCTTCTTTCAGTTAGTTGGAAAACCAACTCTGAAGATATTGATTACCAGTCAGGATATTTTAGGCATTGCCAATATGTAGATTTTTCTCTTATTATTATCAGAGCACTTTATATACAGCTAAGTGATTAGAGGTGGGTACATCTGACCAAAGATGTCCTGAGATGCAAAATTCTTAAATACTGGATTTAAGTGTGGTCAACAGCTGACATTTGCAATGTGTTAATAACTGGCCTGTGTTCTGTGGAAATGTGCCCAAGGTACAAATATTGGTATTTTTACCTTCTCTCATGTTTAGAAGTTATGTTCTAAACATGCTTTTCTTGAGTGGTTTTCTTCTGTGAAATGAAACAAAGATATAATAGATTAAGTATCTAAAATCTATTATTCAGTCAAGGGGCAACTATCAGCCAATTAGTGGTTTATTTGCAAGTTAGCATCTTTAGGGAGGGGAGGGTGTTTGATGTCTATTGTTTTTGTTGAGGGTTAACAGCAGTTCACGGAGAAGGCAATGGCACCCCACTCCAGTACTCTTGCCTGGCAAATCCCATGGACAGAGGGAGCCTCGTGGGCTGCAGTCCACGGGGTCGCTAGAGTCAGACATGACTGAGTGACTTCACTTTCACTTTTCACTTTCATGCATTGGAGAAGGAAATGGCAACCCACTCCAGTGTTCTTGCCTGGAGAATCTCAGGGACGAGGGAGCCTGGTGGGCTGCTATCTATGGTGTCGCACAGAGTCGGACACGACTGGAAGCGACTTAGCAGCAGCAATAGCAGTTCAAGTTTATCTTGTTGAGTCTTCGTTCAGTTCAGTTGCTCAGTTGGGTCCAACTCTTTGTGACCCCATGGTTGTTGAGTCTGGCAAAATATAAGTAAGATTTATGTTGATTCTATTGATTCACATTGCCTGTTTTTAAAAAACAAAATGTCTACTGATGCTCATAGAAAGCAATAGCTGTCAAATTATCTTAGCCAAATGTGTTCCTCAAATGAAATCTAATATGGAAGGCAGTATGTAAAACAAATGGAGTTGCTTAGTTTGAAATGAAGAAAGGGTAATGAAGTCTGGTATTCTGTAGCAAACTGCTAAAAATCTTTCTTAATACCAAGGGCAGGCTTTAATCCAAAGCATCTGGAGATGCAGAGGTTGTGGAGAACAGGGATGGAAAGTCTTCTGTGTAACAGAAAGGATATTAGTTGTAATTCTAGACTCATTTTCACAATTAATTAGCAAGGTAATTCTAGATAAGCCACTCTGTTCCTCCGGGTCTTTGTTTTTCTTATGTGAAAAATGGTGGAGGGTGGAATAAAATTATTTTCAAGGTTCTTTTCAACATAGACACCTTTAGATTCAGGACCTAGTCCCCTTAATGAAGACAGGTACACAGAGCCTTGAATTGAGGCTAGAACTTGGCTAAAGGCACATCACAAAATTTAATTCCTTGGTCATAATACAAAGATCTGGGAGAGAGATTTTAATTTGTTTAGTTTTTAAGCTCCAGAACTGTAAGACTCTATTAAATATAGCCAGTACCAGCTTTGATATTTAAGAACCTTATTTTTAAACTTTTTATTTTATAAAATCACATGGATAGAGAAGCCTGGCAGGCTACAGTTGGTAGGGTCACGAGTTGGACACGACTTAGTGATTAAACCACCACCACCACATATTAACAATGATGTGACAGTTTCAGGTAGACAGCAAAGGGACTCAGCCATCCATATACATGTATTCATTCTCCCCCAAACTCCCCTCCCATCTAGGCTGCCACATAACATTGAGTAGAGTTCCCCCTGCTACACAGTAGGACCTTGTTGGTTAGCCTTTTAAAATACAGCAGTGTGTACATGTCCATCCCAAACTCCTAACTATCCCTTCCCACATCTGTCCTCCTGGCAACCGTAAGTTTGTTCTCTAAGTCTGTGAATCTGTTTCTGAAGAACCCTATTTAATCCACTTCTATCTTTGGGAACTAATTGACAGCATATTTCTGGTGTTTGATGTTTACCATCTTTGATTCTCACTGAGTTTTCAAATTTATATCGCAGGCTATAAACAGAGGAAGAAAGTCACATTTTTGATTATTTTTGAGTGACTGTTCATTTATGCTAACTGCCCTGATCTTTTGATACAATGCAGTGCTCTAAACAGCACTATGACAAGAGCAAGCAGTGTCAGAGCCCAGGAAAGACATGTTTTTGGATGAACTTTTCCACGTTATGCTTCACTGAGTTTGTGTAGGGAAATATTCTGGACGCCCGCCAAAGTGGAGGGCACACGGGTGTGTGTGGATCTGGAAAGTAACCTGGAGACCCACCTGGAACCACAGGTATTCTTCCTTGTTATTACTATACTTATATTATGCGGTGTCCTGGTGTTCAGGTGAGTGAGATGGAGGTATGAGAATATTTTTGCCACTGACCACATTGAAATAAGACAATATTCCTTCAAAGAGCACTTAAAATACTTTCTTTCAAAATCCCTCTTTTGTTTCTGTGGTACTGGCAATGTTGAAGGTCTTGACCTGTGGTACTGGGTGTTATATCAGTTCAGTTCAGTTGCTCAGTCATGTCCAACTGTTTGCAATGCCGACTGAGGCATAACAGGCTTCCCTGTCCATCACTAACTTCTGGAACTTGCTCAGACTCATGTCCATCGAGTTGGTGATGCCATCCAACCATTTTATCCTTCTCCTGCCTTCAGTCTTTCCCAGCATCAGGGTCTTTTCCAATGGGTCACTTCTTCACATCAGGTGGCCAAAGTATTGGAGCTTCAGAATTGGTCCTTCCAATGAACATTCAAGACTAATTTCCTTTAGGATGGACTGGTTGGATCTTCTTTCAGTACAAGGGACTCTCAAGAGTCTTCTCCAACACCACATTTCAGAAGCATCAATTCTTTGGTGCTCAGCCTTCTTTATCGTCTAACTCTCACATCTATATGTGACTACTGGAAAAACCATAGATTTATCTAGATGGGCCTTTGTTGGCAAAGTAATGTCTCTGCTTTTTAATATGCTGTCTATGTTCATCATAGCTTTTCTTCCAAGGAGTAAGTGTCTTTTAATTTCATGGCTGCAGTCACCATCTGCAGTGATTTTGGAGCCCAAGAAAATAAAATCTGTCACTGTTTGCCCTGTTTCCCCATCTACTTGCCATGAAATGATGGGGCTGGATGCCATGATCTTAGTTTTCTGAATGTTGTTTTTAAGCCAGCTTTTTCACTTTCCTTTTTCACTTTCATCAAGAGGTTCTTCAGTTCTTCTTCACTTTCTCCCATAAGAGTGGTGTCATCTGCATATCTCACTCTTTGCGACCCCATGGACTGTACCCTACGAGGCTCCTCCATCCATAGGATTTTCCAGGCAAGAATACTGGAGTGGGTCACCATTTCCTTCTCCAGTGGATCTTCCTGACCCAGGATCGAACCCAAGTCTTCTGCATTGCAGGCAGATGCTTCACCATCTGAGCCACCAGGGAAGTCCCCGTCTGCATATCTGAGGTTATTGATATTTCTTCTGGCAATCTTGATTACCAGCTTGTGCTTCCTCCAGCCCAGGGTTTCTCATGATGTACTCTGCATATAAGTTAAATAAGTAGAGTGACAGTATATGGCCTTGATGTACTCCTTTCCTGATTTGGAACCAGTCTGTTTTTCCATGCCTGGTTCTAACTGTTGCTTCTTGACCTGCATACAGATTTCTCAGGAGGCAGGTAAGGTGGTTTGGTATTCCCATCTCTCTAAGAATTTCTGTGTACTTATACTCTGTAACTTTGTATTAGATTTCAATAATACTTTAAGGAAAAAGAGTCACAATCAACCAGGTGCTAAAATCATGAGACCAATATCTTCTAATCTCCAGCTTTCAACCTTTATGTTCCTTTGATGGGGGTCTTTACTCTGGTTCTTCAACTCTCAGTTTTATATCTTATCCTAGTTCCTCATCTTAAAAAAAAAAAAAAGCTGTCCCAATTGAAACCTTCAGTCCTGTGCATTCATTTTTTAAATACAACCAAGTGAATGTTAATATCATTATGTCAGCCTTTTATATTGTCTCAGGAACTCTTCCTATAGACTCAAAAGTTAAGAATTGTTACCTTTATTTTTGTGAAAGCTGTAGGAGTCAAGTAACTTGCCCAAAGTTGCAGGACAAACAAATGGCAGTGCTGGGATTTGAACCCAAAGTTCTCTGATTCCAAAGCCCAGGCTTTTCCCCATTAAACCATCTGCAGTCTTAGATCAAGGACTCAAGTCTGCTGAACAGAGATGGCTTGAAACCAGAGGAAGTTCTCTAGGATGTTTATAGCTCTCTTGGTGAACAGAGCTAGGCTTGTCCTAAACCAAACAAAATGAAAGAGTGAAGAAGGTTGTTCTCAGAAGCTGACTCAGCCACTGTGGATGATTGACACCATTTTATCCTGCAGAATAAGTTGTAAGTGGTTGCAAGACTAGGATGACCTGTTTGTGAACTTGAGAAAGGTGAATCATTTAGTGCTATCGTGGAGCCAGACAGTCACTGCCCATGGGGCCACCTTGGGAAAACAGAACCTGAGCTCCAGAAGAACCAGGTATCTGGTCTAGTGAGAGCACTGAAATGAACAATGGACCTGGGGTGTACTAAGTGACTTAAGTGCTGTTTTACAGAATTTGTGTGTGTGTGTGATGCTCGGGCTTTGAGATCTTACAGTATGGAGGCCCACGAGTGGCTAAATTCTATTCCTTGTTGAGTAAAATGTGCGAGGTGCTGGTTTATCTCCTAGCGTGTCCACGTGTGGGATACGGAGTGTCATATGTTGCTTTGCTTCAGTTGAATGGGAAACTCAACCCATTGAATTGAAAGTGTATCCCGAGAGCATTTTGTCTACAATATGATTTCCGATTTTCCTTATTATAAACATAATAAAAACTCACTATAGATGATTGTAAAACTAAAAGAGGATAAAGGCTACCCACTCTGGTATTCTGGCTGGGAGAATTTCATGGACTGTAAAGTCCATGGGGTTGCAAAGATTGGACACGACTGAGCGACTTACACTCTGTCTATAATTATCTATAATGGGACTGTTATAACACATGCATTGCTAACCATCTTAATCTGAGCTGAACTCAGAGTATTTAAGCAATTTCATTGTCTTTTAAAGTTAACTTTATAAGAAGCCCTCTTTGTTATTATAAAGTTTCTTTTATATATACTTTACATATATTTTAATATTTATGTGATGTTTCTTCATGTGGCTAAATCACAATTTACTTAAACATAACCCCATTATTTAATCATTAGTGTTTTTTGGTGCTAGTAAGGGTACAATAAATGTGTTTGTATATGAAACTTTTTCGGGAGGGACATGTTTCTTAGGCAGAATTCATAAGAATAGAGTTACTGAGTCAAAGGGCAGATTCATTTAAAAATTTTAAATGCTCTTCCTCAAGAAATGGCAGAAATAGATTGTAATAGACATATATCAAAAATAGTTATGTTTCTAAGAGAAAATAGAAATATTTTCTCTAGAAAATAAGCAATGGTTGCCATTTGTCCCCTTTTAAATTTTCCTTTTAAAATAAGGAGATTCAAAATTAATGGAACAGTGTGAAACAACTTTATTTTTAGAGTACTTATTTTGAAAGAACTCAAATAATTTTATAACATTAATTTACACAATTCTTAGAGATAGGAGGCAAGATTATTATATCGTAGTTGAAAAAATAGAGCTCATGATTTCTTCAAATTGACTCAGCTAGGTTATGACAGAGCCCCAGATAGTCTTTGTCTTTTTCAAAAAAGTCTTACCTGCTGTGTATTTGTGACCTTAATATAACTTCTGCCAGAAAACTATATATCAAAGAGGAAAATTACAGATTAGAATTTCAACAAAAACGAAAAGGACTAAAAGGGCATAAAGGTGAAATTCACTCATTTTGAAGTGTCCTAAAGAATTCATGTTAAGAATGAATTAGCACGTGTTGTTTTTCCTCCTTGGATACATTTAAGCTTTTAAAAATGGATATTATTCATCAGTGATACCAAACTTTCTACTTGTTTTCCTCTTTGCACATTTTCCCCTTGAATTCTTGATGGGTAAGTGGGAGTGTATTTATTTATTTACAAGTATGTATAGATTTTTTCAGTAAAGTCTCCATTTGGCAAACATTTATTTTAAGAAAACTTTACTTTGTTATTATAGAGGAAAAAATAATCTTGTATTATAAAAAGAAAACAAAGATGTTAAAGTTAATAATATCAACTTTACTGGTTTGTTGTGAGGATTAAATGTGTTGGTGGTGGTTGTCCAGTCACTCAGTTGTGTCCTACTCTTTGTAATCCCATGGACCCCAGGAGTCTCCCAGACTCCTCTGTTCATGGGCTTCTCCAGGCAAGAATACTAGAGTATGTTGCCATTTCCTTCTTCCCAGGATCTTCCCAACTTAAGACTCGACCCATGTCTCCTGCACTGGCAGGTGGATTCTTTACCACTGAGTCACCTAAGAAAACCAACTCCATTGTTTTCATGCCTAGAGAATCCCAAGGATGAGGGAGCCCAGTGGGCTGCCGTCTATGGGGTCGTACAGAGTTGGACATGACTGAAGCGACTTAGCAGCAGCAGCAGCACCTAAGAAGCCCAGATGTGTGGGACTGAGCTCAGCGCTGTGTATCTCATAGAACTGCAATAAATATTAGCTATTGGGAATATTAGACATGCACATTGGTATACCAGAAAGCCAAAGATGTAGGGAAGTCCAGAGAACAGAAATGTGGTATTTGAAATAAGTGGTCATCTGGTCCAGATTGGGACCTAGAGAATGGTTGGAAATGTTTGCAGAGAGGTAAAGTGGCCAGACGTAAAGAATCCACCATCAATGCGGGAGACCAGGTTGAATCCCTGGGTTAGGAAGACACCCTGGAGGAAGGCATGGCAACAAATTCCAATATTCTTGCCTGGAGAATCCCCCATGGACAGAGGAGCTTGGTGGGCCACAGTCTGGGGTCACAAAGAGTCGGACCCGACTGAAAGACTAAGCACACAGTGAAATGGAATGAAGGGTGGATGAAAGGAGTCTTTCAAAGAATTCAGGGTCTATTCAGAGAACTTGGTAACAAAAAACTTCTCTCAGGGAACTTACAGTTAGCAGGAAGTCTCTGTTAAGGTGAGTGTCTGATATAGAGTTGATCATATTATTATTTGTCTATGACACACTCTTTTACATATGTGATATATTTCATAGCAAAAATGCAAAATAGAAAAATAATCTAGAAGAGTGGGATGGGGGAGGGGTGGGAGGCTCAAGAGGGAGGTGATTTATGTATAATTATGGCTGATTCACATTGTTGTATGGCATTGTTGTGTGGCAGAAACCATCACGACATTGTAAAGCAATTTTCCTCCTAGTAAGAATTTTTGATAAAAACTAAAACAGAAAATAAAGTTTTTACAATCATTAAAGAATAGAAAATATAATAATCCTAAGATTATTTCCCCTCGATGATAAAGAAATTTAAACTTGGAAATTGGCATCTTGACAAATCTTTGAAATTTTCAGAGGGAGAGTATCATTTTCATTATAAGATTTTCCAATAACTACTAAAGAGAAAAGATGTCATTGCACAGTGAGGACAAAATCTAACAGCGGGAGAAAATACATAAGAAAAAAATATGAGTTCAGCAAGTCTAACCAAAATACACTGAGAAAACTGTTTTCTTCTCAGAGCTATGGGCCAAAGATTACAGAAAAGGGTAATTCGTATTTATATTTCGAGTTGATATAAAAATATGCATCACAGATCATTAGTCTGTTAATGTAAGTGAAAGTAATATGTGTTGCCATTTTAAACACATGCAATAAATCTCATGCCCAACTCTTTGCAACCCCATGGACTGCAGCCTGCCAGGATCCTCTGTCCATGGGACTTTACAGGCAAGGATACTGAAGTGATTTGCCATTTCCTTCTCCAGGGGGTCTCTCTGACCCAGGTATAGAACCCAGGTCTCCTGCACTGCAGGCAGATTCTTTTACCGACTGAGCTACGAGAGATGCCCAGTAAGTCTCACTGGGTAAAAACTCCACGAATTATTATAGTGGAGATCCACTTCGGGAAGAAAGTTCAGGAAAAAGGACGTGATCCTTTTGGGAGAGAAAGGCTTAGCTTGCAAAGAATGCTGCAGAGAGGCTGTCTTGCCACCTATGATGAAAGAAATCTAAGAGAAGCTAGTGTTATATAAAGGACGACACAAAACGGTGATTTCTATTTGTACATACCAGCCCATTTGCAGTGATTCTAGACTTAAAAATCAAACCTGATTAAATAATTTTATCGTTAAGTTTTTGTAATTAAAATAATGCTAATCACCAATGGGGATGATTTATTAGATATTTTTTAGAATTTCCTCTGAATTTTGACTTGACATATAGTCTTTTAAAAATTTTTATTTATTTTTATTGAAGGACAATTGCTTTACAGAATTTTGTAGACCTTTCTCAAACTTCAACATGAATCAGCCATAGGTATACATATATCCCCCTCCCCTTTGAACCTCCTTTCCATCTCCCATCCCATCCCACCTTTAGGTTGATACAGAGCCCATGTTCGAGTTTCCTGAGCCATGCAGCAAATTCCCATTGGCTCTCTATTTTACATACGGTAATGTAAGTTTCCATCTTACTCTTTCCATGCATCTCACTCTCTTCTCCCTAGTCCCCATGTCCATAAGTCTGTTCTCTATGTCTGTTTCTCCACTGCTTCCCTGTAAATAAATTCTTCAGTACCACTTTTCTAGATTCCATATATATGCATTAGAATACAATATCTATCTTTCTCTTCCTGACTCACTGCACTCTGTATAATAGGTTCTAGGTTCATCTACCTCATTAGAACTGACTCAAATGTGTTCCTTTTTATGGCTGAGTAATATTCCATTCTGTATATGTATTATGACTTCTTTATTCATTGTTGATGGACATCTAGGTTGTTTCCATTTTCTAGCTATTGTAAATAGTGCTGCAGTGAACAATGGGATACATGTATGTTTTTCAATTTTGGTTTCCTCAGGGTATGTGCTTAGGAATGGGATTGCTGGGTGATATGGTGATTTCTATTTCTAGTTTTTAAGGACTCTTAAAGACCATCTTCCATAGTGGTATCAATTTACACTCCCACCAACAGTGCAAGAGCGTTCCCTTTTCTCCACACTCTCTTCAGCATTTATTGTTTGTGGACTTTTTTGATGATGGCCAGTCTGACTGGTGTGAGGTGATATTTCATTGTAGCTTTGATTTCTTTAATAACGAGCCATGCTGAGCAGTTTTCATGTGTTTGTTAGCCATCTGTATGTCTCTTTGGGAGAAATGTCTGTTTAGGTCTTTTCTCCATCTTTTGATTGGGCTGTTTGTCTTTCTGGTATTGTGTTGTATGAGTTGCTTGTGTATTTTGGAAATTAATCCTTTGTCAGTTGTTTCATTTGCTATTATTTTCTCCCATTGTGAAGGTTGTCTTGCTTATAATTTCCTTTGTTGTGCAAAAGCTTTTAAGTTTAATCAGGTCCCACTTGCTTACTTTTGTTTTTATTTCCATTACTCTAGGAAGTGGGTCATAGAGGATCTTGCTTTGATTTACATCATCGAGTGTTCTGCCTATATTTTCCTCTAAGAGTTCTATAGATTCTTATCTTACATTTAGGTCTTTAATCCAATTAGAGTTTATCTTTGTGTATGATGTTAAGAAGTGTTCTAATTTCATTCTTTTACACATAGCTGTCCAGTTTTTCCAGCACCATTTATTGAAAAATCTGTCTTTGCCCCATTGTGTATTCTTGCCTCATTTGTCAAAAATAAGGTACCTATAGGTGCATGGGTTTATTTCTGGGCTTTCTAACTTGTTCCATTTGTCTATATTTCTATTTTAGTGCCAGTTCAGTACTATACTGTCATGATGACTGTAGCTTTGTAGTATATAATCTGAATAACTTGACATATTCTTGATGAAAGCAAGAGGAGAGTGAAAAAAGTTGGCTTAAAGCTCAATATTCAGAAAACTAAGATCATGGCATCTGGTCCCATCACTTCATAGGAAATAGATGGGGAAACAATGGCAGACTTTATTTTGGGGAGGCTCCAAAATCACTGCAGGTGGTGACTGCAGCCATGAAATTGAAAGACACTTACTCCTTGGAAGAAAAGTTATGACCAACCTAGATAGCATATTCAAAAGCAGAGACATTACTTTTCTGACTAAGGTCCATCTAGTCAAGGCTATGGTTTTTCCTGTGGGCTGCATGCCAAAGAATTGATGCTTTTGAACTGTGGTGTTGGAGAAGACTCTTGAGAGTTCCTTGGACTGCAAGGAGATCCAACCAGTCCATTCTGAAGGAGATGAACCCTGGGATTTCTTTGGAAGGAATGATGCTAATGCTAACTCCAGTACTTTGGCCACCTCATGTGAAGAGTTGACTCACTGGAAAAGACTTTGATGCTGGGAGGGATTGTGGGCAGGAGGAGAAGGGGATGACCGAGGATGAGATGGCTGGATGGCATCACTGACTCGATGGATGTGAGTCTGAGTGAACTCCGGGAGTTGGTGATGGACAGGGAGGCCTGGCATGCTGCGATTCATGGGGTCTCAAAGAATCGGACACGACTGAGCAACTGAACTGAACTGATTCTTTTTTTTTTATTTTTTATTTGTTATGCCTTATTTATTTTATTTTATTTTTTTATTATTATTAAATTTATTTATTTTTTTAATTACAATACTGTATTTGTTTTGCCATACATTGACACAAATCAGCCATAGGTGAACACAATCTCCCAATGCCGAAGCCCCTCCCACCTTCCACCCCACATCCTCTACTTGAATCATCCTGTGCATCAGTCCCATGCATCCTGCATCCTACATTGAACATAGACTGGCTCTTCGTTTCTTACGAGAAAATATACATGTTTCATTGCCATTCTCCCAAATCATCCCACCCTCTCCCTCTCCCTCAGAGTCCAAAAGTCCACTCTATACCTCTGAGTCTCTTTTGTTGTCTCACATAGAGGGTCATCATTACTATCCTTCTAAATTCCATATATATGTGTCAGTATACTATATTGGTGTTTTTCTTTCTGGCTTACTTCACTCTGTATAATCGGTTCCAATTTCATCCATCTCATTAGAACTGAGTCAAATTTATTCTTTTTAAGGGCTGAGTAGTATTCCATTGTGTATATGTACCACAGCTTTCTTATCCAGTCATCTGCTGATGGACATCTAGGTTGCTTCCATGTCCTGGCTATTATAAACAGCGCTGCAATGAACATTGGGGTACATGTGTCTCTTTCAATTCTGGTTTCCTCGGTGTGTATGCCCAAATTCTTAATAATAGTTTTTATTAGCTTTAATGTTGCATAGTTTTCCTATTGTTTTCCTCAGAGTTGTTACTCTTTTTTAATTAATTTATTTTAATTGGAGGTTAATTGCTTTACAATACTGTGGTGGTTTTTGCCATACAATGACAGTTGGTTCTTATTTTAACCAGTTTGCAGGTGAGCTGAATTATAATATTAATACCTAACAATGGGCAGGAGATAAAGCCTCACAGGTTTGGCTGCTTGTTGAGAAATACACTTGGAAAAAAAATTATGAAAATGTGAAAGAAGGTCTTGCTTTTGAAAGTAAATGTTACAGGATTGTAAAGTGAAATAAAGTAAAAAAAAGAGTTTAAAGAGAATAAACTCTGAGTCACAAAATAAAAAAAAAAAGTAAATGTAACTCTGGAAATGAGCAGAAATGGCTTGATATGTGTCATGGCAGGCTGCAGTCTTACTTTTGAATGAGATCAGTTTAGATGGTGGTGGTGGTGATTTAGTTGTTAAATCATGTCCAACTCTTGTGACTTTATGGGCTGTACCCAGCGAGGTTCCTCTGTCCATGGGACTCTCTAGGCAAAGATACTGGAGTGGGTTGCCATTTCCATTTCCATCAGTTTAGATAGTTTGGCTTTAGTCACTTTGTAGGCAGAAAAGCCACAGGAAAATTTCTAAGACAAAGGGTATGCACAATGTTATATTTGAAACATTGAAGCCAGGTGGTCTTTTGTTTATACTTAAGATTTGCTTAGAGTTGGTGTCCCTCTAGGAAACACTAATGAAAGTGCTCTGCCATGGACTGTACAGTAAATGCTGTGTGTGTGTGTATCTGGGAATAGAGCAGACACCAAGGCTACTATGTAGTCCTAAGCCTACCTCAGCAGTCCCCCACTTTTTGGCACCAGGGATCAGATTCGAGGAAGACAGTTTTTCTATGGACGAGGAGAGAGGGGATGGTTTTGCAATGATTCAGGCACATTACATTTATTGTGCATCTCATTTATATTATTATTACATTGTGATATATAATGAAATAATTATAAAACTCACCATGATGCAGAATCAGATCATCAGGCATTAGATTCTCATAGGGAACAGGAACCTAGATCTCTCACATGCGCCTTTTACAGTAGGATTCATGCTTCTATGAGAATCTAACACCACTGCTGATCTGACAGGAATTGGAGCTCAGGCAGTAATGTGAGTGGAGTGGCTGTGAATACAGATGAAGCTTCCCTCACCCACCAGCCGCTCACCTCCTGCTGTGTGGCCCAGTGTTCCTAACAGGCCACAGACTGTATACAGGTCTTTGGCCTGGGGGTTGGGGACTCCTGTCTTTTAAAGCTTAGTGTATGATCTCATGGGGCAGAAAAATGTTAAACAGCTACAAAGGAAACATCCAAGATGCAATAAAATGATAAAAGAGGGTGTCTACTCTGCAGATGACATTATGTTAAGGATGAGAACGTAGTATTTTCAGTTCCATCATTCAGTCATGTCTGACTCTTTGCGACCCCAAGGATTGCAGCATGCCAGGCTTCCCTGTCCATCATCAACTCCTGGAGATTGCTCAAACTCATGTCCATTGAGTCAGTGATGCCATTCAACCATCCCATCCTCTGTCATCCCCTTTTCCTCCTGCCTTCAGTCTTGCCCAACATCAGGGTCTTTTCCAATGAGTCAGTACTTAGCATCAGGTGGCCAAAGTTTTGGAACTTTAGCCTCAGTCCTTTCAATGACTATTCAGAACTTTAGGATGGACTGGTTTGATCTTCTTTGAGTCCAAAGGACTCTCAAGAGTCTTCTCCAACACCACAGTTCAAAAATATCAATTTCAGCACTCAGCTTTCTTTATGATCCAACTCTCACATCCATACATGACTACTGGAAAAACAAGGAAGATCCCCTGGAGGAGGAAATGGCAACCCATCCCAGTATTCTTGTTGGAAAATCCCATGGAGAGAGGAGGCTGGAAGAGTTGGACACGACTGAGCAACTAAGCACAACCTTACTGCAGCTCACTTTTCTCATCTGAAAAGTAGGCATTTTTAATTATTGCTGTCAGAATTAAATGAAATAACATGTGGAAACTATCTGTTACAGAGCTTGGAGCATGAAAGTTTTTTAGTAAGCATTAGTTCAGTTAGTTCAGTTGCTCAATCATGTCTGACTCTTTATGACTCCATGAATTGCAGCATGCCAGGCCTCCCTGTCCATCACCAGTTCCCAGAGTTCACCCAAACTCATGTCCATCGACTTGGTGATGCCATTCAGCCATCTCATCCTCTGTCGTTCCCTTCTCCTCCTGCCCCCAATCCCTCGCAGCACCAGAGTCTTTTCTGATGAGTCAACTTTTCGCATGAGGTGGCCAAAGTATTGGAGTTTCGGTCTCAGCATCAGTCCTTCCAAAGGACACCCAGGACTGATTTCCTTTAGAATGGACTGGTTGTATCTCTTTGAAGTCCAAGAGACTCTCAAGAGTCATCTCCAACACCACAGTTCAAAAGTGTCGATTCTTTGGCGCTCAGCTTTCTTGACAGTCCAACTCTCACATCCATACATGATCACTGGAAAAGCCATAGCCTTGACTAGACGGACCTTTGTTGCCAAAGTAATGTCTCTGCTTTTCAATATGCTATCTAGGTTGGTCATAACTTTTCTTCCAAGGACTAAGCGTCTTTTAATTTCATGGCTGCAGTCACCATCTGCAGTGATTTTGGAGCCCCCCAAAATAAAGTCTGCCACTGTTTCCACTGTTTCCCCATCTATTTCCCATGAAGTGATGGGACCAGATGCCATGATCTTCATTTTCTGAATGTAGAGCTTTAAGCCAACTTTTTCACTCTCCACTTTCACTTTCATCAAGAGGCTTTTAGTTCCTCTTCACTTTCTGCCATAAGGGTGGTGTCATCTGCATATTTGAGGTTATTGATATTTCTCCCAGCAATCTTGATTCCAGCTTGTGCTTCTTCCAGTCCAGCGTTTCTCATGATGTAGTCTGCATAGAAGTTAAATAAGCAGGGGGACAATATACAGCCTTGATGTACTCCTTTTCCTATTTGGAACCAGTCTGCTGTTCCATGTACAGTACTAACTGTTGCTTCCTGACCTGCATACAGATTTCTCAAGAGGCAGTTGAGGTGGTCTGGTATTCCGATCTCTTTCAGAATTTTCCACAGTTTATTGTGATCCACACAGTCAAAGGCTTTGGCATAGTCAACAAAGCAGAAATAGATGGAACTCTATTGCTTTTTCCACGATCCAGTGGTTGTTGGAAATTTGATCCCTGTTTCCTTGGCCTTTTCTAAAACCAGCTTGAACATCTGGAAGTTTACAGTTCATGTGTTGCTGAAGCCTGGCTTGGAGAATTTTGAGCATTACTTGGCTAGTGTGTGAAATGAGTGCAATTGTGTGGTAGTTTGAGCATTCTTTGGCATTGCCTTTCTTTGGGATTGGAATGAAAACTGACCTTTTCCAGTCCTGTGGCCACTGCTGAGTTTTCCAAACTTGCTGGTATATTGAGTGCATCACTTTCATAGCATCATCTTTTAAGAGACACTTAAGGAAATATCAAATTGAATGCACTCAAATGAATATCAAATTGAATGCACACAAGGAATGATCATCAGATAACAAACATAGAAATTTATTTTCTGTAGAATTGTGTACTTTGCAAGGAACTGTCATATAATTTACTTTTTGACTTTGAGAACAGTTAGATTTTCCATAATAATCCATTAAGTAGTAGCATACAGATTTTTTTCCCCTCTTTATTCTCTCCATCTCCGCTTTCTTTATCCTTTTCTTTTAAGGGGTAACATAAGACTCTCCCACTTGCATGGGCAGGAAACAGAAGAAGTGGAGCCTTGGACACAGATTTTATAGACTGAGGTCAGTTTATTCATTGCTTGCTGTGTCTAAGGTCAGCCAGTCACATCCATTCATATTCCTCCTTCATGAAAGAAGACTGTCTGGTTTTAGTTTCTTTCCACCTTCAGCAGTTCCTTTTCTTTTGTCATTTGGAACATAGTTCAGACAGAAAGCGCTGAGGGTGAAGATGCTTTGGCCATGTTGCCCTGTGGTTTAATCAGTAGCCCGGTAAATGTTATAGCAGTAGTAGCTTAGGTACCCTTATCCACAGGATCATTGAACTTTCATTGCTGTAGTCTTAGCTGGACTCACAGAGAAGCACAGTGGCGATTATATCTCTGTTTCCAGAAGAGCAACTTTAGCATAAATCCTTGAATTACTAGACAATTTGTGAATCGTAAAATGGTGCTGTTTGTTGTAGCCCCCACCAGCAATATTCTTCTTTAGTCGCCACTTGATTATCTGCTCAACAGCTGTGCTCAGTCACACTCCATTCCATGTGTGCTTAGCTGCTCAGCCATGTCTGACTCTTTACAACCCCATGGCCTGCTGCCCACCAGGCTCCTTTGTCCATGGGATTCTCCAGGCAAGAATACTGGAGTGGGTAGTCGTTCCCTTCTCCAAGGGATCTTCCTAATCTAAGGATCAAACCCCACCTCCTGCATTGGCAGGCGTGTTCTTTACCATTCCTGCCACCTGAGAAGCTCAACAACTTTGTTGCTAATTATGGTCTTGTTGGGACATGAGGAATTGAAAGTAATTTTGTTTACTTACACCCCCTTAAGAGAGAAATTCTACATCCAGATTTCTTTTTAAAGAAAAAAGATGGGGGTGTTTAGAACATAGCTCTTCACTCTGCTATATACTCTACTCTTGACAGCCATGATTTCCAAGGTTGCATTCTGCTTAAGTATTTGAGTCAGTTTCTCCTTTCACATGTTCTTTTGTTATTCACTCAGAATGTTGAGGGTGTGGATTAACCATGATATTTGCAGTTTGTTTTATCTATGATTTGAAATTCAGTCATTACCTTTCTCCACCTCGTTAATCCATTCATCAAAAGTTGACTGCATAGATTTGTTGGTTGGAAAAGTTAATTGCTTCCAAACCATCTCTATGGCTTCAAATGCTAGTTTCAAGTATCAAAGAGTGTCCAGGCAAGCCAAGATGTCCTTGAACAATTGAGGTCAGTCCACTGTGGTAGCTCAGTCTTGTGGTTCTCTGCCTTGACTGGAAGTTATAAAGCTGGAGCCAGAACCTCCTTTAGAGAAATCCTAAGTATAAATTAGTCAGAAATTAAATAAATCCCATTTGGCAAGGACATGAAAAATGTCCTAGTCTTGAATATATTTAAATGCCATAAGTGGTGAAATTTGCAGCTCATTTAATGTGAGGAAATAATTTAAATAATAAACCCCCAAACTTCCAACTCACTGTTATTTTCTTCTGCCACCTTCTATTTCCAGCCAGGAAATAGTGTCATAGAAAAACAATCTTGTGGTTCAGCTCCCTGCTGCAAAAGGAGTACATGCAAGTTATCTTAAACTAATTCCTTCAAATGAATGTCTAAGGGATGCTGGAAAACCTCTGAGGGAGATCCCATAACCCCTTTGGTAAACTCTAGCAGTGTTTGAATGACCTTGTAGTTAAAAGGTGACTCCCAATGTTTAAACTGAATTTTCTTGTTGATATCTGAATATCATCAGTGAGTTTGCTTCTGTGAATATTAGAAATGGGAAAGATCTGTCTTGAGGCTACATGGGAAAGGCTTAAAACAACACTTTTATAATTACTACATGATTTCTTTTTAAAAATTGTAGTATAATTGGTTTACAGTGATGTGTTAGTTTCTTGCTCTACAAAGAAGTGAATCAGCTATACAGATACATATACCCCTCCCTTCCCTCTGGGACCTCCCCACCCCCAACCCCATCTCATCTAGGTCATCACAGAGTGCCAAGCTGAGCCTCCTGTGCTTTACAGCAGGTTCCCAGTAGCTATCTATTTTACACATGGTAGTACATATATGTCAATCCTAATCTCCCAATTCGTTCCACCCTCCTCTCCCCCACTCTGTCCATGTGTCCCTTCTCTACATCTGTGTCTCTGTTGCTGTCCTGGAATTATATTGTTTCTTGAGAGAGAAGCTTAAAAAAAAAAACCAACTCACATTCTTTTAAACATAAGGATAGCTCTTAACTTTGTTCACTTAGGATTCTTGTTAAGTAAATTATGATCTGTACTCTTTCTGTATAGTAACATTTATGATGGTGTATTGGTTTGGAGACTTTCCTGGTAGCTCAATGGTAAAGAATCTGCCTGCAATGCAGTATATGTGGGCTCAATCCCTGGCTCAGGAAGCTCTCCTAAAAGAGGAAATGGCAACCCACTCCAGTATTCTTGCTTGGATAATTCCATAGACAGAGGAGTCTGGCAGACTACAGTCTATGAGGTTGCAAAGAGTGAGACATGACTGAGTATGCACACACACACACACACACACACACACACACACACACACACACCCCCCACACACAAGTTTGGAAGGGTCTGAGGATACTTTCTATTCTGAAACTTTATGATTTTTTTAGTTATGACTGTGAATGATGGGAGTGATTCAGAAAAGCCCAGTTTACCCTAAATGTTCTAGTTTTGCTTCTTAGGCTATAAATAGGGCAGATAAGATTTGGACAAGTCTGTGAACTTTCCACTGGTTTTATTAGAACAGTGTTTTCCACTGGTTATTCCTGAGAGGCAAGGGCAGATCTGACGTGAGATCAGCTCAACATAAATACTGTGCATCCTGGGTAAACTTAAGCATGGAAGCTGGAATGTGAGAAATGACAGACATTTGTAAGCTTCACGTAAGTTTTGGGTTCATACAATCAACTTTATATATATATATATATTCCCCCCTTGGATAAACATTTATCCTTGAGGCTTCATCTACCATTTATGTGTTATAGATTTCCAGAGTTTTTGTTTTTGCTCAAACCCCTCTTCTGATAGTGTTAATACTTGAATTTTTATGCATAGCCCATACTCAACACAACCAAGATCCAGTTCTCCACTCAAGCCTGCCCTTTCTCTGTCTAAGTGAATGGTGTATATATATGTGTGTGCTGAGTCAGTCGTGTCAGATTCTTTGCAACTGTAAGGACTGTAGCCCTCTAAACTCCTCTGTCCATGGGATTCTCCAGGCAAGAATACTAGAGTGGGTTGCCATGCCCTCCTCCAGGGGATCTTCCTGACTCAGGGATTGAACCTGTGTCTCTTATGTCTCCTGCATTGGCAGGTAGATTCTTTATGACTAGCGTCACCTGGGTACCACCATTTATCTCTTCTCAAGCGAGAGATCATTTTCTATTTCATATACCTGTGTCATTTTGGATGAGGTTTGACACTGTTACAGAAATTTTTGGCTTAAACAATATGGAGGGCTTCCCAGGTGGTGCTAGTGGTAAAGAACCTGTCTGCAATGCAGGAGATATAAGAGACACAGGTTCAATCCCTGGATCAGGAAGATCCTTTGGAGGAGGCCATGCCAACCCTTTCCAGTGTTCTTTCCTGGAGAATCCCCATGGACAGAGGAACCTGGTGTGCTGTAGTCCATAAGGTCACAAAGGTCAGACACGAGTGAAGCAACCTCGCATATATGCTTGCAAAAAATATGGAAGTTGATTCTAATTGCACATAAAAATCTGAGTTGGCACTTGAAGACTAATATATGCTCTATAACTTGAGGGACAAGGGTTCCTTGTATCTTACTGCCTTGTCATAGACAGTGGCATCTAAGTTCCAGACAGCAGGTTAGAGAAAGGGGGAAAGAACAGAGCAAAGGGCATGTGTGTTCCATGTCATCAGAAGGATTTCCAGAAGCTGCTACATGAACACTTTTGCCTAGCACCCCCAGGGACCTAGTTATATGACTCCATCTCTGCAAGGAAGTTGCTGACTCCATCCTGGGAAGCCATATGCCAAACTCAAAATTGGTGACTCTGTCACCACTGGAAAAGGAAAATGGGTATTGGGGGACCACATTGTGGTCTTTTAAAAATCCATGAGCACACTTCTGATCATTCAGAGGTCACCATCAGCTCCTCCATATGAAAGGTAACCCCCAAATTCCATCAAGTCACTCATCCAATGCACAGTCCTTGATCTCTATGCATGCCTGGTTTCCTCCTCCAGGGCCAGATGCAGCTTCCTGCAGTTTGTTAACCCATCTAAGAGACATTTTGTTCGCCCCATGAGCACCCATATCCTAATAGTAGAAAAGCAGTAGAATAACTACTATAAAGTTTCCCATTCAGAAAAGAGGGAGGGACTTCCCTGGTGATCCAGTGGTTAAGACTCTCTGGGTTCGAACTCTGGTCAGGGAACTAGATCTCACATGGAGCAGCTGAAGATCCTGCTAAGATCCACATCTAAGACTTGGCATAGTCAAATAAATCGAAAAAGGAAAAGAGGGAAATGAGAAAGGTGTAGAAATCACTATGTACAGCAGTTATCAAACTCTGCCCAACAGGAATTATGGACAGTCTAGCCAAAAATACACAAATTATGAGGCCCATAGGTTTTGTAATTAGAAGTCATTGGTGGCTTTAATTGTAAACAAAATACCTGCAGTGCAGGCGACTTGGGTTCCAGAAGGGAATGGCTGCCCACGCTGGTATTCTTGCCTGGAGAACCCCATGAACAGAGAAATCTGGTAGGCTACAATCCATGGGGTTGCAAAGAGTTGGAAATGACTGAATGAAGCACAAAAGCACTTTCACGTTTCACTTGAGACCTTGAAACAAAGCAAGGGCAGTTACAGTGGTGAGTTGGTGGCATGACACCCACCTGCAGTGTATCTAGGAGAATAGGGCTGTAACCAAGCAAGTTTGAGCCTGGTTATAAAGAGAATAAGAGGTCAGAATGGAGATGAGGAAGTTGAAATTCACTCAAATTCTCAGGTTTTTTTTTTTTTTTAAAGAAGATAGAATTTCAACTGTAAGACACTCAGGAAGGTGTCATTTCTTTCCACTCTGTCCCTCTCTTAGCTCTGGATCAGTTAATGTGCTCCATCATGGCAGGTGGCAGTGACTGGGAATTCAGATTTTTTTCTTCCTCTCTCCAGGTAGTTGAAGAGTTGAAATGAAGAGCCTTGGCCAAAGCTTGGAGAATTTAGGGACCATGGAAGAAAAAGAGATAAGGTTTTGATGCCCAGAAATATTTTTTGTAGAGCCTTCTTTTGTAACCAGATCAATTAAATGACTGCTATGTACAAGGCTTCCCAGGTGGTGCTAGTGGTAAAGAACCCAGTTGCCAAAGCAGGAAACTTAAGAGGTGCAGGTTCGATTGCTGGTCAGGAAGATCACCTGGAGATCACCATGGCAACTCACTCAAGTATTCTTGCCTGGAGAATTTCATCGACAGAGGAGCCTTTTAGACTACAGAGCACAGGGTAGTAGAGTAGGCCATGACTGAAGCAACTTAGCATGCACACATGGGCAAGGCACTGTGGCTGGCACCAGTGCAATGAGCGTTCCCTGAAACAAAGAAATTATCTTTGTCACTCAAACTCTACTGAAATCACGTTTGATGAAATGACTCATTTAGGATCCTACTACAGTGATCTGTGTAGGGAAATTATCTTAGAATTTGGTAGCAGCTACAATCCTGTCTTTTCTGAGAAACTTTGCTTGCTTTTTGTTATTGGATGGCAATACTAGATAGCATCCTTAGCCGCCTCCCACGTGCTAAGCACTGTGCCAAATACCTTGTCTGCATTTTCTTAGGATGTTCCCATGATGTGTCTTTAAAGGCACACTGTTGTAATTTAGGTTTTTTTTTGGCTACTAGTAAGCTTAGAGCTTGGTGTTAAGTCAAATCACAGCAGCTGCACTGACCTCACCTTTTATCTTTGTTTAGCATAAAGATATTTATTTTACCTTAGGTAATAATAAAAATGCTTAGACATTCAAATAGGAAGACTTTAAGGCTTCTGACATATTTTATGTATATATTAAATAAGATGTATGTATAAATATGACTTTTTCATGTTTTCTCAAAACTCACACTTCAGAATAGTTATATTCATTATATTTAAGTGATTGAAACACTTAAAAACAGGGTAAAAAATAATTGAATTTTACATTCAATTGCATTCATCTATGCATTGGAGAAGGAAATGGCAACCCACTCCAGTGTTCTTGCATGGGGAATCCCAAGGACGGGGAGAGCCTGGAGGGCTGCCGTCTCTGGGGTCGCACAGAGTTGGACACGACTGAAGCGACTTAGCAGCAGCAGCAGCAGCATGGACATTGTATAATTATGAGTTGAGTTCCTAAGTTGGATCTTAGCCTATTGATATTTTCACTAATGAAATGATGACACAAACATCTACTATAATTCATGCACCCTTAAGTCAAGTCTTTGTCTCTTTATACATATAACATTTGCAACCATATAATACATTTTACAGTTATGTTTTTGGGAGAGAACTAGTAAAAAGATAAATATTCAGAATGCAGTTTGGAACAGACAATTGAGAAAAAAATTGCTTTGCATATTAATTTTCCTGGTAAAGTTTTAGTCTTGAGAAAGCGTTTATGTGATTCTAGACTTTGAATAATTTTTGGTTGTTAAAATATGGAATTATGAAATAGGTTTTTTTATCTATGCATTTAAAATAGCACTTTGGCCTTGATTCTTATGTTCTGTAGAATTTCCATCCAGAAATTTTAATGAAAGATTTCAGAATGCAACCTTTAGATGACTTCCAGGCTGTTTATATGCATACAACTTACCTGGCTAACTGTGATTAGCCAATCTGCATAAATGTGATTTACCACCTAAGAGTTTAGGAATCTAATCTTAATTTCCTAATTGATATTTAATTTTGACACATTTATAGGAATGATTTATAAGATAGAATGCTTTCTCATATTAATCATTAGTCATAGGCTGAGGATGAATAACATTTTCAAATTTCAACATTAGATGAATTATACTTTTGGAAGTTGATAATAGAGATAACTGCCTTGACTGTAGGATTTTCCCAATTTTTTTCCAGTAGTACTTTTATTTATTTATTTTGTAAGACAATTATTTTATTTCTGGTGTTATTTAAAATTGGATTTAAAAAATTTTTTTTACTTTATTCTACGTTACAGTACTATAAACGAAGCGCCAGTCTATGTTCGATGCAGGATACAGGATGCTTGGGGCTGGTGCACAGGGATGATCCAGAGAGATGATATGGGGTGGGAGGTGGGAGGGGCTTCGGTATTGGGAGCTCATTTACACCTGTGGCTGATTCATGTCAATGTATGGATTTTCCCAATTTAAAATCATTGGGATATTTTTCTCAATTTAGAATAAATTGGAAGATATGTGTACTTCATTGGGTTATAAATATTTAGTACAACAACATCAGTTAACCACTGGTTTACAGGGGTGGAAGATCTTTAAAGATCCCCAAATTATAATTCCAGAATGAAATGACTCATCACTTAGATCACTCTTTATTAACAAATGTGTAATGTGCTTTTCATTTTCTTTGAAATAGCAGTAAAATATATGAATAACTTGTTTCATTAATATTAGAGTACCCTCTATGTGCAACGCAAAGTGTTAGTTCTTTGGGGATAAAATGATGCATAAAACTTAAATTTTGAGTTTGATACATCAAACTTAAAGAGGTGTCAGTTTAATGAAGAAAATTAGACATGTTCTACAAAATACATAAAGCCCTATTATAGGAGGTGATCAAGGGCCCTCAGACTTCTGAATCTATATATCTTGACTCTTCCCAAGTATTTTGTTTTCTTCCCTCACTTCTACCAAGTCATTGCTTTACAACACTCTGTGCCTATCCCCAGTTTTTGGTCACTTTCAGTTGTTCAAAACGGTGACCAAATGTGAAGATTACATCTCATGTTCAGTGCAACAAATACCTTCTTCCCTTCCCCCAGCACCAGCCAGGCTTAGGCTCCAAAGACACTATTTCCTCCCTTCTCCCAGTGTGGAGTAAAGGTGGCGAGGTGCGGAGGGATGCGATTTGCCTCTGGGTCACATCTCCTCCCTTTCTTGAGTTCTGTATTGGTCCCCAAGATTTATTGGGCCCCTGGGGGAAAGTATAGAGATTGCATTCTTTTTTAAAAAATTAATCAATTACTTTCTGGCTTTGCTGGGTCTTCATTGCCGCGTGTGGGCTTCCTCTGGTTGTGGTGAGTGGGGGCTATTCTTTAGTCGTGCACAGGCTTTTCATTGCTGTGGCCTCTCTCGTTTCAGAGCACAGGCTCTAGGGCGCGAGACTCAGTAGTTGTGGCACACAAGCTTAGTTGCTGTGTGGCATGTGGGATCTTCCTGGGCCAGGGATCGAACCCATGGCCCCTGTATTGGCAGGCAGATTCTTAACCACTGGACCACCAGAGAAGTCCTGAATTTGCATTCATGTATGTGTTGTGTCATCATTTTCTGTACCTAACTATGATATTTCTGTCATCTAAAGCTTCTTTATTTTTAGTATTTTTAGCATATAGAATGCTTGTTAAAATTTTTCTTCCTTCTTCCAATTAATATCATTATAAAATATCATTTTCTCATGTTATTACAAAGTATCTTTACACATGATTTTCAATATGGTAATTTATTCTATTGTATATTACATTGATCATTTCACTTACTAATCATTACTTCATCATTTCATAATTTCAGATCATTTAGATGGCTTCAGATTGAAGACATTATAAGTAATGTGAGAACACCACGTTTCGACAGACTTTTTTATCCCCTGTATTAGATTATTCCATGTGTATGAGCAGTAATGGCTACTTGATGTATGACAACAGGCATTACTGAATTTATGTCTCTCAGAATCTTGGGAAGCAGTTGATATTAAGTATAGGTATAGTTTGGTGTTGGTCATACTTTCTAAATGATATTACCTCTGACTGGACAAGATCTTCAAATTCTTCCTTTTGTTTATAGCTAGTTTATATCTCTAAGTGGATTTATAGTGGAATATTTTTATTATTTAATATTTTATTTTCATAGTTTGGCAGCAAATGATGTATTTATTTCTGCTCTTGGATTTTGGCAGAAGCTTTCTGTAAATCTCAGAAGCACACAAACCATTTAACACTCTCTGCCATCCAAGACCATGATCACTTCCCTGAACCCAAGCAACTTGGTAAATTTGGGGGAAATTCATGAATGCCTTTTCTGGAAAGCCTGTTGGAACACCCTGATTAGGCATCTTTCCTTTAATGAGTTCTTCTAATAGCGTAGCTAAACTTTAAAAAAAAAAAATCATTTTCTGGACTATGTCCAGGAGTTTTATTTAATAACTGTTCTGTCAAGAATTGGAAACAAAACAAAGTATTAGAAAAAGATACTGGCAAAGCTTTCTGCTCCTGATCACAGGTTAGGTGGGCCAGGCATGTAGGGTATTAAGAAACTGATAGAACAAGCAGACTGAACGTTTCTAGAGAGTGTACTGCATGGCAGTCAGTCTCAGAAGCAGCTATCAGAGTGGACTTTTTACTGTCCATCTCTCCCCTCTGTGGCTGGGGGAAAATGAGAAGCACATCTTAAACACTGAATATGAGCAAAAAGATTTCTAAAATACAGGTCTCTTACAACAGACATATATTGGATTGGCCAAAAGATTTGTTCAGGTTTTTCAATAACATCTTACAGAAAAACCCAAACAACTTTTGGGCCAACCAAGTACCATTAAAGGGGCTTCCCAGCTGACGCTAGTGATAAAAAGCCTGCTTGCCGATGCAGGAGACATAAGAGATGCGGATTTGATCCATGGATCGGGAAGATTCCCCAGAGGAGGGCATGGTAACCCACTCCACTATTCTTGCCTGGAGAATCCCATGGACAGAGGAGCCTGGCAGGCTACAGTCTCAGAAGTTACCCAAGAGGTGGATACAACTGAAGCAACAGCACACACGCAAGCATGCAATACCATTAAAATGGATTAGGAAGAGCAACCTGCTGTATCCTTACCTGAATTTCTTTGTGATCATTTGCTGGCGATGCATGCTCATTTCCTGATAATAAAGAAATTTAGATGCTGGCATAATTATACAGCTTAGCATCAGTTTGAATTGCAGTTGCTGTTTGAGCACATCAAATAAAATAGGCCAGGTGAGAGTTCAGGTGAGCAGATCTTGGGGGACCTGAGGGACCTTTATGACTGAGTGAGCTAAATGCAGAGGGTTGTCCTGGATGCTTAAGAGAAGCCCGATGAGTTGGATCTTTACTCAGGGTACTTGGCTCGTGTCATTTCCTAGGACTGGAAGGACTGGAATAAAATAATAGAGATTGTGCAACAGCAGGCTGGGTCCACAGAGAAAAGATCCAAAAGAATAAACAGGAGGCATAATGGGAGAAAACTACAGGAAATAAGAATTAACATGGCAGAACTCCAGAAAACTAACTGGGCTGTTTTCTCAGTATAGCTTTGTATTTCTCTTTGAGGGAGTGACATAGGAAAGTGAAAGTGTTAGTTGCTCAGTTGTGTCTGACTCTTTGCAACCCCATGGACTGTAGCCCACCAGGCTCCTCTGTCCATGGGATTCTCCAGGCAAGAATACTGGAGTGGGTTGCTATGCCCTCCTCCAGGGGATCTTCCCCAACCCAGTGACTGAACCTAGGTCTTCCACCTTGCAGGCAGATTCTTTACTGTCTGAGCCACCAAGAAACCCAAAGTGAGCTGTTTGACTGTATCCTGAGACATGCTGTGAATCATGTAAGCCTCTCTAGTTGAAGGAACATCATCTTTCCATTTGATTTTGATAGGCTAAATGAACCATACTCCTAGTGACTTTCCATTTGTGATGTCATCCAGAGGTGACTCGACAAAACAAAATGAATAACTCTTTTCTCTCCACATTCATGGAGGATACACTCAGCTCCATAGAGCTTCCTATTGTGTCACATAATTAGGGAAGATAGCTGAGAAACTGATACATGGAAGGATCCTTCTACAGGACTGTTGAGAGGAGAGAAGATGAAGCTAGAAATCAGTATACCAGAATCCGACTGACATAGAAATGATGTCAGAAATCTGATTATGGACATTGTGCTTTGGCTTCTTTGATAGAAGTCTCTGGGTGGTTTAGCTGAAGTCAGACCAGGCATATTGAAGAAGCAACTTTCTCTTACTCTAATCTCTTGCCCTACTTGATCTTCTTAAAGTCTCTGCGTTTTAGACTAGAGATCTCCTCACAGAGAGATGGGACAGTACATAGCCTGTCATGACAACTTTAGAGTTAAGTATATAGAAAAAAAGCTACACTGTAAAAGGAGACCTTTGGGAACCTCTTCATGCTATTGGTAGAAACATAAATTGGTGCAGCCACTATTAGAACAGTGTTGTTTTTGTTCAATTGATAAGTCAAGTCTGACTCTTTGTGACCCCATGGACTGCAGCATGCCAGGCTTCCTAGTCCTTCACTGTCTCCCAGAATTTGCTTAAATTCATGTCCATTGAGTTGGTGATGCCATCCAATCATCTCATTATCTGTCACCCTCTTCTCTTTTTGATTTCAATCTTTCCCAGCATCAGAGTCTTTTCTAATGAGTCAGCTCTTCGCATCAGGTAGCCAAAGTATTAGAGGTTCAGCTTCAGCATCAGTCGTTCCAATGAATGCTCAGGGTTGATTTCCTTTCAGATTGACCAGTTTGATCTCGTTGCAGTCCATGGGACCCTCAAGAGTCTTCTCCAGCACCACAATTTGAGAGCATCTATTCTTTGGCACTCAGCTTCCCTGGTGGCTCAGAGGTTAAGGCATCTGACTGCAGTGCAGGAGACCTGGGTTTGAACCCTGGGTCAGGAAGATCCTCTGCAGAAGGAAATGGCAACCCACTCCAGTATTCTTGCCTGGAGAATCCCATGGACAGAGGAGCCTGGTGGGTTACAGTCCACGGGGTCGCAAAGAATCGGACATGACTGAGTGACTCGACTTTCACTTTCATTCTTTGGCACTCAGCCTTGTTTATGGTACAACTCTCACAGCTATACATGACTCCTGGAAAAACCATAGCTTTGATTATATAGACCTTTGTCAGCAAAGTGATGTCTTTGCTTTTTAATATGCTGTTTAGAACTATGTGGAGATACTTAAAAAAATCTAGGAATAGAACCAACATATGGCCCAGTGATCACATTCCTGGAGAAAAACTCTGATTTGAAAAGACACATGCATGGACCCCAATGTTTATTGCAGCACTATTCACAATAGTCAAAACATGGAAGCAACCTAAATGTCCATTGACTGATGAATGGATATAAAAGATGTGCCATATACATACAGTGGGATTCTACTCAGCCATTAAAAAGATGAAATAATCCCATTTGCAGCAACATGGATGGACCTAGAGATTATCATTAAGTGAATTAAGACAGAGAAACACAAATCCCATGTCACTTATATGTGGAATCTAAGCAATGATACAAATGAACTTATTTATAAAATAGAAGTAGATTCGCAGATATAGAAAACAAATTTATAGTTACCAAAGAGGAAAGTATGGGGGAGGGATAAATTGGGAATTTGGGATTAATAGATACACACTAATATATATGAAATAAACAAGACCTTATTTTATAGCACAGGGAACCATACACAATATCTTGTAATAACCTATAATGGAAAAGAATCTGAGAAAGAATAGAGGCATGCATTACATATGTGTATAGTTGAATCACCTTTGCTATACGCCTGAACATTGTATTAATAAGTCAGCTATACTTCAATTAAAAATTAAAAATCAAAGAAGAGGTCTTTTGATCAGTAGGAGCAGAGAGTATAGTAGAACTGGAGGAAGTCTCCAGATTTTCCTTGTAGTATGTTATGTATGTTCATTATTACCACTGCCTTGTCTGTACTATTTGCCAGCCATCATCAAGGCAAACCATAACACAAAACTCAATGAAAATTTAAGAAAGAAGAAAAATTAAAATTCTCCACATAAGACAGAATAAAGAAAGATTATATAAGAAACCGGAGAAGGTAATGGCACCCCACTCCAGTACTCTTGCCTGGAAAATCCCATGGACGGAGGAGCCTGGTAGATTGCAGTCCATGGGGTCACTAAGAGTCAGATACAACTGAGCGACTTCACTTTCACTTTTTGCTTTCATGCCTTGGAGAAGGGAATGGCAACCCACTCCAGTGTTCTTGCCTGGAGAAGCCTAGGGACGGAGGAGCCTGGTGGGCTGCTGTCTATGGGGTCGCACAGAGTAGGACACGACTGAAGTGACTTAGAAGCATATGAGAAACAGGATAAAGGATTTTACAAACTCAAATAAAGAAATTTAGAAATAGATTAAAGAAATAGAATTAACTGAAGAAACAGATTAAATAAATAGATTTAATTCAAATATGTTGAATTAATAAAATAGACTTAATTGGAGCCAATTATACAGAGTGAAGTAAGCCAGAAAGAAAAACACCAATACAGTATACTGACACATATATATGGAATTTAGAAGGATAGTAATGAAGACCCTCTATGTGAGATGACAAAAGAGACTCAGAGATATAGAACGGACTTTTGGACTCTGAGGGAGAGGGAGAGGGTGGGATGATTTGGGAAAACGGCATTGAAACACGTATACTATCTTGTAAGGATGAAGCGCCAGTCTATGTTCAATACAGGATGCAGGACGCATGGGGCGGGTGCACGGGATGATTCAGGGAGAGGATGTAGGGTGGGAGGTGGGAGGGGGCTTTTTCATTGGGAGATCGTGGACACCTGTGGCTGATTCGTGTCAATGTATGGCAAAACAAATACAGTATTGTAATGTAGAATAAAGTATTAAAAAAATAGGAAAAGTTCAGAGAATAGCCAAATCATATAATTTCTTAATAAAGGTAAGTCAAACCAATAGAAAAAAATGATAAAAAGGCTGATATGCAAAATGATTAGGTGTAAGACTGTGTCATTTAAAAGATAAAGGTGAAAAGAAGGAAGATGAGAAAGATGGTAGACATACAAACAGAAAGTTGAGCAGTGTCACTGAGTAGCAAACGGAAACAATGCTGAAGCACATGAAACGTTAAACAGTGCTAAACATGCTATGGTGTGTCTTTTTAAAAGATAAACTTTAACCTGAATAAAATAAGGAATCAACTGACCAACCAGCTGGAAACTTGCAAGTGGCAGGCAGGATTCCTTAGCAGAACTCTGTTCAGTTCAGTCGCTCAGTCATGTCCGACTCTTTGTGACCCCATGAATCACAGCACACCAGGTCTCCTTGTCCATCACCGACTCCCAGAGTTCACTCAGCCATCGAGTCAGTGATGTCATCCAGCCATCTCATCCTCGGTCGTCCCCTTCTCCTCCTGCCCCCAACCCCTCCCAGCATCAGAGTCTTTTCCAATCAGTCAACTCTTCGCATGAGGTGGCCAAAATACTGAGATTCAGTCTCAGCATCAGTCCTTCCAATGAACACTCAGGACTGGTCTCCCTTAGGATGGACTGTTTGGATCCCCTTGCAGTCCAAGGGACTTTCAAGAGTCTTCTCCAGCACCACAGTTCAAAAGCATCAATTCTTTGGCGCTCAGCCGCCTTCACAGTCCAACTCTCACATCCATACATGACCACTGGAAAAACCGTAGCCTTGACTAGACAGACGTTCGTTGGCAAAGTAATGTTTCTGCTTTTGAATATGCTGTTAGGTTGGTCATAACTTTCCTTCCAAGGAGTAAGCACCTTTAAATTTCCTGGCTTCAATTACCATCTGCAGTGATTTTGGGCCCCCAAAATAAAGTCTGAAACTATTTCCACTGTTTCCCCATCTATTTCCCATGAAATGATGGGACCAGATGCCATGATCTTCGTTTTCTGAATGTTGAGCTTTAAGCCAACCTTTTCACTCTCATCTTTCACTTTCACAAAGAGGCTTTTTAGTTCCTCTTCACTTTCTGCCATAACGGTGGTGTCAGAATCTCAGGGACAGAGGAGCCTCATGGGCTGCTGTCTATGGGGTCACACAGAGTTGGACACGACTGAAGCGACTTAGCAGCAGCAGCAGCATCTGCATACCTGAAGTTATTGATATTTGTCCCAGCGATCTTGATTTCAGCTTGTGCTTCTTCCAGCCCAGCGTTTCTCATGATGTACTCTGCATATAAGTTAAATAAGCAGGGTGACAATATACAGCCTTGACGTACTCCTTTTCCTGCTTGGAACCAGTCTGTTGTTCCATGTTCAGTCTAACTGTTGCTTCCTGACTTGTATGTAGGTTTCTTAAGAGGCAGGTCAGGTGGTCGGGTATTCCCATCCCTTTCAGAATTTTCCACAGTTTATTGTGATTCACACAGTCAAAAGCTTTGGCGTAGTCAATAAAGAAGTAGATGTTTTTTTCTGGAATGCTCTTGCTTTTTTGATGATCCAGCAGATGTTAGCAATTTGATTTCTAGTTCCTGTGCCTTTTCTAAAACCAGCTTGAACATCTGGAAGTTCACAGTTCATGTATTGCTAAAGCCTGGCTTGGAGAATTTTGGGCATTACTTTACTAGCATGTGAGATGAATGCAATTGTGCGATAGTTTGCGCATTCTTTGGCATTGCCTTTCTTTCGGATTGGAATGAAAACTGAACTTTTCTAGTCCTGTGGCTACTGCTGAGTTTTCCAAATTTGCTGGCATATTGAGTGCAGCACTTTCACAGCCTCATCTTTCAGGATTTGAAATAGCTCAACTGGAATTCCATCATCTCCACTAGCTTTGTTTGTAGTGATGCTTCCTAAGGCCCACTGACTTCGCATTCCCGAATGTCTGGCTCTAGGTGAGTGATCACCCCATTGTGATTATCTGGGTCATGAAGATCTTTTTGTATAGTTCTTCTGTGTATTCTTGCCACCTCTTCTTAATATCTTCTTCTTCTGTTAGGTCCATACCATTTCTGTCCTTTATTGAGACCATGTTTGCATAAAGTGTTCCCTTGGTGTCTCTAATTTTCTTGAAGAGATCTCTAGTCTTTTCCATTCTGTTGTTTTCCTCTATTTCTTTGTACTGATAGCTGAGGAAGGCTTTCTTATCTCTCCTTGCTAGTCTCTGGAACTCTGCATTCAGACACTTATATATTTCCTTTTCTCCCCTGCTTTTTGCTTCTCTTCTTTTCACAGCTATTTTTTAAAATTAAATTTATTTATTTTTTAAATTACAATACTGTATTTGTTTTGCCATAGATTGACACGAATCAGCCATAGGTGAACACAATCGCCCAATGCCGAAGCCCCCTCCCACCTCCCACCCCACATCCTCTACCTGAATCATCCTGTGCATCAGCCCCATGCATCCTGCATCCTACACCAAACATAGATTAGCGCTTCGTTTCTTACAGGAAAATACAGATGCTTCACTGCCATTCTCCCAAACCATCCCACCCTTTCCCTCTCCCTCAGGGTCCTAAGGCCTCTTCAGACAGCTATTTTGCTTTGTTACTTTTTTTTTTCCCACGGGGATGGTCTTGATCCCTGTCTCCTGTACAGTGTCATGAACCTCCGTCGATAGTTCATCAGTTCCTCTATCAGATCTAGTCCCTTAAATCTATTTCTCACTTTCGCTGTATAATCATAAAGGATTTGAATTCTGTAGTTGGAAACAATTTTATATCGTAAGGAGAGAGAGAGAGAAACCTGTTCTCTTGGGCTCCTACCCTTCAGTGCATTTTGGGCACCAGAGCCCAGTCAGTACTTCTCAGGAATCAGAAGGCTGAGGCAGAGCCCCAGGGGGCTCAGCCCTGTGTGTCTCCTGGGGCTCTGCAAACACCACTGCAAATTCAGGTGAAGCAGATGTTGCTAATAGTTATGGAGAAGGGACTTCCCTGGGGTCCAGTGGTGAAGACTCCGAGTTCTTGGTTCGATCCCTGCTCAGAGAACTAGATCCTACATGCTGCAACTAAAGATCCAGCATTTCTGGAAACGTAAAGGTCCTGAGGGCTTCATCTAAGACCTTGAGAAACCAAAAAAAAAAAGTTGTAGAAGAAAGCATTTGTTTATAGTTTATATTTGGCCCTTGGATGTGTGGGTTTTTAGTTAAAAAGAACTCATCTTACATCCCCTTTTTGTGCCTGCCTAGTCTCTGCTGTTAATATTCTCCTATGTTTTATTCTTGACCCTTTTCTATGGTTTAAAACTCATATAAATAGAAATATATAGGATTTTGTAAATAAATAATACATCATAGCCAGCATATATGAAATGTTTACAATATGCTCACTACTAGAGATGGATTATACAGTGACAGGGGGTGACACCGGGCCGATCTATTCATTGTTCCTTGAGGATGTTTTGCTGTCTATGATTCCACTTTCTTTGGGAAAACAAAAATGAACTTATGAGTATACTAAAGGCTGTTATATAGCTCTATTATAAGTGCAGAGCAAGGCACACAGTGTGTGCTAAGTCACTTCAGTTGTGTCTGACTCTCTGTGACCCCATGGGCTGTAGCCCAGCAGGCTCCTCTGTTATGGGTTTCTCCAGGGAAGAATACTGGAGTGGGTTGCCATGCTCTCCTCCAGGGGACTCTTCCCAGGCCAGGGGTTGAACCTGTGACTCTTATATCTACCCACATTGGCACTTTACTGCTAGCACCAAAAGCACATAGTAGCCATATAATATTTGCTTAATTGCCTTGAGCAAACCCCCTTTAAATACTACTTTGTGCAGACTTGCAGTATTTTAAAGCGTAAAGTTTTAGTTTATAGTTTATTCTTTTCCATTACCCCCTCCCCCCCCCCCGGCTCTACCCTTAACTCAGGGTTACGCCTGCACCTTTGCTTGTAGCGATGTAGTTTGCTAGTTTTAGGGGAGCGTCTCAGAGAGGCCTGTGGCGCCCTGTGTTCTGTTTTAGGCATTTCACCAGTGGTGTGGCTCCCTGTTTCAACAGTCTGCATCTGGCCTTTTACTGCAAGGAAGGTTACTGGCAAAAGACATGGAATGGCTAGCAAAACCTGAAGTGGAAAACCAGGGGGTGCCTGCCACACTGGAAAGCTTTCTCATTTAATTGGTAAAGTGGACCATTGCCTCCTGTATGTATTTTCCTTGTGTCTATTTCCCATGTTTTAAAGTGTAAAAACGTATTACCACAAGAGATTAATAAAATATTCTTCTAAAAATGAAAAGATACAAAGGAACTTATTTCCGAAACAGAAAGAGACTCACAAACGTAGAAAACAAATTTATGGTTACCAAAGGGGAAAGGGCAAGGGGAGGGATAAATTAGGAGTTTGGGATTAACAGATACAAAACACTATATAGAAAATAAACAACAAGGACCTACTAGATAGTGCAGGGAACTATACCCAATATTTTGTAATAACTTACAAGGGAAGAGAACCTGAAAGTGTGTGTGTGTGTGTGTGTGTGTGTGTGTGTGTGTGTGAGTGTGTGAGACAGAACTGCAGTGAAACTAGGGCTTCCCTCAAACCTCAGTTGGTAAATAATCTGCCTGCCATGCAGGAGACCCCAGTTTGATTCCTGGGTTGGGAAAATCCCCTGGAGAAGGGACAGGCTACCCACTCCAGTATTCTTAGGCTTCCCTTGTGGTGCAGCTGGTAAAGAATCCGCCTGCAGTGCAGGAGACCTGGGTTTGATCCCTGGGCTGGGAAGATCGCCTGGAGAAGGGAACGGTTACCCACTCCAGTGTTCTACCCCTAGAGAATTCCTAGGACTGTATAGTTCAAACTGGGCTTCCCTGGTGGTTCAGACAATAAAGAATCTGCCTGCAATGAAGGAGACCCGGGTTTGATTCCTGTGTTGGGAAGATCTTCTGGAGAAGGGAATGGCTACCCACTCCAGTATTCTTGCCTGGAGAATTCCATGGACAGAGAAGCCTGTCAGGTTATAGTCCATGAGGTCGCAAAGAGTTGGACACAACTAAGCCACTCACACTTAGTTACTTACTATATCTAAAACTAACAAAATATTGTAAATCAACTATACTTCAATTAAAAAAATGAGAAAAAATAAGATATTCTAGACTTAAAATAGTTTCCTCTGCCTTCTTCCTATTGAGTCACTTAGAAAGCTTCCTGTAAGTTTTGTTGAAAATGGGGAAGTATTAGGCTTCTTAATTTTTTTCTTCTGTGGGATTGTGTTTGTCTCTAGCAAATTCGTATTCCTTCCCCATTCAGTAGCAGAAAGATTGATTTCTCTCCTCCCTCAGTTCTTTGTGGTCTCTCCATGTCTCTAAAATATGCATTCTAACTTAATTTTCCAGTGTGGTGAAACAGACAAGTGTGTCTAACACGTAGTGAACAGGAAATATGATGTTTTTGTGTATAGAGAATGTAAGTGCTGTCCAAAGTCAGGAGAGCAGTTAAATTAAAAAAATCAGTCTGTGCAAGCATAAAGAAATGATCCAGTGGGGGAAATTGGGCCAATTTAGAATTCGGTAAAGTCTACTTTTCACTGTGTCTCTAAACTGAAGAAAAAACACATTTGGTTTAATGTTTGCATAAAAGGGATATCCCCTGGAAAATATTGTCATTATTCCCAAAGTAACTATTTATTTTGGGGTTTAGAATTTACATGGGCTTTCTTGGAGGCTCAGATGATAAAGAATCTGCCTGCAATGTGGAAGACCTGAGTCTGATCCCTAGGTTGGGGAGGATCCACCTGGAGAAGGGAATGGCTACCCTCTTCAGTATTCTGGCCTGGAGAACCCCATGGACAGAGAAACCTGGTGGGTAAAGAGTTAAAGACGACTGAGTGACTAACAATTTCATTTTTTTTTTAAAAGAATTTACACAAGGTCATACCTTATCCTCTGGGAATAATATACAGACTGGAACCCTAGAAAGGCAACTACTTTTTCTGCATCTAGAATTGATGCTTTTGAAATGTGGTGTTGGAGAAGACCCTTGAGAATCCCTTGGACTGCAAGGAGATCCAATCAGTCCACTCTGAAGGAGATCAACCCTGGGATTTCTTTGGAAGGAATGATGCTAAAGCTGAAACTCCAGTACTTTGGCTACCTCATGCGAAGAGTTGACTCATTGGAAACGACTTTGATGCTTGGAGTGATTGGGGGCAGGAGAATAAGGGGACGACTGAGGATAAGATGGCTGGATAGCATCACTGGCTCGATGGACGCGAGGCTGAGTGAACTCCAGGAGTTGGTGATGGACAGCGAGGTCTGGCATGCTGCGATTCATGGGGTCGGAAAGAGTTGGACACGACTGAGCAACTGAACTGAACTGATACCCAATGTGGATAAACTCTTAGATTATTATGGTATTTTACTTTTCAGATCAGCATGGAAAGATTTATTTCTAATAGCAAAAAGCAGAGATAAGCTCTAAAAGAATTCAGTATTCCATTCTGGTTGCTAGAATGTTTTGGTTTTCTTTTTCAAAAGAATTAATATTAATTGCAAATCCTTTGGTAATCAAAAATATGAGGAAAAAGGAAATATAATCAAATGTTGGTACACGGCCCTTGCTATTGTGAATCAAATAATGTCCTCACAAACAAAGGCAGCTTATTTATCTAAACCCATTGTTCCTTATAATGACTTTTGGGATAACTAAGACAGACTCTTGAGCACATAGATATTTTTAACAGAAAAATTTCTAAAAGATACTGCAAACTTGCTTTGCTGTTAAGCTTCTTGAAGATAAATTAAACTTTTCCTAAATAGTGCAAGGGAATCTCATAAGTGTTCATTGTTTTGCAAGGCTGGAAGTCAGTCTGTAGCAATAAAGATAATAGTAACAATCATTGTCATTATCTTCATAACAGCTAACATTTGTGATCATGTAGAATATTGTGTGCAAACACGCTTTTAAGTGCTTTACTTGTATTAATTTATTAATTCCTATAAGGACACTGTGGAGTATTAATACTAGTAGCATCCCCAACCTGCAGATGAGTCAGCTGAGACCAGGAAAGGTTTACTAACTGGCCTCAGGTGGCCCAGCTCAGAGGTGGGGATGCCTGGATTCACGGTCAGGCTTTTGTCCATCTAGAACTTGACCCTTAGCCTTGGCTTTTCTGGCTTCTAAGATAAGCATGAGATTGAGATCAAGCTGGAATTTTGGGTTTACCAGTTGGTGTTTGAGTGAGGAGATAAGTGGACTTACTTTCCCAAGTTTCAGTTTCCTTCTCTTAAAATGAGAATGACAAAAACCACTAAATTACTAATAATGATAGTAGCACGAAACTACTGATTCGTGTCAATGTATGGCAAAACAAATACAGTATTGTAATGTAGAATAAAGTATTAAAAAAATATCACATTAAAAAAAAAAGTACAGGTTGTTGTGAGGATAGAATGAAATAGTGCCAGCAAAGAGCTTGGCACTTAGGAAATCATCAAGAAGTATTGCCCCCCTTTTTCAAAAAAAATTAAGGTATGATAGCTTTACAATGTAGTGTTAGTTTCCTCTGTACACCCTCGTCCACCCCTCTAGGTCATCACAGAACACTGAGCTGAGCTCCCCGTGTTATACAGCAGGATCCCATTAGCTATGGTCATGTATATATGTCAATGATACTCTCAGTTCATTCCACCCTCCCCTTCCTCCCTTATATTCGCATGTCTGTTCTTAACACCTGCATCTCTATTCCTATGCTGCAAATAGGTTCATCTGTACCATTTTTCTAGATTCCATCTATATGCTTTAACATACAGTATTTGTTTTCCTCTTTCTGACTTATGTCACTCTGCATGACAAACCCTAAGTCCATCTCTATGAATGGCCCAATTTCGTTCCTTTTTATGGCTGAGTAATATTCCATTGTATATATGGACCATATCTTCTTCATCCATTCATTTGTCAGTGGACATTTACGTTGCTTCCATGTCCAGGCTATCATAAATAGTGCTGCAGTTAATATTAGGGTACGTGTGTCATTTTGAATTATGATTTTCTCAGGGTAAATGCCCAGTAGTGGACTTGCTGAGTCATATGATAGTTTTATTTTTAGCTTTTTAAAGAAAGCTCCATGTTGTTACTCTTTTGATTTCTCTTGTCATATGAAAGGGTGAGAATCTACGTGTGTTCCTGTGGGAAAATATTTGCACACTTGAAAAGTGGCCTCAAATTTGCTAATTTTGTTTCAGTTTATTTGTGAATCTGCATTTACTTATTTTTTTCCTCCTTGGTTGTATTTTGCCACTTTTTGATTCTTTTAATGATTAGGAATGTCGGCTTCAGAAATCCCAGGTCTCACTGTTGACTGGTTTGGCTGATTATAGGCAAATGTACTTTTATTTCTTTAAACCACAGGTTTTCTACTATAAAATGTGGGTCTGTATTCTTCATGAAATGGCTCTATGAATTTGAAGATATAGTATTATCTTATTAGTGATCTGGATAAGAGTATATTGTCCCTCTTAAGGTACCCTTAATATAGCCTTTCTAGTATGTGATATTTCCTGTTATTTAAATACAGACAGAACCAACTCATCCATTCCTTCTTATTTTCCCCAGATGCTTGATTGTTCTGAATGTCTCCTGCGTTTGTCTTTCATTTCCTAGTGCTGGCAGGTTTGGTGTATCTGTTGCCATCAGTTGGGGTGATTTGGCAGGAAAGGTTTCCCTATGGGAGAAGGCATTCTCTGTCTCATTTGTGGGGAAGCAGACTGACTTCAGTTACCCGTTTCTGACACATTAAGATTGTAGAACTTGATTGTATGCGTCTGTTCTTGGAATAGTTACAGTTCCACTCTATTTTCCTGACAGCTCTTGAGTGAAGCCTGTTTCTTCTGGCTCTTTTTGGTACTTGCACAAAGAATATTATGGAATGTAAGTAATATTGATTATACCTTTGAAGGGAGAATAACATGCTGTTGTTCTTGGGTGACTTGTTAGAAAACAACAAACTCACATCAGCTTGTAAGGTCCTTCTCTGCCAATGTTAAGAGCTTCTAACTTTATTCATCAGGTTTTTTGCTGGCCAGGTGCAGTTGTTGTTGAACTGCTTGAGGGAACCCACACTGGGTTCCTAGCTTCAGCCGAGGCCCCAGTCTCAAGCCCAGGAGGTTCTTTTCCGATCAGATTTGTTCCGCCACTAATGAAAACTACAGCTGAGACTGAAACAGCACAGGTTTCATTCAATGATCAGAGAATGGAGAATTGAGAACCTAGTTTGCAAATCAACATCCCAACCCAACTTGGGTAGAGACACCAAATATTTAGGAGAGTCAAGGTAAATAGGATGCAATTGGAAATAGAGGAATGCTCAAGAGTTATCTGAGAACAAGGGTGTGGTTTGGACCTGGAACTGATACAGTTCTCCTCTTCAGTCCTTGTATGGGCTTTTCCAGTAAAGACAGTCATCTCATAGGGAGAAATCATAGAAGAATGTGAAACAAAATCTACACTTGCTCTTTTATCTCTATGCCGTTATTTTTTTGAGTTCTAGCTGTCTCCATTTTTATGCCAATTCTTTTTATTTTCAGTGTTTAAAATTTAAGTATTTATTGTGTTTGTCCACTAATATTTTAGATTTTAAACTTTTGAATAGGTAATATTTTCATATGGTTCCCAAAGCAATATTATGATGGTAATACTGAGAAATCTTGCTCTTACTTGTTTTTGACCATGGTTATGCACTTGTTCAACCAGTCCCTCCTAAAGGAGATCAATCTTGGGTATTCATTGGAAGGACTGATGCTGAAGCTGAAACTCCAGTACTTTGGCCACCTCATGTGAAGAGTTGATTCATTGGAAAAGACCCTGATGCTGGGAGGGATTGGGGGCAGGAGGAGAAGGGGATGACAGGGGATGAGATGGCTGGATGGCATCACTGATTCAATGGACAGGAGTCTGAGTGAACTCCGGGAGTTGGTGATGGACAGGGAGGCCTGGCGTGCTGCAGTTCATGGGGTCGCAAAGAGTTGGACATGACTGAGCAACTGAACTGAACTGATGCACTTGTCTCATTTTCTTTTATTCTTGTGTGTCTTTGAAATACACAAGCAAAAGTTAATACATATTTTATCTTTTATACAGTTAGCATTTTCTTTTTACTTAATATATCATAGATATTTTTCTAATATTATTATCTAGAGATAAATGGGTATATTGTTGATATAAGTGGTCTTATATAGGTACACATTGAGTTATTTCCTTTTTTAAATTTTAATTTATTTTTAATTTTTATTTTTTTAAAATTGCAATCCCACTGCTGGACATACACACTGAGGAAACCAGAATTGAAAGAGACACGTGTACCCCAATGTTCATCGCAGCACTGTTTATAATAGCCAGGACATGGAAGCAACCTATGTCCATCAGCAGATGAATGGATAAGAAAGCTGTGGTACATATACACAATAGAGTATTACTCAGCCATTAAAAGAATACATTTGAATCAGTTCCTTTTTTTTTTTTTTTGACTGTGCCACATGACATGTGGGATATTAGTTCCCCAAACAGAGATGGAACCTGACAATGAGAAAAATAATTCTTTAAAATTAGGACATGAGGCTTTGTGGAACAAAGTAAAACCAATAATTAAGCATCAAGGAAGTAGTATTTGTGTATAAAAGAAATATAGTTTAAGAATTTGTTTCAGCATATACTTGTATCGCTCAATCATGTTTGACTCTACGCAACCCCATGGACTGTCACCCACCAGGCTCCTCTATCCATGGGATTTTTCAGGCAAGAACACTGGAGTGGTTGCTACTTCTTTCTCCACGGGATCTTCCCAACACGGGGATCAAATCCAAGTTTCCTGTATCTCCTGCATTGCAAGTGGATTCTTTACCCACTGAGCCACTGGGGAACTAATAGTATAATATTTTAGTAAAAGGAAAATTAATTCTGTATTGTAATAAATGAGATATTATGTATAAGATTCACAAAATCACTGCAGATGGTGACTGCAGCCATGAAATTAGAAGACGCTTACTCCTTGGAAGAAAAGTTATGACCAACCTAGAGAGCATATTGAAAAGCACAGACATTACTTTGCCAACCAAGGTCCGTCTAGTCAAGGCTATGGTTTTTCCTGTGGTCATGTATGGATGTGAGAGTTGGACTGTGAAGAAAGCTGAGTGATGAATTAATGCTTTTGAACTGTGGTGTTGGAGAAGACTTCTGAAAGTCCCTTGGACTACAAGGAGATCCAACCAGCCCTGGGTATTCTTTGGCGGGAATGATGCTGAAGCTCCAGTACTTTGGCCGCCTCATGCGAAGAGTTGACTCATTGGAAAAGACTTTGATGCTGGGAGGGATTGGGGCAGGAGAAGAAGGGGATGACAGAGAATGAGATGGCTGGATGGCATCAGTGACTCGATGGATGTGAGTGTGAGTGAACTCCGGGAGTTGGTGATGGACAGGGAGGCCTGGCATGCTGCAATTCATGGGGTCGCAAAGAGTTGGACACGATGGAGCGACTGAACTGAATATTAGATCCTATGTGAAAAAGACTTTAATCTTACATCCACTTTGAGTCACCACATTTTAAATAAATGACAAGGAATCCAGAATCACATTCTATGATTACTGACCAAAATGAATAAAAGAGAACCTGTCACAGACCACTGTAATATTTGTTTAATTAAATCTTGGAAGAGACATAGAGTTGTTTAAATGTTGGAGAACTGCACAGAGAAATTTGGTGAAGATAGCATAACTGTATGTGGTAAGAGATGGTACTAGATACCCCTGAGTTTTGGTGCATTTATCTCTATCCATCTATATATCATCTATCCATCTACCCATTTTTCTGTCTGAGTAGATATCATCTATGTCATTCATCTGTCTCCATCTGTTAATGTAGTCAACAAATGTTATAATTGTTCCCCAAATTAGTAGCTACCATATATTGAGAAATACATACCAGATTCTGTCCACATACCAGGTGCTTAGGTTGTCATAATGTTTAATAATGATACAGGTAGTAACATCTCAGTTTTATGAGTGAGACCACTGAAGAGTAGATGACATATGTCACATGGAAAACAACAGAGTTAGGGGTATCACTGAACAGATTTTGGACAGTTGTACCTTATATTATAGCCAAAGTGGGACTTTGGTTCTTTCAAAGACCCTTCTGCTTGTTGTATGTGCAGAACCCAGAACTTTGTGACTCTTAACACTACCTTCTCAACCAATGTTCTTCCATCCCTCCCTTTCTTTTTCAGTATTTACGAAGTGTCTGTTATGGGTCAGGCCCTAGCTCAGGTGCTAGAGATACTGGGGTGATCCAGAATATTTGAATTCTTGTCTTTACAGTATACAAGGTACTATGTAGTGATTGCATGGAGAATGCAAATACAAATAAACAAGCTCTGTTTCCAAGGAAATAACAGTTAAGTGGGGAGACAGTGCAGAAAAATAAACCCTAAAAGACATGATACCAAGTGAAATAGTAGAGCTATTAGGACAGTGTCCTAAAATCACTTGGGAGTCATTCTGGGGGAGTGTAGTGGGCAGACCTTGTAAGAGAAGACAGCATGAATGAAGGTGATGGAGGGAAAACCAGTAAGTATAGCTTGAAACATGTATAGTATCATATATGAAATGAATTGCCAGTCCAGGTTCAATGCATGATACTGGATGCTTGGGGCTGGTGCACTGAGACGACCCAGAGGGATGGTATGGGGAGGAAGGAGGGTGGCGGGTTCAGGATGGGGAACACATGTATACCTGTGGTGGATACATGTTGATGTATGGCAAAATCAATACAATATTGTAAAGTAATTAACCTCCAATTAAAATAAATTTATATAAAAACTATAGTGCACCACACTGCAAGCAGAGGATGAGATGGTTGGATGGCATCACCGACTCAATGGACCTGAGTTTGAGCAAACTCTGGTAGATGGTGAAGGACAGGGAGGCCTGGTGTGCACAGTCCATGGGGTTGCAAATAGTTGGACATGACTTAGCAACTGAAAAACAACAAGTTAGTGATGTAATGGATGAGGGTAGAGTGGAATGCAGAGATCTAGCATAGAAGCCTTGGGATGCCCTGGTAGAGAGTCTGACACGTTTCAACAGGGAAGTGATATGGTTAGAAAGAATGTCCATGCAGGACATATAGAGGAGAGATTTGAAGATTGGAGGGTAGGAGACAAGTTTGGAGGCTGTGGCAATACTCCAGGTGAAAGACTGTGAAAACCAGGACCAGAGTAGTGAGAACAGAGGGCAAGTAGAAAGACAAAAGTGCAGAACTGTTTTAAAGGTAGAATCACACAGACTTTGGTATGTGATGAGATGTGGAAAGGACTAAGACAAAGGAAGCTTTCAGAAAAGACGAGTTTCTCATTAGAGCATCCTATAGAGAGTGGCTTTTGCATGTTCATTTGTGTTAAGGTAGAATCACAGACCTTGGTATGTGATTAGATGTGGAAAGGACTGAGACAAAGGAAGCTTTCAGAAAAGACTTGTTTCTCATTAGAGCATCCTATAGAGAGTGGCTTTTGCATGTTCATTTGTGTTAATGAACTTTACCAGTATTCATGGTAAGCTGTCACTTACCTGAGAGTCTGAAGCAGCCCAGCCTAATGACAAAAACATGACAAGTTTTTCCAAATACACAAATCCAACTCCAAAGCCATTGCTAAATAAAGGAGGCTTTATCCTTCCTTGTGCTTGTTCATTGTTAAGTTTCTTTTATAACTCATATTTATTCAGAGCTCAGCGATTTGTCAGGGGATGGTTTTCAGAAATTTAAGTGAATTAACTGATTTGTTCTGGCAGCAACACCATGAAGTAGGTGATGGTTTATGTTCATTTTTTACAGCAGAGGCAACTAAGGCACAGAGTGATTAGGTGATTTGCATGAAACCTCTTGGCTAGTGGCTTCCCTGGTGGCTCAGATGGTAAAGAATCTCCTTCCTGTGCTAGAGACCCAAGTTTCATGCCTGGTCAGGAGGGTCCCCTGGAGAAGGGAATAGCAACCCACTTCAGTATTCTTGCCTGGAGAATCCCATGGACAGAGGAGCCTGGTGGGCTACACAGTCCATGGGTTGCAAAAGAGTTGGACATGACTAAGTGACTAACACTTGACAGTGTGGATCACAACAAACTGTGGAAAATTCTGAAATAGACGAGAATACCAGACCACCTGATCTGTCCCCTGAGAAATCTGTGTGCAGGTCAGGAAGCAACAGTTAGAACTGGACATGGAACAACAAACTGGCTCCAGTTCGGGAAAGGAGGACGTCAAGGCTGTATATTGTCATCTTGCTTATTTAACTTATATGCAGAGTATGTCGTGTGAAATACTGGAGTAGACGAGGCACAAGCTGGAATCAAGATTGCCAGGAGAAATATCAATAACCTCAGATATGCAGATGACATCACCCTTATGGCACAAAGGGAAGAGGAACTAAAAGCCTCTTTGTGAAAGTGAAAGAGGAGAGTGAAAAACCTGGCTTAAAACTTCACATTCAGAAAACGAAGATCATGGCATCCTGTATCATCACTTCATGGGAAATAGATGGGGAAACAATGGAAACAGTGACAGACATTATTTTTTTGGGGGGCTCCAAAATCACTGCAGATTGTGACTGCAGTCATGAAATCAAAAGATGCTTGCTCCTTGGAAGAAAAGTTACGATCAATCTCAATTCAGTTCATTGGCTCAGTTGTGTTCAACCCTTTGCAACCCCATGGACTGCAGCATGCCATTCCTACCTGTCCATCACCAACTCCTGAAGTTTACTCAAACTCATGTCCATTGAGTCAGTGATGCCATCCAACCATCATCCTCTGTTGTCCCCTTCTCCTCCTGCCTTAAGTCTTTCCCAGCATCAGGGTCTTTACAAATGAGTCAGTTCTTCACTTCAGGTGGCCACAGTATTGGGGTTTCAACTTCAGCATCAGTTGTTCCAATGAATATTCGGGACTGATTTCCTTTAGGATTGACTGGTTGGATCTCCTTGCAGTCTAAGGGACTCTCAAGAGTCTTCTCCAACACCACAGTTCAAAACCATCAATTCTTCTGTGCTCAGCCTTCTTTATAGTCCAACTCTCAGATTCATACATGACTACTGGAAAAACCAAAGCTTCGACTAGACAGACCTTTGTTGGGCAAAGTAATGTTTCTGCTTTTAATATGCTGTCTAGATTGGTCATAACTTTTCTTCCAAGGAGCAAGCATCTTTTGATTTCATGACTGCAGTCACAATCTGCAGTGATTGTGGAGCCCCAAAATATTAAGTCTGTTTCCACTGTTTTCCATCTATTTGCCATGAAATAATGAGACCAGATGCCATGATCTTAGTTTTCTGAATGTTGAGCTTTAAGCCAACTTTTTCACTCTCCTCATTCACTTTCATCAAGAGGCTTTTGGTTATTCTTCTCTTTCTGCCATAAAGGTGGTATCATCTGCATATCTGAGATTATTGATATTTCTTCTGGAAAATGATTCCAACTTATGCTTCATTCAGTCCAGCATTTTTCATGATGTACTCTGCATATAATTTAAATAAGCAAGGTGACAATATACAGCCTTGACGTACTCCTTTCCCGATTTGGAACCAGTCTATTGTTTCATGTCCAGTTCTAACTGTTGCTTCTTGACCTGCATACAGATTTCTCAGGAGGCAGGTCAGGTGGTCTGGTATTCCCAGCTCTTTAAGAATTTTCCACAGTTTGTGTGATGCACATAGTCAAAGGCTTTGGCATAGTCAATAAAGCAGAAGTAGATATTTTTCTGGAACTCTCTTCCTTTTTGATGACCCAGTGGATGTTGGCAGTCTAATCTCTGGCTCCTCTGCCTTTTCTAAATCCAGCTTGAACGTCTGGAAGTTCAGTGTTCATGTACTGTTGAAGCCTGGACAGCATATTAAAAAGCAAGGACGTTACTTTGTCAACAAAGGTCCGTCTAGTCAAGGCTATGGTTTTTCCAGTAGTCATGTATGGATGTGAGAGTTGGACTCTAAAGAAAGCTGAGCACCAAAGAATTGATGATTTTGAACTGTGGTGTTGGAGAAGACTCTTGAGAGTCCCTTGGACTGCAAGGAGATCCAACCAGTCAATCCTAAAGGAAATTAGTCCTGAATATTCATTGGAAGGCCTGATGCCGAAGCTGAAACTCCAATGGTTTGGCCACCTGATGGGGAGAATTGACTCATTTGAAAAGACTCTGTTGCTGGGGAAGTTTGAAGGTGGGAGGAGAAGGAGACAACAGAGGATGAGATGGTTGGATGGCATCACCAACTCAATGGACATCAGTGTGAGTAAACTCCGGGAGTTGGTGATGGACAGGTAGGAATGGCATGCTGCAGTACATGGGGTCGCAAAGAGTCAGACATGATTGAGCGACTGAACTGAATGGTAGTTAGGCCTTGAACTCAAGCTGTCCACCTTCAAAACTAATCATTACAGTCATTTAGAAATGGAATTGTTTTCTTAATTTCTTCTTCAGGTTGTTCACTGCTGGAGTATGGAAACAACTGATTTTTGTTTGTTGATCTTGCACCCTGAAACTTTGCTGAAATTTCTTGCTTAGCATTTTTTTCATGGATTCTTGTGAACTGCTGCTTCAGAATTTTGGTTATGATATTATATTTCTTTCTAAATCTGTTCCTACTGATTTCATCTAGAATATCCAAGATCTTGAAAAGCTACCTTTTACATTTTAAACATGCTGCATAAAATTTGCTTTAATTATATTACTCCTTATGCTGTCTGGCTTAGTAATTTGGCATATTGAAAGAGAAAAGACCTAAAAAAAGAAAAAGACCTAAAAATGAAGAAAATCTTTAGTAACATTTTCAAGTGCTTAAGGAAATAATATGCTAAAGGCAAATGATAGCGTCATCAGTTAAGACCACCCAAGGTTCTGTGGATTGATTTGTTGTTATTGGAGAATTACATGACGTTAAAGCAGTATCAGTTACTAGGATCAAATGACCCTCATCCAATTAAGTAATTTAGGTAGCCCAGTCATCCAGGCAAACTGTGTCTCTTCAAATCTGTTCCTGACCTGAAAGAAATGTGGCTATTAACTTCCTTATCTGGTATTTAAAAAAAATTTGTTCTTTTCTTCTCTGCTAATTTATTATTTTTTGAAAGTTAGGGTTGACTCTGTTTCCTAAATAGGTCTTCCCCTGCCCCATGCCAATTCTGTTTTGAATTTTAAAATTAACTTTATTTTGATTAACAACTCTTAAGATATGTTGAATTTTATTGGCTGTTAATGTAAGATCCTGAGAGTACATTCTTTTCCCACCATTTTAGTGTCTGAGTTAGACCAGTGCTTCTTGCTATTGCAGTGTTGACCTTGGCCTCAAGTTATGATGAATAGACAACAAATGGAGCCTATCATAGCATCTCAGGACACAAAGAGACCTTGGAGGTCATTTTTTTTCTGGTGAGAAATTATAATCCTCATGCCACACTCTTAGTTTCAGGATGTCAATGCATCTTGTAAATGTTGACTCATGATGCAGTTCTTATTTTCAGTGTCAAAATAGAAAAATGGAGACATTCACATCCTAGTGAACGGAGAAGAATAAATAATAACCAGTTACTTATCTTCAGAGACAGGGCCCTGGCTCCTAGATTCTCAAAGATGGAGGGAAGAATGCAGAAAGCACAAATCACAGTCAGAGAGAAGGCTTAGGAATCTGGCATCATATCTTTTCTAAAGATCTATCATTGAATACACAACCACTTGAGTTCATGTCCAGTGCACTAAGTTCCCTTTGACAGCATCATAGTGTAACCCTTTATCCATAAACTCACACGAGGCATCCAAGTTGCGATGTCCCAGCATCCTTCACATTAGCAGTACACTGTAGTCTGTGACTCCATCAGTATTTCACATGCATCTTATATTAATTTATGATTATCTCTGCAGTTTCACTTCTTTATTCTTAATAAACTTTGATATTAAAGTGGAAGAAAATAATTATGTTCCTTATTTTATTTGATATTAAAGTGGAAGAGAATAATTATGTTCCTTATTTTATTTTTTGAATTAATTTATTTTAATTGGAGGATAATTACTTTACAATAGTGTGATAGTTTTTGCCATATGTTGACATGAATTGAAGTACAATGTACTTTCAGATATCCTGGGAAGAGAATCCATTGTTCTGTCTGTTGATACCACTTAACTTTTTCTGTCTTACGTTTTTATTCACTCTTAAATATTTTGTTGAATTTTGTTGCTTTTGGAAGTCTCTGTGACCTTCTTCCTACTTTTCTCCAGGTTTGTTAGTGCTTACAGTGCTTACAGTGCTACAGTTAGTGCTAGAGTATAGAGGGAATATTTAGTTTTAGTTTTAGAAAAAATATTATTTAATGAATATATTCTCAGTAATTTAAAAACAAATATTAGTTTATCTCTGTCAATCTGAGACTTCAGTATAGAGGGAAAGAAGATTGCAACCAATTTATTGATATTTCAAGATACATCGTTTCCCCAAATGACTTGAATTTCCTAAATGAATAGATGGAAAGATCATTTTTAGATGTCACAATTTAAATATGGATTTTTTTTTTTTTTTGGTTTGGACTATGTTTTGAGGTTATAGTGACATAAGGAAGCATTGCAGGATGGGACCCTGTTTACCCCTGTTCATGCTCTATGCCTCAAGCGACTCTTTATCCCCGTACTTGTCCAGCTGCTTACTACCTAAAGGCCTTGCACCGCTATTTTCTTCCTCTCAGGAATGCTCTTTATCACTATCCTGCCTAAAGTCTTCTCGAGTTTTAATATCTCAGTTGGTGTCTGATCCTCCACTTCACCATGTTTGTTCATCCATTCACTCTCATAATAACTTGTGTATTTCAGAAACAGTACTTGTATATTTCCTGCAATCACATTGAATTGTAATCAGATGCTTATTTTTTTCCATGTTAGTCTGCAAACTCCAGAGGGTTTTTCTCCTCTCGATGTAGGCTCAAAGAAGTTATGGAATGTGAGTTATTCATCAGTATATCCAAGGCCTTCATGGAGTATGCAGACATGAATAAATACTGCTGAATGAATGAATGGATAAGTGTAGTTTGTGTACTTTAGGGAGCAGTGAACCACAATTCATTCTTTGGCTTCCTGTAATGATTAGAACCTTTTGTGAAAAGGGTAAATATACAATGTGTAGACAAAATTGAGAAGTAAATGGCACCCAGGAGAGTAAGGGCTCGGACAGTTATGGTGATGTTGACATTAACTATTCTGAGAATGTAGAATATTTTAGAGCAAATTCTCAATTTGAATTTCTATTTAGATGATTTTTAGGTTTGCATTGGTGGCATGTAGGACTCTTGATAATATAAAAGTAAGAACAGTGCAGCTCTTCCCTTGTTATTAATATTATTTCAACTGTGACTTTAGTTAGATTCAGAAGTTCTATTTATTTTTTATCATAAAAACTTTTCCCCTCCACTTAAAGAGAAACAGCTTCATGTAATTTTTGTTTACTGACAGTGATTTTAGATTTACCTACTAATCTGTTCTTTGGTTCTTACTTTGTGTGAATGCATGCTTCATATCATAGTGTATTAAGTTCACTCAGAGTTAAGAGTGATGATATTCAAATTCTTTTGGCATCATTTGGCTCTGTGTTAAACAACACAGAACTAGATTCACACCAATCTTGGGAAACTGCATCTGGCTTGTGATTTTCTATAGTATGACTAAGTTGAGACATGCAAAGTGGAACCCAGAGATGGTGCACTCAGAGAATTTGGGGCTGAAAACTTTATCTTTTTTTCAAGAAAGTGTACAAATAAAACAAAATTTGTACTTGATATAGTCTTTGTTATTTACAAAGAGAGACAGAGACAGTGCTAAACTAATTAATATCTGGTTGGTTAAAATGGTAGAAATGGCGTTTCTCTGGGAACTGGGAAAGAAAAAGACTAATTGGTAACTGTGGTTAATGTTATATGTCAACCTGGCCAGGTCACAGACCCCAGATATTTAATCAAACACTGGTCTGGATGTTGCTATGAAAATATGTTTTAGATGAGATTAATAGTCATGTATGGATGTGAGAGTTGGACTAAAAAGAAAGCTGAGCACTGAAGAATTGATGCTTTTGAACTGTGGTGTTGGAGGAGACTCTTGAGGGTCCCTTGGGCTGCAAGGAGATTCAACCAGTCCATCCTAAAGGATGTCAGTCCTGAGTGTTCATTGGAAAGACTGATGTTGAAACTGGAGCTCCAATACTTTGGCCACCTGATATGAAGTGCTGACTCACTGGAAAAGACCCTGATTCTGGGAAAGATTGAAGGCAGGAGAAGAAGGGGATGACAAAGGATGAAATGGTTGGATGGCATCACTGGCTCAATGGACATGAGTTTAAGTAAACTCTGGGAGTTGGTGATGGACAGGAAGGCCTGGCGTGCTGCACTCCATGGGGTCGCAAAGAGTCAGACACGACTGAGCGACTGATCTGAACTGAATATTTAAATCAGTAGCTGAGTAAAGCACATCACTTATCATAATGTGAGTGGGCCTCAATCAACCAGTTGAGTCTTGAGAGAAAAGTGACTGACTTCCTCCAAGGAAGAGGAAATTCTACCAGTAGACGGCCTTTGAACTTGAGCTGCAACAGTAACCATTTCTTTGGGTTTCTGGCCTCTCTGCCTGCTCTGGAGAATTTGGACTTGCCAGCCTCCATGAACACATGGGCCAATTCCTTAATCTCTCTCTCTGTATTTATGTATCCATGTATATATATAAACGTGTAAATATTCATACACACATATCTTATTGGTTCTGTTTTCCTGAGGAACCCTAATACAATTACTATGTCTAAAACGACCTCTCTCATTAGTTGGTGTGATTTTCTTTTCATAACTCTTGTTTTCAAACTTTTGACATGTTCGGCAGACCCTCACACCATCCATTTTGAGCTAGGGGAGAATGGTGATTGCCACACTTATGGGAAAATTTTTTTCTCTAATGGGTTGTATCACTGAAAGTTACCCTTTCCTGCCAGGAGTTATCATGGAGAAGCAAGGTAAAAAAATGAAGATGAGATTCTTACTTGTAGTCCCAACTATAAAAGCTTCCAGTCTGAGAGAGTCCATGGCAGAGCAACAACTGCCCCAGAATCAGTAGCTGAGTCCTGTGTTATTCAACTTTTCCCAGTGAACACCAGCCCCTGCTAAAGCTAGGATGCCTCCAGAACCCAAGTTTAGCATCTCTTCTGTCCTTCTCCATTAGCTATCTTGCCAGGCCCTTTTTATTTACTTTAATTATTTTTAATTGGAGTATAATTGCTTCACAATATTGTTCTAGTTTCTGTTGTACAACAAAGTGAATCAGCTATGTATACATATCCCCTCCCTCTATTTTTAAAAATTTATTTGTAATTGAAGGATAATTTCTTTACAATGCTGTGGTGGTTTCTGCCATACATCACCATGAATCAGCCGTAGGTATACATATGTCCCCTCCCTCTAAGCCTCCCTCCCACTCCATCCTCGCCCTGTAGGTCATCACGGAGCACTGGGCTGAGCTCCCTGTGCTATACAGCTGCTTCCCACTGGCTATCTCTCTTACACATTGTAGTGTGGATACGGCAATGCCACCGTCTCAGCTCATCCCACCCTCCTCTTCCCCTCTGTGTCCACAAGTCTGTTCCCTACGTCTGCATCTCTATTCCTGCCCTGCAAATAGGTTCATCAGTACCATTTTTCTAGATTCCATAGATATGCATTAATATATGATATTTGTTTTTCTCTTTCTGACTTAGATCACTCTGTATGACAAACTCTAGGTTCATCCATGTCTCTACAAATAACCCTATTTGTTCCTTTTTACTTTTTATGGCTGAGTAATAGTCCATCACACACACACACACACACACACACACACACACACACACACACACACCCAATATCTTTACCCACCCACCTGTTGATGAATATTTAGGTTGTGTCCTTGCCAGCCCCCTCTCTTACGTGGGATCTGCTTTGTGCTCTTTGTCTCCCTGTCCTGAAGTTTCCTTTTATTTCATACGGTCTTGTTGAAAGACTAGAGATAGTATAATCAAAACATTTACCAAGCACTCACTATATGTCAGCTCCTGTTCTAAGTGCTTTGTATACCTTAAGCCACTAGATGCCTATATGACCCCTGTGATAGAGGAACTATTATTATCCCAGTTTTACAGAACTTTAGAGATTTTAGGAATTTGAGTGAGTTTCCTCAGTTCCTTATGTAATGGCAGAACATACTTTTGAGCCAAAGTAATCTGAGTCTAGGGCTTAAGTAGTTCAAGTCTACACATGACAGTTAATGCTGGCATATAAATAATTGGCCCTGGCTTATGTGCTGTCCCTGCTGTCTTATCCAGTATTTGTGATACTGTGTAGGGGATAAATTGCATGAGATTTCCAGATAGAATGAGACCAGGGAAATGAATTGAAGAGGGACTCATGTCTTTTACCATAACCCTCAAAACATTGGTGAATTTCATCTTCCTTTCTTTTTCCACTATTATTTTTGAAATAAGTGATTTCTTTCATCTACTGCATAATAACTCTTCCTAGCTTCTTAATTATCTTATAGCAAAGCTAGGATATCAGAATTAGGAGTGCCAACAAAAAATTGGCACTTGCTATCTGCCTCTACAAAGATGAAGTCATGAGCCCTTGCAATCACTGACCTACAACATACTCTGAAAGGAGTTGAGGGGTGGAGATCAGGAATGAGGCACTCTGTGCCCTGGAAGAAAATGGGCAGAAGAAGCCTTCAGACAGTTAGATATTTTCAGGAGAAGATTTTATGAGGCCAGTTCTTGTATCTCCTCATCTAGAAGAGCAATAAAATCATTAATGATGACATATGCTCCCTGTGACCAGTAGCAAATATCTGCCGGAATGTGTGTTTGAGGGCACATACACCTTTCACTAAAATCATATATAACACCTCTCTCCCTGCCTCTTTGGAACAGTTGTCAGAACTATCTGAATTGCTTTATCCTAGGCTATAGTCCTCATTTTGCCCCAAGTAGAACTCTCATGTTGTGCTTTTTTTTTTTCTTCCAGTTTGTAGGATGTATTTTATTGCTAGATAGACAGCCATTTGCCAGCAGTCATTTAGAGTATTTCTATGGTTTTTGTCAGGTCTGTTGGCCTCATCAAAGAAAGCAGAGCCTTACTTGTTAGTTACCCAGGAAGCACACTGTGATTTGAAGAGATTTCTCTTGGAAATGAATAATAGCCAGCCCTTACACTGAAGAGGAGAGCTCTCAAGCTTCAGAGGTAAGGTAATGTGTATAAAGGACACCAATGTTGATATTTAAATGTAATCCTAAAGGATGAATGTGAAGTGAATTGATGAATAGGAATTAACAAAATGGAGAAAAGTATCACTAGAAAGAGCGTTCCAAGGAGGAGCCCAGAGACAGGATGTGAAAATACTTAAGTGCTGAGGGAGCTGTAAGAGGTTTGGTCTGGCTGGAGGTGCAGTGAGTGTCAGGAGTGATTCAGGAGGCGGATCAAGATGAGATCTTGGTTGGCCAAAAGAGTTTGTTTGGGTTTCCTGCCAGGTATTACTTTTTGGCATTACTCTGAAAACTAAAGGCAGCTGATAAAGACTTTTGAGTGATATCTTTGGGGAAGACTAGTCTAGCAACAATTTGGAGAATGGAGTAATGGCAGGAGAAGGTGAGATTAAAGAAGATAGTTGATGTCAGTTTGTCTGCTTGATATCACTTCCCCACCATTTTCATATCTTTGTGTTCTTGTCTGATATTTTTTCCTTTCATGCTCTATATGCTTTTGGTAAAACTTGCGTTCACCATCCTTTCTCCTCTTGGATCAGAGAGATGCATGCATTTCCTGTGCGTGGAGAGTGGTGGCGTTACATCCTCCATGGACAGATCAGCACTCAAATATGTACAAGAATAGGCATCTGACTCAAGAATCTATCCAATTCTGGGGCTTGGATTTTAAATACACTGTGGAAGACAGAGCATTTTTTCTTTTAGGGTTCCCAAATGGAAGTGAGGTTTGAGAATGCTGTTGACCATTATGTTAGCTTCCTAGAGTTGCCAGAAGAGTCCCACAAACTGGGTTAAACTTTATTGAAATACAGTTGGTTTACAATGTTGTGTTAGTTTCCTGTGTACAATAAAGTGATTCAATTATATATGTGCAGTGTACTAAGTCGCTTCCGTCATGTCTAACTCTGTGACCCCATGGACTATGGCCCACCAGGCTCCTTTGTGCATGGAATTCTCCAGCAAGAATACTGGAGTGGGTTGCCATTTAAGGAAATGGCAACCCACTCCAGTATTCCAGTATACACATACATACATACACACACATATATATATATACACATATATATATATGCGTGTGTTCCATTATATGTTATTATAAGATATTGGGTATAGTTTCCTGTGCTATACAGTAAGACCTTGTTTTTCTGCTTAAACTGTGAGTCTTTTAACAACAGAAATGCATGTCTTCATAGATCTGGAAGTCCAAAGTCAGGCTGTCAGCTGGGCTTTGCTCTCTCTGAAGTCTCTAGGGGCACGTCCTTCCTTGTGGACCGGGCAGTCCTTGGCTTTCCTCAGTGTGTGGCTGCAGCATTCCACCCCTGCCTCTGCTCTCCCTTGGTGGTCTTCTCACTATGTGTCTCTCTGTCCAAATTTCCCCTTTCGTATAAGGACATCGGTCATTGAATTAAGGCCCACCCTAATCCAGTGGGCTTCCCAGGTTGTGCTAGTGGTGAAGAATCCAGATGCCAGTGCAGGAGATGCAAGACACACGAGTTCGATCCCTGAGTCAGGAAGATGCCCTGGAGTAGGAAATGGAAACCCAGCCCAGTTTTCTTGACTCCAGGAGAATCCCATGGACAGAGGAGCCTTGGTGGGTTACAGTCCATGGAGCTGCAGAGTCAGACACAGCTGAGCACATGCACAGTCCAGTGCGATCTCACCTTAACTTGACTTCATCTGCAGGGATGCTATTTCCAGCGAAGGCCACATTCACAGGTTCCAGGTGGATGTGGATTTTGTGGGGTGGATGGAGGTGGCGTACTGTTCAGCTCAGTACAGCTGTGTTCCCTGGCGCCTGAGCAGACCCACTTGAGCAGGACAGAGGAAGTCCCCAGCACAGAGTCAAACAGAGATGACAGGCGGAGAGAACATTAGCAGGCGAGGGGTCCTGGTTTCTAGTTTCTAAGAGTCCTATCGTTACTCTTATGAGCCACTCCCACATTCCTCCTTTTCTGAAAATTACCTCCCCCTCATTATTGTGTTTGACTTTTGTTTTTGGTTTAAGCTAGACTGAGTTAGGTTTCTGTCTTTTCCTATTAACACATTTCTGATAAGTACAGAAATTATCATGGCATTCCAGGCATCAAAAGTAGAAAGAAAGAGAAGCCTGTCCGAGCTATGGCAGTGGTAGAGGAATTCAGAAGGTGAGACTTGCATTCTGTTTGCACATTAGGATAAAAGGAGAGGAGTGAGTCTGTGATGATTCTTTTCTAAAAATTTATTTTTAATTGGAGGATAATTGCGTTACAACATTGAAATGGTTTCTGCCGTATATCAACATGAATCAGCCATAAGTCTACATATTTTCCCTTCCTCTTGAGCCTCCCTCCCACCTCTGACCCCATCCCACACCTCTAGGTTGTCACAGAGTACCAGTTTGAGCTCCCTGCACCATACAGCAAATTTCCACTGGCTATCTATTTAACATATGGCAGTGTATATGTTTCCCTGCTGCTCTCTCAATTCATCCCACCCTCTCCTCTCCCTCTGTGTTCACAAGTCTGTTTTCTGCCTGTGAATCCATTGCCCCCCTGCAAATAGGCTCATGTGGTGATTCTTGAGGTGATCAAGTAAACCACGCTCTGAAAAACAAATTAAAAGAAGTGTGAAAATGCTTGGGGACTTCCCTGGTGGTCCAGGGTTAAGACTTTGCTTCCAGTGCAGGGGGTGTGGGTTGGATCCCTGTTTGGGGAGTTAAGATCCCATATGCCTAGAGGCCAAAAAATCAGAACATAAACAACAGAAGCAACATTGTAACATTCTATTAAGGCTTAAAAAAATAAACAAAATGCATGAAATTTGGCCTTTGCAAGCTTTTCTAGACTATTATGATTTATAAGCCTTCTGATGACTGCTTTCTTGAGAGCAAGGGACATATTCATTTTTGTATCTGCATTGCTTAATATAATATATTGGGCACGTGCTTGGTGTGTCCTAATGTTTATTCAATTAAGTATAAAGATTAAGAGCTTGAAAAGCAAAATCTCTCTCTCCAGCCAGTAGAATATGACGCACATTCTCTGGCCTGAACATGTTTGTATCAAATCTCAGTGTGCTGTAGCGGCCCTCGTTGTGTGTCTGGGTGCCAAAAGGTTACTGGAGTTGTATTCCTATGATAGTCACTGAACCAGTGGAAAGAAAAAGAAAAAAATAAATTCATAGTGTCATCAGTGTGGAGGCTAAACATATCTTAAATATGGTAACAAAGTGAAGGATACATTTTTCTTAGGACAGATAAGTTTAAATATTTTGACTTCCCTTGCCCACATTTCTTTTCTTTTCTTTATTTTTTTGGCTGCACCAGGTCTTAGTAGTAGCCTTTAGGATCTAGTTCCCTGATCAGGGATTGAACCCAGACCACCTGCATTGGGAGTATGGAGTCTTAGCCACTGGGCCACCAGGGAAGTCCTCACATTTCTTTAAGGTGCACAATGATTACAAAACTTGTTGAGGCAAAAATTAAGTTTTGCAGCTGCTGTAGCACTTTGAAGCCCCATTTCATGTGAGAGGGGCTCAAGAAATGCTTGTGAAAATAGCTGTTTGGAAGTTGTGATGTAGGGGAGATGCTGAAGTAGGTCTCTCTTTTTTAAAACTTTAATTTTTGTATTGGAGCGTCACTCCAATAACAGTGATTAACCGTGTTGTGATAGTTTTAGTTGGATAGCAAAGGGACTCAGCCCTTAGATACCCATGTATCCATTTTCCCGCCAAACTCCCCTCCCATGCAGGCTGCCCCATGACGCTGGGCAGAGTTCCATGTGCTATACAGTAGGTCCCTGTTGGTTATCCATGTTAAATATAGAAATATGTGCTTATCGATCTAAACTCCCTAACTATCCCCTCTCCCCATTCTTCCTCCCTGGTAACTAGAAGTTCCTTCTCTAAATCTGTGTGGTTCTGTTTTGTAAATAAGTTCATTTGTATCATGTCTTTTAGATTTTGCATATAAAGGATGTCATACACTATTTCTCCTTGAGGTAGCTCTTTAGTAAGGAATCAGTAATATACGAGTAAGGGGCTTAAATGTTTATAATTCAGTCTGGACATCTCAAAAAGTGCATTTGGAATTCATAAAACACTGAGAGACAGTTTGGAATGAATGTATTGAATGATAAATGAATTAATTTGTGGTAACTTGGTCAACAGATTGAAATGTTGTGGTTTTATTTTTCTTTCTTGATGGTGGTGGTGGTATTGCAGATGGACGTTACAATCTTTGTATTAACTTGTGAAGTCAGTGACTACATTTGGCAGGCCTGGGAACAGATTTTTGGATTTAAACCTCCACTCAGTGCAGGGCAGTGTGCTTGCTCTTTCTTTTTGCACAACATGCTTGTGAAGGATTTAAAAAAATAAGTATCAGTAGGCCAGCAGATGAATTACCATTTCCATTTGATCTGGTCATAAAGAAAATAAAATAGCTGTAGGACATAAAATCCAGCAGTTGTTTCACTGAATCTGAAAACCTTTTATACTCTCTCAAAAATCATGTGAGGTGAAATTTAAACTCATGTGACTACATCATACTGTTTTCTTTGAACACATCATCTTGGGATACTTGTCCCCTTCTTTAAGCCAAAAAGTACATATATGAAAGCCTATTTAAGTACATTAAAAAAACCCACAACTTTTTATTTTGTATTAGAGTATAATTGATTAACAGTGTTGTGACAGTTTCAGGTGAACAATGAAGGGACTTAGCCATACATACTCATGTATCCATTCTCCCCCAAACCTCCCTCCCATCCAAGCTGCTACATAACATGGAGCAGAGCTCGCTATGCTATACCGTAGGACCTTATTGGTTATTCATTTTAAATATAGCAGAAGTACATCTTTTTTTTTTATATCACACTTCTAACAGGATTTGAGAACCTAAATATTTCTTCAAGTTAGAGTTTAACTTTTTTTAGTTTTTAAAATCATTTTCATAATGTTACAAATAATGAGCTAGGTAAGATAAGAAATTCCTGTGTGAGCACTTTTCAAGACAAAATGACTTCTTGCAACAAAATCACTCAAGTGCTTCCAGTTACATAAGTGACTCTCAGGGAGTCAGCATTTAATGAGAGACATTAGCTTTCCAGGGCACCAAGTACCATTTAAGGAGAGCACTGTAGCGATTTGCCATACAATAACGAAGAGTAATGCCTTGTAGTTTTACAGTTGCTTTCTTCCAAAGAACATATAATGCTTTTACATAGACCATTTCCTTTGTCCTAAAAATGGTTCCTGGATAGTGCTCTTTATTAATATATTGTTCCCTGGGTGCCACAAGTAATTCATGCAATGAGTGATTATTTGAGCTCCTACTATGTGCCAGGATGTCACTGAGTCTACAGAGCACTATGAAACCTCAGGCATCTCTCTGGATAGCAGTCTTTTGAGCAGAGAGAGGCAAGAAAATTATTGTAACAGAGAACGTGGCTAAGAACTCTAACAGGGGTGAATTCAAATGCCGCGGTATCGTGAGAGGACAGAGTAATGAACTCTCTTTGGAGAAGAGGCTCTAAAGCGTTTAGAGAGGCAGCTGTTGAGCAAAGTTCCAACGGTACAACAAAACAAGCATGAAGATCTCTTCTATCCAACTTATTCTTCCAGGTGGACACTGTATGTTCATGACACTCAGAGCTATGAGAATTGTCTTAGTGGTTGGGGAATTTTGAGAGGAAGTCATGAAAGTATAACTGGAAGACCTTTCCGGAAAAAAATTATGTTCTGCTGTTCACTGTCTCTGTGCCTGTGTGCTCAGTCATGTCCAACTCTTTGCAATCCCATGGACTGTAGACCGCCAGGCTACTCTGTCCATGGGCTCTCCCAGGCAAGAATATTGGAGTGGATGCCATTTCCTCCTCCAAGGGATCTTCTCAACCCAGAGGAGGTGTCTCTTGCATCTCCTGCATGGGCAGGCCGATTTTTTTACCCCTAGAGTCACCTGGGGATACTTCCTTCCATTATTAGCTATGGGAGTGTGTGACAATTAGTTCATTCATGCTGTGCAGACACCTAGTGATACCTTCTGTACTAGGGAATTATTTCATCAGTTGGAAGAATGAGCTTTATATGAAGTATACTACTTATAGAGTCCTATTCCTAAATTATTTGATCCATCAAACTTATCTATGGTGAATGGCAAATCCAAGGAAAATGAAGATCCAAAGAAGTTATATATGTGATGAAGAAGCTATTTGTTCTTTCTTAACTGAGCAGTAAATATTGCTAAGTGAAGTCGACATGCTTCCTTCTCCTTGGCAAGAGTACAGCTTGTTGTACTCATCTTCCCTGAAGATAGTACTGGTTGGCTGTGCAATTGGTTGGACACAGACAGCAAGAATTTAAGAAGTTTGAGAAAAGTTGTTGAGGGAAGTTACAGATATTCTATCATTTCTATGATAGCTCTGGTCTAGGAGAAACCTTTCTTAGAGATGAGGGATGAGACCATGGGAAGGTCCCTGGGTGAGCAGTCAGAAAAACTTGGTGCTCGTCCTTGTTTTGAAACTAGATGTCCCTGTCATTTAACCATTCAGAGGTTAATTTTCTTCATCTCTGAAATGGTTTGGGTTAAATGATATCTCAGTTCCTTCCAGCTGTGATATTTTATAATTATGTGATTATATGAGAGAAGACTCTTGAGAGTCCCTTGGACTGCAGAGAGATCAAACCAGTCCATCTAAAGGAAATTAACCCTGAATAGTCATCGGAATAACTGATGCTGAAACTGAAGCTCCAATACTTGAGCCACCTGATAGGAAGAGCCAGCTCATTGGAAGAGACCTGGATGCTGGGAAAGACTGAAGGCAGGAGAAGAGGGTGACAGAGGATGAGATGGTTGGATGGCATCACCCACTTAATGGACATGAATTTGAGTGAACTCTGGGAGATAGTGGAGGACAGGGAAGCCTACTGTGCTGCTGTCCATGGGGTCCCAAAGGGTTGGACACAATTAGCAACTGAACAACAACATGAACAAGATGAAATTTTCATAGGCTTTTATATTGGAATATTGCTTTGCTCACGGAGTTCCCTTTGTTTGTTACATATTTCCCCTGCCTCTTTCCTCTGTCAGAAATTACCATCATTCTTCAAGGCTCAGGAACAAATTAAAGAACTGATATATATTGAATGCCATCTGTGTGTCGGGTATGTGCCACATGTGTGATGAAGAGTGTGGTCAGATATCCAGGTTTTTGCCCCTTTCCATAGTATAATTTTTAATAGTGACTTCTCATCCTTTCAGAAATGTCCTAGTTTAGATAATGATATGTGTGATGATAAAGTTTTTACCAAGTTGCTTAACTGAATCCTCACAGCAGTTCTGTGAGATGGAGATTATCACTTTCACTCTCCATATGAGAAGAACTATAATTTAGAGAATGTTAAGGGTTTTATTCCAAGTCTCACTGCGTACAAGTGCTAGAGTAATTCTGTCCTGCTGTTCTGACTGTAGATATTTTTACTGCACCTTGATACCTAGCTTGTGCCATTTTTCAAAAATTGAAAGCCACTGCTGACTCTGTGCTTTTCCCTGGGGACTCCTATGTTTGTTTTTACTGCTGAAAAACCACCTGGAATACATAAACATGGACATGTCAGATGCTTCTCTCAATGGACTGTTCCATCCTTTGTAGGATGGACCCTGTCTTGTTTATTACCATAGTAGGTTTTCCAGGTGGCTCAGTGGTAAGTTATCTACCTGCCAATGCAGAAGACACAGGAGATGCAGCTTTGATCCCTGGGTCCAGAATATCCCCTGGACAAGGAAATGGCAACCCACTCCAGTATTCTTGCCTGGCAAACCCCATGGACAGAGGAGCCTGGCGGGCTACAGTCCATGGGATCACTAATAGTCAGACATGATTGAATGTGAGCACACTGTTTAGCCCACTTTGTCTGGATCCATGTTCATATGCACCTGGGCTGTATTTTAGAGCTCTTGTTGACAAGGGACCAGAAGACCTTCTTTACAATTCAGGATCTCCAGTATTTTAACTTGTGTGACTTTGAAGAACAAGTTTTGCTTTTTGGAGCCAGACTCAACTAACTTTCAGAAGTTGCAAGGGTCAGGGTGGGTATTGTATGGTAATAAAAAGAATTAACATTTTATAATGTTTCTCTTTGTGTAACTCCACACTAAATCCTTTAGAAGACAATCTCATTTAGTCTTCAAGAGAACCTCCATGGTAGAGACTTTGTGTGCTAAGTCACTTCAGTCATGTCTGACTCTGCAACCCTATGCACCATAGCCCATCAGGCTCCTCTGTCCATAGAATTCTCCAGGCAAGAAAACTGGCCACTCCCTTCTCCAGAGGATCTTGCTGGCCCAGGAATTGAACCTGGGCCTCCTGCACTGCAGGTAGGTTCTTTACCATCTGATCCACCAGGGAATAACAGTAGAGACTCTATTAGCTTTTAAAATATTACTGGCCCAATCTGTAGTTCCAAAACTAGGAAGTAATAGATGAAGGCAGGCCTCAAACCCGCCTACCTCAAGAGTGCCTTTTTATCTGAGAATTTAGGTTCCAAAGGCAAGGTAGTAGAAATAGCTGAAGGAGCCTTGGAGAGTCTCAGCTCAAGGGTTGATCTAAGTGTTAAGGTTGTGTTTCCTACTTTTCTGGCATCCAGCAACTGTTTCAGTCCTTTCATTTAGGGGCACTGCTCTCTGGAGCTGCCTTCATCACAGCAGTGGAAGGCTGGTTTCTGTTCCCCTTGATTTGAGTTCAGGAGGCATCTTCCTAACTTTGCCCTTGGGCCTTGTCACGTAGCTGGGGGCAGTATTATATACAGGTAGAGCCATGCTTTGGAATAGTAACTAATAATGATGTTCTCTCTAGGAAGTTTTTGCAGACCTTTACCCCAAATCGTGTAAATACAAGTTGACATGTTTTCTGGGCTTACATACATCTCTCTTTAAAAGGAAATATAAAAATTTATACATGAGCAGAACAACAATAAAGACCAAAACTCTTCGGTTGCAGTAACAGTACTACTATAAAACAAATACAGTATTATAATTTAAAAATAAATAAATAAATAAATTTAAAATAAATAAATAAATCAATGTAATGTTAAAAAAAAAAAAAAGAGAAATGCTGCCTTTTATCCAAACTTACTTCTGAGTGGCCAGGTTCTGCTGAGATTGCCAGGTGTATGCAGCATTTGCACAGTGCTTTGGCTGAGGGTATGGGCTTCCCTGGTGGCTCAGATGGTAAAGAATCTGCCTGCAGTGCCAGAGACCTGGGTTTGATCCCTGGATTGGGAAGATAACCCTGGAGAAGGGAAAGGTTACCCACTGTAGTCTGCTTGCCCAGAGAATTCCATGGGCAGAAGAGCCTGGCTGGCTACAGCCCATGGGATTGTGGAGAGTTGGACATGACTGAATGACTAACACTAACTTTGGTTGAGGATGGGTACTGAATAAGCATTTAAATATTAAAAGACAGTAAATGAATGAGTTCCAGTGATTCAAATTGTTTGAAATTACTTCATTCAATAACATTTGCTTCTTATGGGGGAAAATATCCTTTTTTCTGGGATTCTTAGTATGTAGTCCATAAATTGTTACAATTTTGTCAGTGAGTTTCACAAAGCTCAGAAATTTTCTGCACATTTGCCAAATTGTGCATATCATCTTTCTTGCAGGAAATAAACTCAAGATTTTTATCCGACTCTAAAAGGCATTCTGCCCTCACGTTAACTTTACCTGCCTGCCTTCTAATATCACTCTGAAGACACTGGGCATTAGTGACAGAGCAAAGGATGAGCAAACACCTTCCTTACACCTAAGTCCTACTTGAGTTGGCATCTGTCTACTTACCTACATCTAAGAGAGTTCCTTTGTTCTGCAATGAATGCTGTTGACTATAGTCCTCAATGAAAAGAATACAGTCATTTCATTTATGTAGGTTGGCCTGTGCCATTCTCTTGATACTTGCCTTCACCTCAGAGGTCTAAAAATAAAACCATTTGAAATGTCATTGCTATGGCCCCAGAAATCTTCTGGGGTATTTTCTCTTTCAGTCATGTACTAAACTTTAGCTCTGTGGTCAGTCTTGTTGTAGATAAAATGGAATGCACAGGCTGGTTGCTCATGAATAGATTATCTCCTCACAGCTAGTCCCCTTAGCAAGAGGTATGCTGGGCTTAGTTATATAAACATTGGAAGCTGCTAATTTTTTTTCTTTTTTCTGGTCAAATGGCCTATGGGATCTTAGTTCCTCCACCAGGGATCAAATCTGTGCATCCCTGCATTGGAAACATCCACTGGACTGTTAGAGAAATCCATAGAAGCTGCTAGATTTTAGGTAATAGAATTTTTCACCTCTACCATTAAGCAGTGTCAACAGAAATACTGTTTTGATGGCTAGTCTTAGAAAAATATAAGCAGTTCTCATAAAGAGAAAAATTAATATCTGTGATTATTTCAACTGTTAGCTTAAAGCAAAAAAAAAAAGGTCCATTTTTTCTGTTCACTTTGGAGTTAAACAGGAAGTATTAAAAACTTAGTGACATATTTTTATCCTGTTTCAACCATTAATTTTTAGTCTAAATATTTCTCTGTGGATGTGAGCAGAGGATTGTTTATAATTTTCAAGCCACTTCAGAATAGCATCAGGATTAATTAATATGGTTTATATATCAAATCACTTTTGAAATATTCAAGCTTTGTCTGAGATTTCCCCCACCCTGCCCCTGCGTGCATGAGAAATTGTAAGAGTGTCAGGACAGTTGGCATAGATTCATTCCTTCTTGAATTCAGTTAAGCTTATCACAAACTGTGTCATGGCCAGAGCTTAACATATTGTTCCTCTTCCAGAAAATCATTTGCCAAATACAACACAGTTGAGATGGTGGGAAAACTCTGGAGCATTCACATTTAACCTAGACTTCTTCCCTTAATACTCAAGTCTGGAGCCGAAAGAAACACGCTACTAAATCGGCATCCCTGATTTTAGTGTTTTTCACTTCCGAAAGCTGCAAAAGCAGAAGCAGCCATTATTGGATCCTTGACCTGGCGTTTTCTGCTCTGAGCCCATTTGGAGCTGTGAGCTAATAATTTGAAACAACATGTGAGGGTGAAGGGTGCCTGGATGGATAACTATGAATGCTATTTTAAAAAAGAAAGAAAGAAAGAAAGAAACCTATGGTGTTGCCTGAAGACCTGTAGCCTAGATCTTTGGCCTCTTTCCTCTCCATCTTGTTGGGTAATTAGCACACTGACCCTGTGCAGAACTGGAAGCATAGGAAAACGTTTTGAAAAGTGCAGAGGAAGAAGTAGGATTAAGACAAACATTTATATAACCAGGAAAAATGACCCAGGAAAGACGGGAAATCTGGTGACACTCTGTTTACCCACAGCAATGTTAAAATAGTTTGCAAGTGAAACAAAGCAGAGTCCCTTGAATAAATCACTAAGAAATTTGAAGGCTAGACCAACAGCCAAGAGCCCGTCATGGGCTATCCGTGTGATACGATTCTCTGCTGTTACCCGGGCAGACTGCTTTCTTTTCAGTATCACCCTATCGCCCTTTCTCCTCTCTCCAGTTAATGCCATCATGGAATCACGTGATGCTGTGGGCTGCTGTGAATGGGGACTGGAAATGGATAGCTCAGGTTATTAGCAAAAGGGAGAGTATCAGGATATTTGAGGACTGGGTCCTCATTCACACCCAGATATCAATCTAAATCAGAGATAGTTTTATAAACCTTGAATATGTGAAACACACACACACACACACACACACACAAACCAAACAAAAACCCCAAACCCTGCAGAGCTATTTCATGGGGACAAAAAAATGTCACTTAGTTTTTCCAGATCATGTGTCCTAGGGCAAGATTTGCTCTTTCAAAGTTAGCATGCTTGGGGCTGGTCTCTGTCAAAAAAATGGAAGAATAGAAATTATCAGCAAGTCCACTGAACTTTCTTAACTTGTCTGTGAGTGCCTTTGGTTTAGTGCCAAATGGTTTATCTACAGGGCAAGATAAGCTCTTTGGCAAACAGGCCTCAAGTTTGCTGGTCTGACTGCTGGCAGCCAGATGCCAAGAGCCCTAACCTGGCATCCTGAGGGATGTCTGCTGATAGGGAACCTCACACTCCTGCTCTCGGGGTCCTGCCAGAAGTCTGTGGAATGATTTAGGTGGGCCTTGTACTCCTACAGCCATTTATGAATAGACTTGTTCCATGTGTGAGTGAGTGAGACAGAGAAACACCCAAGAGTTATTTGCCCTCAAGGAGCTTATCTTCTAGTTGAAAAGTCAGAAGGTAAATAATCAAATGAATCGGGGAAGTGCAAAATTAAAAATGGCTATATCAAATGAGAAGTGTGCATTTTAAACAATGAGTGCTCTGAGGACTTGCCTGGTGGTTCAGTGGTTAACACTTCGCCTTCCAATGCAAGGGAGTGCAAGGTTGGATCCCTGGTTGGGGAGTTAAGGTCCCACAGTGCTTCTAGGTCAAAAAACCAAAACGTTAAACAGAAACAATATTGTAACAAATTTTAATAATGACTTTAAAAATGGAAAAGAAATCATAAGTGCTCTGAATTTAGGGTTGACAGATAGGACAGTCTTGAATCTTCAGGAAAGTTGTGGAAGATGGGCCCACCCGACCACCTCTTATTTATATAGTGCTTTATGGCAACAGGTGGGTTTTACATACATCATCTCTTACTTGAGTGTCATGTTATTACTGCCATTTTAAAGCTGAAGACACTGAGGCCTAGAGAAATGAAGTTCTGGTTAGTTTGTAAACAGGTAGAGAGGAGTCCTCACACCTTGGTTTTCCACTTCAAGTCCAGGAGCATTCACCACTCTGTGGCTTCCTTGATGAAAAAGTAACACAGCGAATTCTCTTTTTCCTGTTTTTTTTTTCTTTTTAAAGTTTTGGCTTTCTTGGGTCTTCATTGCTGTGTGGGCTCTTCTCTAGTGGCGGGGCACAGGCTTTTCATTGCAGTGGCTTCTGTTGCAGAGCACAGGCTTTCGGGTACACAGGTTTCGGTGGCTGTGGCTTCTGGGCTCTAGAGCACAGACTCAGCAATTGGGGTGCACTGGCTTGGTTGCTCTGCAGCAAGTGAGATCTTCCTGGATCAGAGATGGAACGTGTCTCCAGCACTATCAAGTGTCTTCTTTGCCACTGAGCCGCCAGGAAAGCCCCCAGTCCTCGGTTTTCCTTGATTCTATGTTTGAGAATTTGCCTTCTTAACTTTGCTATCCCCAAATCAGTACTCGTGGCATTCTGCGGTCGCTCATGGGCAAGGACAGAGTGGTGAAAGATCTGGCTGCCGCCCATCCCCCCCACTCACCCCATGCATGCATGTTCCCAGCTAAGGTCAGACAAGGCAAAGCTCTGCCTTCTTGCTTCAGCTCTCAGACCGTAATCAAGTGTCCTTTTCGCTATTTAGTGCCATGTTTTTCACATTTTCTTGGTGATTTTGCTGTTTAAAATGGCCCTCAAGCACGGTGCTGAAGTGCTGTCTCGTGTTCCTTAATGCAAGAAGGCTGTGATCTATCTCATGGAAAATGTATGTGTGTGTTTTAGCTTCATTTAGGTAGGAGTTACCTAGTGTTGTTAGCTGTGAGTTCCATGCTGATGAATCAGCACTATAGATTCACTGATGTATCTTTCAGCAGAAACACACATCACACAAGGTTAAGTATTAATGAGATGACAAAAATGTTGCGACCCGAGGCTCACAGGAACATAATCCAGTATTTCTTCTAAGAGCAGTGGTTCAGGATTTGCTAATTCATTAACATGTTGATTTTGGAGAACATAACTACCACGGACCATGAGGATCAACTGTACTTTGATAGTGTAAAGAGAGGGTGGGAGGATATTGTTGGCAAGCATGAACTAGAAAACAGAGGTGGGGGGGAATTTGTGGTTGTGTAATGAGCAAATTAGACAATTCTAATTGGCGTCAAGACTGAAAAGCAATTGCTGTAGATAAGGTCTAGATGCCAGGTTGTGGGGGCTGGGGCTGGTATGTCCACCTGATGAATTTGGACTTAATCTTCTAAATGGATTTGGAGCAGGGATGTTATCAAAGCCTCTACGGGAGAAGAGTGTCTGGCTGGGTTGTGTGGGAGGAAATGGGCTGGAGAAAAATGGCAGCAAGGAATCCTCACCAGGCACTTTCATGAACTGCTGGGGATTTATTGGTGCAATAGGAAACCAGTCCTCTCTGGGTCTTGATAGTTGGTGTTGAAGGCATAGAATGAAGAATAAGCTTGTAGGGGTGAAGGTGTTTCAGGGAGCTGGAGGATGTTTAAGGAGAAAGTCCACAATGATTAGGAAAGCAATTTGGGAAAGATCCTTCACTGAATGAGGAGCTAGTGTAAATTTTTCCAGTGAGGTGAGGTGAGGTGAAGTTGCTCAGTCGTGTCCGACTCTTTGCGACCCCGTGGACTGTAACCTACTCGGCTTCTCTGTCCATGGGATTCTCCAAGCAAGAATACTGGAGTGGACTGCCATTTCCTTCTCCAGGGGATCTTCCCAACCCAGGGATCGAACCCAGGTCTCCCGCATTGGACGCAGACGCTTTAACCTCTGAGCCACCAGGAAAGCCCGGTAGTCATGTACAAATGTGAGAGCTGGGCCATAAAGAAGGCTGAGCACTAAAGAATTAATGCTTTGAAACTTTGGTGCTTAAGAAGACTCTTGAGAGTCTCTTGGAGTGCAAGGGAATCAAACCAGTCAGTCCTAAAGGATCAGTTCAGTTCAGTCGTTCAGTTGTGTCCAACTCTTTGCGACCCCATGAATTGCAGCACGCCAGGCCTCCCTGTCCATCACCATCTCCCGGAGTTCACTCAGACTCGTGTCCATCGAGTCAATGATACCATCCAGCCATCTGATCCTCAGTCGTCCCCTTCTCCTCCTGCCCCCAATCCCTCCCAGCATCAAAGTCTTTTCCAATCAGTCAACTCTTTGCATGAGGTGGCCAAAGTACTGGAGTTTCAGCTTTAGCATCATTCCTTCCAAAGAAATCCCACGGCTGATCTCCTTCAGAATGGACTGGTTGGATCTCCTTGAAGTCCAAGGGACTCTCAAGAGTCTTCTCCAACACCACAGTTCAAAAACATTAATTCTTCGGCACTCAGCTTTCTTCACAGTCCAACTCTCACATCCATACATGACCACAGGAAAAACCCTAACTTTGACTAGATGGACCTTAGTCGGCAAAGTAATATCTCTGCTTTTGAATATGCTATCTAGGTTGGTCATAACTTTTCTTCCAAGGAGTAAGCGTCTTTTAATTTCATGGCTGCAGTCACCATTTGCAGTGATTGTGGAGCCCCCAGAAATAAAGTCTGACACTGTTTCCACTGTTTCCCCATCTATTTCCCATAAACTGATGGGACCGGATGCCATGATCTTCGTTTTCTGAATGTTGAGCTTTAAGCCAACTTTTTCACTCTCCTCTTTTACTTTCATCAAGAAGCTTTTAGTTCCTCTTCACTTTCTGCCATAAGGGTGGTGTCATCTGCATATCTGAGGTTATTGATATTTCTTCCGGCAATCTTGATTCCAGCTTGTGTTTCTTTCAGCCCAGCGTTTCTCATGATGTACTCTGCATATAAATTGAATAAGCAGAGTGACAATATACAGCCTTGACGTACTCCTTTTCCTATTTGGAACTAGTCTATTTTTCCATGTCCAGTTCTAACTGTTGCTTCCTGACCTGCATACAGATTTTTCAAAAGGCAGGTCAGGTGGTCTGATATTCCCATCTCTTTCAGAATTTTCCACAGTTTATTGTGATCCACACAGTCAAGGCTTTGGCATAGTCAATAAAGCAGAAATAGATGTTTTTCTGGAACTCTCTTGCTTTTTCCAGATATTAACCCTGAATATTCACTGGAAGGACTGATGCTGAAGCTCCAATCCTTAGGCCACCTGTTTAGAAGAGCTGACTCATTGGAAAAGCCCCTGATGCTGGGAAAGATTGAAGGCAGGAGGAGAAGGGGGTGACAGAGGATGAGATGGTTGGATGGCATCACTGACTCAATGGACGTGAGTTTGAGCTCTGGAAGATAGTGAAGGACAGGGATGCGTGGCGTGCTGCAGTCCATGGCTCAAAAAAAGTTGTATATGAGTTAGTGAGTGAACAACAACAAAATTTTGTAGTCCATATGTGGTGTGGTTGTGCTCCTTTGGGTGTGTGAAAACAGACTTCTGAGAAGACCAGGCAATCTTAGAAGTTGTCATGGAGACTGCTCAAAACAACTCCAAATACATATCTTTAGTTTCAGGAGCTGGCTCATTTGGGATCCCAGTGTAACTTAACAGTTAGAGGGCATTCTAAGGCAAGAAGAATGGGACTATTCTTTGTTAGGCTTGTTGACTTTTTAGGACTGTTATCTGAAGTTCATTGTTTCCCACTTGGATTCAATCTGTATGGGCATACACACACATAGACAGTGTCTTATGGCACTCAATGAACCTTGATAGTACAGTAAATCACTGGTACAAAAAAGGTTGATGGCTGCTTTAGAATAACAGTGGGCAATGCCTGACATATCGTGAATGGCAGCTTCATATTTCTGAGGCATGATGCCCTGAAGCAATCTCTTAATATTTATCTTGTAATATTTCCATTAAGATTGACTTTCAGAAATAAGTGGAATGAAACTATTAGTGAGTCACTAAGGCTTTATTTCTTAATAGAGCTGTATGTGTGTGCTTTTCTGAGTTTTTAATTTCAGAAGAATTCAGCATCAAGATAAGTTAACGTGACACTCATGTTTTTCCCTGCAGTTATTGGCTTTTCAGCCTTGTTGCAGAATGTGAAACTGCTGATGTAAAATAGTCCTCTCCTGGAGAAGTGAGTTTTGCCCTATCAAGTAAGATTCTCAAACTTGGATATAGCTTTCTCAGGGAAGCCTCTCCTTCATGCCCATTTAGAATAAATATATTTTTTCTAAAACTTATCAGCATTTGCCTGCATTCAACATGTTTTAAGGTTTGATCCTGGATCTAGGCATGTGGTTGCTGTGGTGACCCAATACGCTGATTGGAGGTTCCAAAGGCAAGCAAATTAAGGATGTGTTTGTGTAGACATAAAGTTGCATGAATGTTTTTGGAAGAATTGAGACCTGTAAGCTAGTCACTGAAGAAGCTCTCCATTTCCATTTTCCACCTTTCTTCCCTCTCAAGAGTGAACTCCCATTCCTGTCGTCCTGGGAAACTCAAGGGTCTGTGCATTCCTTCACAATCTTTGGAACTTCCTCTCTCATATATTTAGGTTTTTGGACTGTAATCCTCGTAACTATGATGCTTTGACTAGCCTGAAAGAACTCCCCTGCAAAAATGTATCAATTGATATGATTTCCTATTATTTCAAAGAAGTAGACATTACTTGATTTAGGTCATACCTGAATGGTCTAGTGGTTTTCCCTACTTTCTTCAATTTGAGTCTGAATTTGGTAATGAGTTCATGATCTGAGCCACAGTCAGCTTCTGCTCTTGTTTTTGTTGACTGTATAGAGCTTCTCCACCTTTGGCAGCAAAGAATATAATCAGTCTGATTTTGGTGTTGACCATCTGGTGATGTCCATGTGTAGAGTCTTCTCTTGTGTTGTTGGAAGAGGGTGTTTGCTATGAGCAGTGCATTTTCTTGGCAAAACTCTATTAGTCTTCACCCTGCTTCATTCCCCATGCCAAGGTCAAATTTGCCTGTTACTCCAGGTGTTTCTTGACTTCCTACTTTTGTATTCCAGTCCCCTATAATGAAAAGGAATCTTTTTTGGGTGTTAGTTCTAGAAGGTCTTGTAGGTCTTCATAGAACCATTCAACTTCAGCTTCTTCAGCGTTACTGGTTGGGGCATAGACTTGGATAACTGTGATATTGAATGGTTTGCCTTGGAGACAAACAGAGATCATTCTGTTGTTTTTGAGATTGTATCCAAGCACTGCTTTTGGACTGTTTTGTTGGCCATGATGGCTACTCCATTTCTTCTGAGGGATTCCTGCCCACAGTAGTAGATATAATGGTCATCTGAGTTAAATTCACCCATTCCAGTCCATTTTAGTTCACTGATTCCTAGAATGTCGACGTTCACTCTTGCCATCTCTTGTTTGACTACCAATTTGCCTTGATTCATGGACCTGACATTCCAGGTTCCTATGAAATATTGCTCTTTGCAGCATTGGACCTTGCTTCTATCACCAGTAACATGCACAGCTGGGTACTGTTTTTGCTTTGGCTTCATCCTTCATTCTTTCTGGAGTTATTTCTCTACTGATCTCCAGTAGCATATTGGGCACCTACTGACCTAGGGAGTTCATCTTTCAGTATCCTATCATTTTTCCTTTTCATACTGTTCATGGGGTTCTCAAGGCAAGAATACTGAAGTGGTTTGCCATTCCCTTCTCCAGTGGACCACATTCTTACAGTGAAAGTGAAAAATAGATTTAAGGGCCTAGAAATGATAGATAAGGTGCCTAATGTACTATGGAATGAGGTTCATGACATTGTACAGGAGACAGTGATCAAGACCATCCCCATGGAAAAGAAATGCAAAAAGCAAAATGGCTGTCTGGGGAGGCCTTATACATAGCTGTGAAAAGAAGAGAGGTGAAAAGCCAAGGAGGAAAGGAAAGATATAAGCATCTGAATGCAGAGTTCCAGAGACTAGCAAGAAGAGATAAGGAAGACTTCTTCAATGATCAATGCAAAGAAATAGAGGAAAAGAACAGAATGGGAAAGACTAGAGATCTCTTCAAGAAAATTAGAGATACCAAGGGAACATTTCATGCAAACATGGGCTCGATAAAGGACAGAAATGGTCTGGACCTAACAGAAGCAGAAGATATTAAGAAGAGGTGGCAAGAATACACAGAAGAACTGTACAAAAAAAATCTTTGCAACCCAGATAATCATGATGGTGTGATCACTAATCTAGAGCCAGGCATCTGGGAATGTAAAGTCAAATGGGCCTTAGAAAGCATCACTATGAACAAAGCTAGTGGAGGTGATGGAATTCCAGTTGAGCTGTTTCAAATCCTGAAAGATGATGCTGTGAAAGTGCTTCACTCAATATGCCAGCAGATTTGGAAAACTCAGCAGTGGCCACAGGACTGGAAAAGGTCAATTTTCATTCCAGTTCCAAAGAAAGGCAATGCCACGGAATGCTTAAACTACCGCACAATTGCACTCATCTCACACCCTAGTAAAGTAATGTTCAAAATTCTCCAAGCCAGACTTCAGCAATACGTGAACCGTGAACTCCCTGATGTCCAAGCTGGTTTTAGAAAAGGCAGAGGAACCAGAGATCAAATTGCCAGCATCTGCTGGGTCATGGAAAAAGCAAGAGAGTTCCAGAAAAACATCTATTTCTGCTTTATTGACTATGCCAAAGCCTTTGATTGTGTGGATCACAATAAACTGTGGGAAATTCTGAGAGATGGGAATACCAGACCACCTGACCTGCCTCTTGAGAAACCTGTATGCAGGTTAGGAAGCAACAGTTAGAACTGGACATGGAAAAACAGACTGGTTTCAAATAGGAAAAGGAGTACATCAAGGCGGTATATTGTCACTCTGCTTATTCAACTTATATGCAGAGTACATCATGAGAAACGCTGGGCTGGAAGAAACACAAGCTGGAATCAAGATTACCGGGAGAAATATCAATAACCTCAGATATGCAGATGACACCACCCTTATGGCAGAAAGTGAAGAGGAGCTAAAAAGCCTCTTGATGAAAGTGAAAGTGGAGAGTGAAAAAGTTGGCTTAAAGCTCAACATTCAGAAAACGAAGATCATGGCATCCGGTCCCATCACTTCATGGGAAATAGATGGAGAAACAGTGGTAACACTGTCAGACTTTATATTTTGGGCTCCCAAATCACTGCAAATGGTGACTGCAGCCATGAAATTTAAAGATGCTTACTCCTTGGAAGAAAAGTTATGACAAACCTAGATAGTATATTCAAAAGCAGAGACATTACTTTGCCAACCAAGGTCAGTCTAGTCAAGGCTATGGTTTTTCCTGTGGTCATGTATGGATGTGAGTGTTGGACTGTGAAGGTTGAGCGCCGAAGAATTGATGCTTTTGAACTGTGATGTTGGAGAAGACTCTTGAGAGTCCCTTGGACTGCAAGGAGATACAACCAGTCAATTCTGAAGGAGATCAGCCCTGGGATTTCTTTGGAAGAATAATGCTAAAGCTGAAACTTCAGTACTTTGGCCACCTCATGCGAAGAGTTAACTCACTGGAAAAGACTCTGATGCTGGGGGGGGGGGAGGGGATTGGGGGACAGAAGAGAAGGGGACGACTGAGGATGAGATGGCTGGATGGCATCCCTTACTTGATGGACGTGAGTCTGAGTGAACTCCGGGAGTTGGTGATGGACAAGGAGGCCTGGCGTGCTGCGATTTTGGGTTCGCAAAGAGTGGGACACGACTGAGTAACTGAACTGAACTGAACTGAACTGAGACATTACTTGACAAATATATTTTTGTTACCAGAAGAAAACAGGAAACATTCCTTCTCATAAACTCATGCATGTGCTCAGTCACTCAGTTGTGTCTTTGACTCTGTGCTACCCCATGGGCTAGCCTGCCATGCTCCTCTGTTCATGGAATTCTCCAGGGAAGAATACTGAAGAGCATTGTCATTTCCTCCTCTAGGAGATCTTCTGTTCCCTTTCCAGATGCATCTCCTGTGTCTCCTATATTGGCAGGTAGATTCTTTACCACTGTGCCACCCAGGAAGCTCCGATTTTCATACACATGCAGCCTCAAGTGATGGTTCTGACCGTGAGTAACTGCTGATGGGGTAAGTTCTTGGCAGGCTCATTGAAGATAAAGGTTTTGACCTGTGCCTTGAAAATCTTAGTAGTAATTAAATAAATTTAAAAGAGAAGGAGGGCATTACTGACAACCCCTATAGAGGATGTAATAGTCAGCTGAGAATATGAAGAGTTGCATATAAATGATGTATTCTTGCCGGTGGAGTTGATTAGTTGGCTGGGGCTTTATAAGGAATAGTTGAAGCAGTCTGGCCAATAGGAGATCTCAGTGGGTTTGATTGAATGAGTGAATGGTCATTTAGACAAGCAACACTGGTTTAAATTGTGAACAGTACTGAATTTCAGACTGGGGAATCTGGGCCTAATTCTATGATGAATGCGGTGAATTTATTTCCTGAAATATTGAAAATGAGGTGAGCTATGTTCTCCAGTGCCCTCTTGTATTTTGTGTTTTGTTCTTCCTGTGTAGTTGGTTAGAGAGAGAGTAAACTAAAAAGAGATACTCTTTTCATGAAAATTAGAATGTATTTGTGATACTACAAAAGCTTATTATTTGCGTTTGGTCCATGTTACCATAATGGCTAAACTATGGGGGAAATAAAATCACTCAATATTAATACCCCCCCAATTTCAAAATTGTTATTCTTATAGAAGGTCTTCTTTGCCGACTAAGGTCCGTCTAGTCAAGGCTATGGTTTTTCAGTAGTCATGTATGGATGTGAGAGTTGGACTGTGAAGAAAGCTGAGCTCCAAGGAATTGATGCTTTTGAACTGTGGTGTTGGAGAAGACTCTTGAGAGTCCCTTGAACTGCAAGGAGATCCAACCAGTCTATTCTGAAGGAGATCAACCCTGGGCTTTCTTTGGAAGGAATGGTGCTAAAGCTGAAACTCCAGTACTTTGGCCACCTCATGCGAAGAGTTGACTGATTGGAAAAGACTTTGATGCTGGGAGGGTTTGGGGGCAGGAGAAGAAGGGGACAGCAGAGGATGAGATGGCTAGATGGCGTCACTGACTTGTTGAACGCAACAAGCTGCGTTCAACTTGTTGGGAGTTGGTGATGGACAGGGAGGCTTAGCATGCTGCGATTCATGGGGTCATGAAGAGTCGGACACGACTGAGTGGCTGAACTGAACTGAACTCAGGATGGCTCAATAGTGAAGAATCTGCCTGCAATGCAGGAGACACAGGTTTGATCCCTGGATAGGGAAGATCTTCTGGGGGAGGAAATAGATACCCTCTCTAATATTTTTGCATGGGAAATCCCATGGACAGAGGACCCTGGTGGGCTGCAATCCATGGGGTCTCAAAAGAGTTGAATATGACTTAGTGACTAAAACCAGCAATAATACTTCTGAGCAGAGGTTTTATGTATTGTGTAGATGGAAGATATTTCACAGCAAACTCAGGAGTGAGAACATGTAATGTTATATTTCTGCAACCAAGTTTATTTGAATACCATTCTTTCTAATACTGAAAGAAATCTAGCAACTTGATGTAAACTCAGTCAAATTTATGTTTTTCTCCATCTAATTGTGCTTGTATTTTGCTTATCTTCCTGGCTTACTCTCTCTTTCTTCTCTGGGTTAATTCTGTCATCTTCAATCTTTGGGATGTCTTCAATCCTGCCTTAATTAGAACCAAAGTCCTCTTTTGCATAATCTCTTGCAGAACCAAAAGATCATACTCCTGCCTTCTCCACATCTCATAAAATGCAGACCTGGTCATTGTCCTCACAGAAAGACGCTGATACTCTCTGGCATTGCATTCAGCACAGTCCTCATCTGGTGGAGCAAAGAATGGTGTCTCCCACCTTGCTCCTTTATAGCCTGGAAGTCAAGATGTTTATTTCTTTTGTCTCTTGCCTTGACCTGGCAACTTCTTTTCTCCTGTGACCCTGACCTCTCTCTTGGTTGTCTGTTTTATACCAGGCTTCCATGTGGTTAACTCTAATCTACTTTCAGGGCCTTACTTTCAAATGTCTAAGCAGTCTTTTAACTTCTGGCTGGAAAGTCCAAGATGATGGTGTTGGCGGAGTTGGTTTCTCCCATGGCCTCTCCCCTTAGCTGGCAGACAGCCATCTTGCTTCATTGTCTTCACATGGTCTTTTCTTCATGTTTGCTCTTGGTGTCTGTGTGTCTAAGTTTCCTCTTTTGTAGGAACATGAGTCGGATTGTATTAGAGTCCACCCGGATGGCCTCATTTCAACTCTATCACCTCTTTAAAGGTCTGTGCTTTGCTAAGTTGCTTCAGTTGTGTCTGACTACTTGCAACCCCATGGACTGTAGCCCACCGCGCTCCTCTGTACAGGGGATTCTCCAGACAGAAATACTGGCTTGGGTTGCCGTGTCCTCTTCCAGGACTTTAAAGGTCTATCAATTACAAACACAGTCACATTCAAAAGTTTTGGGGGTTAGGGCTTCAACCTGTGAATCTTGAAGTGATGTAATTTCAGTCTGTAATTTGGGTTTCAGAATGCTTGACTGGAACTTCTTGATGGCCCAATGGTTAAGACTTTGTGCTTCCAACACAGAGGGCACAGGTTCAATCCTTGGTTGGGGAACTTAGATGGCACATGCCACATGGCCATAAATAAAAATAATAAAAAGCATTCTTGACCCAAGATGGTAACCTATCTTTAATTAATCTTTTCCTTAATAGCAGCTCAATAAAGAAGGCCTGTATTCTTTCCATTGAAAATAATTTTTAAGCTGTATTTTTATCAAAAGTCCATGCACTAAGTTAGATACTTTCTAGTTGCATTAAAAGATTATATTTCAATTAGTTGACCCTGATAACACACACCAAAGATTAACTGAGGATATGCAATTATAGAAGCTTTTTCTTTTCTTCCAAAGGAACTGATTATTGTCAAAAAGAAAAACAGCACCAGATGTACTTAATTCTGTGATATAGCACAGCAAATCCTTTTTTTTTTTCCCAGAAAACAAATAAAATTAACAAGAATCCAGTTGGAGCAACATTTATGCTTTAAAATGTTCACATGAGCCACCTGATATAAAGTAAGAAATAAATTGATAAATGCTTTGTTAAGGCCTTTTAAAAAGCTTTTTGAAGGATAGGTTGAATTGGAAAAGGTCCAGAATCACTCTGGGAGGGGGCAGTATTTTTATACATGTTTACATTTGCCATAAAACAAACCCCTGAGAGTGTGGATCAAAGGGGCCTTTATATAGTGACTCTATATAAGGCTGGTAAAGGACTTTGAACACAGCTTGAAATCCAACGTCTCCTTTCGGCGGGATTTAAGCAAGGCCTTGGAAAGGGAGAGAACCTGTTAGCAGTCACTCATGGTAGGAAGCATTCTAGCAAGAACTACACTGACCATGGGGAGTATTTTCATCAGACAGCTCACGACTTGCAAAAAGCAACCATTTCATAACACTCTCCCCTTCTCCCCAGTTACCACTCTTCTCTCTCTCCCCACACAGTGCACATTTTGAAGTTTATTCATGGTCTCGATTTTATCCTTATATTAAAAAAAAATATCATGACTGTTTTAAATTGTGTTTTTGTGAAGATGTATTTGATGGAGTACAAGTTCAGAAAATAGAAAATGCTAAGTTCAGAAAATAGAACCTAACTAGCGAAATCCTGGGGTCATTTTTCTCCAATAGAGCTCTCACTGTTACCACTTTGCTTCTGGGTGAAAGGCAATGTCCTGTAGAACCAAGTCCTGAGTAATGTGTGAATCAATGCAGCTACATCACCCTCCCCTCAACACAGAGTAAAAACGGAACTTGGTATGATTTTGCCATGTCTTGAGTTGGCCAAAAAGGTCGTTCGGGTGTTTTTCACAAGCTGTTCACTCGAATGAACTTTTTGGCCAACCCGGTAGATCCTGTTAACGGGAGACCTAAAATAATGAAAAGCTGCTCTTTCAGTCTCTGAAGTTGTATTATGTAATATTCGCAATTAGAACAGATGAGACCATCAAGCAACGTTGGTGTAAAACCATCTTCCAAGCCTTGTTGCAGAAAAGGCATACTTTTCTCTCCCTGCCTCCTTCTTTCCTGTTTGCACTTCTAAGGACCAGCAGATGGAATTTGCCATGGAACAGAAAGGACCATTCCTGTCATCTCTGTTTCAGAATCCAGTAGGAAGAAGTATTTTTCTTGCTTTTCATTTTCCCCTTTTTCTCCCTCTCTTGTGGTTTTGGCTTTTCCAAAAAAAAAAAAAAAAGAGAGGAGAGAGAGAGAGAGAAAGAGAGAGAAAAGAACAAAAAACTTGATTTTCAACAGATCAAGAGGTTCAGATGAGATATTCTTTCCTGTCAAACAGGATCCAGAAACTTTTGAGGTTTCTCAAGGACTTGTCTCTGTAGCCGAAAAATCTGTTCTCTTTCTTTGCAGTTGCCAGAAAAGTAATTAGGCCATTTTTCTAATTATAGTAATCTTCCCCAAATGGCATATAACTTCAAATCCAAATACCATGTAAACTGGCCAACAAGTGCTTCACCAGGGCGGTTGGAGTGGAGGCACTGCACTTTGTAGGGAGGCACAGTGTGCTGTGTGTCCCAGTTACAGCTGGCTTTTTCTTTTTCGGTCTCTTGCCCCAGAGGTTCTGCTACATTAGTGTAAACAGCTCGATGGCAATTGCTCTTGTCGGTGGCATTTGGTGAAGAGTTGTGTCTGTGGCAGATAAATTAACCTCCTTTTGGAAAAAAATTGTTGATTTGCAGGAAAAACCAAGCAAGATTAAGTTGTCCTCACACTGTTGAGCTGATGAAACAAATCTCTACCGGTAGGTGGGTGAGGTTCCCTGTGTCACATGATGCAGAAATAGACTGTGCACCCCACCCTGCCCCACCGCCCCAAGAAGAATCCTCTTTTTTGTGATGCTAACCAAGGGAAGTTCGGTTCTGCTGGTAAATGTTGTGGTCCAAAATATGTTCACAGCTACCCTCTCTTGTTCCAATTGTTTGAAAAAAGTTTCCACTAGGAATAAAACTACCACACGACCCAGCAATCCCACTATGGGCATATGCCCTGAGGAAGTGAGTGAGTAACTGAGAGTTAGTCACTCAGGTGTATCTGACTCTTTGAGACCCCATGGGTTATAGCCTGCCAGGCTCCTCTGTCCATGGGATTTCCCAGGAAGGAATACCAGAGTGGGTTTCCATTCCTTTCTCTAGGGGATCTTCCTGACCCAAGGATTAAAGCCGAGTCTCCTGCATTACAGGCAGATTCTTTACCATCTGAGCAACCCAGGAAGCCCATACTGTGAGGAAACCACAAGTCAAAAAGACACATGTACCCCAATGTTCATTGCAGCACTGTTTACAACAGTCAGTACGTGGATGCAACCTAGATGCACATCAACAGATGAATGGATAAAGAAGTTGTGGTGTCTATACACAATGGAGTATTAGTCAAAAGAGGAAAGAAGAAATCGAGCTAGTTTTTGGGAGGTGGATGAACCTAGAGTCTGTCATACAGAGTGAAGTTAGAAAAAAAAATTGTGCATTAATGCATATATATGGAATCTAGAAAGATGGTATTTATGATGTACTTTAAAAAAATATAGATTTATTTAATTGGAGTTTAATTACTTTACAGTATTGTATTTGTTTTTCCATATATCAACATGAATCCGCCACAGGTATACACGTGTTCCCCATCCTGAACCCCCTCCCTCTTCCCTCCCTGTACCATCCCTCTGGGTCGTCTCAGAGCACCAGCCCCAAGCATCCAGTATCATGCAACAAACCTGGACTGGTGATTCGTTTCATATATGATATTATACATGTTTCAATGCCATTCTCCCAAATCATCCCACCCTCAAAGCAGGGATAGTGACTCATGCAGAGAGAGCAGACTTGTGGACACAGTGGGGAAAGGAGAGGGTGGGACAAATCAAGAGAATAGCATTGACGTATATACCCACCTTGTGTAAAATAGATAACTAGTTGTATAGTATAGGGAACTCAGCTCGGTGCTCTGTGGTGACCTAGATGGGTGAGAGGAAGGTTTAAGAGAGAGAAAAATATATATACATACAGCTGACTAAAGCAGTTATCCCCCAATTAAAATTTTTTAAAAAGGTTTCCAAATGACATTTATGCTAGATATTTGCTTTTGTTGCCTACCCCGCCCCCTGGCCTTAATGGAAGGGATTTCTGGATTGAGATAAGGGCACTAGGGAGAAGTCTCTAGAAAATGAAACTGGGCATTGAAATGAAGAGTAAGTGAGGGTGGATTCCTCCAGGAAATGATGGAGTCATAGTGATTGAAAACAGAAGGGTGGGGGGTGGGGGAAGATGGCAGAGGAATAGGATGGGGAGAACACTTTCTCCCTCACTACTTCATCAAAAGAACATTTCAACGCTGAGTAAATTCCACAAGGCAGCTTCTGATTGCTGGCAGAGGACATCAGGCATCCAGCAAAGCAGATCATTGGCTTCAAAACCAGGCAGGAATAAATATAAAGGATGAAAATAGAGACAAAGGAGGTAGGGAGGGAGCCCCGTCCCGGGAAGGGAATCCGTCCCGGGAAGAGACTCTTAAAAAGAGAGGTCTCCTAAGATTGGGAAACATTCTCACAGCCGTGTCTGAGGCGAGCCCTGGAAGCACGGAGGGCAACATAACAGGAAGGAAGAATAAATAAATAATTAAAACCAACAGATTATGAATTCAACAGTAAAACCCCCAGCAGATAAGCAGCGCAAACGCCTGCATCCGACAGTAGCAGTGGGGGTTGGGCAGGGAGGAGCACGAGGTACCAGCGACAGTGCTTTCTAAGAATTGGGCCACGGGAGACGTAGGCTGCAGGGCTTTTCTCGGGAATCGGGTCATAACGGGGCCAGGAATCGGGTCTGCGCGCGCGTGGCTAGAACGAACTATCTTGGTCTAGCAAACCAGACTGTGGGATAGCTAACACGCGAAACACTCCAACATAAGACACCGACAGGCCCACGCACAGAACAAAGGATGGATCGGAAATGGCCGGCTGCAGACCATTCCCCCTCCAGCGACAGGCAGCCAGAGCCTTAAGTGCTGGAAGGGGGCAATTGCAGCTCGAGAGACATTACCTACCAAATTGCAAGCAGGTTTCTTTGCTAATTGAGACTTCTGGGGGGCTCTGAACAGTCATCGTCTGCCGGAGAGAGAGCCTAGCGGAGCTCCCAGAGTGTTGGGTGACCCGGAAAGGCCGGAGGTCGCGGTAATTGTGTGCGCCAAACTCCTGGCTGCTCGATCCTGGGAAGGGAACAAGGCCCAGGCTCAGCCAGGTCTGAGCCTCGGAGGGCTTCCTGGGCACCAGGCCTGGGTGGCTTGGACCAGGAGGTGCGTGAAGCCTTGGGCAGGCCCCAGACGGTTATCCTGTGGAGCAATGGACAGCTTGAGCGGTGTGCACTGCGAGAAGAGGCAAGCCCAGTGCAGAGTCCCCCACCCCCATCCCTGTGTCAAGACGGAAATCAGACACGGAAGAGACCAGCAAACAGAGGAAGTCAAAGAGAGGGAACTGCCTTGGTAGCGACCCCACACAGCCCACAATGACAGAGAAAGCCCCAGACATACCGTTACTACTTTTATGATAAAAATTTTTTTTTTGGGGGTGCTGATGTGGAAGCGTGATTTTTTTTTAAAGAATTTTTTTTGAAAAAAATTTTGTTTTTTCTTCCTTTCTTTTTCGTCTTTTTTTCTAAACTTGCTTAAATTTTTAAGTCCTCTATATTTTGATTTATTATTTTTATAACCGAATATTACTTTTCAAAAAAAAACCCTATCTTTAAAGCAAACGCTGTATATAGTCTTTTTGGTGGTGGAAGCTGTTGTCTTTTAATAATTCTGGAGTCTTTTCTTTTCTTGTCTTTTTAAAAAAATTTTTCTCCTTCTCCTTCTTTACTTTAATATTTTATCTTTGAAAATCCAATTTCTACTCCAGATTTTTAATCTCGGCATTTTTTTATTTGTTGCCAACTTTATACTTTTAAAAACCTAATCTTCAGTACCCAATTTTACATGAGTGCGAGATTACTGGCTTGACCACTCTCTCCCGGAATCTCTCTTTTCTCCACCAGGTGGCTTCTGTCTCCTCCCTCTCCCTCCTCTTCTCTACCCAACTCTATGAATCTCTGTGTGTTCCAGAAGGTGGAGAACTCTCAGGGAACTGGTCACTGGCCGGATCTGTATCCCTCCTTTGCATCTCCCACTTTTATCCTCCTGGCCACCTCTATCTACTTCCTCCCTCTCCTCTTCCATGTATTACTCTGTGACCACCTCTGAGAGGTCCAGACTTTGGAGCGCACACAAGAAAGTGGTTACAGGCTAGCTTGCTTTTTCCTCTTTTGATTCCACCTCATCCCCTACCACTCACCTCTAACTACCCCCTCCCTCTTCTCTCCTCCAAGTAACTCAGCGATCCTCTAGGGGACGACCTCAAGGTGGAGAAACCTATCATCATTAACCTAGATGTTTTAACATTAGTGCTGTATAGATGGAGAAATCATGAGGCTATTGTAAAAATAAATCTGAAAACCAGAATCAGGAGGCTTAAGTCCAAATCCTGAGATCATCAGAGAATTCCTGAATACAGGGAACATTATCCAATAGGAGCTCATCAAATGCCTTCATACCTATACTGAAATTGAGCACCACCCAAGGGCCAACAAGTTCCAGAGCAAGACATACCATGCAAATTCTCCAGCAACATAAGAACAAGCCCCTGAGCTTCAATATACAGGCAGCTCAAAATACTCCAAAACCATTGACGACTCATAACCCATTACTAGACACTTCACAGCACTCCAGAGAGAGGAAATCAAGCTCCACCCACCAGAACTCCAACACAAGCCTCCCTAATCAAGAAACATTGACAAGCCACTGATATAACCCCCACACAGAGACGAAGCTCAATAATAAAGAGAATTTCACAAATTCCCAGAATATAGAAAGGCCACCCCAAATGCAGCAATATAACCAAGACGAAGAGACAGAGGAATACCCAGCAGGTAAAGGAACAGGAGACATGCCCACCAAACCAAACAAAAGAGGAAGAGATAGGGAATCTACCTGAGAAAGAATTCTGAATACTGATAGTGAAAAGGATCCAAAATCTTGAAATCAAAATGGAATCACAGATAAATAGCCTGGGGTCAAGGACTGAGAAGATGCAAGAAAGGTTTAACAAGGACCTAGAAGAAATAAAGAGTCAACATATAATGAATAATGCAATAAATGAGGTCAGAAACACTCTGGAGGCAACAAATAGTAGAATATCGGAGGCAGAAGATAGGATTAGTGGAATAGAAGATAGAATGGTAGAAATAAATGAATCAGCGAGGGAAAAGAAAGACGAATTAAAAGAAATGAGGACAACCTCAGAGACCTCCAAGACAATATGAAACGCTCCAACATTCGAATTATAGGAGTCCCAGAAGAAGAAGACAAAAAGAAAGACCATGAGAAAATACTTGAGGAGATAATAGTTGAAAACTTCCCTAAAATGGGGAAGGAAATAATCACCCAAGTCCAAGAAACCCAGAGAGTGCCAAACAGGATAAACCCAAGGCGAAACACCCCCAAGACATATATTAATCAAGCTAACAAAGACCAAACACAAAGAACAAATATTAAAAGCAGCAAGGGAAAAACAACAAACAACACACAAAGGGATCCCCATAAGAATAACTGCAGATCTCTCAATAGAAACTCTTCAGGCCAGGAGGGAATGGCAAGACATACTTAAAGTGATGAAAGATAATAACCTTCAGCCAAGATTACTGTACCCAGCAAGGATCTCATTCAAATATGAAGGAGAAATCAAAAGCTTTACAGATAAGCAAAAGCTGAGAGAATTCAGCACCACCAAACCAGTTCTCCAACAAATACTAAAGGATAGACTTTAGACAGGAAACACAAAAAGGGTGTATAAACCCGAACTCAAAACAATAAAGTAAATGGCAACAGGAGCATACTTATCAATAATTACCTTAAATGTAAATGGGTTGAATGCCCCAACCAAAAGGCAAAGACTGGCTGAATGGATACAAAAACAAGATCCCTATATATGCTGCTTACAAGAGACCCACCTCAAAACAACGGACACATACAGACTGAAAGTGAAGGGCTGGAAAAAGATATTCCATGCAATTAAAGACCTAAAGAAAGCAGGGGTAGCAATGCTTATATCCGATAAAATAGACTTTAAAACAAAGGCTGTGAAAAGGGACAAAGAAGGCCACTACATAATGATTAAAGGATCAATCCAAGAAGAAGATATAACAATTATAAATATATATGCACCCAACATAGGAGCACTGCAATATGTAAGACAAATGCTAACAAGCATGAAAGGGAAATTAATAATAACACAATAATAGTGGGAGACTTTAATAACCCACTCACACCTATGGACAGATCAACTAAACAGAAAATTAGCAAAGAAAATTAGCCAAGAAATGCAAACTTTAAATGAAACAATAGACCAGTTAGACCTAATTGATATCTATAGGACATTTCACCCCCAAAACAATGAGTTTCACCTTTACTCAAGTGCACACGGAACTTTTCCAGGATAGATCACATCCTGGGTCATAAATCTAACCTTGATAAATTCAAAAAAATCGAAATTATTCCAAGCATCTTCTCTGACTATAATGCACTAAGGTTAGATCGCAATTACAGGAGAAAAACTATTAAAAATTCCAACATTTGGAGGCTGAAAAACACCCTTCTGAATAATCAACAAATCACAGAAGAAATCAAAAAGAAATCAAATTATGCATCGAAATGAATGAAAATGAAAACACAACTACACAGAACCTGTGGGACACTATAAAAGCAGTGCTAAGAGGAAAGTTCATAGCAATACAGGCATACCTCAAGAAACAAGAAAAAGTCAAATAAATAACCTAACTCTACACCTAAAGCAACTAGAAAAGGAAGAAATAGCGAACCCCAGAGTTAGTAGAAGGAAAGAAATCCTAAAAGTAGGGCAGAAATAAACGCAAAAGAAACAAAAGAGATCATAGCAAAAATCAACAAAGCAAAAAGCTGGTTCTTTGAAAGGATAAATAAAATTGACAAACCATTAGCCAGACTCATCAAGAAACAAAGAGAAAAAAATCAATAAAATTAGAAATGAAAATGGAGAGATCACGACAGACAACACGGAAATACAAAGAATCATAAGAGACTACTATCAGCAATTATATGCCAATAAAACGGACAACTTGGAAGAAATGGACAAATTCTTAGAAAAGTACAACTTTCCAAAACTGAACCAGGAAGAAATAGAAAATCTTAACAGACCCATCACAAGCATGGATATTGTAATTACAGAAACTGTAATCAGAAATCTTCCAGCAAACAAAAGCCCAGGTCCAGACGGCTTCACAGCTGAATTCTACCAAAAATTTCAAGAAGAGCTAACACCTATCTTACTGAAACTATTCCAGAATATTGCAGAGGAAGGTAAACTTCCAAACTCATTCTATGAGGCCACCATCACCCTAATACCAAAACCTGACAAAGACACCACAAAAAAGAAAACCACAGGCCAATATCACTGATGAACATAGATGCAAAAATCCTTAACAAAATCCTAGCAATCAGAATCCAGCAACACATTAAAAGATCATACACAATGACCAAGTGGGCTTTATCCCAGGGATGAAAGGATTCTTCAATATCCATAAATCAATCAATGTAATTCACCACATTAACATATTGAAAAATAAAAATCATATGATTATCTCAATAGATGCAGAAAAAGCCTTTGACAAAATTCAACATCCATTTATGATAAAAACTCTCTAGAAAGCAGGAATAGAAGGAACATACCTCAACATAATAAAAGCTATATATGACAAACCCACAGCTAACATCATCCTCAATGGTGAAAAATTGAAAGCTTTTCCCCTAAAGTCAGGAACAAGACAAGGGTGTCCACTTTCACCACTACTATTCAACATCGTTCTGGAAGTTTTGGCCACAGCAATCAGAGCAGAAAAAGAAATAAAAGGAATCCAAATTGGAAAAGAAGAAGTAAAACTCTCACTGTTTGCAGATGACATGATCCTCTACATAGAAAATCCTAAAGACTCGACCAGAAAACTACTAGAGCTAATCAATGAATGCAGTAAAGTTGCAGGATATAAAATCAACACTCAGAAATCCCTTGCATTCCTATACACTAATAATGAGGAAAGTAGAAAAAGAAGTTGAGGAAACAATTCCATTCACCATTGCAATGAAAAGAATAAAATACTTAGGAATATACCTATCTAAAGAAACTAAAGACCTATATATCGAAAACTATAAAACACTGATGAAAGAAATCAAAGAGGACACTAATAGATGGAGAAATATACCATGCTCATGGATTGGAAGAGTCAATATAGTGAAAATGAGTATACTACCCAAAGCAATCTATAGATTCAATGCAATTCCTATCAAGCTACCAGCAGTATTTTTCACAGAACTAGATCAATAATCTCAAGATTTGTATGGAAATGCAAAAGACCTCGAATAGCCAAAGCAATCTTGAGAAAGAAGAATGGAACTGGAGGAATCAACTTGCCTGACTTCAGGCTCTACTACAAAGCCACAGTCATTAAGACAGTATGGTACTGGCACAAAGACAGAAATATAGATCAGTGGAACAAAATTGAAAGCCCTGGGATAAATCCACACACCTATGGACACCTTATCTTCGACAAAGGAGGCAAGAATATACAATGGAGTAAAGACAGTCTCTTTAACAGGTGGTGCTGGGAAAACTGGTCAACCACTTGTAAAAGAATGAAACTAGACCTCTTTCTAACACCACACACAAAAAGTAAACTCAAAATGGATTAAAGATCTAAATGTAAGACCAGAAACTATAAAACTCCTAGAGGAGAACATAGGCAAAACACTCTCCGACATAAATCACAGCAGGATCCTCTATGATCCAACTCCCAGTATACTGGAAATAAAAGCAAAAATAAACAAATGTGATCTAATTAAAATTAAAAGCTTCTGCACAACAAAGGAAACTATAAGCAAGGTGAAAAGACAGACTTCTGAATGCGAGAAAACAACAGCAAAACGAAACAACTGACAAACAACTAATTTCAAAGATATACAAGCAACGTATGCAGCTCAACTCCAGAAAAATAAATGAACCAATCAAGAAATGGGTCAAAGAACTAAATAGGCATTTCTCCAAAGAAGACATACGGATGGCTAACAAACACATGAAAAGATGCTCAACATCACTCATTATCAGAGAAATGCAAATCAAGACCACAATGAGGTACCATTTCACACCAGTCAGAATGGCTGCAATCCAAAGTCTACAAGCAATAAATGCTGGAGAGGATGTGGAGAAAAGGGAACCCTCTTACACTGTTGGTGGGAATGCAAACTAGTACAGCCACTATGGAGAACAGTGTGGAGATTCCTTAAAAAATTGCAGATAGAACTGCCTTATGACCCAGCAATCCCCCTGCTGGGCATACACACCGAGGAAACCAGAATTGAAAGAGACACATGTACCCCAATGTTCATTGCAGCACTGTTTATAATAGCCAGGACATGGAAACAACCTAGATGTCCATCAGCAGATGAATGGATAAGCAAGCTGTGGTACATATACACTACTCAGCCCTTAAAAAGAATAAATTTGACTCAGTTCTAATGAGATGGATGAAATTGGAGCCGATTATACAGAGTGAAGTAAGCCAGAAAGAAAAACACCAATACAGTATACTGACACATATATATGGAATTTAGAAAGATAGTAATGATGACCCTCTATGTGAGACAATAAAAGAGACACAGAGGTATAGAACGGACTTTTGGACTCTGAGGGAGAGGGAGGAGGGTGGGAAGATTCGGGAGAATGGCATTGAAACATGTATACTATCATGTAAGAAATGAAGCACCAGTCTATGTTCAATACAGGATACAGGATGCTTGGCGCTGGTGCACGGGATGATCCAGGGAGATGATATGGGGTGGGAGGTGGGACGGGGCTTCAGCATTGGGAGATCGTGTACACCTGTGGCTGATTCATATCAATGTGTGGCAAAATAAATACAGTATTGTAATGTAGAATAAAGTATTAAAAAAAAGAATATACTATACAATACACCTATGTGTCCTATGAAAAGGTAAATAAAATTATACATCAATTGTCTATTAAAAAAAAAACCAGAAAGGTAAAATTGCATAGGGATTTAAAAGCAAAAATGGAGTCAGCATTTAAGAGTGCAGTAAGGGTGTGTCTTGGTTACTCAATGGTGTGTGGGTGATACTTAAGTTTAGGGTGCTGATGCAGACTTCTTTGTTTCTGTAAAACATTTTCATCAAACCACTACAAGCCTGAGTGTTTACGGGAGGAGCAAATGCATGAAGTGGGAATTTCCAAGTGTCAGGTCTTTCTGATCACTGGATTCCAATTTCTAGTGGCTGCATTTTGTTTGCAAAAAAATGCAAATTCTAAATTATTAGACATATTTAGAATATATATATAGAAAAATGGAGAAATATATATATATATATATAGTAAATATCTATGTAAATATATAGACACAAGGGGCTTCCCAGGTGGCACAGTGGTAAGGAATCTGCCTGAAAATACAAGAGACACAAGAGAAGCGGGGTTTGATTGATCCCTGGGTTGGGAAGATCTCCTGGTGGATGAAATGGCAACCCATTCCAGTATCCTTACCTGAAAAATCCCTGTGGACAGAGGAGCCTGGTGGGCTACAGTCCATGGGATCTCAAAGATTGGGACATGGGTCGGCATGTGCGTGCAGGCATATAGAAATAAATCCATATGTAAATATATAGAAATTAGATATAGTAAGTCTGAGGTAGGGCCCTGGAATCTACATTTTTGCAGGCTTCTTAGTTGCTTCTGATGAGGTGCTTCTTAGACAACACTCTATTTGTGAATTATTACCCAACAGTATTGGTTATTACTTATTATCAGTGGGTTATTAGCCAACACTTGCTCTGAGAATTTGGCAGATTAGGTCAGAGCATTAACAGCACAATTTGAAGCCTGTGCGGAGATTCAAACAAGTGAATACTAAATAGCGTGTAGGTGGCAGTGTGGTCATACTCCAGTGGGATGAATTAGATAAAAAATTTTCTCCTAAAATGACCTGTTAAAATAAAAATTAGGTTGTTGAAAGCCAAGCCGTGGATTATTTTAAGGGGATGGTTATTTAGATTTTGAGTAGGTAATAGTAAAGGGAAATGGAGCTATAAAAATCTTTAGAGGATGGATATAAAAATGTACATTTGAGAAAAGGATAACTTTTCACAGTTAGGAGAGGGTATAAGCATCATTGTGCAGGGATATTAGGAAAATATTAGAATGAGTACATGCCATTTCTGAAAGAGGACATGTTTTAAAAAGAAAATCTGTGCTACTTATTATTTCTATGGAGCATCATCACACTATACAGATTTTTTTTAGGCCATTGTTTGAATGATAATGTGTGCTCGTGACTTTTCAGGGTGATTTCTGTTGTGGATTATTTATCTGAAATACCTTAAAAAGCCAAACAGAATAAGAACCATGGAGTGAACCATGGAGTCTAAACTTATTGGTTGCATAGAGTAAAAATGCAAGCAAAGGAAATCTGTGATTTATTTAAATTTGAAATATGCTTTTACATAAAAATATGACTCCCAACCAACATTTCATGCAATCTGCTTGTATGGCCACTTGTAGAAAAGTCCTCTGTGACAGACAGCTTTCGTGAAGATTCCTTTGTTTGGCAATACTTTTTTGTTCAGAAGCACCCTTATGAGAAGCCAGTTTTAAAAATGGGCACATTACTGCATAATGAAAATACTGCTGAATCCTGGGGACCTCCTTCTTCCAATAATCTCTCAGTTCCCTGTTTACTAAAGCCTCCTTAACCATCAGAATACTCCAGGGACTTCCCTGGTGGTCTAATGGCAAAGACTCCAAACTTCTAATTCACAGGACCTGGGTTCAGTCCCCAGCCGGGGAAGTAGATCCCACATATAGCAAATAAAAATGAGGCTGTGCTCCACAACTAAGACCTGGTACAGTGAAATAAATAAGAATAAATATTTTTAAAAATTGTCAGGATATTCCAATAAAGCTGGGAATTAAGAAAAATAGCATAATTGAATTTTGTAAAAGGTCAAAAGAAGTTTTGAATATAACAATGTTTGTCTTTTTGGGGAAAATCTTTTCAGCTTTTTTGTCTTTTATCATTGAATTACCTCCAAGGGCACTAAAGCAGGGTAGTAGGCTGATAGTGGCTACTCAGAGATGTCATGTCCTAATTCCCAGATCCTGTAAGTGTTCTGTAAGAAAAAGAGTTTTTCTCAGAGGTGATTACAAATCTTGAAAGTGAAAATTGCTCAGTTGTGTCCGACTCTTTGCTACTCCATGGACTATACAGTCCATGGAATTCTCCAGGCCAGATTACTGGAGTGGGTAGCCTTTTTCCCAAGTGGATCTTCCCAACCCAGGAATCAAACCCAGGTCCCCTACATTCCAGGTGGATTCTTTACCAGCTGATCCACAAGGAGAGGGAATGATTGTTCTGGATTATCCTGGTGAGTCCTCATTCCAATCATAGATTGGATACATATGGAAGAGGATGCAATGTGACCACTGAGGCAGAGGTTGGAGTGATATGGCCACAAGTCAAGGAAAGCTGGCAGCCACCAGAAACTGAAAGAGGCAAGGAACAGATTCCTAGCCCTTCCTGTGTGTAGGACTGCAGCCTTGTGGACACTTTGATACTGGCCTAGTGAAATTAATTTTGGACTGCTGATCTTCCCAGTGGTGAAAGAACACATTTCTGTCATTTTAGGATTTCAGGTTTCTGATAATTTGGTATGGGAGCTCTAGGGAACTAATTCAGGCAGTGAACTTTCTTCTTCTGATTTATTTTTAGAAATTTATTTATTTTTGGCTGTACTGGCTCTCCATTGCTGTGTGTGGGCTTTCTTTAGTTGCAGTGATCAGAGGCTCCTCTACTTGTGGTGCACGTGTTCTCATTGCAGTCTCTTCTCTTATTGTGGAGCATGGGCTTTAGGGCATAGGAGGTTGATTAGTTGTGAAGAATGGGCTCAGTAGTTGTGGCTCTCGGGCTTGGTTGCCCAGTGACATGTGGAATCTTTGCAGACCAGGGATTAAACCGGTGTCTCTTTCTTTAACAGGCAGATTCTTAACCACAGGACCAGCAGGGAAGTCCCCTTTTTTTGATCTGTACTCTGGTTTGAAGCACAACAATCATACAAGAAGCTTCTTAAAAAATTTAGATGCTTGTGCCTCATCACAGATTAAGGAATTAGAATTTCTAGGAATGGGACTCAAGGATCTGTGTCTTTAACAAACTGCCCAGGTGATTCTGACATGAACCAGGGTTGGTAAACATTTCACTCGGATGTTGTGTTTGTTTCCTATTGTGGCTATGAAAACCACAATTTTTATGGCTTAAAACAACACAAATTTATTCTTTTGTAATTCTGGAGGTTAGTTTCACTGCTCCCAAGAAGGTTTCAGCAGAGCATTTTCCTTCTGGATGATCTAGGGAAGGCAAGCATAACTTGCTCTTTTCAGCCTCTTTTATTTTCTTGGGCTCCAAAATTACTGCAGATGATGACTGAAGCCATGAAATTAAAAGACGCTCCTTGGAACAAAAGCTATGACCAACCTAGACAATATATTAAAAAGCAGAGACATTACTTTGCAAACAAAGGTGTGTCTAGTCAAAGCTATGTTTTTTCCAGTAGTCATGTACAGATGTGAGACAACAAGAAAGCTGAGTGTGGAAGAATTAATTGATGCTTTTGAACTGTGGTGTTGGAGAAGTCTCTTGAGAGTCCCTTGGACTGCAAGGAGATCCAACCAATCCATCCTAAAGGAAATCAGTCCTGAATATTCATTGGAAGGATGGATGCTGAAGCTGAAACTCCAATACTTTGGCCACCTGATGCAAAGAACTGACTCACTGGAAAGTCCCTGATGCTGGGAAAGACTGAGGCAAGAAGAGAAGAGGATGACAGAGGATGAGATGGTTGGATGACATCACTGACTCAATGGGCATGAATTTGAGTAAGCTCTGGGAGCAGGTAATGGACAGGGAAGCCTGGTGTGCTGCAGTTCATGGGGTCGCTAAGAGTTGGACATGACTGAGTGACTGAACTGAACTGAACTTTCAGCCTCTGATGGCTGGCAGTATTCTCCATCTTCAAATTGTACACTCGAACCTCTGCTCCTGTCATCATAAGACCTTCTCTGATTCTGCTTTTTGTGTCCTACCTGTAAGAGACCACTCTGATTACATTGAGCCCTTCATTTTAAGATCCTTATATTGGCTGCATCTTCAAAGTCCCTTTTGCTGTATGAAAGTAAAAGTTGCTCAGTCATGTCTGACCCTTTGTGACCCCATGGACTACACAGTCCATGGAATTCTCCAGGCCAGAATATTGGAGTGGGTAGCCATTCCCTTCTCCAAGGGATCTTCCCAAGCCAGGAATAGAACCCAGGTCTCCCACATTGCAGATGGATTCTTTACCACCTGAGCCACAAGGGAAGCCCTTTCCCATTTGCCATATAAAATAGCATTAATGGTTACCTGCAATTAAGATGTAGGTATCTTTGGGGGCATTACTCAGTTTAAAGCAGACCCCATGATAACTCCTCATGTAGAAACCAGGAATGTAATTGAGGTTGAACAACAGATTGTCACACTTAATTCATTATGTATTCACTTGACTTTTCTGTGCTTATTTTTCCAAAGAAAGCTGTTTGGAGTCCAAATATTTACATATGGCCACTATTAAATTTTTGATACTTGAATGGCAGATAACAAAGCAGTCAATGATGCTGATTTCATAAGAAAGTGATATCATTAAAATATTATGAATTATTTTGTGTGCCCAGACAAGGGGTTAATCAGATGGGGAGATTTTGACTCCTCTCTGATCTTCATCATCACCTTCCTTGGGCATATGCTCTCACTCACTTCAGTAGTGTCCGACTCTTTGTGACCCCATGGACTGTAAACTGCCAGGCTCCTCTATCCATGGGATTCTCCAATCAAAAATACTAGAGTGGTTTGCCATTTCCTCCTCTACGGCATCTTCCTGACTCAGGAATGGAACCCAAGTCTCCTACATCTCCAGCACTGGTAGGCAGGTTCTTTACAACTAGCGCCACCTGGAAGCCCATCCCCTTCCCCAGTTCAGGTCAGTTCAGTCGCTCAGTGGTGTACGACTATTTGTGACCCCATGGACTGCAGCATGCTAGGCCTCCCAGTCCATCACCAACACCTGGAGTTTACTAAAACTCATGTCCATTGAGTCAGCGATGCCATCCAACCATCTCATCCTCTATCATCCCCTTGTCTTCTTGTCCTCAATCTTTCCCAGCATCAGGGACTTTCCAGTGAGTCAGTTCTTTCCATCAGGTGGCCAAAGTATTGAAGTTTCAGCTTCAGCATCCATCCTTCCAATGAATATTCAGGACTGATTTCCTTTCGAATAGACTGGTTGGATCTCCTTGCAGTCCAAGGGACTCTTAAGAGTCTTCTCCAACACCACAGTTCAAAAGCATCAGTTCTTCGGCACTCAGCTTTCTTTATAGTCCAACCCTCACATCTATACAGGACCACTGGAAAAACCATAGCTTTGACTAGACAGACCTTTGCTGGCAAAGTAATGTCTCTGCTTTTAATATATTGTCTAGGTTGGTCATAACTTTTCTTCCAAGGAGCAAGTGTCTTTCAATTTCATGGTTGCAGTCACCATCTGCAGTAATTCTGGAGCCCCCAAAATAAAGTTGAACACTGTTTCCACTGTTTCCCCATCTATTTGCCATGAAGTGATGGGACCGGATGCCCTGATCTTCGTTTTCTGAATGTTGAGCTTTAAGCCAACTTTTTCACTCTCCTCTTTCACTTTCATCAAGAGGCTTTTAGCTCCTCTTCACTTTCTACTAATCCTAAACTCCTAATTCATCCTTCCCACTCTCCTTTTCCCTTTGGTCACCATGAATTCATTTTCTATGTCTGTGAGTCTGTTTCTGTTTACAAATATGTTCATTAGTATTTTTAAAATTCCACATATAAGTTATATAATGTATTTAACTTTCTCTTTCTACCTTCATTTAGAGTATAATCTCTAGGTCCTTCTGCAGTGACATTATTTCATTCCTTTTTATGGCTGAGCAATACTCTATCATGTATATTACACATATGGACACATACCACATTTTCTTTATCTATTTATCTGTTGATGGACATTTAGATTGCTTCCATGTCTTGTCTATGGTAAATAGTGCTACTGTAAACATTAGGGTGCATGTATATCTTTTTGAGTTCAACTTTTCTCTGGAGATATGTGTTGTCTCATTCTTATGGTTGATAGTTTAAGTCCTTCCCACTGGAGATCAAACCAGTCAATCCTAAAGGAAATCAATCCTGAAGATTTGTTAAAAGGACTGATCCTGAAGCTCCAATACATTGGCCACCTGCTGTGAAGAGCTAACTCATTAGAGAAGACCCTGATCCTGGGAAAGATTGAAGGCAGAAGGAGAAGGGGACATCAGAGGATGAGTTGGTTGCATGGTATCACTGACTCAATGGACATGAGTTTGAGCAAGCTTTGGGAGATGGTGAAGTACAAGGAAGCCTGGCATGCTGCAGTCCATGGGTCACAAAGAGTCAGACACGACTGAGTGACTGAACAACCAGAACAACACTGTATTTCAGGATGACTATATCACAAACTGGAGCTTCTCAGGTGTCTCAGTGGTTAAGCATCTGCCTGCCCAATGCAGGAGATATGAGTTTGATCCCTAGGTCAGGAGATCCCCTCAAGAAGGAAATGTCAACCCACTCTAGTATTCCTGCCTGGGAAATCCCAGGAACAGAGGAGCCTGGTTGGCTACAGATCAGTTCAGTTCAGTCGCTCAGTCATGTCCAACTTTTGTTACCCCATGAGCCACAGCATGCCAGACCTCCCTGTCCATCACCAACTCCTAGATTCCACACAAACCCATGTCCATTGAGTTGGTGATGCCATCCAACCATCTCATCCTCTGTCATCCCCTTCTCCTCCTGCCCTCAATCTTTCCCAGCATCAGGGTATTTTCAAATGGGTCAGCTCTTCACAGCAGGTGGCCAAAGTATTGGAGTTTCAGCTTCAGCATCAGTCCTTCCAATGAACACCCAGCATTGATCCTCTTTAGGCTGGACTGGTTGGATCTCCTTGCAAATCCAAGGGACTCTCAAGAGTCTTCTCCAACACCACAGTTCAAAAGCATCAATTCTTCAGTGCTCAGCTTTTTCACAGTCCAACTCTCACATCCATACATGACCACTGGAAAACTCATATCCTTGACTAGACCTTTGTTGACAAAGGACCTTTGTTGACAAAGGACCTTTGTTGACAAAGTAATCTCTCTGCTTTTTAATATGTTGTCTAACTTGGTCATAAATTTCCTTTCAAGGAGTAAGCATCTTTTAATTTCACGGCTGCAATCACCATCTGCAGTGATTTTGGAGTCCCCAAATTAAAGATAACCACTTTTCCACTGTTTCCTCATCCATTTGCCATGAAGTGGTGAGACCAGATGCCATGATCTTCATTTTCTGAATGTTGAGCTTTAAGCCAACTTTTTCACTCTCCTCTTTCACTCTCATCAAGAGGCTCTTTAGTTCCTCTTCACTTTCTGCCATAAGGGTGGTGTCATCTGCATATCTGAGGTTATTGATAGTTCTCCCAGCGATCTTGATTCCAGCTTGTGCTTCCTCCAGCCCAGCGTTTCTCATGATGTACTCTGTGTAAAAGTTAAATAAGCAGAGTGACAATATACAGCCTCGACGTACTCCTTTTCCTATTTAGAATCAGTCTGTTCCATGTCTAGTTCTAACTGTTGCTCCCTGACCTGCATACAGTTTTCTCAAGAGGCAGGTCAGTGGTCAGTGGTCTGGTATTCCCATCTCTTTCAGAATGTTCCACAGTTTATTGTGATCCACACAGTCAAAGGCTTTGGCATAGTCAATAAAGCAGAAATAGATGTTTTTCTGGAACTCTCTTGCTTTTTTGATGATCCAGTAGATGTTGGCAATTTGATCTCTGGTTCCTCTGCCTTTTCTAAAACCAGCTTGAACATCAGGAAGTTCACGGTTCATGTACTGCTGAAGTCTGTCTTGGAGAATTTTGAGCGTTACTTTACTAGCATGTGAGATGAGTAAAACTGTGTGGTAGTTTAAGCATTCTGTGGCATTGCCTTTCTTTGGAATTGGAATGAAAACTGACCTTTTCCAGTCCTGTGGCCACTGCTGAGTTTTCCAAATCTGCTGGCGTATTGAGTGAAGCACTTTCACAGCAACATCTTTCAGGATTTGAAAGAGCTCAACTAGAATTCCATCACCTCAACTAGCTTTGTTCGTAGTGATGCTTCCTAAGGCTCACTTGACTTCACATTCCAGGATGTCTGGCTCTAGGTGAGTGATCACTCCATCGTGATTATCTGGGTTGTGAAGATCCTTTTTCCCAGTTCTTCTGTGTATTCTTGCCACCTCTTCTTAATATCTTCTGCTTCTGTTAGGTCCATACCATTTCTGTCCTTTATCGAGCCCATGTTTGCATGAAATGTTCCCTTGGTAGCTCTAATTTTCTTGAAGAGATCTCTAGTCTTTCCCATTGTATTGTTTCCCTCTATTTCTTTGCATTGATCACTGAGGAAGGCTTTCTTATCTCTTCTTGCTATTCTTTTAAACTCTGCATTCAAATGGGTACATCTTTCCTTTTCTCCTTTGCTTTTCACTTTCCTTTTCACAGCTATTTGTAAGGCCTCCTTGACAGCCATTTTGCTTTTTGCATTTCTTTTTCATGGGGATGCTCTTGATTCCTGTCTGCTGTAGGGATGCAAAAGAGTCACTCAGGACTTGGTGACTAGACAGCAGCAACAGTATCACTAACTGATCCCCAGCCCATAGTTTTCCCTGTTCCACTCCTTTGAGCTTATTTTCATCTGTCCAGTTACTCCCACTCTACTGTCATCCTATCGTGTAAGCTTATGGATCTGATTTTGTCTCTCTCTTACTTAAAATACTGTAAGAGTTGTCTATAAGATAAAAATTAAAACTGGGTATGCTATTTGAAAATATGACATTGAAACATTTGATGATCTTAGTCTATTATTTCATTTTTTTATTATCTTGTATACAGGGTTTCTCTGTGGCTCAGCTGGTAAAGAATCTGCCTGCAATGTGGGAGACCTGGGTTTGATACCTTGGTTGGGAAGATCCCCTGGAGAAGGGAAAGGCTATCCACTCCAGTATTCTGGCCTGAAGAATTCCATGGACAGTATAGTCCATGGAGTTGCAAAGAGTTGGACATGACTGAGTGACTTTCACATGCCTTTTGTTCTGGTCCATTTTTTTTTTTCTTTTTCTCAAAGAGTTATATTAGTTTTGAGACGTGTTCTGGGAGAAAGCATTCTGCAATTAAATAAATGTGGAAAAAATGCTGTATTTCTCACACTTTACTGGGAACTTCAAAATCCATATTAGTGAATTAAATGGTCTTAGAAGTCCTGTAGTAAAGACAACTATTATGTTTTCAGTTTATAAATTTTTACCACCCTTATGGCAGAAAGTGAAGAGGAACTAAAAACCTCTTGATGAAAGTGAAAGAGGAGAGTGAAAAAGTTGGCTTAATGCTAAATATTCAGAGAACAAAGATCATGGCATCTGGTCCCACCACTTCATGGGAAATAGATGGGGAAACAGTGGAAACAGTGTCAGACTTTATTTTGGGGGCTCCAAAATCACTGCAGATGGTGACTTCAGCCATGAAATTAAAAGACACTTACTCCTTGGAAGGAAAGTTTTGCCTAACCTAGATAGCATATTCAAAAGCAGAGACATTAGTTTGTCAACAAAGGTCCATCTAGTCAAGGCTACTGTTTTTCCAGTGGTCATGTATGAATGTGAGAGTTGGACTGTGAAGAAAGCTGAGCTCCAAGGAATTGATGCTTTTGAACTGTGGTGTTGGAGAAGACTTTGAGAGTCCCTTGGACTGCAAGGAGATCCAACCAGTCCATTCTGAAGGAGATCAGTCCTGGGTGTTCTTTGGAAGGACTGATGCTAAAGCTGAAACTCCAATACTTTGGCCACCTCATGAGAAGAGTTGACTCATTGGAAAAGACTCTGATGCTGGGAGGGATTGGGGGCAGGAGAAGAAGGGGACGACAGAGGATGAGATGGCTGGATGGTATCATTGACTCGTAGACATGAGTTTGGGTGAACTCCAGGAGTTGGTGATGGACAAGGGTACCTGGCGTGCTGTGGTTCATGAGGTCGCAAAGAGTCGGACACGACTGTGCAACTGAACTCAACTGTAGCATAAATATTCTAAAATGCGTGGACCTTAAGTGTGCACGTCTGTGAATTTTTGCAAAGTGAAAACGATTTGGTTTGTATAAACTCTATCCAAATAAAAAAAGAGATGATTTCCTGCACTCCAGAGTCTTTTTCATGCCCACCACAATATTCAGGCTTCTGTCACCATAGATGAGTTTTCATAACTGGTGTCATAGAATATGTTTTCTTTGGTGTTCAATGTCTTTTGTTCAAGGTCATAGTTATGACTTTCATTCATGTTATCACATACATTCTGCCCATAGGCCTAATCCTGCACACCATCTATTTTGTACAGCCTCTGAACTAAGAATGATTTGATATTTTAAAAAGTTGTAAACATATATATATATATATATATATATAAGAAAATGCAATGGAGAACATATATGACCCACAAAGACAAAAACATTTATTTTCTGGCCCTTTGCAGAAAAAAAATGTGCCAATTCTTATTGTGTGGTATAGCACTGTAGAATATATAATTGACTTACCCCTTGTACTATTTATAGGCATTTGAGTTATTTCCTGGTTTTGGTCATGACAAATAGCATTGCTGTGACATTCTCTTATTTTATATTATTTTATTTTAAAAAATTTTAGTAGGATAATTGCTTTACAACTTTGTGTTGGTTTCTGTTGTACAAAAGTGTGACTCAGCCATGAGTATACATATGTCCCCTCCCTTGTAAGCCTCCCACCCACTCCCCATCCCACCCCTCTAGGTCATCTCTGAGTACAGGGCCCATTGTGAACATTCTTGTACACATCTTTTGGTGAACACATATCTATTTTCTGGCTAGGTGTGTAACTGCTGGACCATAAAATGTGTGGGATTTTTTGTTTTTATTTTTTTGAGATACTGCTAAAAAGATTTTCATAATGATCATACCTATTAAAATTCCCTCATCAGTGTATGAGAATTCTGGTTGCTCTATACTCTCTACATTTGATACTAATGGATTTTTAAAATTTTAATTCTTTTATTGTATATGTGCAGTGGTGCCTCATTGTGAGTTTAATTTGCTTTTCTCTGAGGAAGCATAACGTCTTTCATGTGCTAATTGAGCATTTGGACAGCCTTTTTGTAAAGAATCTTCTATTGTTTTGCTCATTAAAAAGAAATTGGTTGATTTTCTTTCTTTTATTGATTTATATAACTTCTTTATATATTATGCATACAAGTCCTGTCAGATGTGTATACTGTAAATATCTGCTCTTTGGTTTGCCATTTTACTTACTCATAGAGTCTCATGATGAATAGAAGTTGTTAATTTTTATGTAGTCCAATTTTTTCAAATCTACTTTATGGTCAGTTCTTACTGTTTCCTGTTTAGAAGCATCTTTGCCTACCCTTCAAAACATAAAAGTATTCTCTTGTGTTATCTTCTAGAGCCTTTATTGTTCAATGTTTTGCACTTAGTTTACAATCCATCTGAAAGTTATTTTTATGTTTGGTGTGAGATTGGGCTAAAGGTTTATTTTTTCCATGTGAATGTTCAACTGATATTCTTGGTAACCCTGAGGCTGCAGAACCCTGGTAACTGCAGGAACTGTGTTCTAGCAACAATCCTGGTGAGGACTAATCCCTACCACAGTGTTTAGAACCCCAGGAGATTATTGTTGGGGGACACACATGCTAACAGTGTGGCCTGGCTTCCTTTGAACAACAGACTGTATTCTAGGACCCTTCTTAAGACTTGTGGCTTTGGAAACAAGGCCAAGTTAATCCAAGTGATACCTGAACTGGGCTCCAAATTCAGGAGAGAATCTCAGAGACCCTGGTTACAGTACTGTTTCCTAAGGACAACAGGTAAGGTTCGAAGTCCAGAGGACCTGTGTTACCTTCTACTATCCTGGTTGTTTAAGGGGGGGGAAGAAAAATCAATACCCACCTTCATTTGTTGAAATGTTTATCATCTTTTTCCCTACTGCACTATGGTACCTTTAACACAAACTTATTGACCATATATCTGTGGGTCTGTTTCTCAATTTTCAACACTTCCTTTGGATTTTTGTGTCAATTTTCTAAGGGAGATTGGTCTGTGATTTCCTTTCTTGTTATTCCATTTTGTTTTGGTGTCAAGGTTAGGCTGCCATCATAAACTAAGTTTCTATTCTCTGGGAAAATTGTGTTAATTTTGTGTTATCTTGGTTAAATGTTTGGAAGAATTTCTTGATGAATTCATCTGAATCAGTTGTTTTCTTTGTGGGACTATGTAAATTGTAGATTCAATTTATTTAATATATTTAGGAGCATTCCAAATTTCTACATTGTGTCTGATGTCAGTTTTGCTACGTTGTGTTTTTCAAGAAATTAGCCCATTTTGTCTAAATTTTAAAATTTGTTGCATAATTAATAATGTTCCCTTATAATTTATTATTATATATCAGATTCGTAGTGGTGCCTCCTTTTCATTCCTTCTATTGATAGCTCATGCCTTTCTTTTTTTCTTAAACAGTCTTATAGGGCTATATTATGGGAACTGTTTTAGCTGCATGCCACAAATTCTGGTATGTCTTATTTTCATTGCCATTTAGGGAGTTAAAACTGTTAAAACTGTTTTCTTTTTTATATTGCTTCTTCATTGACCCATAGGTTATTCACATTATATGGTTTATTTTCCAACCCTAGTTTATGTGTATCTAATTTTTAGAGGCTTTGAGTTTGTATATTCTCACTTCTAAAACAACCCTAAAATTATAGCATACTTTATTTGCCACCACTTTATTCCATTTAGTGCTATTTTCTTTTATGCTATTACTATAGTGTATTTTAATAAATTATTTTCCTGGGTATAGGATAATAGGTAGGTGATAATTTTCTTTTAGTACTTTGCGAACAGCATTCTTTGCCTTCTCGTTGTCATTTTTACTGAAAATGCATTTGTCAGTCTTGGTACTGTTTCTTTAAAAGAGATTTGCCTCTTCTTTTGCCTGTGCTTAAAAATTTTCTTTGTTGGATGTGCCTAGGTATACCTTTCTTTGCATTTGAACTGCTTGGAGTTCACAATACTTTTGAATTCATAAATTGATGATTTTCATCAGTTTTAGAAAATTGTCACCCAAGACCTCTTTAAATATTGCTTTTGTCTATTCTCACATTGTCCTTCTGAGACTCTAGGTATATTCATTTTAGGTCTTTTCACCTTGTTTCATATGTTTGTTATGCTCTCGTCTTTTCTTTTCGCTCTCTTTTCTCTATGAGCTTTAATTTTAATATTTATCTCACTGCATTCATTATTTTATGCATTGTTTGATTTTAGTCACATGGTTCTGTTCCTTGGCTTCTTTATTAATGTTTGAATGAATGCCAAACCTTCATATGAAAAATTTTAAAAGGTCTGAATTATGTTATCATCTACTAGAGAGAATTTAATTATCATCTCTAAGGCAGCTGAAATACAGGAAGATCACCTTGATTCAGCAGAGTCCCAACTTCAGAGTTGTCCTTATCCAGGAGTGTAGTCCCTCAGAGTTCTCAACAGAAATCCTGGCATATTTATCAGCACCTTTCTTTATAGGTAGACCCTGTAACTCAAATTTATTTTTCTTCAGATGGCCAAAAACTCTACTTGCCTTTTTAATGTCTCAGCAGTTTATTTTTAATTGTTTGTGAAGAAGGCTGAGCGTTGAAGAATTGATGCTTTTGAACTGTGGTGTTGGAGAAGACTCTTGAGAGTCCCTTGGACTGCAAGGAGATCCAACCAGTCCATTCTGAAGGAGATCAGCCCTGGGATTTCTTTGGAAGGATTGATGCTAAAGCTGAAGCTCCAGTACTTTGGCCACTTCATGCGAGGAGTTGACTTATTGGAAAAGACTCTGATGCTGGGAGAGATTGGGGGCAGGAGGAGAAGGTGACGACAGAGGATGAGATGGCTGGATGGCATGACCGACCTGATGGATGTGAGTCTGAGTGAACTCTGGGAGTTGGTGATGGACAGGGAAGCCTGGCGTGCTGTGATTCATGGGGTTGCAAGGAGTCAGACACGACTGAGTGACTGAACTGAACTGGACTGAACTCAGCAACCTACCTGGTACACTAAAGAGTCAGCAAACCACATGAGGTGGAAATTGCACTCAGAATTTGGCCATCACTACTGCATGGTCTTCCCAGGTGGTACAGTGGTTAAAAAAAAAAAAAAAAATCCTCCTGTCAAGCAGAAGATGTGTGTTTGATCCCTGGGTCAGAAAGTCCCCTTGAGCAGTAAATGACAACCCACTCCACTGTTCTTGCCTGAGAAATCCCATGGACAGAGGAGCCTGGTGGGCCACAGTCCATGGGGTTGCAAAAGAGTCAACATGACTCAATGAGAAAACAACAGCAGCCACCACCATTGCATGTGTCCCTGAACTGCTTCTTTTTTCCTCCAGTCTAGTGACACAGACACAAGTTCTAAGCCACCGCTTTCTATTTGTATTCTGTGCTGTGAACTGTGAGTTGGCAAGTGCCCCAGAAGGATAAAGCAGCAGGCTAAGGTGGGGCTTACCTTTGTTTACTCCTTTTCCCTTAGGACGTTTGCCCCTAGGTTTTGGTTGCCTGGGTTGCTTTCCAGTGTCTTCAAGGAGCTTTATATGCATCATGCTTGGTTTTCTGTTTTGCTTGTGCTTTTGAAGTAGGTTAGTCTGTTATAGCTATTTCATCATAGACCCAAAGCCACTTCAAGTTATTCATATTTTATCCCAGCATTTCTTCAACTTAGTTTTACAATGAAAACTTTTTTTGGGTCATTGGTGAGCATTTAACAGAACACCTTTTAGGAAATACTACTCCAAACATGTCAGTCTATTCACCTATTCATGTCACTCTAATACACAAAAAGTATTTCATGCTTTTCTATAATTGCACATCTTTCCCTCTGCCTAGAATGGTCTTGCCCATATTTCTTTTGCCTTCTAAGATCCTACCAAACTACTTCTTTCATTAAGGATTCTGTAATTTTCTGAAGCAGAATTAAAAGCATCCCAAGTTCCATAAAATTATTTGACTTATAAGAGTCTTTGGAAATCCTGACCTTTTAGGAAGGTGCTGTGTTTTCTCTTGATGGACAGTGAGAGTCATGTAAATAATTTTTCTTTTTGACTATCAGGAATTTCACTTATAAACATAAAAATGCATGATATCATATAGTTTGTGTTATTTGTGCTTTTCTTGGTGTTTTCTCTAAACTTTTATTATATAACTATTTGCATATATGTTCTTATAAGCTTTTTCAAATACTTTATAAACATTACAAAATGGTATACAGCACATATAGCCTTCTCTAAATGTAAACAACAACAAGCAAACAACTAAAGTGTAACTTGATTGATGACGTAAATATTCCCTTACCTAACATATACATTTGGTGAGCAAAGCTTTGTTTTGGCTAATTTCATGTTGTAGATCACAGTGGTAATGAGTAGGGCCTCTGGAGCCAGACAACCTGGATGTGAATTTTACTTCTACCTTTACTGCTTGAGATCTTGGGCAACTTACTGAAACTCTCTTTGCTTTGTTTTACTCATATTTAAAACATCATTTAGTTGCTGTGAGGAAGAAAAAAACTAATACATATAAACACTTAGAACAGTATCTGACACATAGGAACTCTTCAATAAATTTTTTATTGAAGTGTTGTTAATTTACAATGTTGTATTAGTTTCAAGTGTACAGCACAGTGATTCATATATACACATACACACGCACATATATTATTTTCAAGATTCTTTTCCATTATAGGTTATTGCAAAATATTGAGTATAGCTCCCTGTGCTAGCAAAAAAAAGGTCTTAGGCCATCTGAGAAAAGTATGATGTCCAATGTTGTATGCTAATATTTGGAATGGTGACCTTTGTCAAGTCTTTTAAAGTTTTAAAAGCTGTCAAATGGCTCTATAGAAATATTAAAATTTGGCAACACTGAAACAAGTAGCAGTTTCCATAAGAAGTGAATAAAGATTTATTTGTATTAAAAATAAATTTCTTCTAAGCTTCGTATTTTAGCTTCCTCATATTAGTTAAAACACTTCCAGAACATATTATGGGATTAGAAGATTACTTTGTTAATATGCTATTCATAGAGACCTGGCTTGGGAAGATCCCCTTGAGTAGGAAATGGCAACCCACTCCAATATTCCTGCCTGGAGAATTCCATGAACAGAGGAGCTTGGCAGGCTGCAATCCATGTGGTCTCAAAGAGTTGGACACGACTGAGCGACTAAGCACAGCACACTATTTATCAATGGTCTATGTTTCATTATCTTGAATAGTATTATTATTTACCAGTGATAGGATTAGAAACTGAGAGGGTAATGCTAACTTAAATTTATAACATATGATACCTGTATTATTGGTTATGATCAAAAAATAATGCAGCATTGTGATCATGATCAGCTATGATAATGTTCCATAGCTTACCACTTTTTGTGTGTTTCCATGGAAAATTTGTTCCCCTGAAAGGTAAGGCCAGATATCTACAATCAGTTTGGTTGTTGGGCAGCATTGTAGGATTCTGCCAGATAGACTGGAGGGTTTTGTTTTCTATACCAGGTGAACCTAAAGAATACTGTGGCAAGCCAGTCACTGTTTTCTTTTCCTTTACAAGTCAGAATTGAAATATATCATCTTAATGGAAAAAAAGGGCTTTCCTTGTAGCTCAATCAATAAAGAATCTGCCTGCAATGCAGGAGACCTGGATTTTATCCCTGGGTCAGGGATAAAATTTTACCCCTGGAGAAGGAAATGGCTGCCCATTCCAGGATTCTTGCCTAGAGAATCCCATGGACAGAGGAGCCTGGTGGGCTACAGTCTGTGGGGTTGCAAGACTTGGACACAACTTGGCTACTAAACCACCACCACCAATGGAAAAAGGACAGGGGTAAAGAATCTGCCTGTCAATGCAGGGGCCACAAGAGACATGGGTTCAATCCCTGGGGTTGGGAAGAATTCCTGGAGAAGGAAATGGCAACCCTTTCCAGCATTCTTGCTTGGAAAATTCCATAGATGGGGAGCCTGGCAGGCTGCAGTCCATGGGATCACAAAGGGTCAAACACGACTGAGCACACACACACACAAAGGCAAAAAGAACATACCTACATCCTCATAGGAACCAAAGGCGTAATAACGAAAGCATTTGGCATTTGCTTGCAGTGTGGCTGGTCTAGGCTGCTGGTCTGAGGTTGTCCTGAGAGAGGTAGCCTTAGCCAGAAAGAACATGAATGCGAAGGAAGTGAGATGGCCTAGTCTGTGTAGCACTCTAACAGGAAAGAGACAAGATCAGGAAGATCTTTTAGTGCTTGAATACATACCCAGGTTTACCACCAGCTTTCTGAAGCTTGTTCCCACTTGTTATAGTTCTCTCTTCATGTAACAACTAACTCTTTATATGATATATGCCTGTGATAGAAAAGATTAAAAAAACAACAACAACACTGTAGGGTTTTGGGGCTTCTCTGGTGGTTCAGATGGTAAAGAATCTGCCTGTAATACAGGAGACCCCAGTTCGATCTCTGTGTTGGAAAGACCTGCTGGAGAGGGGAATGGCAACCCACTCCAGTATTCTTGCTTGGAGAATTCCATGTACAGAGGAGCCTGGCAGGCTACAGTCTACAGGGTCACAGAGAGTCAGACATCACTGAGTAGGATGCCACATAAAGTTTTTAGATGATGTTTAATGCAGTTTGAAGTTTAAAACAGGACACTAGTAATACCTGGCCCATTAGGAAGGTATTCTCAGTGAATACGTTCAGAATAAGAATTTCTGACTGTGATATGTATTCAGTTAGCAATTCTACGAGTCTAATGCTTGTGTAGGTGGTACCTTCCAGGGAATAATGAATATATAGAATCACTGGAAGCAGAGATTTTAAAGGCAGGTCAAACTTGTGGCTTTTATTCTTCTGGTTTCAACTTAGCTCTTAGGATAATATTACTGAAAAAGCAATAGCAACAAATTTAAACGTGCAAATTTAAAAACAGAAACTAATTAGAGTATTTCAAATATTCCTATACTTTCTCTAGGCGTTTTTTAAACCATTGTGATTATAAAGAGAGGGACTGAGAGAGGGAGCATGCTGTTTTTTAATAACTGAGAATTGAGTGTGAATGAATAACTAGCATTGTTTATATGGGAATTGAGTTGCTTGGATTGCTTCTGTGAAGTATTAAATATTATACTATCTACCCAGTTCCCTGTATTTAATAATTTGCACTCATCTCATTTATTCATTCACAGGTAAATATGTGAGCACTTTCTGTCTGTGATATCCCACATCATTTAAATTCTGACTAAACAGCTGAGAGGGAGAGGTAATGGTGGCAGGATATGAGCATGGTCTAAGCAAATATCACAAAAGCAAAGAAGTGAATTTGCAGCAGGCAGTCAATATTTCTTTTTGGCTTAATGCAACCTAGCATTAGAGGGAGGGAGGGATGATGGTAAAAAAAAAAAAAGTAATCCTTTTATCAGTGTGTCTTACAGTTTAAGTATTTACTTTTCCATCAGGAGTTGAAAAAAGTTAAATTGATACTGTGTACCTTACAACTTTTAAAAAGAAAAATTCTCCTTGAGCGCAAGTAACCATGTCTTTCATTTATTTCTAGGGCTAGAATTCTTTGTGCTTGCAGTTAGTTGGTTGACATGTGCCTGGCCTCTTGTTGGAGTGTGTTCCATATTGCTAGATACAATATATTTTTAAACATTTTATTTATTTTTGGCTGTGCTGGATCTTCACTGGTGCTGTGCAGGCTTTTCCAGTAGTTGTGGCAAGAGGAGGCTACTCTTTAGCTGCAGTGCACAGCCTCTAGAGCTCAGGCTCAGTAGTTGTGGTGCATGGGCTTAGCTGCCCCATGGCATTGGAATCTTCCTGGACCAGGGATTGAACCCATGTCACTGGCACTGGCAGCTGGATTCTTAACCACTGGAGCACCAGGGAAGTCTCACTAGATGCAGTTTAGAAGCAACAGAAATTAGCTCAGAATCAGCTTATACAACTAGAGGAAAGGCAGCTAGTCATGACAGCAATGATTAGAATTTCTCAAATTATATTCGTCTTCTGTCCTGTAACTTCTTTATCTGATAATCTCCAAAGGACATTAAGATAAAACTAGAAAAGCGTAGTTCAGTTGACATTTAGTCGTTTATGTCATTGAACTGCTAAATGCTGAACTGTGTTGCCTTCTCTGATAGTTTGTAATGAAGGTATTATAATGCACACAAGCGTTGTGTATGAGTTTTTAAGTGTACACAGAGGTTAGTTCTACATTTTCAATATGCACAGGAATTTTTTGCATTAACTTACCTTATTTCCACTGATAGTACGCAAAGGAAAAATATAGGAAACAAGAATGTAAATCAGCCTCCCCATCTTTCCTTGCAAACTTATTTTGAATAATTGTGTTTATTTTGGGCTATGCTGAGTCTCTGTTGCTGCATGGGCTTTCCTCTAGATATGGGAGTGGGGACTCCTGTTTAGTGGTGCAGGGGCTTTTCGTTGCGGTGGCTTCTCTTGTTGCAGAGCATGGGCTCAAGGGAACGTAGAGTTCAGTAGTCGTGGCTTGGGGGCTTAGTTGCTCCAAGGCATGTGGGATCTTCCTGGATCAGGAATCTCCCCACTGTGTCTCCTGCATTGGCCAATGGATTCTTTGCCACTAAGCCATCAGTGAAGCCCGTGTAATCTTTCAGTTCAGCTCAGTTCACTTCAATTGCTCAGTCATGTCTGACTCTTTGTGACCCCATGGGCTGCAGCATGCCAGGTCTCCCTGTCCATCACCATCTCCTGGAGTTTACTCAAATTCATGTCCATTGGGTCGGTGATGCTATCTAACCATCTCATCCTCTGTCATCCCCTTCTCCTCCTACCTTCAGTCTTTCCCAGCACTGGGGTCCTTTCAAATGAGTCAGCTCTTTGCATCAAGTGGCCAAAGTATTGGAGTTCCAGCTTCAACATCAGTCCTTCCAATGAACACCCAGGACTGATCTCCTGTAGCAAGGACTAGTTGGATCTCCTTGCCGTCCAAGGGATTCTCAAGAGTCTTCTCCAACACCATAATTCAAATGCATCAGTTCTTTGGCACTCAGCTTTCTTTGTAGTCCAACTCTCACATTCATACATGACTACTGGAAAAACCATAGCTTTGACTAAACAGACCTTTGTTGGCAAAGTAATGTCTCTGCTTTTAATATGCTGTCTAGGTTGGGCATAATTTTCCTTCCAAGGAGTAAGCATCTTTTAATTCCATGGCTGCAGTCACCATCTGCAGTGATTTTGGAGCCCCTAAAATAAAGTATGCCACTGTTTCCACTGTTTCTCCATCTATTTGCCATGAAGTGGTGGGACCGGATGCCATGATCTTAGTTTTCTGAATATTGAGTTTAATCTTTACCAATGGCCGTATAGCATACGAGTCAACCCTAAATGAAATCAACCCTGAATATTCATTGGAAGGACTGATGCTGAAGCTGAAGCTCCAATACTTTGGTTACCTGATGTGAAGGACTGACTCATTGGGAAAAACTCTGATACTGGGAAAGATTGAAGGCAGGAGGAAAAGGGGATGGCAGAAGATGAGATGGTTGGATGGTATCACTGACTTGATGGACATGAATTTGAGCAAGCTCTGGGAGTTGGTGATGGATAGGGAAGCCTGGGGTGCTGCAGCCCATGGAGTCACAGAGTCAGACATGACTAAGTGACTGAACTAAACTTATATATAGCATATTAAGAAGCAGAGACATAACTTTTCTGACAAAGGTTTGTGTAGTCAAAGCTATAGTTTTTCCAGTAGTCATGTACAGATGTGAGAGTTGGACCATAAAGAAGGCTGAGCACTGAACTGATGCTTTTGAATTGTGGTGTTGGAGAAGACTCTTGAGAGTCCCTTGGACTGCAAGGAGATCATACCAATCAATCATAAATGAAATCAACCCTGAATATTCATCAGAAGGACTGATGCTGAAGCTTCCATACTTTGGCCATCTAATGTGAAGAACTGACTATTTGGAAAAGACCCTGATGCTGTGTAAGATTGAAGGCAGGAAGAGAGGGGGACAATAGAGGATGAGATGGTTGAATAGCATCACTGATTCAATGGACGTGAGTTTGACCAAACTCTGGGAGATAGTGCAGGACAGGGAAGCCTAGCATGGTGCAGTCCATGGGGTGGCAAAGAGTTGGACATAGCTTAGCGACTCACTGACAACAACAACATGGCCAGAAGTGATACCTCTATAATGGTTGAGATGCTTCTTATTTTTCCCTCATAGCTTTTTCAGAATCAGCTCAGAAGCAATTCATGACTTTTATTTTTTAGGGTCAGAAGTTCCCGTATCCATGAATTAAGTGAAATGTAAAGGTCCTGAATGCTGAAGCTGGTGTCTTGCTTCAGGGCTTTGTTTGGCTGATATTTCAGAGGAAAGTCAAACTAGTATTACAAATCAGTTGAGCCATGTTAGAGTAATATCTGTACAAACAAAGATACACACACTGCAAGACTGAAGGAGGCCAATAATATGACTTAATTTTGATGATCAAGATTGTAATCTTAGAAGATGTTAGGATTGTAGCACAAAGTTGACACATGGTGAGGAAAGGTGGTGGTAGGGTGGGCAGATGGCTGGATTCTTCAAGAGAACAGTGGATGAAGAGAATCAGGACCTTTGAAAAGGTGGAAATCCACTGATACTTGAAATCTGACACATAAAAACATGCTTGTGGGAACAGTCTGCTGCTTGTGAATACATTTATTAGTGAACCAAAAATACCCTGTGGATTAAAACATTTCCTCACCCATCAGCAATCAAGGGTAGAGTACCTGTTGAAAAGGGAAATTATTTTTTAATAGCTTTTGATATGTTTGAATGGGAACATACATCATTTTTGCAAAGCTTCAGTGATATTCTTTAAACTGATAGCAGGTCTGACCACATTTCCGTTAGTTTCCCGTAATGAATGAACTTGTGAACCCCGTCTGCCTTCAGACATTTCAATGGTGTTGGCTTCTTTCATACTTTCAGCTTGGCAGAATTCTGGTTAATTTTACTTGTTTTCATTGTGAAATTTTATCCAGTGGCTCATGTGCAGGGAGAAAAGTGAAAAAAAAATTACCATTTTTAAATAAGTGGTTCCCAACCTTTTGGCATGCGGGACTAGTTTCTTGGAAGACAACTTTTCCATGAACCTGTTGGGGGTATAGTTTTGGGATGACTCAAGTGCATTACACTTATTGTGCTCCTTATTTCTATTATTATTTTATCAACTCCACCCCAGATCATCAGGCATTAGACCCTGGAGGTTGGGGACCCCTGAATTAAACATTCTTTTTGGATTGAATGATGTAAATCTGGGGATGACAGAGGATGAGATGGTTGGATGGCATCATTGACTCAATGGACATGAGTTTGAGCAAACTCCAGGAGATGGTGAAGGACAGGAAAGCCTGGCATGCTGCCTTCCATTGGATTGCAAAGAGTTGGACACAATTGAATGATTGGAGAACAAAATCTTTAAGTCACCCAGCATTGATTGGGGTGGGAAGGAGAGTGTTGTAATGTATACTGAGTCATACATGAGCTATAAGATGAATGGCTTGCAAGTCTGGCTGTAAGTAAGCTCAAAATGAAATTAAATTTTATTTGTTATCAAAAGATGGATTGTATCTCAAGGGGGCTTTGGCATGTGTTTTTTACCTTCAACGTGACAGTCTTACAAGCTTATATCTATCAAGAACATGCTAGTTACAGGAAAATTATACTTACTTTTCTATGGAAAAGTAGCTCTCAACTTTCTTCACAAACCAGGAATGACTTTCTCTTTCTCTTATTCCACACCTGTTATTTGATGTGAGAATTTAATGAGTAGATGTATAGTCATTTCAAAAAAAAATTACCCCAAAATATTCAAGATCACTATTTATTATGTGTGGAAGTTTTTTTTTATCATTATATAGCTTCAAAATATATACTTATATGGCCTTTGATAATTTTCAGTGTTCTTTTAATATATAATTTTATCATGTTATGCAATTTCACCACAGAATCATGTATTAGGAAGTTATTAAAAGCAAGACATCCTATAAACAACTACAGCATACTTAGACCTTTACACAGACTATTTTATTTAATATCCATTAAAACCCCAAAGAGGTGGGCATTATTATTTTTTAGTTTATAAATAACTACATGACATAAGATGATTTGTTCAATGTTTTCAATATGTCTTTGTTGGTTATCCATTTAAAATATAGCAGTGTGTACATGTTGGTCCTAAACTCCCTAACTATGAGTCTGTTTCCACTTTGAAAATAAGTTCATTTGTATCATTTCTTTGTATATCCCACATGTAAAGGATGCCGTGTGATATTTTTCTTCTCTATATGACTTCACTCAGTATGATAATCTCTGGTCCATCCATGCTGCTGCAGATAGCATTATTGCACTCTTTCAATGACTCAGTAATGTTCCATGATATATATGTACCACATCTTTATCCATTCCTCTGTGGATGAACATTTAGGTAGCTTCCATGTCTTAGCTGTTGTAAACAGTGCTACAGTGAAAATTGGGGTACAGGAACACTTTAGAAGCATGTTTTTTTCTGGATATATTCCCAGAAGTGGGATTGTAGGCTCATATGGTGGCTCATATGGTAAACAATCTGCCTGCGATATAGGACACCTGGGTTCTGTCCTTGGATTGGACAGATCCCCTGGAGAAGGGTATGGCTATCCACTCCAGTATTCTGGCCTGGAGAATTCCATGAACAGAGGAGCCTAGCCAGCTACGGTCTGTGGGGTTGCAAAAGGTCGGACACAACTCAGCAACTAACGCTTTCACAGTAACTCTAGTTTTTAATTTGGAAAACTCAGCAGTGGCCACAGGACTGGAAAAGGTCAGTTTTCATTACAATTCCAAAGAAAGGCAATGCCAAATAGTGTTCAAGTTACCACACAATTGCATTCATCTCACATGCTTGCAAATAATGCTCAGAATTCTCCAAGCCAGGCTTCAACAGTACATGAATCGAGAACTTCTAGACATTCAAGCTGGACTTAGAAAAGGCAGAGGAACAAGAGATCAAATTGCCAACATGTGTTGGGTCATAGCAAAAGCAAGAGAGTTCTGGAAAAACATCTACTTTTGCTTTATTGACTATGCCAAAGCCTTTGACTGTGTGGATCACCCAAACTGTGGAAAATTCTTAAAGAGGTGGGAATACCAGACCACCTGACCTGTCTCCTGCGAAATCTGTATGCAGGCCAAGAAACAACAATTAGGGCCAGACATGGAACAATGGACTGGTTCCAAATTGAGAAAGGAATATGACAAGGATGTATATTGTCACCCTGCTTATTTAACTTCTATGCAGAATACATCATGTGAAATGCCAGGCTGGATGAAGCACAAACTGGAATCAAGATTGCTGGGAGAAATATCAATAACCTCAGATATGCAGAAGACACAACTCTTATGGCAGAAAGTGAAGAAGAACTAAAGAGCCTCTTGATGAAAAAGAAAGAGGAGAGTGAAAAAGTTGACTTAAAACTCAGCATTCAAAAAGCTAAGATCATAGCATCAAGTCCCAACACTTCATGGCAAATAGATGGGGAAACAATGGAAACAGTGAGAGACATTATTTTCTTGGGCCCCAAAATCACTGCATATGGTAACTGCAGCCATGAAATGAAAAGGTGCTTGCTCCTTGGAAGAAAAGCTATGACTAACCTAGATAGCATGTTAAAAAGCAGAGACATTACTTTGTCGACAAAGGTCTGTACAGTCAAAGCTATGGTTTTTCCAGTAGTCATGTATGGATATGAGAGTTGAACTATAAAGAAAGTTGAGTGCCAAAGAATTGATGCTTTTGAATTGTGGTGTTGGAGAAGACTCTTGAGAGGCTCTTGGACTGCAAGGAGATCCAGCCATCCTAAAGGAAATCAGTCTTGAATATTCATTGGAAGGACTGATGCTGAAGCTGAAGCTCTAATATTTTGGTCACCTGATGTGGAGAACTGACTCACTGGAAAAGACTCTGATATTGGAAAGATTGAAGGCAGGAGGAGAAGGGTAAGACAGACAGAGGATGAGATGGTTAGATGGCATCACTGACTTGATGGACATGAGTTTGAGCAAGCTTTGGGAGTTGGTGATGGACAGGGAAACCTGGAGTGCTGCAATTCATGGGGTAGCAAAGAGTCGGACATGACTGAGTGATTGAACTGAACTGAACTAGTTTTTAAAGGAATCTTCATAGTGTTCTCCATAATGTTGGTACCAATTTATACTCTCACCAACAGTGTAGGAGGATTCCTTTCTCTCTACACCCTCTCCAGCCTTTGTTGTTTATGGATTTTTTGATGATGGCTATTCTGTTTTTTAATTATTTATTTTTGGCTGCCCTGGGTATCTGCTGCTGCGCATGGGCTTTTCTCTGATTGTGGTGAGCAGAGGTTACTCTCTAGTTGCAGTGTGTGAGCTTTCTGGTGCAGTGGTTTCTCTTGTTTTGGAGCAGCAGCTCTAGGTGCTCGGGCTTCAGTTGTGGCTCAAGGGCTGTAAAGCACAGGCTCAGTAGTTGTGGCACACGGACTTACTCACTATATGGCATATGGGATCTTCCTGGATCCAGGATCAAACAAGTATCCCTTGCATTGCAAGGTAGATTCGTAACCATTGGACTGAAAGGGAAGCACAGTACATGATTTTTTTTTTTAGGTTTTAATTTTTAAAAAGCTTTTATTTTATATTGAAGCATAGCTGATTAACAATGTTGTGATAGTTTCAGGTAAATAGTGAAGGAACTCAGCCATCCATATACATGTATCCATTCTCCCCCAAGTTCCCCTCCCATCCAGGCTGCCACATAATATTGAGCAGAATTCCGTGTGTTATGCAGTAGTCCTTGTTGGTTATGACGATGGCCATTCTGACTGGTTTAAGGTGATAGCTCATTGTAGTTTTGATTTGCATTTCTCTAATAATTAGCAATGTTGAGCATCTTTTCATGTGCCTCTAGGAACTTCATGAGCTGTTGAAGACCAGTTTCCTGTGTTCAAATTCCTATTCTGCAAATTACCAGCTGTGTAACCTTGGACATGCAAATTAGTCTCTCTCAGCCTCAATGTTTTTATCTTTAAAATGGGGCTAATAATCCCCATTATATAGAGTTATTTTTAGGATTAATTAGTCAATAATTGCAAAACATTTGGACTATTGTATGACTTATAATAAGCATTGTGTAAGCATTACCTATTATATTTATAAGGCTTTTAACACATCTTAACAAACTGTTCTGTCTAAAAAGTTTGTACTAGTTTACTTTCCCTTTAATGGTGTCTAGGGGACCCATTTCCACATACCATCATCATTGCTCTTAATCTTTGCCAGTTTAATAGACCAGACACAGTATCTCATTACCATTTAAATTTTTCAGCTGAGATTTAATTTGAAGATGAATTTATTTCCTGTGATACCGAAGGGTCTTCAAAAATCATGTAAGATGTTACAGTCATTATGAGCATCAGTTGTTTTGGCCCTATGGTTGTAATGAATGATGGTTAATACTGAGTTCTGGTTTAGAATATTTGCTGCAGTGTCTAATAGCTTAGCAACTATGTAAATAAGGTACTCTGATGAATATTCATGAGACACTTAGCCCAGCTAAATAAATGCACCACCAAAGGGGTTAAATGAATGCAAAGATTTTTCCGCAATGAAATGCTGGCTAAATGACAGATACAGTTGCAGTGTGGGATGGTCCCACTACTGTTTGCACACAGCCATTGTGCAGCTCAGGAAACCATCCTTGCACCTGCTCACGTGGTGTGCATCTGTGCTTTGCTGGCAGTACTACTGGCGTCGATGAAGGAGCTGGAGCTAGGCGTGATTGCTTTATATCTGTAACTGTTACTGCATGCTAAGATACTTCTGGTGGTAATTTTATTTACCACTTCCTCTTTAGTGACCTCATATCTCCTCTCTCAAATTACTTATGCAAATGTGTCATGATCACCATGTTGTAGCAGACAAAGAAGTTTATCTGCTCCTGAAAACCGTCTGCCTGAAACCAGAAGTAGTTCGTGATGAAATTTCAATAACTTGAAATGTCAGGGGGTAGGAGCTTCTGATCTGACTCAGCTGTGACATGCGAGCCTGTGAGGAGGAGGTGACAATGGAGAAAAATGGTGTTTTTCTCTGGAAACTTAGCAAAAGTTGCTGGCATACCAAGGTCATCTGATTAAGTCTGTGTTGATCTGCACGGTTGTGTCATATGATGTCTGACGGAAAAGAAACTTTTGGGGGCACATTTTTGTAGAAAAGACAAATTAGATAATTCTTTTCTGGTTAGTTCTTGTGTTTTCTTAAAACATCTTTCCCTAGCCCAAGATGATATAGATCTCCTTTTCTCCTAGAAGTTTATAGGTACAGTTTCAGTATTTAGGTTTATGATTTATATCAAATTAATTATTTGGGATGAAGTAGAGTCAAGTGTCATTTTTTTCTCCACATGTTTTATCTAATTATTCCAGTTTAATTTGTTTAAAAGCCTTTTTATCCCTCCATTGACTGCCTTGCTGCCTATTGAAAATCAATTAGATATATACGTGTGGTTATAGTTATTTAATTTCTTTTCTTTTAATTTATTTGCCCATCAAAGTGGTTTTCAAAATCTGGTCTACAGACCTGTGTGGGTCCTTGAGTACATTTCAGAGGGTTTTGTGTAACAAAAACTATTTTCATAATACTACATGATGATACTAAGATACGTTTGCTGTTTACACTGATAGTATAAAAGCAATCGTGGGTAAAATTGCTGGTACTTTGGTATCAATCTGGGCCCTGGTGCCAAACTATACTCATTGTTAGTATATACACTGAAGGTAAACTAATAATTTTATTAAAACTGATTCCTGGGTTTGCATAATTAATTAAATTAAAAATTTAAGTTCTGTCATCATCATGATTGTGTGCTCAGTTTTGTTCAACTCTTTGTGACCCTGTGGACTGCGTAACTTAATTGATTAAGAATGTTGTTAGTTTCAGGTGTACAGCAAAGTGATTGTTATACATATACATGTATCTATTCTTTTTCAAAAAATTTTCTCATTTATTACAAAGTATTAAGCAGAGTTCCATATGCTGTACAGTAGGTCTTTGTTGGTTATCTGCTTTAAATATAGCAGTGTGCACGTATGAATCCCAAATTCTCAATTTAAGGATTGAGAGTCTTTATCTTTTAAATTTTTCATTTGATGAAATGGAAGGGATGCATAAAGCACTTCAATTACATGTCAAATATAATTGTAATGTGATGGTTGTCTAGAGCAGGAATTGGGCCAGAGAGTGATAGTTTCAGTTTTGTACAACAAATCCTACAATTACTCAACACTGCCACCATAATGTGAAAGCAATCATAGATAATATAGAGATGAATGAGTGTGGCTGTGTTCCAGTTAGTTTTATTTGCTACAATGAGCTTAAAGCTAGATTTGGCCTCCTTGGTCATAATTTGGGGACTTCTCTGGTCTAGAGAAATGCCCTTATTTGATTTGCAAGCCGAACTAAACTTTTTGTTTGTCTTCCATGAAACACCATCATTACTTGAAAGAGTGACTGACAAACTATGATTATTCATATTTGAGTATTTGGCAGATATTTCCTCAAGAATGAGCAAAGCAAGCTTGTCATTCCGAGGAGCTAAACTGACCATCTTTGTTGCCAATGATAACATTATAATTTTGTGGAATGTGTGCCTGACACCATAAGCATAATCGCTTCCCAGAACTTAAAGACTTTGTTGATAAGACTGGTAAGATAAATAAACGTGATTTTGTTTGATATTTTCTAATCATATGCGTTGTTGTCAGGAAAATGTGCTGAACTTGATGAATCAGTATTTTCCAAATGAACTAAGCCTGATATTAGAAAAACATGCATGGGCAGAAGATACATTCAGAATGCAAGACAGACCAATGGAGCGTGAAAATTCCATTGATGTGTTTTCAGGTGCTACATTGCAACTAACCTTTAAAAAGCTACCACTTGAGTCTTAATGTGGTTTCCAAAGAGAATATATGTAAAAATCTGAAAAATCTGTGAAAATACTCTTTCTAGTACATGTCAGTGTGTTGCATGACTTTCATCGTGTACTTCAACCCAAGCAGCACGGCAAAGAGTTAAATGCAGGATCAGATAGGAAAATCTGGTTGTCTTCTACCAAGTTTGTTACTAAAGAGATTTTTAAAAATGTAAAACAAAACTAGTTTTCTCACTGATTTTTCATTGTTTTGCAGAATACTTAGGTTTCATAAAACTAACTAATTTGTTTTAATGTGAAATTGGTTTGTAGTTACTGTTTTTAACTAAAAGTAAAGTTTGAAAATTTCCCAGTGTTGTTGGGGATATGGTAAATATTGATAGATTTGACCCATATAAACAAGAGCTCAATAGAATCCTTAATAATTTGTAACAGTGTGTAGAAGTCACTTCAGAGACCAAGACTCTTCAGAATTACTGGTTGTCATTACCTCAATATCCCACTGTCTTAATAAATATAGCTCTAGAATAAGTCTTAAAGTCAGGTAGTGAGTTCCTAAATGTTATTTTTTTCAAGATTTTTTGTTATACTAGGTCCTTTAAGTTTTCATATAAATTTTGAAATCAATTTATCAATATCTTTTTGTTGTACTTATGTTTCCAGCTTTATTGAGATAATTGACATACAGAACCATAATGTACTTAGAGTGCAAAATGTGATATTTTATTGTGATATATATTGTGAAATGATTCTGATATGGAGTTATTAACTTCCACTGCTCACAGAGTTACTTTTGTTGTTGCTGAGAATACTAAAGTTCTGCTCCCTCAGTGAATTTCAATGACATAATACAGTATTATTAACTACAGTGGGGCTTCCTTGGTAGCTCAGATGGTAAAGAATCTGCCTGCAGTGTGAGAGACCAAGATTCAATCCCTGGGTCGGGAAGATCCCCTGGAGAAGGAAATGGCAATCCACTCCAGTATTCTTGCCTGAAAAATCCCGTGGACAGAGGAGCCTGGTGGGCTATAGTCCATGGGGTCACAAGGAGTCAAACACAACTGATTTGACTGAGCATAAAGCTCAACATTCAGAAAATGAAGATCATGGCATCCAGCCCCATCACTCCATGGAAAATAGATGGAGAAACAATGGAAAGAGTGGCAGCCTTTATTTTAGGGGGCTCCAAAATTACTGCAGATGGTGATTGCAGCCATGAAATTAAAAGATGTTTACTCCTTGGAAGAAAAGTTATGACCAACCTAGATAGCATATTCAAAAGCAGAGACATTACTTTGCCAACTAAGGTCTGTCTAGTCAAGGCTATGGTTTTTCCAGTAGTCATGTATGGATGTGAGAGTTGGACTGTGAAGAAGGCTGAGCACTGAAGAATTGATGCTTTTGAACTGTGGTGTTGGAGAAGACTCTTGAGAGTCCCTTTGACTGCAAGGAGATCCAACCAGTCCATTCTGAAGGAGATCAGTCCTGGGATTTAAACTCTAGTACTTTGGCCACCTCATGTGGAGTTGACTCATTGGAAAAGACTTTAATACTGGGAGGGATTGGGGGAAGGAGAAGGGGATAACCAAGAATGAGAATGGCTGGATGGCATCACTGACTCGATGGACATGAGTCTGAGTGAACTCAAGGAGTTGGTGATGGACAGGGAGGCCTGGCATGCTGCTATTCATGAGGTCGCAAAGAGTTGACATGACTGAGCAACTGAACTGAACTGAACTAACTATAGTAATGTTAGATCCTTAGACCTTATTCATCTTATAAATAAAGCTCTATATATTGTTACCAACCTTTCCCTGTTTCCACCACCCTCAGCTTTTGACAACCACCATTCTACTCTGTTTCTATGAGTTTGAATTTTTATTTTTTTCAGATTCCATATAAATAGGTGACACTGTGCACTTATTGGGTTGGCAAAATATTCATTTGGGTTCTGTCATAAGATGTTATGGAAAAACCTGAAGTAACTTTTTGACCAACTCAATGTATTGTCCTTCTCTGTGGTTTATTTCATTTAGCATAATGCCCTTCAGGTTCATCCATGCTGTTGCAATGACAGAATTTCCTTTTTTTTTTTTTTCCAAGATGGAATGATGTTTCATTGTATATGGTTGATCCTTGAATAATGTGAGTCTGAACTGCACAAGTCCATTTATACACGCATATTCTTCCATAGTAAATATTACAGTGGTCTTTGGTTGGTTGAATCTATAGATGTGGAGGAACTAAGGATATGGAGTCCTACTATAAATTATACACAGATTAACTCATGTTATTCCAGTGTCATCTGAATATTTTCTTATCCATCCATCTACCACAGGACTTGTAAATTTTTTCCATACCTTGGCTATCGTGATAGTGCTGCTAACATGGGCATTCAAATATCTGAGATAATGATTTCATTTCCTTTGGCTATATACCCAGAAGTGGGATTGTTGGATCATATGATAGTTCTGTATTTAATATCTTGAAGAACCTTTATACTGGTTTCTATAGTAGTCATATCTGTTTACATTCCCAGTGTTTCCTTTTCTCTATATCCTTATCAACATTTATCATGTGTTTTTGATAATGAACATCCAAACACATGTAAAGTGATATCTCATTTGCTATTTTGATTTGCATATCCCTGATGATTAGTGATGTTGAACACTTTTTCATGTACCAGTTGGCCATTTGTGTGTCTTCTTTGCAAAAATATCTGTTCAAGTCCTTTGTCTATTTTAAAGTCAGACTATTTGGTTTTTTGGCTATTGCTGCTGCTGCTAAGTCACGTCAGTAGTGTCTGACTCTGTGCGACCTTATAGACGGCAGCCCACCAGGCTCCCTCGTCTCTGGGACTCTCCAGGCAAGAACACTGGAGTGGGTTGCCATTTCCTTCTCCAGTGCATGAAAGTGAAGATGCTCAGAATGTTCAACTCCTAGTGACCCCATGGACCACAGCCTACCAGGCTCCTCAGTCCATGAGATTGTCCAGGCAAAAGTACTGGAGTGGATTGCCATTGCCTTCTCCATTTGGCTATTGAGCTTTATTCATGTTATATATTTGGGAAATTAACCTCTTATCAGATACATTTTGTCTTTTCTCTTATTCTGTAGCTGCATTTTTATTTTATTGGTTCTTTTAAAATGCAGAAGTTTTTTATTTTGATATAGTCCTAGTTTATTTTTGCTTTTGTTGCCTTTGCTTTTGATGTCAAATAAAAAATAATTGCCAAAACCAATGTCAATGATCTTATCTTCTATGCTTTCTTCTATGAATTTTAAGATTTCAGGTCTCATGTTTAAGTCTTTGACCCATTTTGAGTTGATCTTTTATGTTTTGTGAAAAATAGGGCCCAGTTTCATTCTTTTGCTTGTGTGTATCATTTTTCCAGCACCATTTATTGAAGAGACTATTTTTCCTCCTTTGTATATTCTTAGTGTCATTGTAAAAAGATTAATTGGAACTACGTAAGTGGGCTTATTTCTAGGGTTTCTATTTTGTTCCATGATCTGTGAGTCTGTTTTCGTGCCAGTGCATAATGTTTTGACTACTATAGCTTTGTACTATAATTTGAAATCAGGACACATGATACCGCCAGCTTTGTCCTTTCTCAAGATTACTTGGACTCTTTGAAGTCTCTGGTGGTTTTGTTCAAATTTAAGGATTTTTTTCTATGTGAAAAATGTCATTGGAATTTTGATAGGGATTGCACTGAATCTTCAGATTGCTCTGGGCAGTATGAACATTTATTACTTCTTCCAGTTCATGAGCATGGAATATTTCCATTTATTTGTGTCTTGAGTTTCTTTCATCAGTGTTTTATGGTTTTCAGGGTACAGCTCTTTTATCTCCTTGATTAGTTAGTACTGTTTGTTTGTGATATCATTGTGAATTGAATTGTTTTCTAAAACTTATTTTTGTTTTTTTAGTTTTTATTTTTTGTTGTTGTTGATAGTGTATAGACATATAACAATTTCCCCCCAATTTTTCAGGTAAAAGTCACTCTTCTTAGGCAGGTACAAGTACGTGCACATATTTTTAAGGCCATTTTAGGTGAAAGTATTGAGGGAGAGTCAAATAAAAAATATTAAACATTTTTGGAATTGACTTTCATGTTGTTACTCTTCTAAGTCTATGTAAAAAAAAACAAAAACCAAGTATAGGTCAGATTATGCCAAAGCCTTTGACTGTGTGGATCACAATAAACTATGGAAAACTCTGAAAGAGATGGGAATACAAGACCACCCGATCTGTCTCTTGAGAAACCTGTATGCAGGTCAGGAAGCAACAGTCAGAACTGGACGTGGAACAACAGACTGGTTCCAAATAGGGAAAGGAGTACGTCAGCAAATAGGAAAAAGCTGTATATTGTCACCCTGCTTATTTAACTTACATGCAGAGTACATGAGAAGTGCTGGGTTGGATGAAGCACATGCTGGAGTCAAGATTTCTGGGAGAAATATCAGTAATCTCAAATATGCAGATGATATCACCCTTATGGCAGAAAGTGAAGAAGAACTAAAGAGCCTCTTGATGAAAGTGAAAGAAGAGAGTGACAAAGTTGGCTTAAAGCTCAACATTCAGAAAACAAAGATCATGGCATTCAGTCCCATCACTTTGAGGCAAATAGATGGGGAAACAGTGGAAGACTTTATTATTTTGGGCTCCAAAATCACTGCAGATGGTGATTGCAGCCATGAAATTAAAAGATGCTTACTCCTTGAAGGAAAATTATGACCAACCTAGACAGCATATTAAAAAGCAGAGACATTACTTTGTCAACAAAGGTCCATCTAGTCAAGGCTGTGGTTTTTCCAGTAGTCATGTATGGATGTGAGAGTTGGACTACAAAGAAAGCTGAGCACTGAAGAATTGATGCTTTTGAATTGTGGTGTTGGAGAAGACTCTTGAGAGTCCCTTGGACTACAAGGAAGATCCAACGAGTCCTTGCTAAAGGAGATCAGTCCTGGGTGTTCATTGGAAGGACTGATGTTGAAGCTGAAACTCCAATACTTTGGCCACCTGATGTGAAGAACTGACTCATTTGAAAAGACCCTGATGCTGGGAAAGATTGAAGGCAGAAGGGGTTTATATGTAGATATAGCTCAGAGGTTAAAGTGTCTGCCTCCAAGACAGGAGACCTCGGTTCGATCCCTGGGTTGGGAAGATCCCCTGGAGAAGGAAAATGGCAACCCATTCCAGTATTCTTGCCTGGAGAATCCCATGGACAGAGGAGCTTGGTAGGCTACAGTTACGGAGTCACAAAGAGTTGGACATGACTGAGTGACTTTGCTTTCACACTTTTATACATAGAAAAATGACTGAAATAATGTTTACCAAAATGCTAATGTCTGTGTAGAAAGATTAAATGTTTTCTTTTAAAATCTTATTCTTTACACTTTTATATGTCCTTGGAATTCAAGGTCAGTTGTCAAATTTGTAATCTTCATTTTGAATAAAAATGAACAAATTTGTCAGTTTTGTCTAGTTATATCACTTTTTTAACAGTTATTCATATATTGCATTACATATCACATATAGTGTAATATATTTTTTCCTTTTTATATTATTTTTTCTTTATATATTTAATTTGACATTTTGTGCATCTGCTAAATGGTATTGGGAAAATTGCATATGTTTCAATTATTTTCTATCTGGCTTAAAATTCAAAATCCCCCACTTAAAAGCAGTCTGATCCTAGCCAAATTTCAAATCCTCTTTTTGCCTCTTTCCTCATCTGTAAAATTTATTTCAATAAAGTCTACTGGAGATTATCATCATTATCAGAGATACTGTTAAGGAAGTTGCCAGCACAGTATGAGCTCAGTCATTTCAGGGGTGTCTGATTCTTTGTGACTTCATGGACTGTAGCCTACCAGGCTCCTCTGTCTATGGGATTATCCAGGCAAGAATACTTGAGTGAGTTGCTGTGCTCTCCTCCAGGGGATCTTGAAGACCTGGGAATCAAACCTGTATCTCCTGCATTGCAGGTGGATTCTTTACCTATTGAGCCAGCTGCCAACACAGTGCTTAGTGTTTACTGGATGTTTCATAAATAGTGTTCCTTTATTACTACTAGGATGAGGTGTGTAATCAGATGCCCAGCACAATAGTGTGCTAAGCAACAGGATTTCAAAGATAAACACTCTCTGACTCCTGCCCTGTGCTCTCAAGAACTCATCAGCTAAATGGGGAGATAGAAACATAAGCAAAGCAGATCTTATGTCATATGATTTGCAGCGTGCTTGTGAGAAAAGGAATGTAAATACAATATGTAGTCAAAAGGAAGAGGATTTCAGGAAGAGAACAAGCAGCCTGAAGTTGATTTTCATGTATGCTGTACCTCCATTCTCTCTGACCATCATCTCTCTGTCATTATGGATTAAATGGGAGTGAACTTGGTAGGAAATATTTTGCATTTGCATAATATGCTAGTGCTATTCTGTGTATTAAGTAAGCATTTCAAATTTATAGATGGTCAACCTCCTCCTGTTATAGAGCACATGGAATTTTGCATTTATGAAAAAGTGGATTAAGTAACTTTTAAGTTTTTCTACAAGTTTCGGTTAAGTTCAGTGATTTAGTCACGTCCGAGTCTTTGCAACTCCATGGACTGTAGCACACCAGGATTCCCTGTCCACCACCAGCTCTCAGAGCTTGCTTAAACTCATGTCCATCGAGTGGTGATGCCATCCAACCATCTTATCCTCTGTCATCACCTGCTCTCTCTGCCTTCAGTATTTCCCAGCATCAGGGTCTTTCCAGTGAGTCAGTTCTTTGCATCAGGTGGCCATAGTATTGGCGTTTCAGCTTCAGCATTAGTCCTATCACTGAATATTCAGGACTGATTTCCTTTAGGATGGACTGGTTGGATCTCCTCACAGTCCACGGGACTCTCAAGAGTCTTCAACAACACAGTTCAAAAGCAGCAATTCTTTGACACTCAATTTTCTTTATAGTCCAATTATCACATCCATACATGATTACTGGAAAAACCATAGCTTTGATTAGATGGACTTTTGTCAGCAAAGTAGTCACTGCTTTTTAATATGCTGTCTAGGTTGGTCATAGCTTTTCTTCCAAGGAGCAAGCATCTTTTAATTTCATGGCTGCAGTCACCATCTGCAGTGATTTTGGAGCTCAAAAAGTAAAGTCTCATTGTTTCCCCATTTATTTGCCACAAAGTGATGGCACTGAGTGCCATGATCTTCATTTTCTAAATGTTGAGTTTTAAGCCAACTTTTTCACTCTCCTCTTTCACTTTCATCAGGAGGCTCTTTAGTTTTTCTTTGCTTTCTTCCATACGGGTGGTGTCATCTATATAACTGAGGTTTTTGGTATTTCTCACAGCAATCTTGAATCCATCTTGTGCTTCATCCAGCCTGGCATTTCATATGATGTACTCTGCATATAAGTTAAATAAGCAGGGTGACATATACATCCTTAATGTGTTCCTTTCCCAATTTGAAAGCAGTCTGTTGTTCCATGTCCAATTCTAACTGTTGCTTCTTGACCTGCATACAGATTTCTCAAGAGGCAGGTCAGAGGATATGGTATTCTGACCTCTTTAAGAATTTTTCACAGTTTGTTGTTGATCCACACAGTCAAATGCTTTTGAGTAGTCAATAAAGCAGAAGTAGATGTTTCTTCTGGAAATTTACTTTTGATGATCCAATGGGTGCTGGCAATTTGATCTCTGGTTCCTCTACCTTTTCTAAATCCAACTTGAACATCTGGAAGTTCACGGTTCAAGTATTGTTTATTGAATTCTGGCTTGGAGAATTATTTTTTTAAACTTTTTATTTTTTATTTTTTTTAGTGTTTAAATTTTTTTTAATACTTTATTCTACATTACAGTACTGTATTTGTTTTGCCACACATTGACATGAATCAGCCACAGGTGTACATGATCTCCCAGTGCTGAAGCCCCTCCCACCTCCCACCCCATATCATCTCCCTGGATCATCCCGTGCACCAGCCCCAAGCATCCTGTATCCAGTATTGAACATAGACTGGTGCTTCATTTCTTACATGATAGTATACATGTTTCAATGCCATTCTCCCAAATCTTCCCACCCTCTCCTTCTCCATCAGAGTCCAAAAGTCCGTTCTATACCTCTGTGTCTCTTTTATAGTCTCACATAGAGGGTCATCATTACTATCTTTCTAAATTCCATACATATGTGTCAGTACACTGTATTGGTGTTTTTCTTTCTGGCTTACTTCACTCTGTATAATCGGCTCCAGTTTCATCCATCTCATTAGAACTGAGTCAAATTTATTCTTTTTAAGGGCTGAGTAGTACTCCATTGTGTATATGTACCACAGCTTTCTTATCCATTCTTCTGCTGATGAGCATCTAGGTTGTTTCCATGTCCTGGCTATTATAAACAGTGCTGCAATGAACATTGGGATACATGTGTCTCTTTCAATTGTGGTTTCCTCGGTGTGTATGCCCAGCAGTGGGATTGCTAGGTCATAAGGCAGTTCTATCTGCAATTTTTAAGGAATCTCCACACTGTTTTCCATAGTGGCTGTACTAGTTTGCATTCCCACCAACAGTGTAAGAGGGTTCCCTTTTCTCCACATCCTCTCCAGCATTTATTGCTTGTAGACTTTTGGATTGCAGCCATTCTGACTGGTGTGAAATGGTACCTCATTGTGGTCTTGATTTGCATTTCTCTGATAATGAGTGATGTTGAACATCTTTTCATGTGTTTGTTAGCCATCCGTATGTCTTCTTTGGAGAAATGCCTATTTAGTTCTTTGGCCCATTTTTTTATTGGATCGTTTATTTTTCTGGAGTTGAGCTGCATAGGTTGCTTATATATCTTTGAGGTTAGTTGTTTGTCAGTTGTTTCGTTTGCTCTTGTTTTCTCCCATTCAGAAGGCTGTCTTTTCACCTTGTTTATAGTTTCCTTTGTTGTGCAGAAGCTTTTAATTTTAATTAGATCTCATTTGTTTATTTTTGCTTTTATTTCCAGTATATTGGGGGTGGATCATAGAGGATCCTGCTGTGATTTATGTCAGAGAGTGTTTTGCTTATGTTTTCCTCTAGGAGTTTTATAGTTTCTGGTCTTACATTTAGATCTTTAATCCATTTTGAGTTTATTTGTGTGTGTGGTGTTACAAAGAGGTCTAGTTTCATTCTTTTACAAGTGGTTGACCAGTTTTCCCAGCACCACCTGTTAAAGAGACTGTCTTTACTCCATTGTATATTCTTGCCTCCTTTGTCGAAGATAAGGTGTCCATAGGTGTGTGGATTTATCCCAGGGCTTTCAATTTTGTTCCACTGATCTATATTTCTGTCTTTGTGCCAGTACCATACTGTCTTAATGACTGTGGTTTTGTAGTAGAGCCTGAAGTCAGGCAAGTTGATTCCTCCAGTTCCATTCTTCTTTCTCAAGATTGCTTTTGCTATTCGAGATTTTTGTATTTCCATACAAATGTTGAGATTATGTGTTCTAGTTCTGTGAAAAATACTGCTGGTAGCTTGATAGGGATTGCATTGAATCTGTAGATTGCTTTGGATAATATGCTCATTTTCACTATATTGACTTTTCCGACCCATGAGCATGGTATATTTCTCCATCGATTAGTGTCCTCTTTGATTTCTTTCATCAGTGTTTTATAGTTTTCGATATATAGGTCTTTAGTTTCTTTAGGTAGGTATATTCCTAAGTATTGTATTCTTTTCGTTGCAATGGTGAATGGAATTGTTTCCTTAACTTCTTTTTCTACTTCTTTTTCTACTTTCTCATTATTAGTGTATAGGAATGCAAGGGATTTCTGAGTGTTGATTTTATATCCTGCAACTTTACTATATTCATTGATTAGCTCTAGTAGTTTTCTGGTCGTGTCTTTACGGTTTTCTATGTAGAGGATCATGTCGTCTGCAAACAGTGAGAGTTTTACTTCTTCTTTTCCAATTTGGATTCCTTTTATTTCTTTTTCTGCTCTGATTGCTGTGGCCAAAACTTCCAGAACTATATTGAATAGTAGTGGTGATAGTGGACACCCTTGTCTTGTTCCTGACTTTAGGGGAAAAGCTTTCAATTTTTCACCATTGAGGATGATGTTAGCTGTGGGTTTGTCATATATAGCCTTTATTATGTTGAGGTACGTTCCTTCTATTCCTGCCTTATGGAGAGTTTTTATCATAAATGGATGTTGAATTTTGTCAAAGACCCTCTCTGCATCTATTGAGATAATCATATGATTTTTATTTTTCAATTTGTTAATGTGGTGAATTACATTGAATGATTTGCAGATATTGAAGAATCCTTGCATCCCTGAGATAAAGCCCGCTTGGTCATGGTGTATGTGTTGCTGGATTCCGATTGCTGGATTTTGTTTGCTAGGATTTTGTTAAGGATTTTTGCATCTATGTTCATCAGTGATAGTGACCTGTAGTTTTCTTTTTTGTGGCGTCTTTTCAGGTTTTGGTATTAGGGTGATGGTGGCCTCATAGAATGAGTTTGGAAGTTTACCTTCCTCTGCAATTTTCTGGAATAGTTTCAGTAGGATAAGTGTTAGCTCTTCTCTAAATTTTTGGTAGAATTCAGCTGTGAAGCCGTCTGGACCTGGGCTTTTGTTTGCTGGAAGATTTCTGATTACAGTTTCAATTTCCATGCTTGTGATGGGTCTGTTAAGATTTTCTATTTCTTCCTGGTTCAGTTTTGGAAAGTTGTACTTTTCTAAGAATTTGTCCATTTCTTCCAAGTTGTCCATTTTATTGGCATATAATTGCTGATAGTGGTCTCATGATTCTTTGTATTTCTGTGTTGTCTGTCATGATCTCTCCATTTTCATTTCTAATTTTGTTGATTTGATTTTTTTCTCTTTGTTTCTTGATGAGTCTGGCTAATGGTTTGTCAATTTTATTTATCCTTTCAAAGAACCAGCTTTTTGCTTTGTTGATTTTTGCTATGGTCTCTTTTGTTTCTTTTGCATTTATTTCTGCCCTACTTTTTAGGATTTCTTTCCTTCTACTAACTCTGGGGTTCGCTATTTCTTCCTTTTCTAGTTGCTTTAGGTGTAGAGTTAGGTTATTTATTTGGCTTTTTCTTGTTTCTTGAAGTATGCCTGTATTGCTATGAACTTTCCTCTTAGCACTGCTTTTATAGTGTCCCACAGGTTCTGTGTAGTTGTGTTTTCATTTTCATTTGTTTCGATGCATAATTTGATTTCTTTTTTGATTTCTTCTGTGATTTGTTGATGATTCAGAAGGGTGTTGTTCAGCCTCCAAATGTTGGAATTTTTAATAGCTTTTCTCCTGTAATTGCGATCTAACCTTAGTGCATTATGGTCAGAGAAGATGCTTGGAATAATTTTGATTTTTTTGAATTTATCAAGGTTAGATTTATGACCCAGGATGTGATCTATCCTGGAAAAGGTTCCGTGTGTACTTGAATAAAAGGTGAAATTTATATTTTGGGGTAAAATGTCTTATAGATATCAATTAGGTCTAACTGGTCTATTGTATCATTTAAAGTTTGCGTTTCTTTGTTAATTTTCTGTTTAGTTGATCTGTCCATAGGTGTAACTGGGGTATTAAAGTCTCCCACTATTATTGTGTTATTATTAATTTCCCCTTTCATGCTTGTTAGCATTTGTCTTACATATTGCGGTGCTCCTATGTTGGGTGCATATATATTTATAATTGTTATATCTTCTTCTTGGATCGATCCTTTAATCATTAAGTAGTGGCCTTCTTTGTCTCTTTTCACAGCCTTTGATTTAAAGTCTATTTTATCGGATATGAGTATTGCTACTCCTGCTTTCTTTTGGTCTCTGTTTGCATGGAATATCTTTTCTCCAGCCCTTCACTTTCAGTCTGTATGTGTCTGTTGTTTTGAGGTGGATCTATTGTAAGCAGCATATGTAGGGATCTTGTTTTTGTATCCATTCAGCCAGTCTTTGCCTTTTGGTTGGGGCATTCAACCCATTTATATTTAAGGTAATTATTGATAAGTATGCTCCTGTTGCCATTTACTTTATTGTTTTGAGTTCGGGTTTGTTTTTTGTGTTTCCTGTCTAAAGTCTCTCCTTTAGTATTTGTTGGAGAGCTGGTTTAGTGGTGCTGAATTCTCTCAGCTTTTGCTTGTCTGTAAAGCTTTTGATTTTTCCTTCATATTTGAATGAGATCCTTGCTGGGTACAGTAATCTTGGCTGAAGGTTATTATCTTTCATCACTTTAAGTATGTCTTGCCATTCCCTCCTGGCCTGAAGAGTTTCTGTTGAAAGATCTGCAGTTATTCTTATGGGGATCCCCTTGTGTGTTATTTGTTGTTTTTCCCTTGCTGCTTTTAATATTTGTTCTTTGTGTTTGGTCTTTGTTAGTTTGATTAATATATTTCTTGGGGTGTTTCTCCTTGGGTTTATCCTGTTTGGCACTCTCTGGGTTTCTTGGACTTGGGTGATTATTTCCTTCCCCATTTTAGGGAAGTTTTCAACTATTATCTCCTCAAATATTTTCTCATGGTCTTTCTTTTTGTCTTCTTCTTCTGGGACTCCTATAATTCAAATGTTGGAGCGTTTCATATTGTCTTGGAGGTCTCTGAGGTTGTCCTCATTTCTTTTAATTCGTCTTTCTTTTTCCCTCGCTGATTCATTTATTTCTACCATTCTATCTTCTATTTCACTAATCCTATCTTCTGCCTCTGATATTCTTTGTTGCCTCCAGAGTGTTTCTGATCTCATTTATTGCATTATTCATTATATGTTGACTCTTTTTAATTTCTTCTAGGTCCTTGTTAAACCTTTCTTGCATCTTCTCAATCCTTGACCCCAGGCTATTTATCTGTGATTCCATTTTGATTTCAAGATTTTAGATCCTTTTCACTATCAGTATTCAGAATTCTTTCTCAGGTAGATTCCCTATCTCTTCCTCTTTTGTTTGGTTTGGTGGGCATGTCTCCTGTTCCTTTACCTGCTGGATATTCCTCTGTCTTTTCATCTTGGTTATATTGCTGCGTTTGGGGTGGCCTTTCTATATTCTGGGAATTTGTGAAATTCTCTTTATTATTGACTTCCTCTCTGTGTGTGGGGTTGTATCAGTGGCTGGTCAAAGTTTCTTGATTAGGGAGGCTTGTGTTGGAGTTCTGGTGGGTGGAGCTTGATTTCCTCTCTCTGGAGTGCTGTGAAGTGTCTAGTAATGGGTTATGAGACATCAATGGTTTTGGAGTATTTTGAGCTGCCTGTATATTGAAGCTCAGGGGCTTGTTCTTGTGTTGCTGGAGAGTTTGCATGGTATGTCTTGCTCTGGAACTTGTTGGTCCTTGGGTGATGCTTAATTTCAGTATAGGTATGAAGGCATTTGATGAGCTCCTATTGGATAATGTTCCCTGTATTCAGGAATTCTCTGATGATCTCAGGATTTGGACTTAAGCCTCCTGATTCTGGTTTTCAGATTTATTTTTACAATAGCCTCATGATTTCTCCATCTATACATCACTAATGTTAAAACATCTAGGTTAATGATGATAGGTTTCTCCACCTTGAGGGTCGCCCCTAGAGGATTGCTGAGTTACTTGGAGAAGAGAAGAGGGAGGGGGTAATTAGAGGAGAGTGGGATGGGATGAGGTGGAATCAAAAGAGGAAAGAGCAAGCTAGCCCGTAACTACTTTCTTGTGTGTGCTCTAAAGTCTGGAACTCTCAGAGGTGGTCACAGAGTTATACATGGAATAGGAGAGGGAGGAGGTAGTTAGAGGTGGCTAGGAGGATAAAGAGGGAGATGCAAAGGAGGGATACAGATCTGTCCAGTGACCAGTTCCCTGAGAGTTCTCCACCTTCTGGGACACACAGAGATTCATAGAGTTGGGTAGAGAAGAGGAGGGGGAGGGAGGAGACAGAAGCCACCTGGTGGAGAAAAGAGAGAGTCCAAAGGAGGAGAGAGTAGTCAAGCCAGTAATCTTGCACTCATGTAAAATTGGGTACTGAAGATTAGGTTTTTAAAAGTACAAAATTGGCAGCAAATACCAAAATGCCCAAATTAAAAATCTGGAGTAGAGATTGGATTTTCAAAGATAAAATATTAAAGAAAAGAAGAAGGAGAAAAAAAAAGAAAAAAATAGACTCCAGAATTATTAAAAGACAACATCCACCACCAAAAGGACTATATACGGTGTTTGCTTTAAAGACAGGGTTTTTTTTTTTTTTTGAATTGTAATATTAGGTTATAAAAATAATAAATAGAAATATAGAGGAGTTAAAAATTTAAGCAAGTTTAGAAAAAAAAGACAAATAAGAAAATAAGAAAAAACAAATTTTTTTCAAAAAAATTGAAAAAAATTCTTAAAAAGAAATCACGCTCCCACATCAACCCCCCAAATTTGATCATAAAAGTAGTAACAGTATATCTGGCACTTTCTCTGTCGTTGTGGGCTGTGTGGGGTCCCTATCAAGGCGGTTCCCTCTGTTTGACTTCCTCTGTTTGCTGGTCTCTTCCATGTCTGATTTCCATCTTGACACAGGGAGGGTGCTGCTGAACTCTGCACTGGGCTTGCCCCTTCTCATGGCGCACACCACTCAGGCTGTCTGTTGCTCCATGGGATAACCATCTGGGGCCTGCCCAAGGCTTCATGCACCTCCCGGTCCAAGCCATTCAGGTTTGGCTCTCAGGAAGCCCTCCGAGGCTCGGATTTGGTTGAGCCTGGGCTTTGTTCCCTTCCCAGGTCTGAGTAGCTAGGGAGTTTGGCATGTGCAATTGCTGTGACTTCTGGCCTTTCTGGTTGCTCAATTTTCTGGGAGTACCCCTGGGGCTCTTTCTCAGGCAGATGATGACTGTTCAGAGCCCCCTAGAAGTCTTAATAGCAAAGAAACCTGCTTGCAATTTGGTAGGTAATGTCTCTCTTGAGCTGCGATTGCCCCCTTCCAGCACTTAAGGCTCTGGCTGCCTGTCGCTAGAAGGGGATGGTCTGCAGCCCGGCTATTTCCGATCCGTCCTTTGTTCTGTGCGTGGGCCTGTCGGTGTCTTATGTTTGAGCATTTTGTGTGTTAGCTATCCCACAGTCTGGTTTGCTAGTCCAAGATAGTTCGTTCTAGTCACACGCGGACCTGATTCTGGCCCCATTACGACCTGATTCTCAAGAAAAGCCCTGCAGCTTACGTCTCCCGCGGCCCAATTCTTAGAAAGCACTGTCGCTGGCGCCTCACGCTCCTCCCTGGCCAACCCCCACTGCTACTGTCGGAAGCAGGGAAGCAGGCGTTTGCGCTGCTTATCCGCTGGGGGTTTTACTGTTGAATTCGTAATCTGTTGGTTTTAATTATTTATTTATTCTTCCTTCCTGTTATGTTGCCCTCTGTGCTTCCAGGGCTCACCCCAGACATGGCTGTGAGAATGTTTCCTGATGTTAGGAAGCCTCTCTTTTAAGAGTCTCTTCCTGGGACGGGATTCCCTTCCTGGGATGGGGCTCCCTCCCTACCTCCTTTGTCTCTATTTTCATCCTTTATATTTATTCCTACCTGGTTTTGAAGCCAATGATCTGCTTTGCTGGATGCCTGATGTCCTCTGCCAGCAATCAGAAGTTGTTTTGTGGAATTTACTCAGCGTTGAAATGTTCTTTTGATGAAGCAGTGAGGGAGAAAGTGTTCTCCCCATCCTATTCCTCAACCATCTTTTCTCTCCCCCTCCTGGCTTGGAGAATTTTGAGCATTACTTTGCTAGCGTGTGAGATAAGTGGAATTGTGCAGTAGTTTTAGCATTCTTTGACATTGCCTTTCAGTGAGATTGGAATGAAAACTGACCTTTTGCAATCCTGTGGCCACTGTTGAGTTTTCCATATTTGATGGCATATTGAGTGCAGTACTTTCACAGCATCATCTTCCAGGATTTGAAATAGCTCAACTGGAATTCCATCACCTCCACTAACTTTATTTGTAGTGATACTTCCTAAGGCCCACTTGACTTTGCATTCCAGGATGTCTGGCTCTAGGTGAGTGGTCACCCCATTGAGATTATCTGGGTCATGAAGATCTTTTTGTATAGTTCTTCTGTGTATTCTTGCCACCTCTTCTTAATATCTTCTGCTTCTGTTAGGTCCATACCATTTCTGTCCTTTATCGAGCCCATGTTTGCATGAAATATTCCCTTGGTATCTCTAAGTTTCTTGAAGAGATATCTAGTCCTTCCCATCCTAAAGTTTTCATCTATTTCTTTGCATTGATCACTGAGCAAGGCTTTCTTATCTCTCCTTGCTATTCTTTGGAACTCTGCATTCAAATGGATATATATTTCCTTGTCTCCTTTGCCTTTATCTTTTCTTTTTCAAATATTTGTCATGCCTCCTCAGACCACAATTTTGCCTTTTGCATTTCTTTTTCTTGGGCATGATCTTGATCACTGTACAATATCACAAACCCCAGTCCATAGTTTATCTGGCACTCTGTCTATCAGACCTAATCCCTTGAATCTGTCTGTAACTTCCACTGTATAATCATAAGGGATTTGATTTAGGTTATACCTGAATGTCTAGTGGTTTTCCCTACTTTCTTCTATTTAAGTCTGATTTTTGCAGTAAGGATTCATGATCTGAGCCACAGTCAGCTCCGAGTCTTGTTTTTGCTGACTGAATAGAGCTCCTCCATCTTTGGCTGCAAAGAATATAATCAATCTGATTTTGGTATTGACCATCTGATGATGTCCATGTGTAGAGTCTTCTCTTGTCTTGTTGGAAGAGGGTGTTTGCTATGACCAGTGTGTTCTCTTGGCAAAACTCTGTTAGCCTTTGCCCAGCTTCATTTTGTATTCCAAGGCTGAATTTGCCTATTACTCCAAGTATTTCTTGTCTTCTTACTTTTGCATTCCAGTCCCCTAAAATGAAAAGGACATCTGTTTTAAGTGTTAGTTCTAGAAAGCCTTGTAGGTCTTCATAGAACTGTTCAGATTCAGCTTCTCAGCATTACTGTTTGGGGCATAGACTTGGATTACTGTGATACTGAATGGTTTGCCTTGAAAGCAAACAGAGATCATTCTGTCATTTTTGAGATTGTACCCAAGAACTGCATTTCAGACTCTGTTGACTATGAGGGCTACTCCATTTCTTCTAGAGGCATTCTTGCCCACGGTAGTAAATATAATGGTCATCTGAGTTAAATTCACCTATTCCAGTCCATTTTGGTTTACTGATTTCTAAAATGATGTTCATTCTTGCCATCTCCTGTTTCAGTTCAGTTCATTCGCTCAGTCGTGTCTGACTCTTTGTGACCTCGTGAATCGCAGCACGCCAGGCCTTCCTGTCCATCACCAACTCCCGGAATTCACTCAGACTCGTGTCCATCGAGTCAGTGATGCTATCTAGCCATCTCATCCTCTGTTGTCCCCTTCTCCTCCTGCCCCCAATCCTTCCCAGCATCAGAGTCTTTTCCAGTGAGTCAACTCTTGACGTGAGATGGCCAAAGTACTGGAGTTTCAGCTTCAGCATCATTCCTTCCAAAGAAATCCCAGGGCTGATCTCCTTCAGAATGGGCTGGTTGGATCTCCTTGCAGTCCAAGGGACTCTCAAGAGTCTTCTCCAACACCAAAGTTCAAAAGCATCAATTCTTTGGCGCTTAGCCTTCTTCACAGTCCAACTCTCATTTATTTAGCACCATGCAAATTATTGTGAGCTTTACTTACTCTCATGAGTAATGGGTTGTGTTTAGCTGTTAGTACAAAGACATGACTACAATTGCTTACATAAATAACAGAGACTTTTTTTTTCCTTAAAGAAAGCCTAGAAGTAGCCCAGAGACATCCACAGGTTCATCAGTTACTTCCTTTCTGTTACTCCATCCTTGCCATGTAGCATCCCTCCTTAAGTTTACCTCATGGTCAAAAATGGCTGCTGCAACCCTTGCAATCTTGTTTATATTTAGGGTAAGAGGAAGGAGGAAGTAACTGCAAGTTTTAAAATAATGAATAGCTTTCATAATTTTTTCTATTTCTTCATTTTTAGGTAACACAACAAACAGAACATATGCAGTAGGACATGTGAAGACATTCTCATGAGAGATTGTTATTTCCAGTATATTTTTATTTTTTTGACATTCAAGGATTTCAGATTGATTGGATCAGATTCTAATGTGTCATTCAGGGTGGATTCTTATTCTAACAAAATCCTCGAACTGACTCAGTTGTCACTTATAACAGAGAAGCAAGAAACAATTGGAAAGGAGGAGGAGGATGAGAAAGAAAAAGCATCAATTTCTATTTAAAAAGTAAGCCTTAGCGATACCTTTTTCACTAAGGCATTGCTGGCAAATGAAGGGGAGGGAAAGGGTTAAGTGACTGTGTCCTTCAGACACCCCAGGGAAGCTGATGCATAGCTATATCTTGCTTCATCTACCTGAAACAGTGTCTATTGGAAACAAAAATGTTGATTACATTAATGAAATTTTGCTGTATTATGGCCAAGAAGGTGATTCCTACAACATGCTAAAGAACTGGTTTTGTTTTAATCAGCAAAATTCCTTGGCATTTGTATATGCACCCCTGCCCCTGCAAATCCTGAGATTATAACTGATTGATCAGTAAGACACTTAGTAAAATATTATCATCTTTTATGTACCCACTGTTGATTCTGATTGCCTTACATTGATGAACCTAGTGTCAATGATGGGTCATTTTAAGTTGCTGACATAAAGCAACATCATTTCACTACACAGGGGTAATGATACTAACAAAGGAAAATAGTTTTTAAACTCAACTTGAATATTCATCTCTGGTTTATATAACCAGTGTCTTGAGTGGTTGTTAAAAATACAAACACCCAATTTCTGGGCCAGTTTCTCTAAATCAGTGACTGTGGGGGTGGACTCAGCCTCTGCATCCTCCCTAAGTGTCCCAGGTGAGCCCCTCTATCAGGCTCTATAGAGCTGGAAACCATTAAGGGCTCTGCAGTGGTGTCTCATTTGACTGTATTCTCTGAAAAGCGATTCAGCTTAATTTGCAGCCATCTAGCCAAAGCTTCCTTTTTCTTGTCTTTTCCATCTTGGTTCCACCTCTGCCACCCAGATAAGTCTCTCTTCCTCAAAACATATGGTGTTATTGAGAATCTGTCTTTTCTAAGGGTTTCCCTTGGGGCTCAGCTGAGCCTGCTCTGCTTCTCAAGTCCGCACAAGCAGCATTCAGATGAACTGAGAGGATTCCATGGTGATGATGCAAAAAAGGCCCTTCGGTTATTACTTTATCTTCCTTCAGCAATATGCAACAAATGATGTCTTCACATTTCAAGACATGATCCCAGGAAGGAAATTCTCACCCGTAGCTGTTGCCAGACAAGAAACCACTTGTGCCAGAGCATTTTACAGTTCTCCTTGGCTCTCTGACCACTCTTGAGATGGAGCCAACATTCTTCTCTGTTTTGACTTTGACTGTAATGATCGTTTTCCTCACCAATAATTATAACATTATATTTAGTTGAAAATATCTTTGGCTCTGGTAATTCTAGTGAAGTATTGGTTCAAAGATTTCATATAAAAAGTATGAATTAAATATGCAACTGGCCCATAAGGTGTGTATAGCCTAAGATAAATAAATGACATGTTAGCAATTAAAACTGTATGAAGAAGTTCATTGATTGCAGTCAGAGGGGTACAAGGTCTTCCCAGGTGGTGCTTAGTAGTAAAGAATCCATCTCCCAATGCAGGAGACACAAGAGTCTGCTTGTTTGACCTCTGGATTGGGAAGATTCTCTAGAGGAGGGCATGGCAACCCACTCTATTATTCTTGCCTGGAGAATCCCATGGACAGGGGAGACTGTTGGTCTACAGGCCTTGGGATCACAAAGAATCAGATATGACTGAGCAACATGGCTGGGGGCAGTCTGGGGAGGAACAGGGTTGTACTTCTAACTTGTAGCAAGGGATTGTGGGTGGCATTGTGGAGCAGGTGATGGACAGATCCCACCTTGAAAGACATCTAGACAGGGACCTTCGAAGATGTGGTTGTTGACTGAGCAGAATGGCAAAGGCACAAAAGTGGCAAAGCATTTTGGGCCTTTGTAGAAGGGCGTGAATAGTTCTGGTTGCTTCCTAGAGAGTGGGGTCGGGTTAAAGTGAACCTTAATTGTCAGGTTAGGCATTCAGACTTGCCCTTTGGTTAATGGAGAGGGAATAAAAGTGTTCATATGGGGAAGACATTCTTTAGTAAGATTATTCTGGCAGCAGGAAATAAAACTGATAGAAAGGGGAAGACATTAGAAAGAACCAAGACTTATTAGGGCTGAGGATCATCCAACTTTAGTCTCATTTTAAAATGAAACTCAGCCGGTATGTCTCTAAGATGTTTAAAATTCATGGGGCAGTCAAGGCATTAACTTTCCTGTGGAAAATTCCATTAATGACAGATTCTGACAAGGAAAACGTTATTAACGACAGAGGATTTGAATCTGAAGGCTATATCCACAAGACGTTAGTGCTACTCCTACTTCATTCTTCTATGATGCATATAATTCTTTACAGTATTTCTATGCACAGTATGGCAGTGCATTCTCCCTTTGTTTTTAACAGCATGTGGTTAAGATAATAATAGCTCTCCATAAGTCATTTGAGCTTGGACAGGGTACCAAAGGTACACAGAAAATTAATGACTTCTTTGGAAGCATCATTCAGATCTTGCAGCTCTTAGCCTTTCCGTCTTCCCATTGTCTTCTCTTGGCCTGTGCTACTGAAAATGCAGAGTGCTGGCTTACATCAGAAGCAGTCATTAGCTCATGTATAAATCTTCTTTCTATTCATTTAAAGAGGGGGTTTTCTTCCTTGTTTATACAACCACAAATTCTATATTTTCTTTCAGAAAATCAGAGTCTTCAGCTATCTTAAAAATGGTAAAAGATGGTCTTAGAAGGAACGAAGGCATAGTTATCTTTGGGACTAGAAGTGTGCATTAAATTCCAATTAAAAAATTGGTCAGAACACTGACCGTTCTGCTCCTGTGTTTCTTCCTTTGTTCATCGGCTCTGTGGGTTTAAACATGCTACAAACAGCATCTAGCATCAGCGGATTTAAATGCTCATGAGATGGTATTTGAACTGATCTTTTTCTTCCTTGCCGCGCCTAATGGATTACTAAATTTAAGTGCTCAGGGCATAGTTTTGCCCTCCTTTGTGGGTACATGGCTCTCATTGACGTCATTGGGAGCCCTGTGTCTCTGCAGGGCAGAACTTGGCACTTCCATGTAGAATATTTTTAAACTATAAAATTGAATTACAAAGGTATTGCATCTGCTTTTATATAGACACTGTTTGCTTTATTAAAGAATGTTTCATAAAGCCAGCCAATTCTACAGGACCTACACATTTAGCGAAACAAGCTATTTTTAGAAATTACATAAAAAGAGAGTGAACTTTTAATTTAAAATCAGGATTGTTTAGGATTGGATTTATAGAAATCAGAATGATATACTTATTATTAAACCATGCTTTTATTTTTAGCAGGTGTTCTGGGTAGCAAAATTTAGTTTTGTGAAAACACAAATGAAAGTGGTAAACAAAATATTAAAAAGACTCTGTTACCAGCTGAAATATATTTTTATCTCTTTTTTCTTTGAAATAGTTGATGTACAATATTACATCAATATTAGTTTCATGTGTGCAAGAGTGATTTGATATATATATATCTTATGAACTGAGCACCATGACCAGTCTAGTAACCATTTGTCACCATAAAAGATACTGTAATATTACAGACCATAGTCCCTATGCTGCACAGTATTCTTCCCTGTGATTTATTATCTTATAACTGAAAGTTTTTACTTCTTAATCTCTTTCACCTGTTTTGCCCAATCTCCCATCCCTTCCCCACTGTGACCACCAGTTTGTTCTCTGTATCTTTGAGTCTCTCTGTTTTATTAGATTCCACATATAAGTGAATCATATATTTCTGTCTGACTTTATTACTTAGCAAAATACCTCTAGATCTATCCATGTCATCAGAAATGGGAAGATTTATTCTTTTTATGGTTAGTAATAATATTCCAGTGTGTGTGTGCCTTTGTGTGTACATATGTATGTACATATGTGGTACATATGCCACAAAGTCTTTATTTCTTCTATCAATGGACACTTAGGTTGCTTCCATATGTTAGCTATTGTAAATAATACTGGGATAAATATAGAGGTGCATTTATCTTTTTAGATTAGTGTTTTTGTTTTCTTTGGATATTCCAAAATTGAATTGCTGGATTGAATGGTAGTTCTAGTGGTTACCTCTGAACAAAGTAGGGAATTGGACACAGATCCCTATTTGCGCAGTACTGTAAAATACACCTACAGAAAAATTGTATATGAATGAACTTGCACAGGTCAAACCTTCCTGTTTAAGGATAAACTGTATTTTTAATTTTCAGGGCTATCTTTCATAGTGGTTGCACCAATTTACATTTTCATCAACAGTGCATGAGAGTTTCCTTTTTTCCACACCCTCCCAATGCTAATTTATTATCTTTTTGATGATAGCCATTCTGACAAGAGTGAGGTGATAACTCATGGTTTTGAATTAATTTGCCTGATGATTAGTGATGTTGAGCATCTTTCCTGTGTTGACCATCCATATGTCTTCCTTGTAAAGATGTCTACTCATGTCGTCTACCCATTTTTTTAATCAGATGGTTTGATTTGGGGATATTGAGTTGTGTAACTTCTTCATGTATTTTGGACATTAACCCCATCCTGGATATATCCTTGGCAAATATCTTCTTCCATTCAGTGGGCTGCCTTTTCATTTTGCTGATGGTTTCTTTTGCTATATAAAAGCTAGTCAGTTTTATGTAGTCTCATTTGTTCATTTTTAGTTTTATTTCCCTTGCCTGAAGAGACATATCCAAAAAAAAAAAAAATTGCTAAGACCAATACTGAAGAGATTATTGGCTATTTTCTTCTAAGAATTTTATAGTTTCAGGCCGTACATTTAAGACTTTAATCCACTTTGAGTTTATTTTTGTATATGGTTTAAGATAGTGCTTTAGTTTCATTCTTCTGATATCCTGCCCATCTTTGGATATAATGTTCCCTTGGTATCTCCAATTTTCCTGAAGCGTTCTCTAGTCTTTCCCATTCTGTAGTTTACTTTGCATTGTTCACTTAACAAGGCTTTCTTATCTCTCCTTGCTATTTTCTGAAATTCTGCCCTGAGTTGGGTATATTTTTCTCTTTGTCCTCTGCCTTTTGCTTCTCTTTTTTCTCAGCTATTTGTAAGGCCTCAGATAACCACTTTGCCTTCTTGTATTTCTTTTCTTTGGGATGGTTTTAGTCACTGCCTCCTGTACAGTGTTATGAACCTCTATCCATAATTCTTAAGGCACTCTGTCTACTAAATCTAATCCCTTGAATCTATTTGTCACCTCCACTGTATAATCATAAGGGATTTGTTGTTGTTCATTCACCAAGTCATGTCCGACTCTTTGTGACCCCATGAACTATAGAAAGCCAGGCTTCTTTGCCCAACACTATCTCCCTGAGTGAGTGAGTGATAGTCACTCAGTCATGTCCGACTCTTTGCGACCCCATGTGCTGTAGCCTGCCAGGCTTTTTGTCCATGGAATTCTCCAGGCAGGAATACTGGAGTGGGTTGCCATTTCCTTCTCCAGACTATCTCCTGAGTTTGCTCAGACTCATGTCCACTGAATCAATGATGCCATCGAACTGTCTCATCCTCTGTTGCCCCCTTTTCCTCTTGCCCTCAATTTCCAAGCATCAGGGTCTTTTCCAGTGAGTCAGCTCTTCGCATCAGATGGCCAAAGTATTGGAGCTTCAGCATAGGTCATATCTGAATGGTCTAGTGGTTTTCCCTACTTTCTTCAACTTAAGCCTGCTTTTGATATAGCTATCCAGTTTTCACAATACTATTTATGGAAGAGACTGCCTTTTCTCCACTGTATTTTTTTAAACTCCTTTGTCATAAATTGACTATATATGCATGCTAATTTCTGGACTCTATTCTGTTCCATCGACCTGTGTCCTAATTTTGTGCCACTACCATAGTACCATGGTTACTATAGCTTTGCAGTATAGTTTGAAATCAGACAGCAGGATACGTCCAGCTTTTTTTTTCCTTAACATTACTTGACTTTTCAGGGTCTTTTGTAGTTCCATACAAAATTTAGGATCTTTTTTTTCAGTTCTGTCAAAGATGTTATTGGTATTTTATTTATTTTTTTAAAAATAGCTTTTTTCTTATGTTTTCTTCTCTCATTTTATTTCTAATATTTACAATTTTTTTTTTTTTAAAATATAAATTTATTTATTTTAATTGGAGGCTAATTACTTTACAATATTGTATTTGTTTTGCCATACATCAACATGAATCTGCCACAGATATACACGTGTACCCCATCCTGAACCCCCTCCCCTTCTCCCTCCCCATACCATCCCTTTGGGTCATCTCAGTGCACCGGCCCCAAGCATCCAGTATCATGCATCGAACCTAGACTGGTGATTCGTTTCATATATGATATTATACATATTTCAATGCCATTCTCCCAAATCATGCCACCCTCACCCTCTCCCACAGAGTTCAAAAGACTGTTCCATACATCTGTGTCTCTTTTGCTGTCTCGCATACAGGATTATCATTACCATCTTTCTAAATTCTATATATATGCGTTAGTATATTGTATTTGTGTTTTTCTTTCTAGCTTACTTCACTCTGTATAATAGGCTCCAGTTTCATCCACCTCATTAGAACTGATTCAATTGTATTCTTTTTAATGGCTGAGTACACCACCCTTATGGCAGAAAGTGAAGAGAACTAAAAAGCCTCTTGATGAAAGTGAAAGTGGAGAGTGACAAAGTTGGCTTAAAGCTCAACATTCAGAAAATGAAGATCATGGCATCTGGTCCCATCACTTCATGGGAAATAGATGGGGAAACAGTGGAAACAGTGTCAGACTTTATTTTGGGGGCTCCAAAATCACTGCAGATGGTGATTGCAGCCATGAAATTAAAAGACGCTTCACTCCTTGGAAGAAAAGTTATGACCAACCTAGATAGCATATTCAAAAGCAGAGACATTACTTTGCCGACTAAGGTCCATCTAGTCAAGGCTATGGTTTTTCCAGTGGTCATGCATGGATGTGAGAGTTGGACTGTGAAGAAGGCTGAGCACCGAAGAATTGATGCTTTTGAACTGTGGTGTTGGAGAAGACTCTTGAGAGTCCCTTGGACTGCAAGGAAATCCAACCAGCCCATTCTGAAGGAGATCAGCCCTGGGTGTTCTTTGGAAGGAATGATGCTAAAGCTGAAACTCCAGTACTTTGGCCACCTCATGCTAAGAGCTGACTCATTGGAAAAGACTAATGCTAGGAGGGATTGGGGGCAGGAGAAGAAGGGGACGACAGAGGTTGAGATGGCTGGATGGCATCACTGACTTGATGAACGTGAGTCTGAGTGAACTCCGGGAGCTGGTGATGGACAGGGAGGCTGGGCGTGCTGTGATACATGGGATCGCAAAGAGTCAGACGCGACTGAACTGAACTGAACTGAATGCTCCATTGTGTATATGTACCACAGCTTTCTTATCCATTCATCTGCTGATGGACATCTAGGTTGCTTCCATGTCCTGGCTAGTGCTGCGATGAACATTGGGGTACATGTGTCTCTTTCAATTCTGGTTTCCTCGGTGTGTATGCCCAGCAGGGGGATTGCTGGGTCATAAGGCAGTTCTATTTCCAGTTTTTAAAGGAATCTCCACACTGTTTTCCATAGTGGCTGTACTAGTTTGCATTCCCACCAACAGTGTAAGAGGGTTCCCTTTTCTCCACACCCTGTCCAGCATTTATTGCTTGTAGACTTTTGGATCGTAGACATTCTGACTAGTGTGAAATGGCACCTCATTGTGGTTTTGATTTGCATTTCTCTGATAATGAGTGATGTTGAGCATCTTTTCATGTGTTTGTTAGCCATCCGTATATCTTAAAAGAGATTGCATGCATCTGTGGATTGCTTTGGGTAGGATGGACATTTTACCAATATTAATTCTTCGAGTACATGAGTATGATACATACATGTCTTGTTTCACTACGCTTTGCTTTATGCACTTCACAGTTACTGTGTCTTTTATAGATTGAGGATTTATGGCAACCAGGCACAGAACTAGTCTGTCAGCACTATTTCTTATACAGCATTTGCTCAATTTGTATCTTGGTGTTACTGTTAGATAATTCTCATAATATTTTAAACCTTTCACCAGCAAAAAAGTAAAATTTGTGAAGGCTCAGATGATGGCTAGCAGTTTTCAATACAATAAAGTACTTTTTAACTAGGAGTGGAGTGAAGTCGCTCAGTCGTGTCTGACTTTTTGCTACCCCATGGACTGTAGCCTATCAGGCTCCTCCGTCCATGAGATTTACCAGGCAAGAGTCCTGGAGTGGATTGCCATTTCCTTCTCCAGGGATCTTCCTGACCCAGGAATCGAACCTGGGTCTCCTGCATTGTAGGCAGATGCTTTACCATCTGAGCCATAAGATATATACTTTTTTTTTTTTTTACATCATACTGTTGCATCCTTAATAGTGAACTTTTACATGCATTGGGAAACCAAAAATTATTGTGGCTTGATTTATATTATTCACATTAGTGTGGTGGTCTAGAACTGAAAACTCAATGTCTCTGAGGTATGCTTGTATATATTTCTATTTATTTACATTTTCTTCAGTTTCTTTCATCAACGTCTTAAAGTTTTCTGAGTGCAGGAGCACAGGGCTTTCCCCTTCTTGGTTAAATTTAGTCCCAAGTATTCTATTATTTTTTGATGCAGTTGTAAATGGGATTGTTTTCTTTGTTTCTTTAATACCTTGTTATTAGTGTATATTGATTTTGTATTATACAACTATTGAATTCATTTATTAGTGCTAATAGCTTTTATTCATTTAATTTTTAGTGGAGTCTTCAGGGTTTCCTATATGTAATATCATGTCATCAGCAAATAATGACAGTTTTACTTCTTCCTTCCCAATTGGAATTCCTTTTATCTCTTTTTTGGTCTGATTGTCATGGCTGGGACTCTAATCCTATGTTGAATAACAGTGTCCATAGTGGGCAGTTCTAAGATTGATCTATATCTTAGAGGAAAATCTTTCAGTTTAGCTGTGAGTTTGTCATATATGGCCTTTATTATATTAAGGTGTATCACTTTTAGAGCCACTTTGAGTTTTCATTATAAATGGATGTTGAATTTTGTCTATATACAGAATTCATGGATGTTGAATTTTGTCTATATAAATTTTGTCCATAAAATGAATGTTGAATTTTGTTTATATAAATTTTGTCCATGAAATGGATGTTGAATGTTGTTTATATACTATACAGTCCATGGAATTCTGCAAGCCTGAATGCTAGAGTGGGTAGCTTTTCCCTTCTCCAGGGGATTTTCCCAACCCAGCGATTAAACCCAGGTCTCCCGCATTGCAGGCAGATTCTTTACCAGCTGAGCCACAAGGGAAGCCCATTATATTAAAGTATATAATTTTCCTACCCACTTTGAATTTTCATTATAAATGGATGTTGAATTTTGTCAAATACTTTTTCTGAATCTACTGAGATGATCATATGACTTATATCCTTTGTTAATGTGCTGCTTCACATTGATTAATTTGTGGATATTGAAACATTCTTATGTTCCTGAGATAAATCCCCTTTGATCATGGTGTATGATCCTTTTATTTTTATTTCTTCTTTTAAATTTTTATTTTTTTAATTACAATACTGTATTTGTTTTGCCATACATTGACATGAATCAGCCACAGGTGAACACAATCTCTCAATGCAGAAGCCCCCTCCCACCTCCCACCCCCCATCCTCTACTTGAATCATCCTGTGCACCCGCCCCATGCATCCTGCATCCTGCATTGAACATAGACTGGCGCTTCGTTTCTTACAAGAAAGTATACATGATTCAATGCCATTCTCCCAAACCATCCCACCCTCTCCCTCTCCCTCAGAGTCCAAAAGTCCGTTCTATACCTCTGTGTCTCTTTTGTTGTCTCACTTATAGGGTCATCATTACTATCTTCTAAATTCCATATATATGTGTCAGTATACTGTATTGGTGTTTTTCTTTCTGGCTTACTTCACTCTGTATAATCGGTTCCAATTTCATCCATCTCATTAGAACTGAGTCAAATTTATTCTTTTTAAGGGCTGAGTAGTACTCCATTGTGTATATGTACCACAGCTTTCTTATCCATTCATCTGCTGATGGACATCTAGGTTAGCTTCCATGTCCTGGCTATTATAAACAGTGCTGCAATGAACATTGGGGTACATGTGTCTCTTTCAATTGTGGTTTCCTCGGTGTGTATGCCCAGCAGTGGGATTGCTGGATCATAAGGCAGTTCTATTTGCAATTTTTAAGGAATCTCCACACTGTTTTCCATAATGGCTGTACTAGTTTGCATTCCCACCAGCAGTGTAAGAGGGTTCCCTTTTCTCCACATCCTCTCCAGCATTTATTGCTTGTAGACTTTTGGATTGCAGCCATTCTGACTGGTGTGAAATGGTACCTCATTGTGGTCTTGATTTGCATTTCTCTGATAATGAGTGATGTTGAACATCTTTTCATGTGTTTGTTAGCCATCCGTATATCTTCTTTGGAGAAATGCCTATTTAGTTCTTTGGCCCATTTTTTGATTGGATCGTTTATTTTTCTGGAGTTGAGCTGCATATATTGCTTATATATCTTTGAGATGAGTTGTTTGTCAGTTGTTTCATTTGCTATTGTTTTCTCCCATTCAGAAGGCTGTCTTTTCACCTTGCTTATAATTTCCTTTGTTGTGCAGAAGCTTTTAATTTTAATTAGATCCCATTTGTTTATTTTTGCTTTTATTTCCAGTATACTGGGAGGTGGATCATAGAGGATCCTGCTGTGATTTATGTCGGAGAGTGTTTTGCCTATGTTCTCCTCTAGGAGTTTTATAGTTTCTGGTCTTACATTTAGATCTTTAATCCATTTTGAGTTTATTTTTGTGTATGGTGTCAGAAAGAGGTCTAGTTTCATTCTTTTACAAGTGGTTGACCAGTTTTCCCAGCACCACCTGTTAAAGAGACTGTCTTTACTCCATTGTATATTCTTGCCTCCTTTGTCGAAGATAAGGTGTCCATAGGTGTGTGGGTTTATCTCAGGGCTTTCGATTTTGTTCCATTGATCTATATTTCTGTCTTTGTGCCAGTACCATACTGTCGTCATGACTGTGGCTTTGTAGTAGAGCCTGAAGTCAGGCAAGTTGATTCCTCCAGTTCCATTCTTCTTTCTCAAAATTGCTTTTGCTATTCGAGGTTTTTTGTATTTCCATACAAATCTTGAGATTATTTGATCTAGTTCTGTGAAAAATACTGGTAGCTTGATGGGAATTGCATTGAATCTGTAGATTGCTTTAGGTAGTATACTCATTTTCACTATATTGACTCTTCCGACCCATGAGCATGGTATATTTCTCCATCTATTAGTGTCCTCTTTGATTTCTTTCATCAGTGTTTTATAGTTTTCGATATATAGGTCTTTAGTTTCTTTAGGTAGGTATATCCCTAAGTGTTTTATTGTTTTCGTTGCACTGGTGAATGGAATTGTTTCCTCAACTTCTTTTTCTACTTTCTCATTATTAGTGTATAGGAATGCAAGGGATTTCTGAGTGTTGATTTTATATCCTGCAACTTTACTGTACTCATTGATTAGCTTTAGTAGTTTTCTGGTCGAGTCTTTAGGATTTTCTATGTAGATGATCATGTCATCTGCAAACAGTGAGAGTTTTACTTCTTCTTTTCCAATTTGGATTCCTTGTATTTCTTTTTCTGCTCTGATTGCTGTGGCCGAAACTTCCAGTACAATGTTGAAGAGTAGTGGTAAAAGTGGACACCCTTGTCTTGTTCCTGACTTTAGGGGAAATGGTTTCAATTTTTCACCATTGAGGATAATGTTAGCTGTGGGTTTGTCATATATAGCTTTTATTATGTTGAGGTACGTTCCTTCTACTCCTGCCTTCTGGAGAGTTTTTATCATAAATGGATGTTGAATTTTGTCAAAGGCTTTTTCTGCATCTATTGAGATAATCATATGATTTTTATTTCTGAGTTTGTTAATGTGATGAATTACATTGATTGACTTGCGGATATTGAAGAATCCTTGCATCCCTGGGATAAAGCCCACTTGGTCATGGTGTATGATCTTTTTAATGTGTTGCTGGATTCTGATTGCTAGGATTTTGTTGAGGATTTTTGCATCTGTGTTCATCAGTGAGTATGATCCTTTTAATATACTGTTGAATTCAGTTTGCTGGGATCTTTCTCTCCTTTAATTCTCAACAATAATCTTGATAACTAGAGTATTCTTGGTTGTAACTTTGTTTTCCTTTCAGTACTTTGGCTATACCATTCCAGTCCCTTCTGATCTGTAAAGTTTTTGTGAAAAATCAGTTGGTACTCTCATGGGGGTACCCTGTACCTAACTAGTTGTTTTTCTATTGCTGCTTTTAAGATTCTATCTTTAACTTTGACATTTTAATTATAATGTGTCTCAGTTCATCTTGTTTGGAACTCTCTGTGCTTCCAGGACTTGGGTGTCTGTTTCCTTTCCTAGGTTGAGGAAGTTTTCAGTCATTATTTCTTCAGTATGGTTTCTCTGTCTTTATCTATCTCTTCTCCTTCTGGGACCTCTATAGTGTTAATGTTAGTATGCTAGATATCCCAATATCTCAAGCTGTCCTCGCTTTTTTGTGTTGTTTTTTCTTTTGCTATTCTGGTTCAGTTACTGCTACTGCCTTATCTACCGAATCACTGATCTGTTCTTTTGAATCATCTAGTATGCAGTTGATCGCTTCTAGCATATTTTTATTTCACTTGTTGTATTCTTCATTTCGGATTGGTTTCTTTTTAAAGTTTTCTGTCTCTTTGTTAAAGTTCTCACTGAGTTTATTCACTGTTCCTCCAAGTTTGGTGAGCATCTTTATGACTATTATTTTGAATTCTTTATCTAATAAATTGCTCCTCTTCATTTCACATAGTTCTTTTTCTGAGGTTTTGTCATTACTCTTTCATTGGAAAGAGAAAGTTCCACCAGATCCCTGCCCCACTGGCACATACTCTGAAATTAAGACCCAGGTGTTTTTCAAGCTGCTGTATCTGGAGTGGAACTCAGAGTGAGTTTATAGACATGCCCTTCAAGAGTGGAGTCTGAGTGTCCTACAACCTCTTGCTCTACTGGACACAGCCCTGCTAGTTTCCAAAGCAAGGTATGAGGGGGCTTGTCTTCCTGGTGCTGATCCCCTGGGTTAAGGAGCCCAGCGTGGCATTTGGACCTCTCACTCTCCATGGGGTAACTTCATAACGGTGACCTTTCTTACTTATAGGTCACTCTACTGTGGATTCTGCCTGAATCTTTGAGATTCCTCCTTCTCTTAATGTGGCCCTTTCTTTACATCCTTAGTTGCAGAAAATCTATTTTGCTAGTCATCAGGTCACTCAGAAACAGCTCTTCTATATGTAGTTGTAGTTTTGGTGTGTCTGTGGGAGGACGTGAGCTTAAAATCTTCCTAGTCTGCCCTCTTGAGCTAGACCCTTCTTTTCCTTTTTTTTTTTCCTTCTGGTAGAATTTCATGGAGCATATTTATGACAGCAGGGTCAGGTTGAAGGTAACTGAGAATTTTCCTCTCTGGATTCTACATCTGCAGCCATAATTTTAAGCCTCCTCTCCTACATCCCTTCTCTCTCATCTCTATCCACTCCACCCCAGGGGTTAGGCAGATGTTTGTGAGGGCAACTGTAGATGGATAGTGAGCCCTCCTGAGGGTAGTAGTTGTCAAATCAATTAGAAACATCCTACTTAATCTGTCCATGATTTGATGGCTGCCAGAGTCCCTAAGGTCCTGTCTTGGAAACTTGTTTTCTGAAGGGGAGAAAGGCTGACATTTATCCTTTTTTAAAAATGTATTTGCTGTTTGTCTGAGTTATCTTGATAGTGCAAGATCCTAGATAATGTGTCAGGGCTTTCACATCCATGGGTCTGCAACACTTTGCATCCTGTAAGTCATTGGATGCTATCATCATTGACAGATTCCTTGATGTCATTCTAATGTTACAGACTGCAGTTCAACCCACTGGAGATAGCTTTTTTGAGGTATTGCTCTGGAATGTACAGAAATGCACTCACATGTTAAATCTCTGGGTTTTTGCTAGCTGCGCAACTTCAGCTCTGTCAGCTGGTTTGCCCTCTGAAATAGAGTAATGTTCATAAGTTTAACTTTTAAAAGTATACGTCTTCAGTAAAAATCCAGAGACTATCACCTGGGCCCAATTACCTATGAGTTCCAACATGAAAACCTAGGGGGAAATTGGTGCTAGTAGCAAAAATACTGACAGAGGCCAGCCTCCAATGCTGATAGTGATGTATTATGTTACACTCAATGTAGGGATTCCCCGTGATTTTGTACTATATTGTGTCAAGTCTGCTTCTTTGGAAATCTTGCCAACAAGAATATACTAGGGTGAGAACCAGACATTTCTGTGATCCTGGCATGTTTGAATGTTGCTACATTAGACATGAAAATAAACAATGATAAACTTTCTTCTTCCTAACTGAAAAATTATAGAACCCAGCAGGATACAGTAGGAGACATTAAATTTAGCAAGACCAGTAGCACTTGGAATCCCTGGGCTTATATATCATATTGTTTTACCTCTTCCTTTTATAAATGAAGAAACGGTGAATGGGAGAAATTAAGTGATAACTATACAGCTCCGTAGTTACAGATTTGGGACTGAAACAAAGTTTCCCCAGTTCATTATTCTAGTGTGTTTTTTTCTGCATTAAGGCTGATTAATTTTTGAAAAATAGCTTTTCTTCCCTTTCACCAGCCTTGCTCCATGCTTCCTACACTCAGATTTTCAGCAACTATATCTGATGGTGAGGGAGTGGGCTGGTGGCATTGTTAATGCTTGAATAATCTCTCCCCCATTCCACAGCTTTCCCTGCCATCAAACAACATCCTGATAATGATATTTGGGTCTATCCTTTCTGAGTAGTAGCCATATTCTGGGTTTTTAAACACACCAAATAAATACTTGCTCTCTGTTCCATTCCTTCAGAGCCCTTCTAGATGACACTGGAAAACCTGAAAAATTATATTTTTGTTAAATACTTCCATCCATTTACCCAAAGGGTTTGATTAAGTGGACATTCCTAGGATTCTCTCAGGTTGGTAGAAAACTTTAGGACACAGAAATCTTCTGATATTACCCAAGTTACAAGTTTTCTGCTCACTTGGAAATCAAATGCTAGCCCTGGTTTTCCCATCTTTGATTAAACAGGGAGGGACATGTCTGCTCAAGAGTGTCACAGGGTTTTAACATGAATGTCATTGGTACATAAAAGCCAAGGAAGACTCCTGACCATTATAATAACTGAAGGATTTAGCTCCAAAGGAGAAGTGGATTTCAGAGCCCTTGAGACAAGATCAGCTCATAGATACATTTTTTTCCCTTTCCTTTTTGAAGTATAACTTACATAGAGTAAAAGGACGCCAAATGTAAGATACAGCTTGATAATTTTCCCAATGTACATCTTTGTGCAATCTCTTTCCAGGTCAAATTATAAAATATTATCAGCACCCCAGTAGACTTACTCGTGGAGATACTCATTATAATTTTCTCGCAGTCCTTTGTAATACCTCTAAAGGTTTGTTTGGCCATTGGTGTTGATTGTCTTGGTGGCCATGTGTCTCCTCTTTCACTCCACCCTCTAAATGTAGTAATGTGCATTCATTATTGGTAATTATTAGGAAAGCAGACAATCACCTACTCAGCAAATGAAATACTTAGCTCTAAAATTTTATAGCTCATTAAACTTGGTTGCCCTGCTTTATTCCATATTCCAAGGTGAAATTTGCCTGTTACCCCAGGTGTTTCTTGACTTTCTACTTTTGCGTTCCAGTCCCCTATAATGAAAAGGACATCTTTTTTGGGCGTTAGTTCTAAAAGGTCTTCTAGGTCTTCATAGAACCATTCAACTTCAGCTTCTTCAGCGTTACTGGTCGGGGCATAGACTTGGATTAGCATGATATTGAATGGTTTGCCTTGGAGACGAACAGAGATCATTCTGTCGTTTTTGAGATTGCATCCAAGTACTGAATTTTGGACTCTTTTGTTGACCATGATGGCTACTCCATTTCTTCTAAGGAATTCCTGCCCACAGTAGTAGATATAATGGTCATCTAAGTTAAATTGACCCATTCCAGTCCATTTTAATTTGCTTATTCCTAGAATGTTGATGTTCACTCTTGCCATCTCCTGTTTGACCACTTCCAATTTGCCTTGATTCATGGACCTGACATTCCAGGTTCCTATGCAGTATTGCTCTTTAGAGCATTGGACCTTGCTTTTGTCACCAGTCACATCCACAACTGGGCATTGTTTTTGCTTTGGTTCCATCCCTTTATTCTTTCTGGAGTTATTTTTCCACTGAGCTCAGTAGTGTACTGGGCACCTACCAACCTGAGGAATTCCTCTTTCAGTATCCTTTCATTTTGCCTTTTCATACTGTTCATGGGGTTCTCAAGGCAGGAACACTGAAGTGGTTTGCCATTCCCTTCTCCAGTGGGCCACATTCTGTCAGACCTCTCCACCGTGACCCTCCCATCTTGAGTGGCCCACACAGCATGGCTTGGTATCATTGAGTTAGACAAGGCTGTGGTCCACGTGATCAGACTGACTAGTTTTCTGTGATTATGGTTTCAGTGTGTCTGCCCTCTGACGCCCTCTTTCAACACTTACCATCTTACTTGGGTTTCTCTTACCTTGGACGTGGGCTATCTCTTCATGGCTGCTATAGCAAAGCACAGCCACTGCTCCTTGCCTTGGGCAGGGGGTATCTCATCACAGCTGCCCATCCTGACCTTGAACATAGAGTAGCTCCTCTCAGCCCTCCTGTGCCCACGCAGCCAATGGGCAAAGGCTAATAGAGTTTTGCCAAGAGAACACACTGGTCATTGCAAACACCCTCTTCCAAAAACACAAGAGAAGACTCTACACATGGACATCACCAGATAGTCAATACCGAAATCAGATTGATTATATTCTTTGCAGCCAAAGATGGAGAAGCTCTATACAGTCAACAACAACAACAAAAAGACTGGGAGTTGACTATGGCTCAGATCATGAACTCCTTATTGCCAAATTTAGACTTAAATTGAAGAAAGTAGGGAAAACCACTAGACCATTCAGGTATGACCTAAATCAAATGCCTTATGATTACACAGTGGAAGTGAGAAATAGATATAAGGGACTAGATTTGATAGACAGAGTGCCTGATGAGCTATGGACGAGGTTCATGACTATGGAATGAGGTTCGGGACATTGTACAGGAGACAGGGATCAAGACCATACCCATGGAAAAGAAATACAAAAAGCAAAATGGCTGTCTGGGGAGGCCTTACAAATATCTGTGAAAAGAAGAGAAGTGAAAAGCAAAGGAGAAAAGGAAAGGTACAAGCATCTGAGTGCATAGTTCCAAAGAATGGCAAGAAAGCCTTCCTCAGTGATCAATGCAAAGAAATAGAGGAAAACAACAGAATGGGAAAGACTAGAAATCTCTTCAAGAAAATTAGAGCTACCAAGGGAACATTTCATGCAAAGATGGGCTCAATAAAGGACAGAAATAGTATGGACCTAACAGAAGCAGAAGATATTAAAGAGGTGGCAAGAATACACAGAAGAGCTATACAAAAAGATCTTCACGACCCAGATAATCATGATGGTGTGACCACTCACCTAGAGCCAGACATCCTGGAATGTGAAGTCAAGTGAGCCTTAGGAAGCATCACTAGGAACAAAGCTAGTGGAGGTGATGGAATTCCAGTTGACCTATTTCAAATCCTGCAAGATGATGCTGTCAAAGTGCTGCACTCAATATGCCAGCACATTTGGAAAATTCAGCAGTGGCCACAGGACTGGAAAAGGTCAGTTTTCATTCCAATCCCAAAGAAAGGCAATGCCAAAGAATGCTCAAACTACCGCACAATTGCACTCATCTTACATGCTACTAGTAAAGTAATGCTCAAAATTCTCAAAGCCAGGCTTCAGCAATACATGAACCATGAAATTCCAGATGCTCAAGCTGGTTTTAGAAAAGGCAGAGGGACCAGAGTTCAAATTGCCAACATCCACTGGATCATGAAAAAGCAAGAGAGTTCCAGAAAAACATCTATTTCTGCTTTATTGACTATGTCAAAGCCTTTGACTGAGAGGATTATAATAAACTGTGGAAAATCTGAAAGAGATGGGAATACCAGACCACCTGACCTGCCTCTTGAGAAATCTGTATGCAGGTCAGGAAGCAACAGTTAGAACTGGACATGGAACAACAGACTGGTTCCAAATAGGAAAAGGAGTACGTCAAGGTTGTATATTGTCACCTTGCTTATTTAACTTCTATGCAGAGTACATCATGAGAAACACTGGGCTGGAAGAGACACAAGCTGGAATCAAGATTGCCGGGAGAAATATCAAACCTCAGATATGCAGATGACACCACTCCTATGGCAGAAAGTGAGGAAGAACTAAAAAGCCTTATGATGAAAGTGAAAGAGGAGAGTGAAAAAAGTTGGCTTAAAGCTCAACATTCAGAAAACTAAGATCATGGCATCCAGTCCCATCACTTCATGGGAAATAGATGGGGAAACAGTGGAAACGGTGTTCGACTTCATTTTTTTGGGCTCCAAAATCACTGCAAATGGTGATTGCAGCCATGAAATGAAAAGACACTTACTCCTTGCAAGGAAAGTACTGACCAACCTAGATAGCATATTTAAAAGCAGAGACATTACTTTGTTGACAGAAGTCTGTCTAGTCAAGGCTATGTTTTTTCCAGTGGTCATGTATGGATGTGAGAGTTGGACTGTAAAGAAAGCCGAGCGCTGAAGAATTGGTGCTTTTGAACTGTGGTGTTAGAGAAAACTCCTGAGAGTCCCTTGGACTGCAAGGAGATCCAACCAGTCCATTCTAAAGGCAATCAGTCCTTGGTGTTCTTTGGAAGGACTGATGCTAAAGCTGAAACTTTAATACTTTGGCTACTTCATGTGAAGTGTTGACTCATTGGAAAAGACTTTGATGCTGGGAGGGATTGGAGGCAGGAGGAGAAGGGGATGACAGAGGATGAGATGGCTGGATGGCATCACCGACTCGATGGACATGAGTCTGGGTGAACCCTGGGAGTTGGTGATGGACAGGGAGGCCTGGTGTGTGCGATTCATGGCGTCGCAGAGTCAGACATGACTGAGAGACTGAACTGAACTGAACTAAAACTTGGTTGGCAGTAAGAATTGGTCCTAGTTCTCCTGTGAATACAGTTTTATTCACTGCAGAGGAGTCTCTTCACCATGTTTCTAATAAATCTTGTCTTAATTGTTTTATGGTGTTATAACAAAAGGCCATCACTGGGTGGCTTATAAGAAACAAGTTTATCTCTGCAGTTTTGGAGGTTGGAAGTCTGAGTTCGTGGTTCTAGCATGGTCTGGTGAGGGCCCTCTTCCAGGTCACAGACCTCTCATTTTATCCACACGTGGTGGGAGGGGGCTAGGGATTTCTCCAGAGCTGCTTTTATAAAGGCTTCAATTTGCTGAGTAGGTGACATTGTCTGCTGTCCTAATAATTACTGATAATGAATGCACATTCCTGCTTCAGAGGGTGGAGTGAAGAGGAGACACATAGTCACCAAGACAAGCAACACCAATGGCCAAATAAACCTTTAGAGGTGTTACAAAGGACTGATAAAATTATAACAAGTATCTCCATGAGTAAGCCTACTGAGGTAGCTGATATTACCTCCCAAACACTGCTTATACCATCACACTGGGCATTAAGATTTAACATTTGAATTTTGAGTGGGGATATGTTCATTCAAGCCATAGCATCACTATTCACAAATCGCTTTATAGAAATTATTTAAAATATATAGCAGATATAAACAGTAGTAATACCCTGATTTCAAATTTTACAAGGCTCCAAGGAACTAAAAATTCTCAACATCTTTTGGATGCCTGGAAGGCTTGAATGGAGAGGATTGAGTTGTGAACAATTCAGAGACTTAATATCATAAAGAAAGGATAGCTTAACCCATACAAGAATTTGGGTTTTTGAGTAACCAAAATATTTAAAATGTTAAAACTAGAGGTTCATTATTCCAGACTTCACTTGATTGTGCCAGGCTTTCTGTCAGATGATCTTCCCTTGACTTTTAAAATGTTGGCCATTCGTTAAGCCATGAGAAAAACACAGTTTGGCAGCTGACTACGTTTAAGATCTATGTGAGAGCCGTTTATACCTCAGTATTTCTGCTCTAGATAGTGACTCATCTCTTCTAGGAATTTAGCAAATATGAATCCTGCTTTAATGGTTTTCTAATAAGAGGAAAGTGAAAAAGTTGACTTAAAGCTCAACATTAAGAAAATGAAGATCATGGTATCTGGTCCCATCACTTCATGGGAAATAGATGGGGAAACAGTGGAAACAGTGTCAGACTTTATTTTTGGGGGGCTCCAAAATCACTGCAGATGGTGACTGCAGCCAGGAAATTAGAAGACGCCCTCTCCTTGGAAGAAAAATTATGACCAACGTAGATTGCATATTTAAAAGCAGAGACTTTACTTTGCCGACTAAGGTCCGTCTAGTCAAGGCTATGGTTTTTCCAGTGGTCATGTATGGATGTGAGAGTTGGACTGTGAAGAAGGCTGAGCACCGAAGAATTGATGCTTTTGATCTGTGGTGTTGGAGAAGACTCTTGAGAGTCCCTTGAACAGCAAGGAGATCCAACCAGTCCATTCTGGAAGGAGATCAGCCCTGGGATTTCTTTGGAGGGATGCTGAAGCTGAAACTCCAGTACTTTGGCAACCTCCTGAGAAGAGTTGACTCATTGGAGAAGACTCTGATGCTGGGAGGGATTAGGGGCAGGAGGAGAAGGGGACGACAGAGGATTAGATGGCTGGATGACATCACTGACTCGATGGACGTGAATCTGAGTGAACTCCGGGAGTTGGTGATGGACAGGGAGGCCTGGCATGCTGCAATTCATGGGGTCGCAAAGAGTCGGACACGACTGAACAACTGAACTGAACTGAATAAAGAAAATCTTAAAAAAACTTAAGTTTTGTTTTTTGCTGAACATTTTTTCTCATTGAAATATGGTGCGATAGCACATCAAATTATAAAGGCTTATCTGCATTTAAGACAGTGCTTTGTTTTCTATCTGGGGGATAACTTTTGCTTTTGTCTTCTTTGCTTGAACTTTTCCCACCACAAGGAGAACCCTGTCTAATCTTATAGTACGCTCATTAGCCTCTGAGAGTCTTAAGTAAATGCTTGGATTGTATAAATACTGAAATGTTTTTGCTTCAAACTATTTAGGTTGTAGAATTGAGCTTTACTTTCTTAAAGCAATAGGCTTTTTAATAGCATAATTGAAGATTTTGAATTCTGGGCAGGACTGGTGAGAGTTGGGAATTCTTTTTTTAAGCAAATATTTTCACTTATTTTTGACAGTTGTGGGCCTTTGTTGCTGCGTGGGCTACTCTTCCAGCTGCGGCGCGAGACTTCTCACTGTGATGGCTTCTCTTGTTGCCAACCATAGACTCTAGGGTGTGCTGGCATCAGTAACTGAGGCTTCCAAGCTCCAGAGTGCTGACTCAGGAGTGGTGGCGCAGAGGCTTAGTTGCTGTGCAGCATGTGAGATCTTCCTGGATCAGGGAACAAACCTTGTCTCTTGTATCCGCAGACAAATTCTTTACCGCTGAACCACCAGAGCAAGCAACTGGTCTTTCTAATAATAAATATCCTAATTGCATTTAAAATTTCTGCTTTTGGGGGACTTCCCTGGCAGTCCAGTCGTTAAGATTCTACTGTTGCACTGCTGGGGATGTGGGTTCAGTTTCTGATGGGAGAACTAAGATCCCACATGCCATGAAGCCAAAAAAAAAAAGAAAGATTTTAAAAAAAATTGCCTTTTTTTTTTTGTAAGATGGAAACTCTAGAGTATTAAATACACACACATATAAATGGGTGACAAAGGTGCCAGTGAAGTTATGCCATTTTCTTAAACTATAAATTATTTTTACTCATATTGAAGGGTAGAATATACCACCCCAAAATATGACTTCTTGGCAAGGATTGTTTTGAGCTGTTTATTTTGAGAAATGCAGACACAGAATAGAAGCTATCCTTTTGTAAGGGAAATTTACATTAGAATGGGGGTGTGAACCAGGAAGAAAGCTATTATAAGAGGGAGGTAACTCCACCAGGAGAGACTTATCTGTGTGGTCTGGCAAACTTTATTTAGCAGATATTTTCTTCTCTTCTTTCCCTATGAGCTATGCTTCTACCCCAGACCCCTACCCCTTTTCTTAGCCCAGGATGACCTATAAGCCTCAATCATCTGGTGGCCTTTGGAGTATTATGTAATTGAAAGGCTCCTGTGCATACGTATATAATTAAAGCTGTTTTTTTCTTCTATTAGCCTGTATTATGTCAATTTAATTCTTAGACGAGCCACAGAGCCTAGAAAGGTAGAAGGGAAAAATTTCCTCTCCACAATATTTGACCTGTTGACCGCATCCTCAGTATATCATTCAGTAAAGGGATGGTGAGTTTTATGCTGTATTCTCATCTGGGAGGTGTGAACTAATAAAGTTGTATTCTATTGTAGAGTCACACTTGAAAAAGCCATTTACAGGCAAGAGAGAGAATAAAAACGTGGAAAAGTTAAAATTCATGGCATGCAAAGTACTGTGGGAGGGACTGGACATATTTAGCTCAAAAGAAAAAGTGAAGAGGTAGAGTTATTTTTAAATAATTTAAGGGAAAAGGATGATAATAAACATACCCAGTTATTTATGATCCCAAAGGGTAGTACTGAAATTGGTGGGTGAAACTAAAGTGTGATAGGTTGTTTTTGGCTGCCTTTACAAGTTTGTTACTCAAATTCAGAGTTTCCTCTGACAAAGGGACTAATTTGGGAAACTGAGGGTTTCTAATTGTTGCAAGAAGGGAAACCCCTTCCAGGGCGGAATTGGGCTCTTGTCTAACACTTGGAAATGAATCATCTAAGGAGACCCACGTGCTGACAAATCAAAAGACTCCATTGGGAAGGGGCACCTGGGTGGAGAGCAGGAGGGCAAGGGAACCCAGGAGGACTACTCTACCCTATGGCTCAGGTTTTATGGTGACAGGATTAGTTTCTGGGTTGTCTCTGGTCAATCATTCTGACTCACGGTCCTTCCTGGTGGCACACACATTGCTCAACCAAGATAGACGCCTACGAGGATTCTGGGAAATGGTAGGACACATGGTGTCTCCTTTTGACCTTTCCTGAACTCTGCTGGTTGGTGGTGGTGTATTAGTTCCATGTTCTTTACCAGGACCTCCTGTTGTAAAATAACTCATGCAAATGATTACTATGGTGCCTGGACAGAGTAGATGGTTTCAGTCACTGTGTTTCCCCTAACATAGTCATAAGAAGTACTTGAACATCTGCTATGGAGTCTCTTTGATAGTAGGGAATGTTAGAAAGTAAGATAATTAATCACTGGTTATGTCTTTATTTTTAAATCTAATTAATAAATCAACAAAAACCTGATTGCTAAGATGTGGCCAACTTTTCTCAACTCTCTGATAACAGCCATTTCTTTCATATACTAGATTTCTTCCACTACCATGACTTTGAAGTATCAATCTTCATTTCCATTAAGGTATTGGATCTAGCCACTATCGATTTGGGTTTGATCCCTGGGTTGGGAAGATCCCCTGGAAGAGGGCATGGCAACCCACTCTAGTTTACTTGCCTGGAGAAACCCCATGGACAGAGAAGCCTGGCAGGCTACAGTCCATGGGGTCACAAAGTGACTGAGTGACTAAGCACAATATAGATTTAAATTTTCTTTTATTAAAAGTTTCTTAATTTGAGGAAGAAGTATATGTTTGGAGTATAAACTTTAATCAATAATGAAATTTCCCACATCAAATTTTAGTTACTAACCATTTTTGTTCTTATTCTATAATACTTTTCACTCTTTCTTAATCAAAGCTAATATTCTAGTCCATATCCTCCAATATTTTCTGATCTGCAATAACTTGTCCATTTGTCTCCATTTTTTGAACAATTTCTCCTTCCAATCCAATCTGTACATTGTTTCTAGCTTAATATTTCTAAAGCGCACTTCAGTTCACTTCAGTCGCTCAGTCGTGTCTGGCTCTTTGCGACCCCATGAATCGTAGCACGCCAGACCTCCCTGTCCATCACCAACTCCCAGAGTTTACGCAAACTCACGTCCATCGAGTCAGTGATGCCATCTAGCCATCTCATCCTCTGTTGTTCCCTTCTCCTCCTGCCCCCAATCTCTCCCAGCATCAAAGCCTTTTCTAATGAGTCAACTCTTCGCATGAGGTGGCCAAAGTATTGGTTTCAGCTTTAGCATCAGTCCTTCCAAAGAACACTCAGGACTGATCTCCTTCAGAATGGACTGGTTGGATCTCCTTGCAGTCTAAGGGACTCTCAAGAGTCGTCTCCAACACCACAGTTCAAAAGCATCAACACTTTGGCATTCAGCCTTCTTCACAGTCCAACTCTCACATCCATACATGACCACAGGAAAAACCATAGCCTTGACTAGATGGACATTTGTTGCCAAAGTAATGTCTCTGCTTTTGAATATGCTATCTATGTTGTTCATTACTTTCCTTCCAAGGAGTAAAGGCCTTTTAATTTCCTGGCTGTAATCACCATCTGCAGTGATTTTGGAGCCCCCAAAATCAAGTCAATCATTGTTTCCACTGTTTCCCCATCTGTTTGCCATGAAGTGATGGGACCAGGTACCATGATCTTCATTTTCTGAATGTTGAGCTTTAAGCCAACTTTGTCACTCTCCTCTTTCACTTTCATCAAGAGGCTTTTTAGTTCCTCTTCACTTTCTGCCATAAGGATGGTATCATCTGCATATCTGAGGTTATTGATATTTCTCCCAGCAGTCTTGATTCCAGCTTGTGCTTCTTCCAGCCCAGTGTTTCTCATGATGTACTCTGCATATAAGTTAAATAAGCAGGGTGAGAATATACAGCCTTGATGTACTCCTTTTCCTATTTGGAACCAGTCTGTTGTTCCATGTCCAGTTCCCACTGTTGCTGCTTGACCTGCATATAGGTTTCTCAAGAGGCAGGTCAGGTGGTCTGGTATTCCCATCTCTTTCAGAATTTCCCAGAGTTTATTTGATCTACACAGTCAAAGGCTTTGGCATAGTCAATAAAGCAGAAGTGGATGTTTTTCTGGAACTCTCTTGCTTTTTCCATGATCCAGCAGATGTTGGCAATTTGATCTCTGGTTCTTCTGCCTATTCTAAAACAAGCTTGAACATCTGGAAGTTCTTACACAATTATATGACTTCCCTGATGTAAAACTGTCACTTGTCCCCTATTACTAGCAGTCTTCTAATTCAGTATATGTGTCCCTGGAGGTACACAAAGACTTCCTAAGAAATTTCCAGGCCTAGATAGTTTAATGAGCATCAGTTTGTAGATTTTCAATTTTCTCAAATTGATCTCCATCTTTGGAGGTGAGCTGCAAACTGTGGCTTTCTTTTCCTATGACTTTTTCTACAATGGCTCCTTTCTCATGTGAAAAAAGAAAATGCCTGCCTTACGGTTTATCTTGAATCTTACATATTAGTTCAGGTTGTAGAATTTTGAAGTGTTAAGAAAAGGGCAGTTTAAAATATTGGTACTAATTGTGCTCTAATAACTTGTTGACTAGATAATGTCTAATTTTTTGATTTTAAAAGTTAAGGTATATGCAATCACATTGTCAGATTATAACTAAAAATAATTTTTGATGCTAGAGCATTGTGATTTTGATGTATAGCTCAAGATTTATATGTTACTGATAAATATAAAAGCAAAAATTGAAATAGAATTGATGTTAAATCGGCTTGTGTAATATTTATCCATAGATGCATGAAATAAGCTTTTTTTTAAAGTCCTCATTTTGAAAAAAAACATTTATTTATTTTAACTGAAGGATAATTGCTTTACAGAATTGTGTTGGTTTCTGCCAAACATCAACATGAATCAGCCATAGGTATACACATGTCCCCTCTCTTTTCAACCTCCCTTCTATCTTTCTCCCCATTCCACCTCTCTAGGTTGTTACAGAGCCCCAGTTTGAATTCACTTAGTCATACAGTAAATTCCCATTGGCTATCTGTTTTACATATGGTAATATACATTTCCATTTACTTGCTCCATACATCCCACCATCTCCTCCCCCTGCCCCGTGTCCATATGTGTCTGTTCTTTCTGTCTATGTCTCCATTGCTGCCCTGCAGATAATTTCATCAGTACCATCTTTCGGCATTCCATATATATGCGGTATCGTATGTGATATTTGTTTTTCTCTTTCTGACTTACTCCACTCTGTGTAATAGGCTCTAGATTCATCCATCTCATTAGAACTGACTCAAATGTGTTCCTTTTTATGGCTGAATAATATTGCATTGACTACATATATCATAGCTTCTTTACCCATTCATCTGTCGATGGACATCTAGGTTCCTTCCCTGTTCGAAATGTTGTCAATAGTGCTGCAAGGACCACTGGGGTGCATGCATCTTTTCAGTTTTGATTTCCTCAGGGTATATGCCCAGTAGTTGGATTGCTGGGTCATATAGAGGTTTTATTCCTAGCTTTTAAAGGAATCCCCATTGTCTTCCATACTGACTGTATCAATTTACATTCCTACCAACAGTGCCAGAGGATCCCCCTTTCTCCACATCCTCTCCAGCATTTTTGTTTGTAGATTTTTTGATGATAAGGCCTCATTTTTTTAAGTAGTACATTTTCATTAATATCTTTACTTTATATTTAATCATTTATTAACATTTAAAAAATATTTGTCTTGATAAATTAAATACTGATGATCATGGAAATGATAATTTAATCTGAAACATTATTGAAATATCATAGCCTTATAAGAGGGAAAAAAAATTATATTCTATTTATATATTAAATATTTTTTCCAGAGAAAAGTGAAAGTTTCATCAATATGACTTGAGAATTTTAGGACAAAATCCTGTAGGAGAAAGGTAACAGGAGAAGGAGTTCAATAAAGAAAAAGAGACAATGTAGCTTTGTAGTAGAGCCTGAAGTCAGGCAAGTTGATTCCTCCAGTTCCATTCTTCTTTCTCAAGATTGCTTTGGCTATTCGAGGCTTTTTGTATTTCCATACAAATCTTGAGATTATTTGATCTAGTTCTGTGAAAAATACTGCTGGTAGCTTGATGGGAATTGCATTGAATCTGTAGATTGCTTTAGGTAGAATACTCATTTTCACTATATTGACTCTTCCGACCCATGAGCATGGTATATTTCTCCATCTATTAGTGTCCTCTTTGATTTCTTTCATCAGTGTTTTATAGTTTTCGATATATAGGTCTTTAGTTTCTTTAGGTAGGGATATTCCTAAGTATTTTATTCTTTTCGTTGCAATGGTGAATGGAATTGTTTCCTTAACTTCTTTTTCTACTTTCTCATTGTTAGTGTATAGGAATGCAAGGGATTTCTGAGTGTTGATTTTATATCCTGCAACTTTACTATATTCATTGATTAGCTCTAGTAGTTTTCTGGTCGAGTCTTTAGGATTTTCTATGTAGAGGATCATGTCATCTGCAAACAGTGAGAGTTTTACTTCTTCTTTTCCAATTTGGATTCCTTGTATTTCTTTTTCTGCTCTGATTGCTGTGGCCAAAACTTCCAGTACGATGTTGAAGAGTAGTGGTGAAAGTGGACACCCTTGTCTTGTTCCTGACTTTAGGGGAAATGGTTTCAATTTTTCGCCACTGAGGATAATGTTAGCTGTGGGTTTGTCATATATAGCTTTTATTATGTTGAGGTATGTTCCTTCTATTCCTGAGGGAGAGGGAAAGGGTGGGATGGTTTGGGAGAAATGGCAATGAAACATGTATATTTTCGTGTAAGAAACGAAGCGCCAATCTATGTTCAATGTAGGATGCAGGATGCATGGGGCTGATGCACAGGATGATTCAAGTAGAGGATGTGGGGTGGGAGGTGGGAGGGGGCTTCGGCATTGGGAGATTGTGTTCACCTATGGCTGATTCGTGTCAATGTATGGCAAAACAAATACAGTATTGTAATTTAAAAAAAGAATTAATTAAAAAGTGAATTTGGAAAAAAACATAATGGAAAAGAATATGAAAAATAAAAAAAAGAAAAAGAGACAATGTAGAATTTCTGATTATTTCAGAGGCATGTATACAGATATTTTTAAATGGATGATTGTGAACTATGGTAGATATTAAAGATTGATGTTCAGTTCAGTTTAGTCGCTCAGTCGTGTCCGACTCTTCACGACCCCATGAACTGCAGCACGCTAGGCCTCGCTGTCCATCACCAACTCCCGGAGTTCACTCAGACTCACGTCCATCGAGTCAGTGATGCCATCCAGCCATCTCATCCTCTGTCGTTCCCTTCTCCTCCTGCCCCCAATCCTTCCCAGCATCAGAGTCTTTTCCAATGAGTCAACTCTTGGCATGAGGTGGCCAAAGTACTGGAGTTTCAGCTTCAGCATCATTCCTTCCAAAGTAATCCCAGGGCTGATCTCCTTTAGAATGGACTGGTTGGATCTCCTTGCAGTCCAAGGGACTCTCAAGAGTCTTCTCCAACACCACAGATCAAAAGCATCAATTCTTCGGTGCTCAGCCTTCTTCACAGTCCAACTCTCACATCCATACATGACCACAGGAAAAACCATAGCCTTGACTAGACGAACCTTAGTCGGCAAAGTAATGTCTCTGCTTTTGAATATACTATCTAGGTTGGTCATAACTTTTCTTCCAAGGAGTAAGCATCTTTTAATTTCCTGGCTGCGGTCATCGTCTGCAGTGGTTTTGGAGCCCCCAAAAATAAAGTCTGACACTGTTTCCACTGTTTCCCCATCTATTTCCCATGAAGTGATGGGACCGGATGCCATGATCTTTGCTTTCTGAATGTTGAGCTTTAAACCAACTTTTTCGCTTTCCTCTTTCACTTTCATCAAGAGGCTCTCTAGTTCTTCTTCACTTTCAACCATAAGGGTGGTATCATCTGCATATCTGAGGTTATTGATATTTCTCCTAGCAATCTTGATTCCAGCTTGTGTTTCTTCCAGTCCAGCATTTATCATGATGTAATCTGCATATAAGTTAAATAAGCAGGGTGACAATATATAGCCTTGACGTACTCTTTTCCTATTTGGAACCAGTCTGTTGTTCCATGTCCAGTTCTAACTGTTGCTTCCTGACCTGCATACAGATTTCTCAAGAGGCAGGTCAGGTGGTCTGGTATTCCCATCTCTTTCAGATTTCCCACAGTTGATTGTGATCCACACAGTCAAAGGCTTTGGCATAGTCAATAAAGCAGAAGTAGATGTTTTTCTGGAACTCTCTTGCCTTTTCCGTGATCCAGCGGATGTTGGCAGTTTGATCTCTGGTTCCTCTCCCTTTTCTAAAACCAGCTTGAACATCAGGGAGTTCACGGTTCACGTATTACTGAAGCCTGGCTTGGAGAATTTTGAGCATTCCTTTACTAGCATGTGAGATGAGTGCAATTGTGCGGTAGTTTGAGCATTCTTTGGCATTGCCTTTTTGCAATTGGAATGAAAACTGACCTTTTCCAGTCCTGTGGCCACTGCTGAGTTTTCCAAATTTGCTGGCATATTGAGTGCAGCACTTTCACAGCATCATCTTTCAGGATTTGAAACAGCTCCACTGGAATTCCATCACCTCCACTAGCTTTGTTCGTAGTGATGCTTTCAAAGGCCCACTTGACTTCACATTCCAAGATGCCTGGCTCTAGATTAGTGATCACATCATCATGATTATCTGGGTCATGAAGATCTTTTTGTACAGTTCTTCTGTGTATTCTTGCCACCTCTTCTTAATATCTTCTGCTTCTGTTAGGTCCAGACCATTTCTGTCTTTATCGAGCCCATCTTTGCATGAGATGTTCCCTTGGTACCTCTAATTTTCTTGAAGAGATCTCTAGTCTTTCCCATTCTGTTCTTTTTCTCTGTTTCTTTGCATCAATCGCTGATGAAGGCTTTCTTATCTCTCACTGCTATTCTTTGGAACTCTGCATTCAGATACTTATATCTTTCCTTTTATCCTTTGCTTTTCACCTCTCTTCTTTTCACAGCTATTTGTAAGGCCTCCCCAGACAGCCGTTTTGCTTTTTGCATTTCTTTTCCATGGGGATGGTCTTGATCCCTGTCTCCCATACAAAGTCACGAACCTCATTCCATAGTTCATCAGGCACTCTATCTATCAGACCTAGGCCCTTAAATCTATTTCTCACTTCCACTGTATAATCATAAGGGCCAAGGTAAGAGAAACCCAAGTAGGATGGTAGTTGATGCAAGAGGGCATCAGAGGGCAGACATACTGAAACCATACTCATAGAAAACTAGTCAATCTAATCACACTAGGACCACAGCCTTGTCTAACTCAGTGAAAGAATGATGTAACAATGCTTTTTAAAATGTCAACATTTATGATATTGCTGGAAATTACATCCTTGCCACTATTTCAGCTTCAGACAAAAATTGTAATTATAAATAAAAAATTATTCAAGAACGCATAGTTTTTAACCATTCTTCTGGGGATACTTGAGCAAAGATACTTGAAGACTCTGGAATAGAACCTGAAATCTTTAGCAGAGCAGTGACATTTCCATCTACCTTTTCAACTTTCAGTTTTTACATTTATTCTTTATGTACCAATATTTCCAAACTCTCCAATTTTGTGCACTTTTATTCCTGAAAAATGTTTTACATTCTTCATTGTTTGCACAGTTGTCTCCGTGTTGAATGGTCATCTTTCCCCATTTACCACTCTAAAAATCCTACCCACATTTCAAAATGCAGATCAAGAGTCTTCTTTTCCTGGACTTTTCTTTGTTCTAGTCTGATATTCTGGAGCTCTTTTCCTTTCATCTTTCTTATTGCATTTTGACACTGCATCTGATATTATGAGTTTGTCTTAACATCTTATCTCCTCTACTAGATTTTAAGCTCTTTAAGGGCACAGCCATTCTTCTTGGGATCTCTGTTTCTTTTCACACAATGATTGTTCATAAGATATATGTTTATATGAATTAATGTGTTTTATCCATGAGACTTGGTTCCAAATAAGGAAAGGAGTATGTCAGGGCTGTATATTACCAGCTTATTTAATTTATATGCAGAGTTCACTTCAGTCACTCAGGTCCAATTCTTTGCGACCCCATGAACCTTAGCACACCAGGCTTCCCTGTCCATCACCAGCTCCAGGAGCTTGCTCACACTTGTGTCTATCAAGCCAGTGATGCCGTTGAACCATCCTATCCTCCTTTGTCCCCTTCTCTTCCTGCCTTCCATCTTGCCCAGCTTCAGGGTCTTTTCCAATGAGTCAGTTCTTTACATAAGGTGGCCAAAGTATTAGAGTTTCAGCTTTAGCATCAGTTCTTCCAATGAGTATTCAGGACTGATTTACTTGAGCACTGATTGGTTGGATCTCCTTGCAGTCCAAGAGACTCTCAAGAGTCTTCTCCAACATCACAGTTCAAAAGCATCAATTCTTCAGTGCTTTACTTTGTTTATAGTCCAGCTCTCACATACATACATGGCTACTGGAGAGTACATCATGCAAAATGCCAGGTTGGGTGAAGCACAAGCTGGAATCAAGATTGCTGGGAGATATATCAGTAACCTCAAATATGCAGATGACACCACCCCTATGGCAGAAAGTGATGAGGAACTGAAGAGCATCTTGATGAAAGTGAAAGAGGAAAGTGAAAAAGCTGGCTTAAAACTCAACATTCAAGCAACAAAGATCATGGCATCCAGTCCCATCACTTCATGGAAAATTGATGGGAAAACAATGGAGAAGCAGTGTCAGACTTTATTTTCTTGGGCCCCAAAATCACTGCAGATGGTGACTGCAGCCATGAAATTAAAAGACGTTTGGTCTTTGGAAGAAAAGCTATGGCCAACTTAGACAGCATATCAAAAGCAGAGACATTGCTTTGCCAGTAAAGGTCTGTGTAGTCAAAGCTATGGTCTTTCCAGTAGTCATGTATGGATGTGAGAACTGGACCATAAAGAAAGCTGAGAGTCAAAGAATTGATGCTTTTGAACTGTGATGTTGGAGAAGACTCCTGAGAGTCTCTTGGACTGCAAGCAAATCCAACCTGTCCATCCTACAAGAAATCAGTCCTGAATATTCACTGGAAGGACGGATGCTGGAAGCTGAAATTCCAGTACTTTGGCCACCTGATGTGAAGAACTGACTCATTTGAAAAGACCCTGATGCTGGGCAAGATTGAAGGCAGGAGGAGAAGGGGACAACAGAGGATGAGATGGTTGGATGGCATCACTGACTTGATGGACATGAGTTTGAGCAAGCTCTGGGAGCTGGTGATGGACAGGGAAGCCTGGAATGCTGCAGTCCATGGAATTTCAAAAAGTCAGATACAACTAAGTGACTGAACTGAACTGAGCTGAACCATGAGAAGTTTTTTTTTTTTTTTTAATTTATTCTGATTGTCTATTCAGCTAATTTTGGCCACTGTTACTGTAATGAATGCAGCTGACCCTTGAACAACATAGGTTTAGACTGAGTGGATTCACTTATACACATATTTTTCCCAATAAATATATGGGAAAACTTTTTGAGACTTGCAACAATTTGAAAAAAGTGCAGATAAACCCCACAGCCTAGAAATATTTTTAAAAATTGTTTAAAAATTAAATGTTGTTAATGCCAAAATATATGTAGATACTAACCTATTTTATTATTTATTACCATAAAGCATACACAAACCTATTATACAAAGTTAAAATTTGTCAAAACTTAGGCACACAAGGACTATTATATATGGCACAATTTGCAGTTGAGAGAAATATGAACAAGCATGAAAGCAATATGAAATCATGACTGCATAGAATAAACTGTAGCACACACTGTGCTGCTGTAATAATTTCTTACCCACTTCCTGTTGCTGTTGCAATGAACTCAAGTGTTGCAAGTTATCTGCTTAAAATGAAATGTGAGGCTAATCACGTCCATGTGAGAAGTTCATCTTTTCACTGGATTGTTCATCGCAGTAAAAAATGATCTCTTGAGGTTCTTGCTTAGTTTTCATCATGTTTAGTGCAATAGCATAAACCTTGAATAATACCATGGGACCCATGTGACATGCCACTAGTCTTGCGAGAAGTATTCCCAAGAAGCAGGGAAAAGTCATGACTTACAAGAAGAAGTAGAATTGCTTGATTTGTATCACAGATTGAAGTTTGCACCTGTGCTTGCCCACCATTTCAAGATAAATGTATCCAGTGTAAGAACCATTGCTAAAAAAGAAAAGTAAATTCATGAAGCTGTCACTGCAGCTTCACCAGCAAACATGAATACCTCGACTTTGTGTGAAATATATTTTTATGTCATATTGAAAATGCAGCTTTTATGTGGGGGAAGGATTGCTATAAGAAGGCATACTTATAGACTCTAATATTGAGAAAATCAAAGTCATTATAATACAATTTAAAGGAAGATGAAAGATCTAAAGGTGGAGATGATTGATGGTTTGGTGATTTTAGAATGAGGTTCGGCTTTAAAAATGTCAAGATAACAGGAGACACAACTTCTGCCAACCCAGAGGCAGCAAACGAGTTCCCAGACGCCATTAAGAAAATAATTGAAGAGGAAAGATATCTTACTGAACAGGTTTTTAATATAAACAAAAGTGTTCTATTCTGGAAAAAAATATTGTTGCAAAGGGCCATTTATTAGTAAGAAAGACAAGCACCAGGATTCAAGGCAGGCAGGGACAGGCTAACTCTACAGTTTGGTGCTGATGCATTGGGTTTATAATGACTGGCCCTATCTGTAAAGATGGTAATACCCCAGCCTTGAGGGAAAAAAATAAAAACTGGGTGCCAGTCTTTTGGTTGTACAAGAAGCCCTGGCCAATGAGATGCTTCTTCTAGATTGGTTCCATCAATGCTTTGTCCCTGAAGTCAGGAGGAACCTTTCCAAATAAGGGACTGTCATCTCAAGTTTTTTACATACTGTACAATGCCCTTCATCACCTAAAACTGCCTGAGTTCAACACCAATGATGTCCATGTGATCTACTTGCCCACAACACAACATCTCTAATGTAGCCTCTAGATCAAGGGGATATAAGGACCTTTAAGGCTTATTACACATGGTATTCTATGGAAAGGATTGTCGGTGGTATGGAAGAAAACCCCATAAAGAGAACGTCATGAAAGTCTGGAAGGATTATACAACTGAAGATGCATTTTGGCACTGCTAAAGAAAACAAATAACAACAGCAAAAAACTAAGCCATCAAGCCAGAAACATTTCCTCCTGGAGAAATAGGTATGGCCACAAATGGTGAGGAGGTAGTAAAGGGTTTCAAGATATAGATCTTGGAGCAATCCAGAAGCTAATAATCACCACACTGGAGGAATTAACAGATGACTAGATGGAAGTGAGTTCTTCCAAACCAGTGCCAGATGATGTGGAAGAAGATGTAGAAGAATCAGTGCCAAGAAATAGACATTAGACAGTCTGGCAGAAGGGTTCTGATTATTCAAGAGTGCTTTTGACTTCTTTTGTGACATGGGCTCTTCTAGGGTATGGACACTGAAACTAAAGCGGAAGGTGCAAGAGAGACATATCAGAAATTATGCTTTACTTCCATGAAGTTACCCTGAGTGTGCCTTCCTCTCCTGCCTCCCCTTCCATTTTCTCCACATTCTCTGTCTCTGAGACAGCAGGACCAACCACTCCTCTTTTCCTTCTCAGACTACTCACTGTGAAGATGACGAGGATGAAGACCTTCATGAATGGTAAATAATTACCAGGCCTTTCAGTTAATCAACTTATCTGTTCTGTGTATGCAAGTGTCTTCATGTGAGCATCTAATAACTGAATGGCAAGAACTATATGAGATGTTTTGTGCCATCATTTATTGCCTAAGATCCTGTAGACCATTGTGTGCTAGACACTATTGAAGAGGATAGCTGTCCTTGCATAGGCATAAGGAGAGTGATATTTAATATAAAATTAATAGTGTATCTTTCTTCTTACTGTTTTATAAATGTTTTCGAAGAATTACATTACTCTACAGTATGCCTCTCTCATCACTGGAGAAACTGTGTATCAACTTATCATTGCTGTTGAGCTTTTTGAAAAAATAATAGCAATATTTCTAATAGTATCTTGTGAATATGACTAATATCGTATGCCATAAAATTTTTAATAGCAACTTATTCACTAGTGTATAGGTCAGGCTATGTACAATCAATATGGATTATACTAAGATTGCTCTTGTTCAGTGGCTAAGTAGTGTCAGATTCTTTATGACGCCATGGATTGTAGCATGTTAGGCTCCTCTGTCCTCCACTGTCTCCTAGAGTTTGTTCAAATTGATGTCCATTGTACTAGAATGTCATGAAGAAATCATATTGCTGCTGCTTCATTATTAATGCATGACTTATTATACCTGTAAAAATATGGATTTCATATTACCTTTTACTTTTAATTTTAAAAAATATAGGTGATTTACAATATTAGTCTCAGGTGTACAACATAGTCAATCTATTTATAGATCATACTTCATTTAAAGTTGTTATAAAATAACAGCTATACTTCTGCATATTGTATGCTATGTCCATATTGCTTATCTGTTTTATGCATAGGAGTTTGTATCTCTAATTATCAGTAAGGCTTCCTGTCAATAGTAGGCTATTAGTAGTTACCTTTGGAAGAGTCAAGTTATAGGTGATTTATCAACTCAGTGGGATTTGCTTCCCAACCTTCAAGTTGTTCAAGGATCAACTGTACATTCATTGAAATGCTAATAAAAGGTAGAAATTAATCTTTGAAATAGTAACTATTTTGGCAATTAAAAGTATTTTTATCCTTGTATTGGATGCAAAAGAACATTCAGAGATTTAGTTTTGCATTAAAGTCTAGAAAATTGGAAGCCAGTATATAATCTTGCCTTAGTTGATAAGCTGTCAGTTAAGAATAATATATTAATAAACTTTAGTCAGTTGCATTGTAGTTTATATGTGATGAAACAAAAACATCTTCCACTGTTTTTCTCAGAGAACCTTGTAAACCAAATGGAATTATTCACTCATGTCAAGTTACCGCAGGTGAGTTTCTCTTTAGCAGAGTTCTCCATCAGTACCTACCAGGGATTGGTTCCGGACCTCCCTCCCTTCAATACCAAAACCCATACATGCCCAAGTGCCTCATGCAAGATGAAGCCATAGCACTTTGGGTCCTGCATATCCATGGCTCTTCTATCTGTGGATATAAGTGCCAACTGTGTGTCTCATAACTGTTCATTCATATTTATTGCTCCTTCTAAGAGGTTTTCTTAAAAGTGGCATCTGCCTCAAATTAGGTGGGCTAATTTTTTCTCTTTCTTGCCTCTCTTCTCCTTAATCTTCCTCAAATCTGTCTCTCTCATGTGTCTTTCTACAAATATTGTGTGCAGGTGATTTTCAAGCTCATCTCTGTAGTTATGCTTATCATGTACTGTGTTTTTGGGTCTAGATAACACATGCTCATTTTTAGTCTCATCCTAATGCCTGACTCTGAAGAAGGGTTGTAGTGGTGGGACTGTTTAGAACTGTGTTTCCATGATGAAATAAAGACTTATTTTGAGCTGGATGCAGGCTTTGAAGGACTTAATCCCACCTACCAAAAGGTAGAGATATTCTTAGATTATCTTACACATTACTTTATGTGAAAATTATAAGGTAAGAAATGATTTGTATTATAGGAATTTAGGAAGTAAGAATATAATTTCATCTCTGTAATCATCAAAGATGATGGTGTATTGGGCATTAGCTAAAATGTGGTGAAATGAGGGACTTTTCTGGTGGCCCAGTAATTGAAACTTTGCCTTCCAATGACGGGAGTGCATTGGATCCTTAGTTGGGGAGCTAAGATCCCACATGCCTTGCAGCTAAAAAAATCAGAACATAAAAGAAGAAGCAATATTGTAAGAAGTTCAATGAAGACTTAAAAAATTAGTCCACATTAAAAAAATATCTTAAAATACTGTAATGAATCATAAGTTGATCTTCTAGAAAGACAACCACCGTTAGTTCCTCCCATGCCTGCAAGCCTGCGCCATTCCACTCATCCGATGTAGGATCTTTTGCCCTCCCCCCGGGTCTTGGCTGACTTCATAACTTGCTTCTACCAACCAAATGGGGGCAGAAGTAAAAGTGTGCCTATTCTGGGCTTGGGCTTAAGAGTTCTGGCATCTCTGCTTCTCTTTGAAGCCCTGAGCCAGTAGGTAAAGAATTGCAACTAGCATGCTGTAAAGAGAGGTGTGGTCAGCCTCCAGGCCTTCACACTTCTCAGCTGTGGTTCCAGGCATGTGAGTGAAGCTATCTTGGATTCTTGAGACCTAGTAGAGCTCCAGGTGACATCACATGAAGCAGAGATGAGGCTGTGTTTGTTGAGCCCTACCCAAGTTACAGAACCATGAGCAAGTCAATGGTCTTTATTTACTTTTTAAGTTACTGAATGTTTATACACTACGTTATAACTAAATAGATAAATGAATAGATATCTGAGCATCCATATAGATAACTGAAATAGATTGAATGATAGAAATTGTAATTGATGTTGAGATAGCAGCCAGAAGAAAATTTCCTGCATCTAAGGAAAAATAATGAGACACTATACAGAACTTAGCGTGCAGACAAATATAGGTAGGGAGACTGGGTTTCTGGACAAATGGAGAAACTAAGGCTGTGATCTTTGGAGAAAGTTCTAAAAGTGAGACCGGTTATTTTTACATACGGCTAGTTAGTGTCCCATGTAAGTGGTACACTGAATTGAGTGGGAAAATCATTCAAGGAAACTGCTCTACCTTGGAGCAGCCGTATAGATAACATCTCTCTTGAAGTTCACGTGAAGAGCTATATGAATGTCTCAAGAGCCTTCTCTTAACAGCACTTCATGGCCATGTGTAGCATCCTTTGCTCCTATTTTGTGTTTTGTGTTTGTGTGTTTCTTTGCGGTTGAGGGGTTTGGAGGACAAGAGAGAAGTTGATATCTAGCTGTATAGGAACTGTTAGCCATCATTTCTTTTTGTAAACTTTGTATTTTGCTTTTAGTGGCTTTAAAACAATTCACTACATTGGAAACTTACAAGTAAAATTTAGTTATTTAAAATCATTCAAAACTACAGTAGGCCTTCAGGGGTTTCAGAAACTGTGTTATATAGGCAAATTTCTTTGTACAGAGTCATTTTTGAATATATAGGAAATGTGTGACTTTCTTAAGTGCTTAAATTACAGACATTTTCAAACATAGTTGAGATCCTACTAATTTATTTGAAATATTATGGCCCTAAGTGCATTAAAACTGGTTTTAGTTGTTTTTTTGTTAATTTTTGATTGTCATTCAGAATTGATTGGTAATCTATTTTCTCCTGTTTTGTCCATGTGCTAGAGTATTTGTGGTATAAATATGAAGAAATTGTGTTCTTCAAACATGACTAGTTCCCAGCCTATATTTGAAATTTCTATATTCAATTTAGAATAAAAAGAATATCAGTGACTTTTAGTATTCCAAACTGTTTAAAACACTGATATTGAGGTCTTTTTCTTTCCTAATTTCCTAACCCAAATACTTTTCTTCTAATTTTGTGAATCCAAACCTCATACCAAGTGGTTTAACTGCATTCTTTCCATCTATTACACACTTACTGCTAACAAAGATCCTATAATCTGGAAAAAATGGATTTGCACCAGATAATACACCAGCTGTGTCTCCTGTTTTATTGATGACGCATTACTCTGTACCAAGGTCCTGCTTACTCACACAAACATTCAGACACATGTAGTGATGGGAAAAATCTAAATGCCAGTTCTTTTTGTGCAAAGAGAAAATACTACATCACATAGGAAGGTCTGAAAGGGAAGAACTTTCAGAACTTGATGCACTGGAATGAATCTGGGTCACAGTAATGTTTAGAAAATAAAACAAGATGCAAATGAAAATAAGATGCCATGCAAGTAGGGTGCCTCAGAGAGCAAAAGCCTATATTTCTAGGCTGCATTTGCCCACATAGGGAAGCATTCACTTGTTCTGAACAAAAATTGTAAGTTACTGAGACAAGTAGGGATGTGGGTGAAGGGAGATGGAAGTTATTAAACAGTGGGATCCCTGAGGGCCGTGGCGGGGCTATCATTGTCATCCTTGTTCCTTCTTTATGAAAAGTAACTATTACATGTTTTACCTTATTTTTTTTTCCCAGTGCTTGCAACAACCCTGCAGTTCAGGTGGGATTATTCTCATTTTACCAGTGATGTAACTGAGTCTCAGAGATGTAAAGTAACTTGCCCAAAGTAACATCCTAGAATGATAGTCAAACTCAGACCTCTGTGTGTGACCTTACTTCTCAAAAATGTTACATGAAAACCCCTATTAGCGCCCATTTTTTATTGGATCATTTATTTTTCTGGGTTGAGCTGCTTGCTTTTTTTTTTTTATTTTTTTTTTCTCTTTTTTTTTTTCTTTTTCTGATGTCCATCACAGATTGGAAAGGCTGTGGCAACACTATGGAAACTACTCAGCCCTTAAAGAATAAATTTGACTCGTTCTAATGAGATGGATGAAATTGGAACCGATTATACAGGTGGTAAGCCAGAAGAAAAACACCAATACAGTATACTGACACATATTTGGAATTTAGAGACAGTAATGATCCCTATATGTGAGACAACGAGACCGAGGTTGGTGGACTTTTGGCTCTGAGGGGAGGGAGGGTGGGATGGTTTGGGAGAATGGCAGTGAAGCATGTGTATTTTCCTGTAGACGGCGCTAATCTATGTTTGGTGTGGTGCAGGTGCATGGGGCTGGTGCACGGTGATTCGGTAGAGGGGGGGGTGGGGGGGGGGAGGGGGTGGTGGGGGTTGGTTTTTTTTATAAATTTAATTTAAAAAATGTTACATGATTATAAATTTAAAAAATGGTAAGCAATCTTTAAAAGTTTAGCAAATGGAATAAAAAGCTTTGTGATAGAATTTGCAAACTTCCCTAGGTTTTGATTAGGGAAAGAGGGGGTTCTAGAAAAATAATAGCAATAATCATAACGGTCAAGAATTTGCAGACTGGATGGAATCCAGCTTTGGGGAGCATGATTGAAAGAATTCCTAAAACTTGTTCCTTGAAGTTTTCCTAACTATTAGGTACAGGGCCATGCCAATTTCAGGGAAGACTGAGAAAGAGGCATTTCCTTTGCCAAAAGGACAATGGTTTGGCTTATTCCTTCTCATTAATGGAATTAAAGAATCACAGCATTTGATCTAGAGATAATTTGCAGTATACAAGCTAGGTGGCTGCCTGACATACAGTGATTCTTCGTTGGTTTCACATTCCTTGGGAATTTGTTCTTCATCCTCATATTTTAGACACTTGTTCTGAATGGGAGTAGTCATTATATTAAAAAAAGAAAGTTTGCTTCCCTGTCAAGCGGCAGTTTGTCATTGTTTAAGGTTAGATGATCAACCCAAGTGGTCCAGTCAAGATAGGGTGACCATATAATTTATTATTCACATGGAGTCATTTTTCTCCTAACTTTTTATTTTGAAAAATATTGAACCTATAGGAGCATCAGAAGAATGATTGAATATAATCTGTTGAACTATCCAGATTTAGCAGTTTTGTTAACATTTTGTGACATTTGCTCTGTATCTCTCTTTCTCTTTTGATGTAGCCTTGTTTTCTTTATTTTTCCTGAATCATTTGAAAGTAAGATGCAGACATTATGACACTTTCCCATTACATCCTTTACTGTGTATATCAGAGAGCAGAAGCCATTTTTCTACATGAGCACATTAGTGCCATCATATGAAGTTGTTCCCCAAATTTTTTAATAGCTATTTCCCCACACGCTATGGGCTTTCTAAATGGTGCTAGTAGTAAAGAACCCATCTGCCAACACAGGAGACATAAGAGATGCAGGTTCAATCCCTGGGTCAGGAAGATCCCCTGGAGGAGGAAATGGCAGTCCACTCAAGTGTTCTTGCCTGGAGAATCCCTTGGACAGAGAAGCCTGGTGGGCTATAGTCCATAGAGTCACAAAGAATTGGACACAGCTGAAGCTACTTCACACCATTCCTTATGATCATGCATTTCACTGGGTTTTCTAGTCTCCGTCTTCTTTTTAAAAAAATCTTTTATGACATTGACATTTTCAAAGCATCCATTATGGTTGTAATAGAATGTCTCACAGTCTAGATATTGATAATGTTTCCTTATAATTAGCTTCAGATGAAACATTTGGCAGGAATACTACGTAGATAATGTTATGGAAATTGGGGTACTTTAGAGTGGAATTGTACACTGTTGGTAATTATGCTGAAACAACAGGTATTATTAACTGGGCTCCCTGGCTACACTAATCATAGACCCCCACCTGCAGGCAAAGTGGCTAGGCTAGTCCATGTATTGTCACATCCCTAAACTGGGGTAGTCAGAGTTCTCCTCTGAGATATTTTGTATTGATCTGAGGAAAGAAGGCACTCTCAGACTGGTTGCTAAGCTGTTTGAAGTTTGGAAATATTGAAATGAAGATAGAAAGAAAGAAAATAGAATAAGTGAATCCTGATGGCATTTATCCTCTGATTTCAGTTGTCTCCAAAATTAGGTTCGTTTCTGTTCTTTAAAAAATTATTGAATGTTTATTATGTGCCAAGCAGTTTTCTAAGGCATTTCACATGGTAAATCATGTGGTTCTCCTAACAGGTCCATGAGATAGTTTTTGTTAAACAAGGAAGGAAAAGCGTAATTCACTGGCCACAGATCACACAATTAAAAGTGTGTGGAACCAAAATAAGAATCCAGGGACTTCTCTGGTGGTCTAGAAATTAAGACTTTACTTTGCAAGGCAGGGGTTGTGGGTTTGATCCCTAGTCAGGGAGCTAATTTTCCACATGCCTTGTCGCCAAACACCAAAACATAAAATGGAATCAATATTGTAATAGATTCAATGAAAAGACTTAAAAAAACACCATACGTGCATGTGTGTGTGCGCGCACATGCACACACACACACACACACACACACACACACACACACACACGATTCCATGGTACATGATCTTAACTACAGTGGTAGAATACCATCCACTATTTTCTCTTGAGTCTGACCTTGTTAGCTTGGGTTTCTATCATTTGCAATCTAAAGTCCAGGTTAATATTGATATGACCTCCAATCTGTAGAAACTGGAGAATCAAATGAAGTCTGAAAAGATGAGATGTGAATGGGAAAATCCCCTGTTTTTATGTATCTTTCAGACACAAGTCTTTATGACCAGTAAGGATATACTCTTTATTTAGCATTTTCTAACATTTTGCTTGCAGGGATCTGTAGGATGTTATTATAATGAGTACATTAATAGTGAAAGAATTTTGGCAAAAGCAAAATTGAAGCTTTGATAATAAGTGTTTAGTCAAAACAATTAAAATGTTTAGGACATCAGTTCAGAGGAAATAATCTTTCACACATTGCATCTTTCACTGCATTATCCCTCTTGGAGCAAACTGTTTTAAGAGGCTCTCTTCTTAATGTGTTGGATGACTGTGTAGTCAGTTTTAAAATATAAAACAGAAGTTCACATGAAGGAAGCGGTCTTCTTGATGGCAACGAAAGATGACAGGGTATTGTGAAATCTTAATGTGTAGCATGATTGGTTGTAAATTGCTTCCATGTTTGCTGAGGTAATTTGCAAATAAGAGATGAGTCAGATCTTCCATTGGGATCATAGCACATTAGAGTGAAAAAACCCGAAAGTTAAACAGAGATGTGGTTTAGTTTTGATTTACATTGCTCAGTTGCTTCAGTCCTGTCCAACTCTTTGCAACCCCATGTACTGTAGCCTTCCAGGTGCCTCTGTCTGTGGTATTCTCCAGGCAAGAATATTGGAGTGGGTTGCCATTTCCTCCTCCAGGGGATCTTCCCTACCCAGGAGTCAAACCCGTGTCTCTAACATCCCCTGCATTGGCAGACAGGTTCTTTACCACTAGCGGCACTCTAGTGGCACTCTAGTTGGGGCTGGGAATCTCAAACAGAAGCAATTCAGTTCTCGAGACCCCAGGTGTCACTTTTTAAAATATTTGTATGTTTTTAAGATCAAACATAAGGGACTTCCCTGGTTTCCCAGTGGTTAGGAGTCCACCTGCCAATGCAAGGGACATGGATTTGATCCCTAGTCCAGGAAGACTCCACATGCCATGAGCCAACTAAGTCCATGGGCCATAACTATTGAGCTTGCACTCTGGAGCCCTTGAGCTGTAACTACTGAAGCCTGTATGCTCTGGAACCCGTGCCCTGCAACAAGAGAAGGCACTGCAGTGAGAAACTCACACTGCAACTCGAAAGTAATCGTTTCACGCAGCAACTAAGACCTGGTGCAGCCAAGGAAAATAACAAAATTTAAAAATAAAAAATTAAACATAAAAATAAGATATTATTCACAAGTATAAGTTAGTATGACCACTTTTATACCAAGTCAGCAGTTTTCCATGTATACTGAGGGACATTATGTGCCAGTCACTCTTCTGAGTATTTTTCACACATGAATTTGAAATCAGAGTTGGAAGAAGATTAAAGAACAGTGAGGCTGAAGGAAATCATGTTTCTGTTGATAAGCCAGCTTTCTTAAATCTTTGTTAAGGAGCTGTTGTCACTTTTATTTTACAGGAGGAAAAGTTGAGCCCTTAAGTTACTTGTTTAAAGTCAATTAGTAGATGGTGGTTTGAGATGAGAACTCAGGTCTTTCTTGCTGCAAAGAATAAGTTCTTTCTGTTACCACACACCTGTGTTCAGGAAAGAGTGAACGATGTTAAATGAATAAAAGAAAATAATCAGGGGTGAATAGGCTAGGATTTGAGGTGAGCCTTCACCTATAATATTTGTCCAATGTAATAAATATATGCTGTATGTTTAAACATATGTATGTGTGTGCTCACGGGTTAAGCTGTGGGAGTTTCTCCCAATTAATTAGATTCCGCATAGTTTATTTCCTTTATAAGTAAAGATAACTAACTTTAATGCTGATGGTGATATACAAAGGTGAGCTGTGTTTCAAAGAATATAGATTAGACTTTAGTATATTTCTAACATTATTGCTGTAAAAGCTGAGGCTTAGAATGTTTCTGAGCACATTTTATTCCAGATTCTCTCATTTCTAGGGTCATAGAAGAATGAGGTGTTATGATGCTAGGTTGTATTTTCAGTTTGTAGTGGTTTCCCTCCCTGATTGTAGGCTGAAATATTTCAGTCAGTTTTAATACCTCTTAGGGCTTATTTTACTAGGCCTACCCTAATTTTCAAGAGTAGTTCGAATTATTTTTTGTACTCATAGCATATATGTACTTTCTCTTATCTGTTTTTCCCTTGTAGAAACAATTTGTTGTCTGTTAATTACACAAAAATATACACTTATTAACCTCCACAGTCTCCCTATTATTGTAGTTGTTCCTCAGTTGCTAAGTTGTGTCCAGCTCTTTGCAACCTTATGAACTGCAGCACGCCAGCCTTCCCTGTCTGTGCTGTCTCCCAGGGTTTGCTCAAACACATGTCCACGGAGTCAGTAAGGCCTATTATGTATACATACAAACAGATTTCATCTTGAATGAATCCCTCAAATGCTGCTATCAGAAAAGACATTTTGAACTGCCATGAAGGGATCTAGTGGGTGACTTGGAACTTGCAGACTTGGAACAAGGCTAGATTGTCATTCAACCATTGTTAAAAGTTTGTGTCCCTATCATTGCATTCCTGTTTCTAATTCCTATAACCAGCCAGCAATGACAGAAGAAAATATGAGCTATTTCTTTGCATTGGCAAAATCACAGTTTAAGAAGACAGTTTACTTAGTTATTTTTAAAGTATATTGTTCATAGTGGTTGATATAGTTAGATTAAAAGAGTCAAACAGTTTTTGAACTAAAATAAAAATCCTTAAAGTGTTTAGTTATGTAACCTTAATGAAACGCTGTCTTCGGTCTGCTTGGATGTAGGGTACTCTGATGGGATCCGGAGCCAAATGTGATGTAAACTTCAAACGCATTTAACATTCTGTAAGATCTCATACATTTAAGAGCTCTGATTTCAAATGCCATGGTTTCTCTTCCTAGATAGTTGTGAGATATATATGTATATACACATGGTGTTTTGCTTTACAATTTGTAAACTTCTGATGCTTATTGAAGGATCCAAATTAGGCACCCATGATCTGTCTGCAATTGGTATAGTTCTTGTGTAATTGTTGGATTGTTGTTGTTCATTGTTTAGTCACTAGTCATGTGTGACTCTTTGTGACATTATGTGAGGCTTCCAATGGTAGCTCAGGGGCAAAGAATTGGCCTGCACTGCAGGAACTGCAGGAGACATGGGTTCACTCCCTGGTTTGGGAGGAGACCCTGGAGGAGGGCATGGCAGCCCACTCCAGTATTCTTGTCTGGAGAATCCCAAATCCATGTGGTTGGAAAGAGTTGGACATGACTGAAGCTACTCAGCATGAAATGTAGCCCACCAGGCTTCCCTGTCCTTCATTATCTCCTGGAGTTTGCTCAAACAGTCCATTGAGTCAATCAGTCAGTCAGTCATTTCAGTCACTCAGTCATGTCTGATTCTTTGCAACCCCATGGACTGCAGCATACAAAGCCTCCCTGTCCATCACCAACTCCTAGAGTTTACTCAAATTCATGTCCATTGAGTCAGTGATTCCATCCAACCATCTCATCCTTTGTTGTCCCCTTCTCCTTCCACCTTCAATCTTTCCCAGCATCAGGGTCTTTTCCAATGAGTCAGCTCTTTGCACCAGGTGGTGAAAATATTGGAGTTTCAGCTTCAACATCAGTCCTTCCAATGAATATTCAGGACTGATTTCCTTTAGGATGGACTGATTGGATCTCCTTGCAGTCCAAGGGACTCTCAAGAGTCTTCTCCAACACCACAGTTCAAAAACATCAATTCTTTGGTGCTCAGCTTTCTTTATAGTCCAACTCTCACATCCATACATGACTCCTGGAAAACCATAGCTTTGACTAGACAGAACTTTGTTGGCAAAGTAATATCTCTGCTTTTTAATATGCTATCTAGGTTGGTCATAAATTTCCTTCCAAAGAGCAAATGTCTTTTTAATTTCATGGCTGCAGTCACCATCTGCATTGATTTTGGAGCCCCCAAAATAAAGTCTCTCATTGTTTCCACATCTATTTGCCATGAAGTGGTGGAACTGGTTGCTATGATCTTTGTTTTCTGAATGTTGAGTTTTAAGCCAAATTTTTTATTCTCCTCTTTCATTTTTATCAAAGGCTCTTTAGTTCTTCTTTGCTTAAGCTGAGCACCATAAGGGTGTTGTGATCTGCATATCTGAGGTTATTGATATTCCTGGCAATCTTGATTCCAACTTGTGCTTCATCCAGCCCAGCATTTCTCATGATGTACCCTGCATATAAGTTAATAAGCAGGTTGACAATATACAGCCTTGATGTACTCCTTTCCTGATTTGGAACCAGTCTGTTTTTCCATGTCCAGTTCTAACTGTTGCTTCCTGACCTGCACACAGATTTCTCAGGGGGCAGGCAAGGTGGTCTCATATTCCCATCTCTTGAGAATTTTCCACAGTTTATTGTGATTCACATAGTCAAAGGCTTTGGCATAGTCATTAAAACAGAAGTAAATGTTTTTTCTGGAACTCTCTTGCTTTTTTGATGATCCAGTGGATGTTGGTAATTTGATTTCTGGTTCCTCTGCCTTTTCTAAAACCAGCTTGACCATCTGGAAGTTCATGGTTCACGTACTGTTTGTTGAAGTCTGGCTTGGAGAATTGTGAGCATTACTTTGCTAGTGTATGAGACTAGTGCAACTGTGTGGTAGTTGGAGCATTCTTTGGCATTGCCTTTCTTTGGGATTGGAATGAAAACTGACCTTTTCCAGTCCTGTGGCCACTACTGAATTTTCCAAATTTGCTGGCATATTGAGTGCAGCACTTTCATAGCAACATCTTTTAGGATTTGAAATAGCTCAACTGGAATTCCATCACCTCCACTAGCTTTGGTTGCAATGATGCTTTCTAAGGCCCACTTGACTTCGAATTCCTGGATGTCTGGCTCTAGGTGAGTGATCACACCATCATGATTATCTGGGTCATGAAGATCTTTTTGTGTAGTTCTTAGGTGTATTCTTGCCACCTCAATATCTTCTGCTTCTGTTAGGTCCATACCATTTCTATCCTTTATTATGCCCATCTTCACATGAAATGTTCCCTTGGTATCTCTAATTTTTTTGAAGAGATCTCTAGTCTTTCCCATTCTATTATTTTCCTCTATTTCTTTGCATTGATCACTGAGGAAGTCTTTCATATCTCTCCTTGCTATTCTTTGGAACTCTGCATTCAGATGCTTATATCTTTCCTTTTCTCCCTGCCTTTAGCTTTTCTTCTTTTCACAGCTATTTGTAAGGCCTCCTCAGACAACCATTTTGCCTTTTGTACTTCTTTTCCTTAGGGATGGTCTTGATCCCTGCCTCCTTTAAAATGTCATGAACCTCCATCCATTGTTCATCAGGCACTCCGACTATCAGATCTAATTCCTTGAATCTATTTGTCACTTCCACTGTATAATCATAAGGGATTTGATTTGGGTCATACCTGAATGGTCTAGTGGTTTCCCCTACTTTCTTCATTCTAAGTCTGAATTTGCTAATAAGGTGTTCATGATCTGAGCCACAGTTAGCTCCCCGGTCTTGTTTTTGCTACTGTATAGAGCTTCTCCATCTTTGGCTGCAAAAAATATAATCAGTCTGATTTCAGTGTTGACCATCTGATGATGTCCATGTGTAGAGTCTTCTCTTGTGTTGGAAAAGGGTGTTTGCTATGACCAGTGTGTTCTCTTGGCAAAACTCTATTAGCCTTTGCCCTGCTTCATTCTATACTTCAAGGCCAAATTTGCCTGTTACTCCAAGTATTTCTTGTCTTCCTACTTTTGCATTCCAGTCCCCTAAAATGAAAAAAGACATCTTTTTCTGGTGTTAGTTCTAGAAGGTCTTGTAGGTCTTCACTGAACCATTCAACTTAAGCATTCTTCTTCGGCGTTACTGGTTGGGGCATAGACTTGGATTATTGTGATATTGAATGGTTTGCCTTGGAAACAAACAGAGATCATTCTGTCATTTTTGAGATTGCATCCAAGTACTGCAATGGCACCCCACTCCAGTGCTCTTGCCTGGAAAACCCCTTGGACAGAGGAGCCTGGTAGGCTGCAGTCCATGGGGTCGCTGAGAGTTGGACATGACTCAGTGACTTCACTTTCACTTTTCACTTTCATGCGTTGGAGAAGGAAATGGCAACCCACTCCGGTACTCTTGCCTGGATGATCCCAGGGATGGCGGAGCCTGGTGGGCTGGCATCTACAGGGTCGCACAGAGTCAGACACGACTGAAGCGATGCCGCAGCACTGCATTTCAGACTCTTGTTGACTATGATGGTACTGCATTTCTTCTAGGGGATTCTTGCCTGCAGTAGTAGATATAATGGTCGTTTGAGTTAGGTTCACCCATTCCAGTCCATTTTAGTTCACTGATTCCTATAATCTCGACGTTCACTCTTGCTATCTCCTGTTTGACCACTTCCAATATGCCTTGATTCAAGGACCTAACATTGCAAGTTTCTATGCAATATTGCTCCTTACAGCATTGGACTTTACTTCCATCACCAGTCAAATTCATAACTTGGTGTTGTTTTTGCTTTGGCTCCATCTCTTCATTCTTTCTGGAGTTATTTCTCCACTGATCTCCAGTAGCACATTGGGCACCTACTGACCTGGGGAGTTCATGTTTCTGTGTCCTATCTGTTTGCCTTTTTACTGACTCATCACTTGAGCCACTGATGCCATCCAATCATTTCATCCTCTGTATCCTCCTCCTCCTCCTGCCCTCAGTCTTTCCCAGCATCAGCATCTTTTTCTAGTGAGTCGGCTGTTCACATCGGGTGGCCAGAGTATTGGAGCTTCAGCATCAGTTCTTTCTGTGAATATTCAAGGTTTATTTCCTTTAAGATTGACTGATTTGATCTCCTTTTTTGTTCAAGGGACCCACAAGAGCCTTCTGATCACTTATGGTGAATATTGTTAGATTTGTGATATCCAAAGATTTAGCTTTGGGACCAGGGACCAAGTTGATCACTCAAGAGCTTTTGTGTAGCAGAATTTTATTAAAGTGTAAAAAGTGACAGAGAAAGCTTCTGACATAGACATCAGAAGGGGTCCAGAGAGTGCCCAACTATAGTGTTATTAAAGCCTTATATACTTTCATCATACCCAATCCCACAACATTACGAGATTAGAATTAACAGTAGAAAGGTCTTACCAGACTCACTTCCACATAAAATAACAAGATTAATCAGAAGGTTCTTGTTAAAAAGGAGAAACATGTCCTTGAGCAAGATACAGTGTTGTTATATAATCCTTAGTACACAGTTTAAGTTGAATTGTTTTGTTGTATAATCATTAGCTCTGGGCTTAAAGGAAATAATATGTGACTAAAGCTAAGGAATGTAGAAAAAGAATTTGTCCTTTTCTCTTCTTTGAGGGCCTGGGACTTCTTATCAACCTACCTAAGGATTAGCTCTCACTTCTCCAGCACCACAATTTGAAAGCATCAATTCTTTGATGCTTAGTCTTCTTTGTGTTCCAACTTTCATACCCATACATGACTACTGAGCAAACCATAGCTTTGACTTTATGGATCTTTGTTGGCAAAGTGATGTCTCTGGTTTTTAATATGCTACATATTTTGAAGTCACTTGGTTGACTTTAAGGTTAAACAAATCCCTGTTGAATTTGTCTCAGCTGTGAATTCAAGGGGTTGCTTGTGTATTTTCTGTACCTGTAACAGAACACTGGGCTCCTCTACACTGCTTCATTAACATGAAACATAGGACACATTCTCAAAATTATTCCCCATCTTAATTGCCTTTATTGGAAAATATCTTGTTAATGGTAATAAATAAAAACATGACATTTCATGATCTTCTGATTCATGTGCTACACCTAAGAACATTTCTGTGTTTGCTTGAGTTCTCAGGCGAGTGTTCCTTTGGCTCCATAAAACTCCCTCTCCCCAACCCTAATCTCTTTCCCCTGCCAACAAGTTCGAATGTTCATCTCTATTTCTCTGTCCCTTTATTACCTTTATTAGAAAAACTGTTGCGCATCAGTGAATGTAAGAAATGGAATTTGCTGTTGGTGGCTCAGTGGTAAAGAATCCTTCTGTCAATGCAGGAGACATGGATTTGATCCCTGGCCCAGGAACATCCCTTGGAGAAGGAAATGATAACACAGTCCAGTCAATGTTCTTCCCTTTGTAAATCCCAGGGACAGAGGAGTCTCATGGGCTACAGTCCATGGGGTCACAAAAGAGTCGGACATGACTTAGTGACTAAACAGCAAACAGCAGCAACAGGCCTGTGCTTACTGAGGACTTACATTTTTGAGGGCAAATCATGAGAAAAAGGGCTCTGTTGGAGTGGGAAGTTCTTTTGGTGACCAGACTGTGGCATATGAAACTGGACAACAACAGGAACAGTAATAGCAACAATAACAGCTTTAGAAGTAAATTTTAAAAGTTATTCACAGTTCCTCTGAAATTCCCTAAGTTCATCCATACATTCATAGTATTAGGAAATAGCGTATATAACAATAACTGACACCCAATGAGTTCAGGAAGATCTCAAACATTTTTATTCCCACAAAGGTTCAAATTATTAAAGCACCATGAAAATCAGTCTTATTTTTGTATAACATTGACTGCCAAAAGGAGAAAAATCATGAATAGCCATTGGATATGTGTTCTTTTCACCTTTTCAAGGCAATGTATTAAATTTTTGGAAATGTGAAAGAGAACTGATACAGCTACAAACTTCAGAGTGTGTTGTATATGGTGGATTATTGCTGAGCTAATCCTGGATGTACAAATTAATAGTACAGGGAAGTTTTGCAGACATACAACTGAAATTCCTGATGGAGTATTTCAATTTAAACTGTATTGAATCTGGGTACTCCCACAACAAAATTTTCAGTCTTGATTCTGTTGGAAAGAATTATTAAAGAAATTTCCAATTGAAGTTGAAATGCTAATGACAAGCCTGTCTCATAACTATGTGGTGAATGTCTAGACTTAGCTCTAATTGGTCTTATTTTAATGCATTTATTGTTTAATTGCTTGTGGGGATGATTTACTCTTTCTTAGAACTGAGATTAATGGCCAATGGTGGCTTTATTGGCATTGCTATTACAGAAATTACTAAAAGTCTTAAAATAGAATTGAGAAGACAGATTCTAGGCATGGAGGAATGTCAGACTAAAAAGCTTCATGAAACTTTGTTTTAGAAATATTACTACTTCAGTGATTTTGTAATATGCCTATTAAAACTTTTTAATTCTTGTTTTTTTCTTTTTAAAATATTTTATTATAAAACAAGTGATAGGTAAGTAACAACATTTATGTATTTCAACAAGTAATATTACAAATTGTGGAAAATAATAGTTTAGTGCCATGATTTTGTATAATAAAATAACAGTGCTCTTTATATATCAATATAAATATATCTTGATTGCAACATAATTTTTAAGCTTCACTTTTCTGCAAATTCATTTATTAAATCATTAAAACTTATTTTAGCAACTTCATTTTCAATTGATATAATTGAAAATAACATCAGAGCTTTTAACAAATGCAAGATCACAAGTAATTTTTGATAATTTTTAATTTTGAAAAGGATCTCTGTTGATGCAACTGTTATTGGTACTTTTAAGAGTATTTCACAGGCTTTAACAACTTTACAATAGTTCTGATGTAAAGAGTTGAGTCCATACTATGGCATTGAATGTAATTGCCTTTTATAGAGTGTAGGACTCACATTTTTAAAAGGGGAAAAATGCAGCATCTACAGCTATTAATTTGAAACCACAGTTTGTTTTTTTCTTTTTTATCCTCTGGATAATAATATTTTTAGTAGGATTTTGGAAACCTGTGTAAAAGAATAATGTATTTTGAATATTCAGTCTTCTTTGATTGCTGTAGGCCTTTTGAATATACATTTGCAATCTACTGTTATTTGCTGTACAAATCATGGGTGACATTGTCATTTACATATTTCATCTATTGGTAGACAGGAAAAACCTGATATCTCTTTTATGTATTCATGTTACTGTTGTTATCTGTATCAAATCAGATTTTTGTCTTAACTAACTTTGGAAGGTAGGGATGGAAAAGACTGCCAACTGGTGCATAGTATATTTTTTTGGATTGTATAAATTCATTGTTAAAGTATAGATGAACATGAGAAATCTAATATTTTCCAGAGAATGAAGTTAGATAATATAGGGGAATACATTTAAGTGGAGGAGAATATAATTTATAAAATATAAGAAGTTGTATCATATCTATTTGATATAACAAAATGAATGAGAACATAGGATATTACAAAAAAATAGTACTCTTGGTTTCTATTGTTATTGCTTTATTTTTACATATGATGAATATATAATAATCATAAAACAGATATTTATCATGTTGACAAATAGTTGTGGGGTGAACACTGGGTAGCATTGAGGTGAAGAAATAGAAGCTGGCCAGTTCCCTGAAACTCCCAACCCCTTTATCCCTCTCTTGGGACAAACTCATCTGTTTGGCCTGATGTATCCATTCTGTGGTATTTTGTCATAAATCTATAAAGAAAGGGGATATTGACACCATTATCGGCAAATTTTACTATACGGATATACCACAATATATGGGTTCAATCCCTGGGTTGGAATGATCCCCTGGAGAAGGAAATGGCAACCCACTCCAATATTCTTGCCTGGAGAAGTCCATGGTTGGAGGAGCCTGGTGGGCTATAGCCCATGGGGTCACAAAGAGTCAGACACAACTGAGTGACTAACACCTACCCACCCACCACAATTTATATGGATCCTAGGGTTGGGACTCATGGGGTCGCAAAGAGTCGGACACGACTGAGCCACTGAACTGAACTGAGGGTTGGGATCGGTTCAGTTTAGTCACTTAGTGGTTTCCGACTATTTGCGAACCCATGGACTGCAGGATGCCAGGCTTCTGTATCTGTCATGCACTCCTGGAGCTTATTCAAACACATGTCCATCAAGTCAGTGATGCCATCCAACCATCTCATCCTCTGTCATCCCCTTCTCCTACCATCTTCAAACTTTCCCAGCATCAGGGTCTTTTCAAATGAGTCAGCTCTCTGCAGCAGGTGGCCAAAGTATTGGAGTTTCAGCTTCAGCGTCAGTCCTTCCAATGAGTATTCAGGACTGATTTCCTTTAGGATTGACTGGTTTGATCTCCTTGCATTCCAAGGGACTCCCAAGAGTCTTCTCCAAAGCCATGGTTTAAAAGCATCAATTCTTCAGTGCTCAGCTTTTTCACAGTCCAACTCTCACATCCACACTTGACTCCTGGAAAACCATAGCTTTGACTAGACAGACCTTTGTTGGAAAAGTAATGTCTCTGCTTTTTAATATGCTGTCTAGTTTGGTTGTAGCTTTTCTTCCAAGGAGCAAGCATCTTTTAATTTCATTTAATGAAATGAAATTAAGAAATCTTTCCCTACTGTAAAGTTATATGGGTATGTTTCTCCTTTACTTTCCAAGATTTATAGTTTTATCCTTTTCATTTTGGTCTTTCCTGATTTATTTTAGTGGATTGTATGAATAAGAGTCTAATTTTCTTTTATCTCACATGGATATCTACTTTTCCTAGAGCCATTTACTTAAAAAGCTGCCGTGTCTTTGCTGATGGTGCTGTTTCTGTCATGTGAATCTCCGTAACAATGTGGCTTGTTTCCTAGCGGTAACTGAACTAACACCATGCTGCTTTATTTACTTGAGTCTCACAATGAGTCTTAATATCTGTTAGATCAAGTTTTCCTACCTTGTTCTCCGAAAATGTTTTGATTATTTGTGACCGCTTGAAATTTTATATATATTTCAGAATTATTTTGTCTTCTTCAAAATGACTGTTGAGATTTTGTTTGCAATTGTATTGAATCTATATAGCAGAGGAGAACTGCCATCTCTAAAATACAGAGATTTCAACCTATGAAAATATTTTCTGTTTCCATTTATTAGGTCATTTTTAATATTTTCATAAATTTGCCTTGCAGAAGTCTTATATATTTTTTTCATAAATTTTTAGGTAATTAATATCTTGATCACTACTCTAAACACGTCATGTTTCAAATTGTATTTCTTGTTAGGAATACATTTTTATATTGATTTTCTATGTCAAGGAATTGTGCCAAATTCTCATTAAAAATTATCTATATAGGTTATTTTAGCTCTTATATATGCATAATTATTTCTTCTCCAAATGTCAGCAGTTCTTTTTCTTCTTTTTCAATCTTTGTACTTTTATTTATTTTTCTTACCTTACTGCACTGACCAGAACCTCAAATGCAATATGCAGCATGTTTGTAACACTGGGAAATTTTATCTTGCTTCTGGCTCAAAGAAAATGGTTTCATTATTGACTGTGATAAATATCAATAGGCTGTTTTCTAGATACATTTTAGCTCAAGAGTTGGCAGTCTACGTCTATTGGCCCAATCTGGCCTGCCACCTGGTTTTGTAAATAAGATTTTATTGGAATGCAACTATGTCATTTATGTAAACGCTGTTGTCTACAGCTACTTTTGCATCACGATGGCAAAGTAGTGTAGTAGAGATCAGATGGCCTGCAAAGCTGAATATATTTACTGTCTGGCTCTTTAACAAGAAAAAAGTTTGCCAGCCTCTGCACTACCAGATTAAGTTGTCATCTTTATGCCTTTTTTGCTAAATATTTTGTTACTAAGGATAAATACTGGATATTATTAAATACTTTTTCTGCATTGAAACAATATGATAATGTTGTGAATTAAATTGTCTTTATCATGTCAAACTAAACATATTCTTGAAACAAATCCTCCTTTGATAAAATGCATTCTTCTTTTAATATATTTCTGGATTGAGTTTGCAACTATTTTGTTGTGGATTTTGCATTTTTGTATATAGTTAGGTTAAACTGTAAATCTTCTTTCCCTAGTCTTCTTTTGAGTTTTGGTATGAAATTATGCTGGAGAAGGAAATGGCAACCCACCCACTCCAGTATTCTTGCCTAGGAAATTCCATGGACAGAAGGAGCCTGGTGGGCTACAGTCCATGGGTGTCATAATACAGTCAGACATGACTGAGCAACTCAGCAACAGCAATCAAGTTATGATAGCCTCTTAGGATAAGCATGAGTATATTTGGTTAACTGGCCAGTGGAACCATTTGTGCCTGGAGTTCAGTTGTGGGAAGACTTTTAATTATTGATTCAGTTTCTTTCATGGCTTCAGGATTATTCATATTTCCTCTTTCTCCTTGAGTCATAGTTATATTTTTCTGGGAATTTATCCATTTGTCCAAAATTTATATTTATTGTCATAAGCTGTTCATAATATCCTCTTAATCTCCTTAATGTCTGCAAGATGTTCCTTTTGTCATTTCTAATATGGGTGTGTCGTCTATTCTTATTTGTTCACTAGCATTTTATCAGTTTTATTTGTCTTTTCAGAAAGCCAACTTTTGTTGGCTTTTCTGTAGGCTTTCTAGTTCATTAATTTCTGAAAGTAGTCTTTCTTCTACTTTTCTTTAGACTTTAATTTGTTCTTTAATTTATTGAAATAAATATTTAGCACAATTTTTCTGTTTTTTTAAAAATATCTTCTTTTAAAGAATACAACTTCTTTAAAAGATTCCTTAATTTTGATATTTTGTATTTTAATTTGTTTTCATGTATACTCTTAAGATTTCTAGGGCTTCCCCGGTGGCTCAGAGGTTAAAGCCTCTGCCTCCAATGCAGGAGACCCAGGTTCGATCCCTGGGTCAGGAAGATCCCCTGGAGAAGGAAATGGCAATCCACTCCAGTATTCTTGCCTGGAGAATCCCATGGACAGAGAAGCCTAGTAGGATACAGTCCAATGGGTCGCAAAGAGTCGGACACGACTGAGTGACTTCACCTCACCTCACCTCAAGATTTCTAACATGGTTCTAACCCATGGACATTTTCTCATATTTAAGAAATACTGATTTATAGATTGTGTGTGTTTGTAACACCTTCATATGACTTTTCTTAGAAGTATGCTGATAGTTGGTTTGTGACTCAACATACAGTCACAAATGTTCCATGTCAATTTGTAAAGAATGTATTTATGTTATTTATGTCTATTAAGTCAAGTATGTATATCTCTTTGTTCTCTAGTTCTGTATCATTAAATTTTTTATCTGCTTGTTCTATTAATTATTGAGAAAAGCATACTAAAAATTTTATATACATATGTATTTTATATACAAATATAAAAATGTTATAATTGTGGATGTATATATATTTCTTTGTTCAGTTAATTTTTGCTTTAAATATTTGAGGCAATATTATTTTAGGAAAACTAGAGAAGAAAAGAAATAGGGTTGTCTAAGCAGCACCCACTGGAAAACCTTAAAGCAAAATTCAGGATTTAAGTTGATAATCATAATTCTATATATTTACTCAACATGCTTTCACACATATGCTTTCCTTTCATAATTATCAGATCTAAGAATTAAGGTAGGTATTAATCAAACCTGATGGTATTAGGGCAATAATATTACTCAAATCACAGACTATTTAATGCCTGGATCAGGTCTAAGAAAATTAATTTCTTGAATAATTTCCCAAGCCTGTTCTACCCTTCTTCCCTTAGCATGTTCTGATCCAGGCTTTCTTATTATGTCCTTAACTCATCACAGGCATTTTACTTTCAGTTCTTTGTACTTAGTGTTCATTTAATCAGGGCAGGTAAACCTCTCTTCGTGTGTCAGCTATTTAGAGAAGGCTTCCCTGATCATTTTGATCACCCTCTATTCCTTTAGCATGTTTTATTCTTTGGAGAATTTAACACAACTTGATAATATATTATTTGTTAGGACATTTCATTATCACTTTTCCCCTTACAGTATACAAGTTTCAAGATACTAAGTTCTGTATTGCGTTCACAGCTCTATTTCCAGTATAATGCCTGATACAGAGTAGGAGTTGAATACTTTTTGATTCAGTGAATGAATGAGTGAACTAAACTTTTCTTAAGTATGTTGGTCAATTAAAAATTGTTTGATCAAGAAATAATTACTGACTTTCTGGGTACAAGGAATTCTTTTAGCATAATAGAGTGGTACAAACAAGAATAAAACAAAATTGTTGACTTTAGTTTGTAATCTACTTGGGAATATAAGATATACAAAAGATAGAATCTGAAAGTGATATGTAACACAATGATGATACAAGAGACATTACAGGACCATAGACAATTAGTAGCCAAATATATTATTTAAACAACAAATATTGTTACTTTTTAATGTCATAAATAAATGTCATGGGATTTTTGCTGTTGTTGTTTTGTTGCCCAGTCATGTCCAACTTTTGCGACCCCATGGACTGCAGCATACCAGGCCTTCCTGTCCTTCACTATCTCCCAGAATTTGTCCAAGTTCATGTTTATTGCATCAGTGATGCCGTCCAGTCATTTCACCTTCTGATGCCCCCTTCTCTTTCTACCCTCAATCTTTCCCAATATCAGGGACTTTTCTAATGAGTCAGCTGTTAACATCAGAGGACCAAAATATTGGTGCTTCAGCTTCAGTATCAGTCCTTCCAGTGAATATTCAGGGTTGATTTCCCTTAAGATTGACTGGTTTGATCTCCTTGCTGTCCAGGAGACTTTCAGGAGTCTTCTACAGAATCACAGTTCAAAGGCATCAATTCTTTGGCACTATGCCTTCTTTACGGTCCAGCTTTCACAATTGTACGTGACCACTGGGAAGACCATAGCCTTGCCTATAGGGACCTTTGTTGGCAGAGTGATGTCTCTGCTTTTAAACACACTGTCTAGGTTTGTCATTGCTTTCCAGCCAAGAAGCAATCATCTTCTGATTTCATGGCTTCAGTCACTGTCCTAAGTGATTTTGAAGCCCAAGAAGAGGAAATATGTCACTACTTCCACATTTCCCCCTTCTATTTGCCATGCAGTATTAGGAGTGGATGCCATGATCTTAGTTTTTTTAATATTTAGTGTAAGCCAGCTCTTTCACTCTCCTCCTTCACCCTCATCAAGAGATTCTTTAGTTCCTCTTCGCTTTCTGCCATTAGAGTGGTATCATCTGCAAATCTGAGGTTGTTGATGTTTTCTGCCTCCTACCTTGATCCCAGCTTGTAACTCATCCAGTTCAGCATTTTCATGATATGCTCAGCATATAGGTTAAACAAACAGAGTGACAGCAGACAGCCCTGTTGTACTCCTTTCTCAGTCTTGAACCAATCAGTTGTTCCATACAGGGTTCTAACTGTTGCTTCTTGACCTGCATATAGATTTTGCAGGAGACAGGTAAGATGGTCTCATATCCCATCTCTGAGAGCTTTCCACAGTTTGTCATGATCCACTCAGTCCAAGGCTTTAGCATAGTCAATGAAACAGAGATAAACATTTTTCTGAAATTCCCTTGTTTTCTTTAAAACCCAGCAAGTGTTGGCAATTTGATCTCTAGTTCCTCTTCCTTTTCTAAACCCAGCTTGGACATTTGGAAGTTCTTGGTTCACATAATGCTGAAGCCTAGCATGCAAGATTTTAAGCATGACCTTACTAGCATGGGGGATGAGTGCAGTTGTCCAGTGGTTAGCACATCCTTTGGTACCACCCGTCTTGGGAATTGGGATGAGGATTGACCTTTTACAGCCCTGTGGCCCCTGCTAGGTCTTTCAGATTTACTGACATAATGAATGCAAAACCTTGATGACGTCCTCGGATGGACGTAATTTCATTGCATCCATTAGCTTTTAACCTCAGTGCTTCTTAAGGCCCACTTGACTTCACATTCCAGAAAGTCTGGTTCTAGGTAACTAACCACACCATCGTAGTAATCTGGTTCATTAAGATCTTTTTTATACAGTTCTTCCATGTATTCCTTCCATCTCATCTTGATCTATTCAGAGTCTCCTAGGTCTCTACCAATCGTTATCCTTTATTGTGCCCATCTTTGGGCAGAATGCTCCCTTGATGTTTCCAGTTTTCCTGAAGAGCTCTTAGGCTTTCTCCCTTTTGTTGTTTTCTTCTATTATTATGCACTTTTCATTGAAGAAGGTCTTCTTGCCTAATATAGCTATTCTTTTGGAACTCTGTGTTTAATTGAATGTATCTTTCCCTCTCTCCCCTTATTTTGTATTTCTCTTCATTCTTCTGCTATTTGTAAAGCCTCCTCAGATAACCACTTTGCCTTCTTGCTTTTCTTTTTCTTTGTGATGGTTTTTTTCACTGCCTCCTATACAATATTATGGACCTCTGTCCATAGTTCTTCAGGCACATTGTTAACTAGATCTAGTCCCTTGAATCTACTCATTACTTCTGTGAATTCATATGGGATTTGATTTAAGTCATATCTGGCTGGCCTAGTGTCTTCCCTGCTTTTCTTTAGTTTAAGGCTGAATTTTGCTATGAAAAGCTGATTATCTGACCCACAGTCAGCTCCAGGTCTTGTTTTTGCTGATTGTCTACATAGCTTCCTTTTCTTCAGCTACAAAGAATGTAATGATTTTGATTTTGATATTGACTATTTGGTGATGTCCGTGTGTAAAGTCATCTCTTATATTTTTGAAAAAGAGTATTTGCTATGACTAGTTCATTCTCTTGGCCAATTTCAGTTAGAATTCTCAGTATTACATAAAACATGAAAATTCAAGAGAGTATGAACTGGGCACCTTATTGATTGATCCAGGATTGCCTTTTCTGTTAAAGAGAGTAGGAAAAAGGAAAGGAGATGTTTACAGTCATCAGAAGAGAGATTGGTAAAACCTAATTTGTTCCCTACACCAGACCATGATCATCTCTACTGGGAAAAAAAGAACAAGACTAAATAAAACAAACTTTATGTGCTTGGAGATAAGATATGAATATGATAAGAAATGCACTGTGTTTATATCTTATTCATAGGCACATCATTTCAGTTCAGTTCAGTTGCTCAGTCGTGTCTGACTCTTTGCGACCAACTCTGTTGTCCCCTTCTCATCCTGCCCCCATTCCCTTCCAGCATCGGGGTCTTTTCCAATAACTCAACTCTTTGCATGAGGTGGCCAAAGTACTGGCGTTTCAGCATCAACATCAGTCCTTCCAATGAACACCCAGGACTGATCTCTTTTTGGATGGGTTGGTTGGATCTCCTTGCAGTCCAAGGGACTCTCAAGAGTCTTCTCCAATGCCACAGTTCAAAAGCATCAATTCTTTGGTGCTCAGCTTTCTTCACAGTCCAACTCTCACATCCATACATGACCACTGGAGAAACCATAGCCTTGACTAGTCAGACCTTTGTTGGCAAAATGATGTCTCTGCTTTTGAATATGCTCTCTAGTTTGGTCATAACTTTTCTTCCAAGGAGTAAGCATCTTTTAATTTCATGGCTGCAGTCACCATCTGCAGTGATTTTGGAGCCCCCAAAATAAAGTCTGACACTGTTTCCTATCTATTTCCCATGAAGTGATGGGACCAGATGCCATGATCTTCGTTTTCTGAATGTTGAGCTTTAAGCCAACTTTTTTCACTCTCCTCTCTCACTTTCATCAAGAGGCTTTTTAGTTCCTCTTCACTTTCTGCCATAAGGGTGGTGTCATCTGCATGTCTGAGGTTATTGATATTTCTCCCAGCAATCTTGATTCCAGTTTGTGATTCTTCCGGCCCAGAGTTTCTCATAAAGTAGTCTGCATATAAGTTAAATAAGCAGGGTGACAATATACAGCCTTGACAAACTCCTTTTCCTATTTGGAACCAGTCTGTTGTTCCATGTCCAGTTCTAACTGTTGCTTCCTGACCTGCATACAGGTTTCTCAAGAGGCAGGTCAGGTGGTCTGGTTTTCCCATCTCTTTCAGAATTATCCACAGTTTGTCGTGATCCACACTGTCAAAGGCTTTGGCATAGTTAATGAAGCAGAAATAGATGTTTTTCTGGAACTCTCTTGCTTTTTTGATGATCCAACGAATGTTGGCAATTTGATCTCTGGTTCTTCTGCCTTTTCTAAAACCAGCTTGAACCTCTGGAAGTTCACGGTTCATGTGTTACTGAAACCTGGCTTGGAGAATTTTGAGCATTACTTTGCTAGCGTGTGAGATGAGTGCAATTGTGAGGTAGTTTGAGCATTCTGTGGCATTGCCTTTCTTTGGAATTGGAATGAAAACTGACCTTTTCCAGTCCTGTGGCCACTGCTGAGTTTTCCAAATTTGCTGGCATATGGAGTGCAGCACTTTCACAGCAACATCTTTCAGGATTTGAAATAGCTCAACTGGAATTCCATCACCTCCACTAGCTTTGTTCATACTGATGCTTTCTAAGGCCCACTTGACTTCACATTCCAGGATGTCTGGCTTTAGGTGAGTGATCACACCATCGTGATTGTCTGGGTTTTGAAGGTCTTTTTGTACAGTTCTTCTGTGTATTCTTACCACCTCTTCTTAATATCTTCTTCTTCTGTTAGGTCCAGACCATTTCTGTCCTTTATCAAGCCCATCTTTGCATGACATGTTTCCTTGGTATCTCTAATTTTCTTGAAGAGATCTCTAGTCTTTCCCATTCTGTTTTTCTCTATTTCTTTGCATTGATTGCTGAGGAAGGCTTTCTTATCTCTTCTTGTTATTCTTTGGAACTCTGGATTTAGATGCTTATATCTTTCTTTTTCTCCTTTGCTTTTCACTTCTCTTCTTCCTTAGCTATTTGTAAGACCTCCCAGACAGCCATTTTGTTTTTTGCATTTCTTTTGCATGGGGATGGTCTTGATCCTTGTCTCCTGTACAATGTCATGAACCTCTGTCCATAGTTCATCAGGCACTCTATCTATCAGATCTAGTTCTTAAATCTATTTCTCACTTCCACTGTATAATCATAAGGGATTTGATTTAGGTCATACCTGAATGGTCTAGTGGTTTTTCCTACTTTCTTCAATTTAAGTCTGAATTTGGCAATATGGAGTTCATGATCTGAGCCACAGTCAGCTCCCTTTCTTGGTTTTGCTGACTGTATAGAACTTCTCCATCTTTGGTTGCAAAGAATATAATCAGTCTGATTTCAGTGTTGACCATCTGATGATGTCCATGTGTAGAGTCTTCTCTTATGTTTTTGGAAGAGGGTTTTTGCTATGACTAGTGTGTTCTCTTGGCTAAACTCTATTAGCCTTTGCTCTGCTTCATTCCATACTCCAAGGCCAAATTTACCTGGCACATAGGAATCTCTTAAATTTCTATTTAAGATGTTAATTAACCTCTCTTGAGTCTCTGTTGTTTTCTGTAATACTAAGATCAGTGACCTTTCCTTCATTTAATCAACTTGAAAGCCTGAATTTGAGAAATAGACTCAGGATAAAGACAAAACCAGTAATAAGAGTTGATAGCAGATGTGAATAAAAGGACAGAAAAAAGTTACAGAGTATATCCATACTTTTCTATGTTCATATTCTTCCTTTTATCTATCTGATTAGTGGTTGGCAATGGTATATCAAGATGTAGCTATCTTACAGCTATAGTAGTTTGTAAAATGTACTGGTGAATTTAAGAATAGGCTAGTAGATTTGTGTACCATTATATCTTAAACTGTTATCTTGCTTTTTATGCTTCATCTTTTCATTCTGAGAGATAGAGACTTTGGATTAAGAGAGCTTAATGAGAGAGCACTTTGGTCTCCTGACAAACCAAGAATGACATTCTTTTCATTAGAATTTTGTCTCCTTCCCTTGTTTAACCTGGATGTGTCTATCTCCTAGTTTTCTAAGCATTATAGTACAAACAAATACAGTACAGTATAGTACTAAACAAATAGTATAGTACAAACAAATACAGTATTGTAATGTAGAATAAAGTATTAAAAATATTAGATTTTAAAAATGACATGGTAAGTAGAAACAGGATTTATTTTATTATTACTTAGTCTTCATCGTATTTGACTAGAAGTTTGATAGTTCCCAGAAAAATAATAAGAGTTGATAGCAGATGTGAATAAAAGGACAGAAAAAAGTTATAGAGTAACTTATATATTTTACACCTAATGATCCTTATATATTTTACACCTAAAAATAAAATCTACCCACCGATTTTTCATTTTTAAATCAATTTGTAATAAGAATTCCATCATCAATTTCAACAAACTCTACAGCTTGAAATGTTTAGTTGATTGTACTCTAAATTATATATTGGCATTAAGATAAAGTTTTCTTTAAAAATTGTTAACTAAATTGTTAAATTGTAAACTAAGCAACTAAAATAGTACATTTATTCTTCTAAATTGACCATAAAACAGTCTCAGTTTTTATTTCTCATCTGACCTAAGGGCACATCTGGAACTATGAGAACTGCTGGTTCCTTAGGGAAGAAATAGATGCCTGCTGAATCCCAATAATCTCCTCTACTATCGATGCTATTAATCAGGGTAGCTTGCTTACTAAAGTTGATCATGGTTTTTATTTCCATTTGTATGTTGTGCATGTGTGCCCAGTTGCTTCAGTCCTGTCCAACTCTTTGCGACCTTGTGGACTGAAGCCCATCTGGATCCTCTGTTCTTGGGATTCTTCAGGCAAGAATACTGGAGTGGGTTGCCATGCCCTCCTCCAGGGGATCTTCCCAACCCTGGGATCGAACTTGGGTCTCCTGTGTCTTCTGCTGTGCAGGCAGATTCTTTACCGCTAAGCAGCAGAGAAATCCTCCAATTTGTATATCAGTGCCTTGTAATTTTAAATGTTTGCTCCCAACATTTCTCTTGAGGTTTAAACAACTTTTCCAAATCTCTGCTCCCCATACCCAGTTGAATATTTCATATTTGAAGATGTTTCTTCAAACATCTCAAATGGAGTCCACCCACTTCCCAACAGACCTGATTTCTTACCCACTGTTTTTCTATCTCATTTAAGGCCATAGTCAAACACCCAAGGCACAGTTGGATATGTGGGTTTTATCCTAACTTTTCCTACTTACAAAATGTTACCAGTTTCCCTTAAATATTCCTTGAAATGCTTTTGCCCCTTAACTACTTCATGAATTCCTTTCAATTACTCTGACTTCCAGCTTTACAACTTACTTCATTACTGTATTGCTCTATTACTTTTAGGTGAGTTACTTAACCATTTTTTACTTCGTCCATAAAATGGGGATAGTAATAGGTCTTACCTTATGGGATTTTCTTGAGCATTTAATGAGTTTAAATCTGTTAATTGCTTAAAAGAGTGCCTAGAACAGAGCAAGTGCCACAATATGTTAAAGTTGTTTTTATCGTTACTACCAACATGTTCTGATCGACTGCTATCTGGATTATTTCATCTGCCTCCTATACTTCCTTCTGCAACTATTCCTGTCAAATTTGACTTCAACAAAGCCTTCCAGTTACTCTATCTAAAACATAAATTGAATCTTTTGGCCATGCTGCTTAAAATCCTCTGATATCTTATTCAAAGGATTGAATCTGTATTTCTCATCCCAGCATACACAAAGCCTTCCATACATTGCCCTGGTCTGCTCTACCTCAGCCCCACCCTGTTGCATCTTAACTGCTTTCCTCCATTAATTCTGACCTGCTAGCATCCCCCTACTCACATAAGGCTTAGGGAAATGCTACCGTACGCCCTGCCACAGTACATTTGCTTATGCTGCTTTTGTGCTCACAAGAAGCTCTGTTTTCTCTTTTTCCTGCTCTCTTTAGCCAAATCAGCTTCAAAGGCTCACCAGATGCCTTAGTTCCCTCCCTAAGCATTCCTATAATCCTCCCACATAGGTGGGGCTAAGGTCGCACCTCTGAGTTCCCCTGTCTCTTCTAGAGTAAGTCTAAAATTTTTTGTTCCTCCCAGAACAAATCAGTTCATCTCTCTCTCTCTTACTTAAAATCTCCCACTAGTCTCTCTTTGTAAATAGAATGAAATTGAAATGTAACATCACATTTCCCAAAGGCCCCAGTCTTTATCTGTGATTCTCCACAAAAGTCTCCATCACTTACCCTGAGCTAGTCATGATCATCCCATCAAACCTGCCTTCTTTTGTCCATTAAACATATGGGGCTTTTACCACCTCAGGGTTTTGGCCATTACTGTTCCCTCTGCTTGGATCCTCATTCCCCATATATTCACATGGCGGCTTTCTTCTCATTTATTTCTCAGTTTAAATGTTATATCCTTTTAAGTGATCTTCACTAACTGTTGCTGTTGGATAGCACAAGTTGTGTACCCAACAAACATTGAGGCCAAAGCATACTGAAATGTTTGCCATAGAGAAATGTTTATTGCCGGGTCGTGCAAGGAGACAGATAGCTCATGCCCCCAAATCCCCAACTCCCCAAAAGATTTCAACAAATCATTTTAAAACGTAAGATTGCCATTAAAAAGAATACATTTGAATCAGTTCTAATGAGATGGATGAAACTGGAGCCGATTATACAGAGTGAAGTAAGCCAGAAAGAAAAACACCAATACAGTATACTGACACATATATATGAAATTTAGAAAGATAGTAATGATGACCCTGTATGTGAGACAACAAAAGAGACTCAGGGGGTATAGAACGGACTTTTGGCCTCTGAGGGAGAGGGAGAGGGTGGGATGATTTGGGAGAATGGCATTGAAACATGTATACTATCATGTAACAAATGAAGCACCAGTCTATGTTCGATACAGGATGCTTGGGGCTGGAGCATGGGGATGATCCAGAGAGATGATATGGGGTGGGAGGTGGGAGGGGGTTTCAGGATTGGGAGCGCATGTACACCTGTGGCCGATTCATGTCAATGTATGGCAAAACCAATACAGTATTGTAATGTAGAATAAAGTAAAAATAAAATTAAAAAAAGAGCAATTCCTAAAAAATAAATAAATAACCTTCAAAAAAAATAAAAGGTAAGGTTGAGAGAGGGCCAGTTTATTTGTTTCAAACTTCTTGGTGTAGTAATCTTTTATTCTGGCAATGTAGGTCTGGTCACAGTATTTCTATAAACCTGCAACAAGACAATTGTTATTTTCTGTTCTGCAACTTTTTACCTCTATATGAATGGAAAGTGTTAAACCTTTAAAGGTCAGAACGTTGAGAATAGGCTGTCCTGTATATTTCAGGCTATAGGCAATATTCTTTACGAAGGTGCAGAGCCAGCATGAATAAGCACAGGAAAAGGAACAGATCTAATATGGAGTCAGATTTGTTCTCCTCTGTTACATTGCTACCGTACTCTTCCTTGTCCTCAGTTCATTTACTGAGTTATATTCCATCCAGTTACCACTTTCAAAAATTTAGTGCTTTTTGAAATTTTTGCATATTCATTTGATGACATGTTTATCATCTGTGCTTCCCACCAGAATGTAAACTCCATTTATATTCTTCATCAATCGTGTTCATTTATGAACCATAGTTCCTGAAAGTAGTAAATTCTTAATTAAAGATTAAGTGACAAGATTCAGTGAAAAGATGAAGTGAAAAGATTTGCTGAAAAGATTCAGTGAATGAGCAAATGAATAAGAACTCTTATGTAGCAGAGTTTGGCATTTGAATTATAAATACATGACCGAAATAATTGGACTTGTATTCAAATTTGCAGTATAATTGCTTGTAAGTTTTCGAGTTTGTTATATTTTTCCTAATTATTTTTACTATATAGTCTTTTTTTTTTTTATACATAAAGTTAAGGCTCAAAATCAAAATCTAGCTCACAATTAATCTTGTACTGATTCTTCTTGGGGCTCTGTACTTGGTGATCTCCTTTGTCAACTTCTAATTTTTTTTTTTTCACTTTGAAAAGGCTGTGCTTCTAACTGTGCCAAACACCTTTTTTCTAAATTTCTGTCTGGATGTGTTTTTCTAGTATAATTAGTTTCACTCTCGATCTTTCTTTCCATCTATGGCAAAATGAACATCATACAATAGTATTAGTCATGTTGGCAAGCACAGTGTGGCTTCCTCTCAATCATTATTCTAATCTATTCTAGATGTACCTTTCATATTTGGGTCCACTAATTATTCACCTCAATATGCATATGTGTAAATCCCAAGAAAATAACATTCTAATCAGTAATCAAAAGCTGGCCATTTGTCAAACTCTGAAAAAGCCAAAGTTGGCCTTCCCCTTTCCCCTTTCATTGCCCTGCCTCTTTTTCTTTTACTTTTTTCTACCTTGTGATATAATCCAAATAAAGCCTTCTTCCAGCTATATTTCTTTCTAAAGTAAATGAATGCTACATGGTATTGCCCTTGCCTAGGATATTTGCATTTTGATTGGAAAATTCTGAGAGATGGAATACTGTCCAGGGCCAATGACTATTACATTGGTATAATCTAAGGCACAGATGCTAAGACATCTTCTCACAAGAGGTCCTTCCTGGAAATGTCAAGTCATAATGAAAATGTATTCATAGATATGGCTCACATTTTTATTCACTATGAAGTCCTAAAGCTTGCAAACTTTAAGAGCATAGCCTGGTTCTGTATTGTGCTTCTGTCTACAGAGTACCAACAGCACAGGAAAGATGACCAGAGAATGAAACAAACAAATAAAATAATAGGTGAGATTGATAGAGAAAATTTGGGCCTAAAGAGGAACTAAAAAGCCTCTTGATGAAAGTGAAAGAGGAGAGTGGAAAAGTTGGCTTAAAGCTCAGCATTCAGAAAACAAAGATCATGGCATCTGGTCCCATCACTTCATAGGAAATAGATGGGGAAACAGTGGAAACAGTGTCAGACTTTATTTTTTGGGCTCCAAAATCACTGCAGATGGTGACTGCAGCCAGGAAATTAAAAGACGCTTACTCCTTGGAAGAAAAGTTATGACCAACCTAGATAGCATATTCAAAAGCAGAGACATTACTTTGCCAACAGAGGTCCATCTAGTCAAGGCTATGGTTTTTCCAGTGGTCATGTATGGATGTGAGAGTTGGACTGTGAAGAAAGCTGAATGCTGAAGAATTGATGCTTTTGAACTGTGGTGTTGGAGGACTCTTGAGAGTCCCTTGGACTGCAAGGAAATCCATCCACTCTGTTCTAAAGGAGATTAGTCCTGGGTGTTCTTTGGAAGGAATGATGCTAAAGCTGAAACTCCAGTACTTTGGCCACTTCATGAGAAGAGTTGACTCATTGGAAAAGACTTTGATGCTGGGAGGGATTGGGGGCAGGAGGAGAAGGGGATGGCAGACGATGAGATGGCTGGATGGCATCACTGACTCGATGGATGTGAGTTTGAGTGTACTCCGGGAGTTGGTGATGGACAGGGAGGCCTGGCATGCTGCGATTCATGGGATCGCAAAGAGTTGGACAGGACTTACCCACTGAACTGAATTGAACTGAACTGAACTGAAAGTATTCTTCACATCAACATCCCCTTCACCCAGTTTGTAACAATGAACTATGTGTGTTCAATCCCCAATATGTCTTGAATTGACTGATTTTTCCCCCATGTCTTCACCACCCTCTTAAGTCTAATCCATCAACATCTCTCCACTGTTAGCTTCCTAATTGGTCTTCCCCCTCCCATTCTTATCTTCATCTTCACAATCAGTATTCATATTTATTTAAGATGCAAATAAGGCCATGTCATCTCCTTGCTTATCATCTCTCAAGGGGCCCCCATTGCACTTAGGATAAAATATAGATACTTAACATTGCCTTTGAGGCTGCAAGGTTGAGCTCCTCCCTCTCCTACCAACCTCGTCCTGCTATTACCTGTTGCTTACAGTCAGTAGGCACAACTGACTACCTTTCAGCCCCAAGCATGGTAGCACTGAGCTCTTTACCAGATCAGGACCTTCACTCATGGTACTCTTCTGCCTGGATCATTTTTTACTCAACTCATGTTTCAGGTTTCAGGGACTTCACCTCAGTTTATTCCTTCGGATACTCCACATAAATTAGCCTCCTCCCTTTTCTTTTTCTCATCCGTGATGGCACCCTGATCTTTCCCTTCACAACAGTAATTTCCTTGGTAGTTGAGTATGTTTGTTTATTTATATGTCTCCCAACCAGACTGGATGAGATGATCGTTTGTTCTACATGTGACTCTTTTCTAATTATAAACTCTGATTTATTTATTTATTTTTGGCTGTGCTGGGTCTCGTTGCTTCCCTCTAGGACCTTTCTCTGTTTGCGGCGAGCAGGGGGCTACTCTCTTGCGGTGGTGCCAGGACTTCTCATGGAGGAGGCTTCTCTTGTTGTGGAGCATGGGCCCTAGAGCACGCAGGCTTCAGGAGTTGCGGCTCGCAGGCTCACATAGGTTCGACAGTCGTGTCACACAGGCTTAGTTGCTCCATGGCTTATGAGATCTTCCCAGACCAGGGATCGAACCTGTGTCTCCTTGGCAGGCGGGATTGCCTTGTCACTGGCAGGCAGATTCTTTACCACTGAGTCACCAGGAAAGCCCTACATTTGGCTCTTGCTGCTGCTGCTGCTGCTTAAGTCACTTCATGTCCGACTCTGTGCGACCCCATAGACGGCAGCCCACTGAGGCTCTAGAGAGGGATATTTTGTATATTTTTCTCCATTTTAAAATACCATTTAAAAACTTGTCTTTATTTTTGTGTTTTCCCCACTCAGCTATGATATGCCTGGGCTTGTTGTTGTTGTTGTTATTGCCTAACAAGTCACTAAAATCTCTGCAGATAGTAGTCAGTAAATGATGACCAGTAATAAAATTATGCAGATGTAATACATACCTTGGTGGCTGAGGGTCTGGGGGCCAGATGATTGAAAGAGTACAACAGGGAAACCAAGAAGGTTCTAGAGACTTGAATATGCGTGTCTTTTAATTGTATGTAGTGTATACCTGTACCTAAGGGGTGGAATACATTGACATTTTGAAATAGTACCAATTTCATATAACTTCATTCTTTTAAAGAGTTAATTCTCTAAATGCAAAAGCACCTCTTCTTCACTTTTTGTTTTCTTCATTCAGGGTGAAAAATTTACATGTAAATTTTGGAAAAAGGTAAAAATCTCTTTCCCTATCCTGGGCTTCCATTTTTGTTTCAGAATTATGGACTGTGTTATTTATGCCAGTAAAAGAGAATGAAAGCAACCAAAAGTGAAAGGTCATTAAGGACAGACTTGAGCAAGAAACACAGTTGCCAGACCTTCATTGGAGGGAGTGGGGTAGGGAGGGGGAGAGACAGAGAAGGAGGGGGTAGGAGGAGGCGAAGAGGGAGGGAGGGAGGACAGAAAAGGAGGGAGAAAAAGGAGGCGTCAGGAATAATGGGGAAGTTCAGTCTCAGAAATAACATGCTTTGAAGGAGAAGGAGCTTTTGAAGATGCTTAACGTTTCTTAGCTGTTTGACATGTCAATTAATCTCTCTGGTTCTCAGCTCCTTTTCCTTGCAGATAAAAGGACTAAACCCCATTAGATGCACTTTCCTGCCTTAGGGTTCTTAGATCCTTGTTTTCTCTGTAATGGTGGGAGCACAAGAGCAAATCTGAGAAAAAAGGATGGGAAAAAGAGGATTTGTTGTCGCAGAATAGAAAGATGCAGAAGAGAGACATAGATGGTGCTTGTAAGGGAAAGCACACGAGAAAGTCAGAATTCAGATCATCTGCCCCCACTCCTCGCCCACCGGCTTGTTTATTTAACAAATACTTATTAGTGCTAGTGAATACTTACATAACATTACTATGTGCCAGCTCTTGTTTGAAGGGCTTTACAAAGATGAACTCATTCAATACTCAGGAGAAAAGTGCTACTATGTATGACATCTATGTTATTGATGAGGAAACTGAGGCACAAATTGGTGACACAACTTAGCCCAAGTCAGATAATTAGTCAGGGTTGGGGCTAGATTCCAAACCCTGGCAGGCTGGCTCCAGAGTCATGCTCTTCAAATGCTTCTTTTACTGTTAGAATTTTCCATACATTTTTCTCAGTGAAAAATCTCCACATCAAAAACAAAAACTTATTGCACTGTAACAAAAATAATAACTCACTCCAGACATATTCAAGCTAACACATACCCTATTTATTTCTATGTAATTACACTTTTTTTCAAGAATCAGCCACATTGGGTTATTCCTATTTTCTTATGAACCCTTCAAGCAAGACTAACGCAAAATGGAGAGGCTGGTTCTATCTTAGGCTGCAAACCCGTTGGCACCAAGCCCAGAGAAGGAAACTGGGCTTAGTTCTCGGGAACGTGTGAAGGAAACGAACAAAAGCAAGCTTAGGCATGCCTCGCATTCAGTTGGGAAGCATTTTTACCTAAAGGCTTGCAAACTTTGAAAAATTTGAAGCATATATACTATTTTCTTTCCATCACCCTAACTGAAAACAAGAAAAATTTCAAAATGCAAGACAACTAAAATAAAATTGTTTGGTTTTGCCATTAGGAAACATTTCATCTTCAAGGGCTGTGTTTGTCTTGTACTGTAGGAGGCAGCATCTCATTAATAAAACAATCACTATGTGATTCCTTTCCCCCTGGATATATATTTTTTGGGGGTGGGGGTGGGGGAGGGCATTGTAACTATGTAATTGTCCCATTCTCCATATAGCTTAGATCCTTTAAAAAAAAAAAACTTTCAAGTTGTCCATTTTATTGGCATATAATTGCTGATAGTAGTCTCTTATGATTCTTTGTATTTCTGTGTTGTCTGTCGTGATCTCTCCATTTTCATTTCTAATTTTATTGATTTGATTTTTTTTCTCTTTGTTTCTTGATGAGTCTGGCTAATGGTTTGTCAATTTTATTTATCCTTTCAAAGAACCAGCTTTTTGCTTTGTTGATTTTTGCTATGGTCTCTTTTGTTTCTTTTGCATTTATTTCTGCCCTACTTTTAGGATTTCTTTCCTTCTACTAACTCTGGGGTTGTCTATTTCTTCCTTTTCTAGTTGCTTTAGGTGTAGAGTTAGGTTATTTATTTGGCTTTTTCTTGTTTCTTGAGGTATGCCTGTATTGCTATCAACTTTCCTCTTAGCACTGCTTTTATAGTGTCCCACAGGTTTTGTGTAGTTGTGTTTTCATTTTCATTCATTTCGATGCATATTTTGATTTCTTCTGTGATTTGTTGATGATTCAGAAGGGTGTTGTTCAGCCTCCAAATGTTGGAATTTTTAATAGCTTTTCTCCTGTAATTGAGATCTAACCTTAGTGCATTATGGTCAGAGAAAATGCTTGGAATAGTTTCAATTTTTTTGAATTTATCAAGGTTAGATTTATGGCCCAGGATGAGATCTATCCTGGAAAAGGTTCCGTGTGCACTTGAGAAAAAGGTGAAATTCATTCTTTTGGGGTGAAATGTCCTATAGATATCAATTAGGTCTAACTGGTCTATTGTATCATTTAAAGTTTGCGTTTCTTTGTTAATTTTCTGTTTAGTTGATCTGTCCATAGGTGTGAGTGGGGTATTAAAATCTCCCACTATTATTGTGTTATTATTAATTTCCCCTTTCATGCTTGTTAGCATTTGTCTTATATATTGCGGTGCTCCTATGTTGGGTGCACATATATTTATAATTCTTATATCTTCTTCTTGGATTGATCCTTTGATCATTATGTAGTTGCCTTCTTTGTCTCTTTTCACAGCCTTTGTTTTAAAGTTTATTTTATCGGATATGAGTATTGCTACTCCTGCTTTCTTTTGGTCTCTATTTGCATGGAATATCTTTTTCCAGCCCTTCACTTTCAGTCTGTATGTGTCCATTGTTTTGAGGTGGGTTTCTTGTAGGCAGCATATATAGGGATCTTGTTTTTGTATCCATTCAGCCAGTCTTTGCCTTTTGGTTGAGGCATTCAACCCATTTACATTTAAGGTAATTATTGATAAGTATGCTCCTGTTGCCATTTACTTTATTGTTTTGGGTTCAGGTTTATATGCCCTTTTTGTGTTTCCTGTCTAAAGTCTATCCTTTAGCATACAAAGAATCATAAGAGACTTCTATCAGCAATTATATGCCAATAAAATGGACAACTTGGAAGAAATGGACAAATTCTTAGAAAAGTACAACTTTCCAAAACTGAACCAGGAAGAAATAGAAAATCTTAACAGACCCATCACAAGCATGGAAATTGAAACTGTAATCAGAAATCTTCCAGCAAACAAAAGCCCAGGTCCAGACGGCTTCACAGCTGAATTCTACCAAAAATTTAGAGAAGAGCTAACACTTATCCTACTGAAACTATTCCAGAAAATTGCAGAGGAAGGTAAACTTCCAAACTCATTCTATGAGGCCACCATCACCCTGATACCAAAACCTGACAAAGACGCCACAAAAAAGAAAACTACAGGCCAGTATCACTGACGAACATAGATGCAAAAATCCTTAACAAAATTCTAGCAATCAGAATCCAGCAACACATTAAAAGATCATACACCATGACCAAGTGGGCTTTATCCCAGGAATGCAAGGATCCTTCAATATCTGCAAATCAATCAGTGTAATTCACCACATTAACAAATTGAAAAATAAAAATCATATGATTATCTCAATAGATGCAGAGAAGGCCTTTGACAAAGTTCAACATCCATTTATGATAAAAACTCTCCAGAAGGCAGGAATAGAAGGAACATACCTCAACATAATAAAAGCTATATATGACAAACCCACAGCTAACATTATCCTCAATGGTGAAAAATTGAAACCATTTCCCCTAAAGTCAGGAACAAGACAAGGGTGTCCACTTTTACCACTACTCTTCAACATTGTACTGGAAGTTTTGGCCACAGCAATCAGAGCAGAAAAAGAAATAAAAGGAATCCAAATTGGAAAAGAAGAAGTAAAACTCTCACTGTTTGCAGATGACATGATCCTCTACATAGAAAATCCTAAAGACTCGACCAGAAAACTACTAGAGCTAATCAACAAATATAGTAAAGTTGCAGGATATAAAATCAACACTCAGAAATCCCTTGCATTCCTATACACTAATAATGAGAAAGTAGAAAAAGAAGTTAAGGAAACAATTCCATTCACCAGTGCAATGAAAAGAATACAATACTTAGGAATATATACCTACCTAAAGAAAGTAAAGACTTATATATTGAAAACTATAAAACACTGATAAAAAAAAATCAAAGAGGACACTAATAGATGGAGAAATATACCATGCTCATGGGTTGGAAGAGTCAATATAGTGAAAATGAGTATTCTACCCAAAGCAATCTACAGATTCAGTGCAATTCCTATCAAGCTACCAGCAGTATTTTTCACAGAACTAGATCAAATAATCTCAAGATTTGTATGGAAATACAAAAAACCTCAAATAGCCAAAGCAATCTTGAGAAAGAAGAATGGAACTGGAGGAATCAACTTGCCTGACTTCAGGCTCTACTACAAAGCCACAGTCATTAAGACAGTATGGTACTGGCACAAAGACAGAAATATAGATCAATGGAACAAAATAGAAAGCCCTGAGATAAACCCACACACCTATGGACACCTTATCTTCGACAAAGGAGGCAAGAATATACAATGGAGTAAAGACAGTCTCTTTAACAGGTGGTGCTGGGAAAACTGGTCAACCACTTGTAAAAGAGTGAAACTAGGCCTCTGTCTAACACCACACACAAAAATAAACTCAAAATGGATTAAAGATCTAAATGTAAGACCAGAAACTATAAAACTCCTAGAGGAGAACATAGGCAAAACACTCTCCGACATAAATCACAGCAGGATCCTCTATGATCCACCTCCCAGTATACTGGAAATAAAAGCAAAAATAAACAAATGGGATCTAATTAAAATTAAAAGCTTCTGCACAACAAAGGAAACTATAAGCAAGGTGAAAAGACAGCCTTCTGAATGGGAGAAAACAATAGCAAATGAAGCAACTGACAAACAACTAATCTCAAAGATATACAAGCAACTTATGCAGCTCAACTCCAGAAAAATAAACGATACAATCAAAAATGGGCCAAAGAACTAAATAGGCATTTCTCCAAAGAAGACATACAGATGGCTAACAAACATATGAAAAGATGCTCAACATCACTCATTATCAGAGAAATGCAAATCAAGACCACAATGAGGTACCATTTCACACCAGTCAGAATGGCTGCGATTCAAAAGTCTACAAGCAATAAATTCTGGAGAGGGTGTGGAGAAATGGGAACCCTCTTACACTGTTGGTGGGAATGCAAACTAGTACAGCCATTATGGAAAACAGTGTGGAGATTCCTTAAAAAAATTGCAAATAGAACTGCCTTATGACCCAGCAATCCCCCTGCTGGGCATACACACTGAGGAATCCAGAATTGAAAGAGACACATGTATCCCAATGTTCATTGCAACACTGTTTGTAATAGCCAGGACATGGAAACAACCTAGATGTCCATCAGCAGAAGAATGGATAAGAAAGCTGTTGTACATATACACAATGGAGTATTACTCAGCCCTTAAAAAGAATAAATTTGACTCAGTTCTAATGAGATGGATGAGACTGGAGCCGATTATACAGAGTGAAGTAAGCCAGAAAGAAAAACACCAATACAGTATACTGACACATATATATGGAATTTAGAAAGATAGTAATGATGACCCTGTATGTGAGACAAGATAAGAGACACAGAGGTATAGAACAGACTCTTGGCCTCTGAGGGAGAGGGAGAGGGTGAGATGATTTGGGAGAATGGCATTGAAACATGTATACTATCATATAAGAAACGAAGCGCCAGTCTATGTTCAATACAGGATACAGGATGCTTGCGGCTGGTGCACGGGATGATCCAGCGAGATGATATGGGGTAGGAGGTGGGAAGGGGCTTCGGCATTGGGAGATCGTGTACACCTGTGGCTGATTCATGTCAATGTATGGCAAAACCAATACAGTATTGTAACGTAGAATAAAGTATTTAAAAAATAAATAAAGTAAAAAAACTTTCTGTTTTATACTGGAATATAGCTGATTAACAATGTTGTGATAGTTTTAGGTGGACAGCAGAGAGTCTCAGCCATACATATACATGTATCCATTCTCCCCCAAACTCCCCTCCTATCCAGCAGAGTTCCCTGTTAAATACAGGTTGGTTTCTAATCAGAAAGTGAAGAACTTACACATTTTATAAAAGGGTAGACCTAAGGATGGGTTGTTGTCTGTTTATGTAACATTAAATCCTCATTTTTCCTTATTCTTTCAATCTATTTTCAAATTTAATTTCTTGAACTTATCATATTTACGAATTTAGCACCTTAGGTGTTGAGAGTGGTAAAAAAAAAACCCATCTGCTTTGCAGGAGATGTGGGTTTGCTCCCTGGGTCAGGAAAATCCCCTGGGGAAGGAAATAGGACCCCACTCCAGTATTCTTGCCTGGAAAATCCCAGGGACAGAGGAGCCTGACAGGCTACGGTCCATGGATCCACAAAGTGTTGGACATGACTGAGCATAGCACAACACATTTATTATCAGTTAACTGCTGAAGTCCTAACCCCTTACTGGCTCAGATGGTAAAGAGTCTGCCTGCAGTGTGGGAGACCTGGGTTTGATCCCAGGGTCGGTAAGATCCCCTGGAGATGGAAATGACATCCCACTCTAGTATTCTTGCCTGGATAATTCCATGGACAGATGAGCCTGGTGGGCTACGGTCCATGGGGCTGCAAAGAGCTGGACACGACTAAGCACATTAGCACCTTACCGTTGGAAGAAACTAGATCATTCTCTCGACTGAATTCTCTCATTTTGCAGATATGGAGCTAAGGTCAGAGTGGTTAAATGGCTTGTCCAGGACAGCCAGTGGCTTAACCAGGGTTGGCTGCCAGGCTCTTCATTGCTGATTCTGTGCCCTGCACGGAGACCATGCTTAACAGTTTCTTTGGTCTGGGGTTCAAAGTCCTGAAAACTCACTCTCTTTTTCCCTCCCCAACACAAACCACACATCTTTCACCACATCTCCTTTTATTTCCCTTTTTCCAGTTCACTGTGTTTTGGAAGAAGATTAATGTATCTGGGGGTTAATGTTGGTGTCTAGGGGGCTGTTCAGACTCTCTCAGCTTCAAGCAGTGGGGTGTGCAGGAGCATGCAACAGTTGCTTTGGTGCTGTACTTGCAGAGAGAGCAGTCTTGACTGCCGGGGGCTGGGGTTTCCCTTACCCCAGGGGACTGCAATCTTGCTGTCAGTGTGTGTTAGGACTCAGCTTCATGCCTCTGGTCTTGCTGCCCTGCTGTCCCCTCCCGCTCCTCTTCTTTCAATATTTTATTTAAATTCACATGTAATTTGTATTAATATTCTCATTCCTGTATCTCGACTCTGAAGACTTAGACTTGGTATCCAAGGAGAGACCCTGACCTTCTCCTCTCTCCAGAGTACCCATTTTGTAAATTCCTGCAGTTGCTTTTTACCTTAAAAAAATTTGTATATTTCACTTATCAAGTTTCATTCAGAAGGCCCCAGTCCTGGTAACCTTGTCTTCCTTTAACCTAGAACATTGAACATCTGCATCAATTGCTAGCTTTCTGTTACTATTTCATGTTCAGAGTCCGACCTCTCTAACTGGACTGCCACCCACTCTAGGGCTTACTCACATCAGTCTTGCTCCTGAGTATAGGTATCTGACTAGGCAATTCACTAATGCAAGCCCCTGCTCTTTGTCCTAACCCTTCTTCCTAACCTCATTCTGGTGCTAAAGTACTACATTGTAGTTAATTTGATTGATCAGATTTCAGAGTGCTGATTAAACCAGAGTTGCCTGAGAGTTAATATTTGCTGAGAGGTCACCTATGACCTTCACCGGTGGCTCAGATGGTAAAGAATCTGCCTACAATGCAGGAGACCCATGTTTGGTTTATTCCTGGCTTAGGAAGATTTCCTGGAGAAGGGAATGGCTACCCACTCCAGTATTCTTGCCTGGAGAATTCCATGGAGAGAGGAGCCTGGTGGGCTACAGTCCATGAGGTCTCAGAAGAGTCGGACACAACTAAGTGACTAACACTTGGACTTTTCACCTGTGAATGTGGCCCTTCCAGGTGGCAAACTGATCCAGAGGGCAGGTTTGGCACCCTATCTCTCTTCATTTTCAGGAGGTGGAGTGTCTGCCTGATAATGACATCTAGATTTGGGAACAGGTGGAAGGAGAAGTTTCCCCATAAGCCTTAAACCCAGTTTACCTGAGAGTTCTGCCCTGGGGTTGCAGGCATGACCTGAGCCAAAAATAACAATGCCCTTTGATTTCTTCATGAGCCTTTGCTTCCATGAGATTTTTTGGAGAAAAAAGTCTCCATGAGATTTTTATGGCAGAAAAAAAGTCTCCATGAGATTTTTATGTGTTTGATGCAAGGCAGGATTTGGGCATTTTTAAGACTTTTTTTTTTTAAAGTGAGTGTATAAGGATTTATCTTTTCTTCTTTTAACATCCCTGTGACCTATTTATTTTAAATCTGGAGATTTGTAACTTTTGACCCTTGGCACCCATTCTGTCTCCTGCCCCAAAGCTTCTGCAGTTACAACTTGTAATCTATATCTATGAAGCTTAGTTAGCTTTTGGTTGTTATTGTTCTATTATTATACATATAATTGAAATCATATAGTATTTGTCTTTGGCTTGTTTCGCTGAGCACAATGCCCTCAAGATCCATTCATATTATCATATGTGTGTGTGTGTGCATTCTGCATTTTCTTTATCCACTCATCAATAGATGGACACTTAGGCTGTTCCCATAGCTTGACTATTATTTCTAATGTTTTCATGAAAGAGCCAGAAGTAAGATAAATCTGGTTCAAATGAGTATAGTGGAGGAGTATGCGATGGGAGAATAGCATAGGAGTACTGCAGCATATTGTAGTCACTGAAAGAATGATACTGAATGAATGATTGCTCAATGAGGTACAGTTCCAGTTAATGTCTAAAGAGCAATTGAAGTATAATACTGAATTGGCCAAAAAGTTCACTTAGGTTTTTCCTTAAGATGCCATGGGAAAATCCAAACAAACATTTTGGCCACCCAGTAGTTAGGGTCATCTTTTTTCTCCTATCAGATAGGAGTCATTTGCGTCTTTTTAGATGAAGTCTCTACTAGAAAAATTTATTTTTACTCAATTCTTATTGGACAAGAATCATTTGCAACATTTTAAGTTCTCTACAAGTTCACATCTATCCAGAGAGTTGTAAAATATTCTAATCAATAGTAAATAGTAAGTCAAATGTACATACTCTAGAGAATTAAATAAACCTTACACAAGCTGGAATCAAGATTGCCGGGAGAAATATCAACAACCTCAGATATGCAGATGACACCACCATTATGGCAGAAAGTGAAGAGGAACTCAAAAGCCTCTTAATGAAACTGAAAGAGAAGAGTGAAAAAAGTTGGCTTAAAGTTCAACATTCAGAAAACAAAGATCATGGCATCTGGTCCCATCACTTCATGGGAAATAGATGGGGAAACAGTGGAAACAGTGTCAGACTTTATTTTGGGGGGCTTCAAAATCACCGCAGATGGTGACTGCAGCCATGAAATTAAAAGACGCTTACTCCTTGGAAGAAAAGTTATGACCAACCTAGATAGCATATTCAAAAGCAGAGACATTACTTTGCCAACTAAGGTCTGTCTAGTCAAGGCTATGGTTTTTCCAGTAGTCATGTATGGATGTGAGAGTTGGACTGTGACGAAAGCTGAGTGCGAAGAATTGATGCTTTTGAACTGTGGTATTGGAGAAGACTCTTGAGAGTCCCTTGGACTGCAAGGAGATCCAACCAGTCCATTCTGAAGGAGATCAGCCCTGAGATTTCTTTGGAAGGAATGATGCTAAAGCTGAAACTCCAGTACTTTGACCACCTCATGAGAAGAGTTGACTCATTGGAAAGGACTCTGATGCTGGGAGGGATTGGGGGCAGGAGGAGAAGGGGACAACAGAGGGTGAAATGGCTGGATGGCATCACTGTTTGATGGACGTGAGTCTGTGTAAACTCGGGAGATGGTGATGGACAGGGAGGCCTGGCGTGCTGTGATTCATGGGGTCACAAAGAGCTGGACAGGACTGAGCGACTGAACTGAATTGAACTGAACTAGATATGTTTATTAGACAAGTTGCAGCAAGACCCTGAAAAGAAATGTGGCCTTTTCTTTTTTTTGAAATAGTCATCCATTTGCTCATTTGCTCATTTCCATGTTTTGGATACTTTTTACTCAACAGTTCCAACTTATCACAATAATCACAAATAGTATTCAAAGTCAATTCTTGATTACAAAACTCTGGTATCATTGTGTTCTAGTCTGGTTCATTTCCAAAGCCATGGCAAAATATTGATTAATGAATATAAGCCACCCTGGCTATGCACAGTCTCTCAGTTGTGTCTGACTCTTTGTGACCCCATGGACTATAGCTTGCCAGGCTCCTCCATCCACAGAATTTTCCAGGGAAGAATACTGGAGTGGGTTGCCATTTCCTCCTCCAGAGGATCTTCCTGGCCCAGGGATTGAACCTGTGTCTCTTGTGTCTCCTGCATTGGCAGGCAGATTCTTAAGCACTAGTGCCAACTGGGAAGCCTTGTGATGTGGTCAGCAAATATAGTGACTAGAGTGTTAAGCCAGAAAGTTAACTTCTTTCTACAGGTTTCGTAAAAAAATAAGATTGTATTTTTAATAGGTGGTGTTCAGAGATTTTGAAACTTTTAAGTAAAATTTCAAACATATGCAAAAAGCGCAAACTTTTCCCCTGTCTTCAATTATTATCATCCCAAAGGTAATCTTATTTTTTCCATAGTCAAACCACTCCATTCCAATACTGGATTATTTAAAAATTTTCTTATATCTTTACTGAGGTATAAACGAGTACAATAAAATCTACATGTTTAAAATGTACATTTCATCAGTTTTGACATACATAAACAACTATGAAATCATCACTGAAATCCAGATAGAAAACATTTTCGGCATCTTCAAAAATCTCTGCCCATTTGTAATCTCTCCTCATCTGTTCCCCTGCAACCGCTGATCTACTTCCTATTATAGACTGATTTGTGCTTTCTAAAAATTTATGTAAATTCAGCCACTACATGCTCCTTTTCTTTGCTTGGCTTCTTTCACTAAGCATAACATTTGACATTCATCCATACAGTTGTATATCTCAATAGTTCTGTGTTTTATTGTATAGATCCACCATAATTTGTTTATCCATGTTGACGGGCATTTGGGCTATTTCCAGGTTTTGACTGTTCAATAAAGATAGATCTGTTATGAACGTTCATGTACAGGTTTTTATGTCTTGGATCCTCTTGTATAAATATATAGCAGTAGGATGGGTAGGGTATATGGCAAAACCCTTTGATTTTTTTAAAAAAACTGCCAACTGTTTTCTAAAGTGAATGTACTATTCTACCTCCTCACCAGCAGTGTATGAGAATTCCACTTGCTCCACATTTCACAAAGTCTTGGTAAGATTATTTTTAAAAATTTGGTCATTCTATTGGAAGTGTACTTTGTATCTTACTGTAGCTATAATTTGCAATTCCCTGATGATTGGTGATGCTGAGCATCTTTTCATGAGCTTTATTCATATATCATCTTTCTTGATGTGTCTATTCATATCTTTTGTTCACTTAAACTTGGATTTGTTGTCTCAGTATTGAGTTATGTGTTCTTTAGATATTCTGAACCTGAGTCCTATGTCTTATGTATGTGTTAGAAAAGGTTTTTCCCAGTCAATGTTTTGCCTTTTCCTTCCATTAATGCTTTTTCAAACCACAAATTTTTAAATTTTGACAAAGCCTAATTTATCAACTTTTGATGGTTGTGCCCTTTGTGTTCTAAGAAATTTTGCTTATCCAGAAGTCTTATAGGTATGAAAATAATATCTATGCCTTCACTACTGTTGGTTTCTACCTTAATTCTATATTGTGGTCAGAGAATATACACTCAGATTTTTATATTTTAAAATTTATGGAGAACAGTTTTGTGGCATCTTGGTGAATGTACATGCACATGTACACTTGAAAATAATATGTGTTTTTGTTTGCTGATTCTGTAAATATGAATTATGTTATAGTGGTTAGTGCTACTTTTCAGATTACCTGTCTTTTTACTGAATTTGTGTCTAGTTGTTTTATCAATTGCTAAGATATGAATGAGTGTTAACCTCTTTGAATTTGATTGTGGAATAGTATGTTTCTCCCTTTAATTCTGCAATTTTAGGTTAATACATATTTATGCTTTTATGCTTTCCTTTATTATTTGTATTTTCTCTTTGAAGACTAACTTATCTGATATTAATATAGGTACTCTAGCCTTATTATATATATTCTGATTTTTGGCTTTTAATATATTTTAAACATGCATTTAACTTCAACTTACTTATTTTTTTTAGATAGAAACTGTGTCTCTTTGGGTGCTAATAATTCATCAGGGTGTCTTGGATAAAGCAAGAGGAAATATTTTTGTAAAATTCTCCTAAGGTGATTCTGATCTCACTCTAAATCCTGAGGTTAGAGCGTGCGAGTGTTTATTTTGTTGCATTTGACTGCTTATGGCACAAGTGAAAAGATGCAGAAGATTACTCCCCAAGGGTGATTGTGGACTTTGTTTTTGTTGCAAGAGGAATGGAGAATCACCTGGCTCAAATACTTAGGGCATTAATGTGGCTGAACACTGCATTCAATCAGTTCCTTGAGCATTTTCTTTTGTTTATGACTTTAAAGTCATTAGAATAGTTGCTTCTGAATGCCTGTCTGCTAAGCAAACACATAAGTCACATTTATGCATCTTCTTGATTTTTCTTGAATTGAGAGTATAAGGTGTCACCATTCTTGGTGGCTCAGTGGTAAAAGAATCTGCCTGTCAAACAGGAAATGTGGGTTTGATTCCTGGTCGGGAAGATCCCCTAGAGTAGGAAATGGCAACCCACTCCAGTATTTTTGCCTGGGAAATCCCATGGACAGAGAGGAAACTGGTGGGCTACAGTCCCTGGTGTCACAAAAAGTGTTGGACACAACTGAGCATGCTCACACACATGTTGTGTCACCATGACAAGAAAAGGGTGAGGTCTAAGGTCAGAATTGTTTCTATTAATGTTCAGGAGAATTGATATATTAATAAGCTTGTTATTGGTAATGAAGGTTCTAGTGGCAGAGGTGCTCTGGGTTTTGGACAAATCACTTGATTTCTCTGTTCCCTAGATTCTTCGTCTGTAAAACAAGTGGCTTGGACTAAAGCATAGCTTTTAAATGATGCTATAGCAGGACTCTTTGAATGAAATTGGAAAAGGAAACTGAATATGAGAAATAGAAAAAAGGAGTCTGCATTGGTTGAAGGCCACGTGTTGTCTGCTAGGTTTCCCCGTGTTTTTAAGTTGGTTCCTTAGGAAAAGGGTTTTCCCATCCTTTTCTGATTTTACTAGCTTGTGAACCACTATTTGAGAACTGTTGCTCTGAGGTCCCTCCAAGCTCCAAAGATCAGCAAATCTTTTATTTCTGAGTTATAAGAAAGATTGAAAGTTTATAGGATGGATGGAAATTTCACCTTTTATTTCTGTTCACTAGTTCTCAATTAAATTCTTGAGGAGGTGGAATCTCTGCTTCTATCTGAATCTGATTCGTTAATCTGACTGCTGCCCCCTCCAACACTTACTTCATCAGTTATCTCCTCTTTATCCTGTAATCCTAAATTTTCAGTGATTTCTTTCATATGCTCAGACTTCTTTCACTTCACTTCCTCTCTCTCTCACTCACACTAAAGCAAATAAAGTTGCCCTCTCCACTGACACTTCATCCTCTTTTACATACCACCCTAGAGAAAAAAACAGCAAACAACAGCAACAACAACAAAAAAACTGTTTTCTGTCTTTATTTCCTCACTTACTCATATTTTGATCCATGAAGTTTGGCTTTCATTATTACCCTTACATTGACACACATGACTGAGCAACTAAAACTTCACTTCACTGAAAGTTCTTTAACTAAGTTTACCTTTTAATTTTTAAATCAACTAAAAAAATTCAGGTTTTCTTTTATTTAATACTTGAGGTTATTTAACACTCGCTCATCCTTTTAGCCATAAATCTACTATCTTGTGATCTATTTGCTAGTTTGTCTTGTGGGCTTTCTTCTCTCCTCTTCATATGTGTTATTTTCCTTTATTTTTGGCATTTTTCAAATAACAAATTTTCTCTGGACAGTTACATCCATGCCCGAGGCTTTGTAACATACTTGTTGCCAAACCTAAAAATCTGTATCTCAAGCTCACACCTGTCTTCAGATTTCAAGACTCATTTTCCAATAGGAGATCCCGGTTCAGTTCAGTTCTGCCACTCAGTCGTGTCTGGCTCTTTGTGATCCCAAGGACTGCAGCATGCCAGGCCTCCCTGTCCATCACCAACTCCTGGATTTCACTCAAACTCATGCCCATTGAGTCAGTGAGGCTGTCAAACCATATCATCCTCTGTTGTCCCCTTCTCCTCCCACCTTCAATCTTTCCCAGCATCAGGGTCTTTTCCAGAGAGCCAGTTCTTTGTATCAGGTGGTCAACGTATTGGAATTTCAGCTTCAGCATCAGTCCTTCCAATGAATATTCAGGACTGATCTCCTTTAGGATGGACTGGTTGGATCTCTTTGCAGTCCAAGGGACTCTCGAGAGTCTTCTCCAACACCACAATTCAAAAGCATCAATTCTTCAGTGCTCAGCCTTCTTCACAGTCCAACTCTCACATCTATACATGACTACTGGAAATACCATAGCCTTGACTAGACAGACCTTTGTTGATAAAGTAATGTCTCTGCTTTTTAATATGCTGTCTAGGTTGGTCATAACTTTTCTTCCAAGAAGTAAGCATCTTTTGATTTTACAGCTACAGTCACCATCTGCAGTGATTTTGGAGCCCCCCAAAATAAAGTCTGCCACTGTTTCCCCATCTATTTCCCATGAAGTGATGTGACCAAATGTCATGATTTTCGTTTTCTGAATGTTGAGTTTTAAGCCAACTTTTTCACTCTCTTCTTTCACCTTCATCAAGAGGCTCTTTAGTTCTTCTTCACTTTCTGCCGTAAGAGTGGTGTCATCTGCATATCTGAGGTTACTGATATTTCTCCTGGCAATCTTGATTCCAGCTTGTGTTTCTTCCAGCCCAGCATTTCTCATGATGTACTCTGCATATAAGTTAAATAAGCAAGATGACAATATACAGCCTTGATGTACTCCTTTTCCTATTTGGAATCAGTCTGTTTCATGTCCACTTCTAACTATTGCTTCCTGACATTCATACAGATTTCTCAAGAGGCAGGTCAGGTGGTCTTGTATTCTCATCTCTTGAAGAATTTTCTACAGTTTCTTAAGACCCACACAGTCAAAGGCTTTGGCATAGTCAATAAAGCAGATGTTTTTCTGGAACTCTCTTGCTTTTTCCATGATCCAGTGGAGGTTGGCAATTTGATCTCTGCTTCCCCTGCCTTTTCAGAAACCATCTTGAACATCTGGAATTTCACAGTTCACGTACTGTTGAAGCCTGGGTTGGAGGGTTTTGAGCATTAGTTTACTAGCATGTGAGAAGAGTGAAATTGTGTGGTAGTTTGAGTATTCTTTGACATTGCCTTTCTTTGGGACTGGAATAAAAACTGACCTTTTCCAGTCCTGTGGACACTGCTGCATGTTTCAAATTTGCTGACATATTGAGTGCAGCACTTTCACAGCATCATCTTTTAGGATTTGATAGAACTCAACTGGAATTCCATCACCTCCACTAGCTTTGTTTGCAATGATGCTTCCTAAGGCCCACTTGACTTCGCGTGCCCGGATGTCTGGCTCTAGGTTGGTGATCACACCATCGTGATTATCTGGGTCATCTTTTTGTACAGTTCTTCTGTGTATTTTTGCCACCTCTTCTTAATATCTTCTACTTCTGTTAGGTCCATACCATTTTTGTACTTTATTGTGCCCATCTTTGCATGACACGTTCTCTTGGTATCTCTAATTTTCCTGACGAGATCTCTAGTCTTTCTCATTCTATTGTTTTCCTCTATTTCTTTGCATTGATCATTGAGGAAGGCTTTCTTATCTCTCCTTGCTATTCTTTGGAACTCTGCATTCAAATGGGTATATCTTTCCTTTTCTCCTTTGCTTTTTGCAAAGCAAGAGAGGAGACCCCAAAGGCATCACATACTCAAAATTTCCGTGATAGGTGCTGTGTCAGTTCTTAATTGATTGCTTCTGAGCCCCAAATCCATTCTTCATTGTCTTCTCTGTGACAATGACACAGCTGAAGCCTGGAAATATTTTTCCTTTACCAACTGACTAAATGGCAGAAGAGTGTTGAAGGACACCACTGAGGGGAGGGCTATCTCTTCCATAGCTCCTTCCCCTTGATAGGCTCACTATAGCCAGCAACCAACAGAACTTTCCCACAGGTATCCTTCCTCGATGCCCAGTGGGTAGCTTTCTGTTGAATCCAACAGTGTTGTGCCTCCCCATGGATGGCTCCCTCCAGGACCTTAGAGATTAAAATCTTAATCTCTGATTAAGCTGGCATGATGTGCATGTGTGCTAAGTTGCTCAGTCATGTCCACCTTTATGCGACCCATGGGCTGTAGCCCGCCAGGCTCCTCTGTCCATGGGATTCTCCAGGCAAGAATACTGGAGTGGGTTGCAATTTCCTCCTCCGGGTGATCTTCCTGACCCACGGATTGAACTGATGACTCCTGTGTCTCCTGCATTGACAAATGGATTCTTTACTACAAGCACCACCTGGGAAGCTGGCATGACAGCTCTGCATAATATTGCTAAGTCACTTCAGTCGTGTCTGACTCTGTGTGACCCCATGGACTGCAGCCACCCAGGTTCCTCCATCCATGGGATTTTTCAGGCAAGAGTCCTGGAGTGGGTTACCATTGCCTTCTCCTTGCATAATATTGGGTTGATCAAAAAGTTCATTTGGTTTCTCCATAAATTGCTATAAAACCTGAACAAACTTTTTGTCCATCTCAATACTTGGTCATCACTGGGCCCTGGCTGCCCCTCTCCATTGAATTCTGGAATTCAACCTTGGTGGGAGACAGGGGCTTCTTTCAGACTTTTTTCTTCCTTGAGTATTTTGCTTGAGCCCGAGAGTTAGTGACTACTCCATGTATCTGTTATTTCTGAAATCTTTCAAGTTTCTTTTCCTTTTAGTAGGTTATCCCCTTGATGTTGTTGTTGTTCAGTGGCTAAGTCATGTCCAAATCTTTACAACCCCATGGACTGCAGCATGCCAGGCCTCCCTGTCCCTCACCCCTGTCCCTCACCATTGTGACACATGTCATATAGGTTACCCTCTATTTACTTAAATTTTCTCTCTTCAAATTACCATGTGATTTCTTTCTCCTCATTAGACCCATATACAAACACAGAACTCCTCTTGGCTTTCTGCATCACAGAGACCATCATGACCAGCACTCCTTCTCATTCTTAAGATCTGTCAATCAACAGGTCCAATTACTCATTTAAATAGTTTTCTTATGCCTGTCTCCTCTACTGCTGATATCTTTGTCCATATCTTCTGTTATTTGTGCTCTTCTGCAGCATCCTTCTTGATATTCTTGCATATTCAATCACAATGTCATTATGATTAGCTTTCTAACTTATACATATGGTGTCCATCCTCCTTTGTGTGCTATGAAACACCTGTGGTGATTGGATTCCTACTTGTCTGCTTGGCTCATATCCCAGCTGTCATAACCCATACCCTTTCGCTGGTGGCCCAGATGGTAAAGAATCTGCCTGGCAGTGCAGGAGACCTAGAGAAGGGAATAGCAACCCACTCCACTATTCTTGCCTGGAGAATTCCATGGACAGAGGAGGCTGACAGGCTATAGTCCATGGGGTCCCAAAAGTCAGACACTACTGACTAACACTTTCACTTTACTCCAGTAGTGCTTCTGGTTTTATAGTTTCAACATCTGTGCTGTGAGTATTATTGTTCTTCTCCTTGAAATTCCCCTGACCATCTAGAAAACACTTACAACCGTGAACCTTCTTCAGTTTTCTGATACAGGCATGGCTGATTCTTTGTCTAGAATCCCACTGTACTTGGTATAATCCTCCAATGCAAGAGGTATTTGGGGTGTTATAATTGTCCCCAATTCTGTCTCTTCAGTCATTTTGAGTAACTTAAGGAGAAAGACTTTTGTATTTTTCCTGGATTTGTGTCCTCACAGTGCCTGGGGGCTTTTAGGCATTTAAATATTTGCCAGCACACTGAATTATAGTAACATTTTTATAAAAGAAATTTCAAAACACAAATTAAGGTTTCTGAACTTCCGTTGTGGGAGACTGTTTTGACCCAAAGTTCTGTAAGGACTCAATGAGAAAAAGCAGTGGTATCTTTTAAAAATGGCATTTATTTTATTAAAAACTTAAAAATAAATTTTTTTTTGGCAATGCTGTGCAGCATGTGGGATCTTAATTCCCCAACCAGAGATTGAAGCCTTGCTCCCTGCATTGAAAGAATGGCGTCTTAACCACCTGACTGCCCAAGGAAATTCCCAAAAGGCATTTATTGCTTTTCTTTTGTACTAGGAAGATGCAAATAAGATAGAAAGGAAAGAAAAAAACATACCCATCATTTACCTCTTGTGTTACTTCAGTCAGTAAGTTCAGTTCAGTCTCTCAGTCATGTCCAGCTCTTTGTGACCCCATAGACTGCAGCATGCCAGGCTTCCCTGTCCATCACCAACTCCTAGAGCTTGCTCAAACTCATGTCCATCAAGTTGGTGATGCCATCCAACCATCTCATCCTCTGTCATCCCCTTCTCCTCCTGCCTTCAGTCTTTCCCAGCAGCAGGGTCTTTTCCAGTGAGTCAGTTCTTTGTATCAGGTGGCCAAAGTATTGGAGCTTCAACATCAGTCCTTTCAATGAATATTCAGGACTGATTTCCTTCAGAATTGATTGGTTTGATCTCCTTCCAGTCCAAGGGACTCTCAAGAGTGTTCTCCAACACCACAGTTTAAAAGCATCAATTTTTTGGTGCTCAGCTTTTTTATGGTCCAACTCTCACAGCCGTACATGACTACTGGAAAAACCATAGGTTTGACTAGATGGACATTTGTTGGCAAAGTAATGTCATTGCTTTTTGATATGTTATCTAGGTTGGTCATAGCTTTTCTTCCATGGAGCAAGCCTCCTTTAATTTCATGGCTGCAGTCACCATCTACAGTGATTTTAGAGCCTAAGGAAAGAAAGTCTGCTACTGTTTGCCTTGTTTCCCCATCTATTTGCCGTAAACTGATGGGACCAGATGCCATGATCTTAGTTTTTTGAATGTTGAGTTTTAAGCCAGCTTTTTCACTCTCCTCTTTCACTTTCATCAAGAGGCTCTTCAGTTCCTCTTCACTTTCTGCCATAAGGGTGGTGTTATCTGCATATCTGAGGTTATTCATATTTCTCCTGGCAATCTTGATTCTAGCTTGTGCTTCCTCCAGCCCGGCATTTCACATGGTGTACTCTGCATATAAAATAAATAAGCAGGGTGACAATATACAGCCTTGATGTACTCCTTTTGCAATTTGGAACCAGTCTATTGTTCCATGCATTACTTCTGCAGATTAAAGAATGAAGGTCTCACAAATTGTAGTATCATTTCAGCTCTTCAGGCACAGAGTTATAGCTAAGGGATAACATTTTTTGAAATCTTATCATGTATCACATACTATGTCTGCAACCTATACAGGTGTTATCTCTCTCTCCACCATTCTGGAAGGTAGGCAATTTTAAGCTTTCCATTCACAAGTGAGGAAGGTAAGTGTTAGGTCGTTCAGTTGTGTCTGACTCTTTTTGACCCCATGGACAGTAACCTGCCAGTCTCCTCTGTTCATGGAATCCTCCAGGCAAGCATACTGGAGTGGGTAGCCATTCCCTTCTCCAGGGGATCTTCCCAGCACAAGGATTGAACCAAGTCTCCTGCATCGCAGGCAGATTCTTTACTGTCCAAGTCACCTATATATTTCTTACCTTAAAGATGTATACTCAAGATATAACTTAAGTGCTTTTGAAAAAGTGATGGACTAGTTACAATATATTGTGGGGATTTAAGTCCTTAAATCCCCAATTATAAGGTCAGTTTCTCACGTCTCCAAATCTATTATTGCATTAAAACCTATTCTAATGAAACACTCATTTAGTATTTCTCTTATTAATTTTATAAATTTTAATTACTTAGTTTTCCTGGGCATATTTTATGTTAGATAAAAATGATTCCATTTAATTTTGTGAAGACCTTAGAGTATGCATCTGAAGTGTTAACGCAGAATTTACTTGTGACTGGTGAGCTTAGTTGTTTAGAGCGCTGATAATGAAGTCTTGAGTCCACACCTACCTCAACACATTTATTTTGCTTGAGAGCATTATAACAGAGTGCTGAAGAGCACGACCTCTGAAGCTAGTATCTGTTTTGAATCTTGGTTCTGCTCCTCACCAGCTACATGACTTAGGGCAAAATATGTAGCTTCTTTGTGCTTCAGTTTTTCTCTTTAAAGTGGAGATAATGATATCACTTAACTCATGAAGTTGTAATGAGGATTAAATGATTATCAGTGGGTTTTTTTAGAGTCTTAGAACATTTTCTGGTGCTCAAAAAAGAGTTATCCATTATTATTGTTGGTGTTGTTATTTCAATCATTTGATAACCAGAAACTCTATTTTTCAATAATATATTTAATGCTTTGCTACTTGTCTTTCCATGTTCAGTGGTGATGATGATATGGAATGTGACTAGTCACTGCTTTAGGCTCAAACTCACTTCTATTATCTTGGCAACGGCCCATAATGCCCTGAACCAACAATGATGAGAAACAAGTGAGTGAGTGTGAATAAATTAGTATGAATTGACCATCATTACCAGAAAACCAACTCAAAGAGCACAAGGGGACAAACATGTGTACTGTTTTTGAATATAAAGGGCTTTTTTTTTCCCCTTTCTCAGAAAAAGTTGATTGAATAGCCTGCTGATTTCTCTCTGGTCCCAAGTCTCTGGGTAGTATACTTTTTAAAATGTACTAGATGTTTTCTATTTTCTAATTTAGAGGGTACTTGTTAAAGCATTCTACATTTCATCATTAAGCAGAAGATTTCACTCAGCGCAAGATGTCATGTTAGAAAACACTTCGGGGCAGTTAAGAAAGGAGATTGCCCGAGTCCATCTCCTTGACAGGGGCTTTATTAATTTTTTGGGAAAAGTTAGCTAGACCTGTAATTAGTTAATTACTTGATATTTGTCAAAAAATGGCTGATGAGCCTTCTGGCGATTCCAGATAACTCCTATGACTGACAGCAAAGCTAGCAGGAAACCAGCAGAACATCTGGTCACAGGAAAATTACTTATTTTATATAGGTTTTTTCAACCAGCTCTCACACACATCATTCCAGTACTGGAAAGGAAGTCTGTATAAGACAACAGACTAGTTGTTCCCAGTGGGAAATGGGAAGAAGGGAGCGGCAAGATAGGGGTAGGGGATTAAGAGATATAAACTGCTATGTATAAAATAGATAAGCAACAAGCATATATGATATAGCACAGGAAATATAGTCATTATATTGTAATAACTTTAAATGGAGTATAAGCTATAAAATTATTGATTCATTATGCTGTGCACCAGAAGTTAATATATTGTAAATCAACCATACTTCATTAAACAAAAAAGTCTATATAGAAAGGTTATGAGGAAACAAGAACAACTGGACTTGAGAAGTTTCTTCATGATATAAAGAGAGTTGGAAAGTCTGTCCTTTATTATACTGAATACCTATATTTAGTTACAATGTGATCTTTAGTACTTTATTAATTCCCAAATTTAAAGTACTTGACATTATAGAATTTTCTTCCCTGAGTATTTTTCGTGTGGTGTTTAGTCACTCAGTCATGTCCAATTCTTTGTGACCCAGTAGACTGTAGCCCACCCGGCTGCTCTGTCCTTGGGTATTCTCCAGGCCAGAATACTGGAGTGGGTTGCCATGCCCTTCTCCAGGGGATCGTCCAAACCCAGGGATTGAACCCAGGTCTCCCGCACTGCAGACAAATTCGTTATCATCTGAGCTACCAGGGAAACCCGAGGATACTGGAATGGGTAGCCTATCCCTTCTCCAGGATATCGACCCAGGAATTGAACTGGGGTCTCCTGCACTGCAGGTGGATTCTTTACCAGCTGAGCTACCAGGGAAGCCCAAATGATAGGTCTCTTGGAGACTGAAGGATTCACACTCAAATATTGTTATATCTCCAGATGGGAATGCGGGAGGACTACAGAAAACAGGATGGTGATGGGTCCTGATTCCTGAGACAAACTTGCCCATGAATGGCAAATGCAAAGCAGATTTTAGAAGACTTGTTAACCTTTTCTATTATTTACATAATTAATAAGTACCCACCTTCCCCCAGGTAAATAATGATTCCTTTTACTAACTGATGGAAGAGACATAGAAAAATCCTACTCTCTGCCATCTGCTTAGTATATTTTTCTTTTATTAAGAAATACATTTATGTGATATGCGTGTGTGTGTGTGTGTGTGTGTGTGTGTGTGTGTGTGTGTATGAATGGCTCTCCAAATGTCATGTGAATGAGAATTACTCAGGAAGCTTGTTGAAAATTCACAGTTGCATATCCCATCTTTTGAAACTAGACCAAAGACTCTAACTTTGGTCTAGAGTCTGCAGATAAATCTGGTGAAAGAGCTCAGTAGACCATACTTTTAGAAAAACTGGTTTATGGGCTAGAGAGGGGGAAACTGAATAATCTCAAATGAAAAAGAGAGGGATATCTTCTGACTACTTTGTGGCAACAATGCTTGTTGTTGTTGTTCAGTTGCTAAGTTGTGTCCCACTCTTTTGCAACCCCATGGACTGTAGCTCACCAGGATTCTCTGTCCACAGGATTTCCCAGGCAAGAATACTGGAGTGGGCTGCCCTTTCCTTCTCCAGGGGCTCTTCCTGAGCCAGGGGTCAAATCTGCATCTCTTACGCTGGCAGGCAGATTCTTTACCACTGGGCCACCAGGGAGGCCCAGTCCTAAGAATACAAAGATTAATAAAATGCTGCCACAGAAAAGATAAAGCTTGAACCATGCTCACCTTGTGAGAGTTGGACTGTGAAGAAAGCTGTTCAGTTCAGTTCAGTCACTCAGTCGTGTCCGACTCTTAGCGACCCCATGAATCGCAGCACACCAGGCCTCCCTGTTCATTACCATCTCTCGGAGTTCACTCAGACTCACGTCCATAGAGTCGGTGATGCCATCCAGCCATCTCACCCTCAGACGTCCCCTTCTCCTCCTGCCCCCAATCCCTCCCAGCATCAGAGTTTTTTCCAATGAGTCAACTCTTCGCATGAGGTGGCTGAAGTACTGGAGTTTCAGCTTTAGCATCATTCCTTCCAAAGAAATCTCAGGATTGATCTCCTTCAGAATGGACTGGTTGGATCTCCTTGCAGTCCAAGGGGCTCTCAAGAGTCTTCTCCAACACCACAGTTCAAAAGCATCAATTCTTCGGTGCTCAGCCTTCTTCACAGTCCAACTCTCTGAGCGCTGAAGAATTGATGCTTTTGAACTGTGGTGTTGGAGAAGACTCTTGAGAGTCCCTTGAACCACAAGGAGATCCAATCAGTCTATCCTAAAGGAGATCAGTCCTGGGTGTTCATTGGAGAGACTGATGCTGAAGCTGAAACTCCAGTACTTTAGCCACCTCATGTGAAGAGTTGACTCATTGGAAAAGATTCTGACGCTGGGAGGGATTGGGGGCAACAGAAGAAGGGGACGACAGAGGATGAGATGGCTGGATGGCATCACCGACTCGATGGACATGAGTGTGAGTGAACTCCGGGAGCTGGTGATGGACAGGGAGGCCTGGCGTGCTGTGATTCATGGGATCGCAAAGAGTTGGACATGACTGAGCGACTGAACTGAACTGATGCTCACCTTTGGTAGCACTAGTAGGAAAAATAGAGCTCTGGCCAATTTCCCACAGTGTTATTTAATAAAAGCAGAATAACTTCAGGGTCTCACAGGTTTATTAAGCAGTATTCTTCAACAATACTCTTATCTTTTCTTGATCCAGGCTATGATTAATTTTAAATTGTAGACATTTTTATGTGTGTGATACCACCCATGTTGAACATAATAACTGTAGGCTGATGAATGAATTCACTTGGGTTTGTTACTCATACTTTGAATGAATTCCTCAATATTCAAATGTATGCAAAATAAAAATCTTTTGCACTAAGGACACTTTTCTGTCTCTCTCTCTCTCCTTTTAAAAAGAGTTAAAACATAAATAAAATCAAGTTCAAGAACATGAACATCAGGGCAACATATGACTGTCACATCTGCTCTCCTTCTGAGGAAGCTTCTTGCAGGACTTGAGAGTCACCTCAGGAGCCCTTGGTGTAGAAACAACCTGAAAATTCCAAGCAGTGCTCCATGCCTTCATCAGAGCTCAGCAAGCTTGGAGCATCCAGGAATGATGTTTCTGTTGGCTCAAGACCTACATCTTGATGCTTTAGACTTGCTTTAAAAATTAAAGATGGAAGAAAAAGAATTAATGAGCAAGTTTTTGAAGGCTGGTAAATAACCTTCCAGAAGAGCTTATAGTTTTAGTCCTGTCTTTTGGGAAAAGTGATCTGAGAAGGGAATGCTCTTCTTCATTTTCTCTGCCATTTACTCTAAATATTCCATATTTATGCTGTTTATCGGAGGAAAAAAATCCTTTGATTCTTAGTCTCTTCATTTCAAGAAATATGTTTCTGATTTAATCTCATTTTTCCTAAACAAATTAAGATATAAGTCAACCTAACTCAAAAATAGCCCTCAGTAGATGAGCTTATGCCCAGTACAATATGACTCAGGTAAAACACCATTTTACATACACTGTGCTATATGTGTCTGTTTATTAGATGTGAAGCTAAATTGTGTCTGAAGCTTGTGACCCCATGGACTACAGCCCCCCAGGCTCCTCCGTCCATGGGATTTCCCAGGCAAGAATAATGGAGCGGATTGCCATTTCCACTCCAGGGGATCTTCACCACCCAGGGATTGTACTCGCATCTCTTGCATCTCCTGCATTGGCAGACAGGTTCTTTTCTACTGTGCCACTGGGGAAGCCTGAGGCAGGTAAAGCACCATTTTACATATAGTATGGTATATATGTCTACTTATTGGTCAGTCAAGAGTAATGTATTGGAGATGTACTGTAGCCTCAATTCTGTGACTAACACAGAGGATGTATTTGCCTTTCCCAACTAGTCTATACTCAGTTGAGCAGAAATATCATGAAACATAAAAAGTAACTAAAAGTTCACTAAAAAAAAACCCACCCCTTCTCCCAAAATACTCCAGCCAAAAACCAAATAAATGATGCAAATGATAAGAAATCATACTCAAGGCCTAGGAAGTCCTGGGGTTCTCTGAGAATATGCAGTGGAGTAGCAGAAAGCTTGAATCACACCTTAAAGAGTGAATTGAAATTAAACAGTTTTGGATGCTATTATAAAGGCCCTTTGAAAATGGGTGGGCAGTGGTCAACTTTAACAGAGTTGTCGGAACCCAGTACACACGGGACTGCAGAGGATGATTGAGGAACAGAAACGGTGATGTAACCAGCACTAAACAGATGATAGGAGGAACCGGAGATAAAATCAAGAAGATACATTTTGCTTTTTTTTAAATTTATTTTTTATCAGAGTATAATGCTTTTACAATCTTTTGTTATTTTCTGTTGTATAAAAGAGTGAATCAGCTCTATTAAAGTTGTTACTGTGCTTTGTTGATGATAACTACAAATGCAGTTCTTCTCCAGAGGATGCAGGAAGGTGCCAACATTCATTCAATTCCTAGTCATTTAAAATTTACTTTTCAGAATTTTATAATATACATGTAAAATACCTTATCTTCAGTTCAGTTCAGTTCACTTCAGTCGTTCAGTCCTGTCTGACTCTTTGCGACCCCATGAATCACAGCATGCCAGGCCTCCCTGTCCATCACCAACTCCCAGAGTTCACTCAGACTCACGTCCATTGAGTCAGTGATGCCATCCAACCATTTCATCCTCTGTTGTCCCCTTCTCCTCCTGCCCTCAATCCTTCCCAGCATCAGAGTCTTTTCCAATGAGTCAACTCTTTGCATGAAGTGGCCAAGTACTGGAGTTTCAGCTTTAGCATCATTCCTTCCAAAGAAATCCCAGGGCTGATCTCCTTCAGAATGGACTGGTTGGATCTCCTTATAGTCCAAGGGACTCTCAAGAGTCTTCTCCAACATCACAGTTCAAAAGCATCAATTCTTCAGTGCTCAGCTTTCTTCACAGTCCAACTCTCACATCCATACATGACCACTGGAAAAACCATAGCCTTGACTAGATGGACCTTTGTTGGCAAAATAATGCCTCTGCTTTTCAATATGCTATCTAGGTTGGTCATAACTTTTCTTCCAAGGAGTAAGCATCTTTTAACTTCATGGCTGTGGTCCACTGGAGAAGGGAATGGCAAACCACTTCAGTATTCCTGCTTGAGAACCCCATGAACAGTATGAAATGGCAAAATGATAGGATACCCCAGGTCAGTAGGTGCCCAATATACTACTGGAGATCAGTGGAGAAATAACTCCAGAAAGAATGAAGGGATGGAGCCAAAGCAAAAACAATACCCAGCTGTGCATGTGACTGGTGATAGAAGCAAGGTCCGATGCTGTAAAGAACAGTATTGCATAGGAACCTGGAATGTCAGGTCCATGAATCAAGGCAAATTTGAAATGGTCAAAGAGGAGATGGTAAGAGTGAACGTCGACATTCTAGGAATCAGAGAACTAAAATGGACTGGAATGGGTGAATTTAACTCAGATGACCATTATATCTACTACTGTGGACAGGAATCCCTTAGGAAGAAATGGAATAGCCATCATGGTCAACAAGAGTCCGAAATGCAGTACTTGTATGCAGTCTCAAATACGACAGAATGATCTCTGTTCGTCTCCAAGGCAAACCATTCAATATCACAGTAATCCAAGTGTATGCCCCAACCAGTAACGCTGAAGAAGCTGAAGTTGAAAGGTTCTATGAAGACCTACAAGACCTTTTAGAACTAACACCAAAAAAGATGTCCTTTTCATTATAGGGGACTGGAATGCAAAAGTAGGAAGTCAAGAAACACCTGGAGTAAGAGGCAAATTTGGCCTTGGAATGCGGAATGAAGCAGGGCAAAGACTAATAGAGTTTTACCAAGAAAATGCACTGGTCACAGCAAACACCCTCTTCCAACAACACAAGAGAAGACTCTACCTTATCTTACACCTATATATTTTCTTGAACTTTTTAGGCTGTAATCATTGCATTCCTAGAGTGATATTTATCCCTCTCTTTCTCTTCCTCTAAAGGTTTTATTTGTTTCAAGCTTTACTGGGGTATTATTAACAAATAAAAACCATATATATTTCAGTTTTTTAAACATGATGTTTTTACATTGAATTCAAAGTAACAGAAAATAGAAAGGTGGTTACCAGGGTCTGGCATATATAGGAAATAGGTAGACATTAGTCAAAGGATATAGACTTATAGAAATAAGGTAAATAGGTTCTAGGGATCTAATATTTTTTATACCAAAATCATCATTGATAAACAGTAACAAATGGAGTAGGACAAATGTAGGACACTTTGACACAATCCATAGTCACCCTTGTTGTATCCAGAGGAGAAAGAAATTTCTCAGGGACACCTGCTTTTGTGAACACATGGGTGACTCAGAACATGTGTGATAAGAGCAAGGTGACAGGCTCAACTTCATGAGAAGCTTATTGATATCACTCTGTTACTTCATATTTATCCATCCAACATTCAATCTGCATTCGTTCATAAAGGTGAGGGACTGTGAGTGGATTAATCTAACTCTGCCAGCTTTTCTAGAAGAATCTCATATTAGCCAAGCTCTGGTAACTTAGATTTCTCTTATGAAGGACAGCAATTTGAATTATTTGGTTAACAGTTAAAAATCCTTTTTGAAAAAAAAAAAAACTTTTATTGGGGTAGAGTTGATTTACAATGTTGTGTTAGTTTCTGTTATGCAGCAAAGTGAACCAGTTATACATAAACATGATCCGCTTTCTTTTATATTCTTTTTCCATATAGGTCATTAGAGAGTATTGAGTAGACTTCCCTGTTCTGTACAGTAAGTTCTTATTAGTTATCCTTTTTATATATAGTTGTTTGTATATGTAAAAGACAGGCAAAGAGGGTCTCCTAATTACCTTGAAAATTTCTTTTCAAAATGTTGCCATCCTGAAGTAGAAACAAGCCTGAGAGTATCCTTTAAAAATAAAATTTAAGTTATTGAACACAAAGTGGTTATATAGATAATGTGAGAGGGAATTCACTTAGTAACTCTGATTAATTAAGAGTGAATTAAAGTAACCTCTAAAGATGGAAATATGAAACTGAGCCAGAGAGATTACCAGCCAAAGTTTTTGTGGGCCAAAGAGGGAAACAAGAGATAAATAATTAAATGTAACCTATAACCATGTTTGCAATGAATATGTTGGCCAAAGCTCACTAGAGCAAATATTATTGTGATAGTTTCTGCCCAAAGGGGAAAAATAAAATCTAAGTCATAGTTTAGGACCCATCTTTAAAGTACTATTAGAGTGCCAAAAGATTTACAATGCAGGCAATTAATTTTAACCATTCCAAAGTGTTTATTGTCATAGGGTTTCTAGTGAAATAAAAACACAGAATTGTAATAGGTATTATCATTTTGTCACTGAATGACATGAGAGAAATTAGCCTAAAACTCAACAAAGAGCATGCAATTCAGAAATACTACTTGATATTATTTCTAATTGACCCTGCTATTGTAGACATAAAAAGAAGGACAATGTTAATGGTGATAATAAAAATGTCATGTCCTAGAATAAAAATATTCTTCAGTAAATTGAATTGTATTTCCATCTTCATAAGGACAGAGCAGAAATCTTCCTTTTTCTCCTCCCCTTCCTTTTCCAATGATGATATGGTGATTGAAATGAACAGCGTGTGAGATTTTTCTTAAAATGCAAATGCCTCAGTTAAATATTAAAGTTGACAATATTTTGATGAAAGTAGAGGACATTTTTGTAATACATACATGAGGATGTGCTTGAGTGTATCCAATTTTTAATTTCTGGGTGAGTGTACTAAAATTTCTCTAACAAGGCATAGGCATGAAATTTCAAACATGAAATGGTTAAAAACACTGATGGTTGGAATTGCAGTATATTCTGTCTTCTAGAATTCTCATGAGTAGTTCAGAAATGCTATCACAGCACATTAAATGTTAACATACTGATTATTTATCACATGGATAATTATGCCTAATGCAAAGTAAGAGTTTACTGCAGCTGATTATAATTGGATGTATTTGGCTGCAGTTAGAATTTGTAATGGTGAAGGTTTATATTTTAGCTTGGTGTGAGAAAGGGAAAAGCTTTGGTAATGAATTTATAGCAATAATTAGGTCATGATTTACTGCTAAAAGCATTGCAGTTAGGCATTTCTATATATATCTTTCAAGACTGAACGCATACACACATATTTATCTGTAAAACATATAACCAAAGACATTGCAATGCTAAAGCAAACTGATTTCCTTTTACTACATGATTTTTGTGTTATCGTTTGAAGACTCTTTGAGATCACTTTGAGAGGTGTAACTGGAAGTCTTTTATGTATTTAAAATTTCAAAACAAATTGATATTGTTAGTAGACTAATATCAAATTTAGTTACACATTTTTCAGTAGTCTGGGCATCTATGTAAGTAAAAATCTAAGTAAGCTTATTAGATGGAAAGAGTTATAGAATAGTACATCTTAAATTTCCTTGCACAGAACAAAAGATGCTTCCCATAAGGATATCAACATACTCCTTGTTCTTCAACTTTTCTGTAGTCAATAATACTAAGTTGAGAAACAATGAATTTGCTCAAGTTGGCAACTATGGATATCCCTAATCCTATTGTAGTTATAATCGAATATATTTTTATTTCATATGCAAGAAGCAAATTCACTACAAAATTCACATCATGAAGGAAATTTTGAAGTTTAATTTTTAGCACATAATTTAAAAGAAATTTAACATTTTAATTTTATATATTTAAATGCTGAAATTTTATGACAGCATTTTGCCCTTTACCCTATCCTGTTTAGTATTGAATATTTTGGTTATTATTTGACTTAGATAATGGAAAAGATGGCTTAAAGCTAGAAAGAATAGCTAATACTTAAAATGGCAAAATAAGACTAAAAAAAGTACTAGAGAGGAATCAATACTTTGTAATGTAACAAGGATAAATACAAAGCCTAGAAAGCAGTTTAAAATTAACAGGAATATAATGGAGAAGACTTAATTTTATAAGACAATATCAAAAAGGCCTTTGGGTTTTAGTGGACCATGATTTTAAAAATAGCCAGATGGTGCTAGCAAAATTTAAAACTAAGAAGACTGAGCTCAGGTCAAAGGTGTTTGTAGAAGACCCTTGGCTTTCTGGTGTTTGGATCAAGTCTCCTGGCCTGTGTTAGGACCTGGGTGCCTCCGGAGCATTCCTGATCATTGGGGACCATCTGGGTGGGATGGGGAGAAAGGAGGTAGAAAGACTTCTGAGGTGGTTGAAGTGAGCCTTCACATGTGTGCAGTTGAGCGACAGATTGGTAAGACCTGACCTCTAAGGGAGTATTGACGTCACCGCACATGCTCAGTCTGAGGAAGAGTTGCTTCATGGAGACTTGACTGTGTGCAAAGTGTTGAAGGCTATAATTTAGAAGTGGAAATGAGTTTATTGGTGAGTATCCTGGGACGCCTAAAGGTGAAAAGAATAAGAACATTCACACACAGTTACAAGTGAAAATTGCTTAGTTGTGTCATACTCTTTGCGCCCCCCATGGACTATAGTCACTGCAATTCTCCAGGCCAGAATACTGGAGTGGGTAGTGGTTCCTTTCTCCAGGGGATCTTCCCAACCCAGGGATAAAACTGAGTCTCCTGCATTGCAGGCAGATTCTTTACCAGCTGAGCCACCAGGGAAGCCCAAGAACATTCATAGTATATGTAAATTATTATATATATTTCTTATGCAAGAAACTTTCCCCAAATATAAACCAACCAACATAGGGACTGTCAGCCTCAGTGGGTGAGTTTCTTAAGCTCTGAAATATGCAAGTAGGAGCTAAATTTTTAATGATTCTTTGCCACTTCATGGACTCTAACTCGCTAAGCTCCTCTGTCCACGGATTTCTCTGGGCAAGAGTACTGGAGTGGGTTGCCATTCCCTTTTCCAGGTGCCCTCCTGGGTCTCCTGTGTTGCAGGTGGATTCTTACAGTCTGAGCCACCAGGGAAGTCTTATGTAAAGGGTTCTTCGCTCCTATGACCCACCAAGTCCCAAACTTCTTTATGATTCTTTAGGTTCTCTCTGGGCATTTGAAGAAGTATATTTTATTTCTGTGTTCAACCATAACAAAAGTTAATCGGTATTGCATTTGGGAAATCAGGAACAGAATTGTGAACTATTCAAGACCAAAAAGTATCTAACAAGTGATGAACGTTTCTAACTTAAGGTTCCTCTGTTTGGTCCTATGTATCATGCAGCCTTCTGGGGGTGAGTGCTCTCACTTGCAAATTTGTAATTTCCAGAATTGGGTTGAAATGATGGAACACAGAAAAAGAAGACAACCTCAAAACGTTAGGCTTTGCATGAATTTTAATGATTTATTAGCATATGTACAAAACTTGAATGTTAACTATGGCAAATTGATTGATTTGAGGCAAATTTCCAAAAGGGAAACATGTTTCTCTCTCTTCTTCAGATAACATATGTTATGTAGTAGAGATTCTAGTAAAAAAGTGAGAGGTACTGAGTCTGCATTGTCAACTTGGAGGAAATAAGCTATTTGGAAACTGAGAACAGGAGATGGAAGGATGGTGCTCATGTGGGGATTATGAACAGATTTGGGTCCAACTGAGAATGAGAAAGTAAGTGAATTCATTTGATCCCTGTAGGTGATGGTGGTAGAGTGGGGTTGGAGCTGGAAGATGAACCACCCTTGGTGCCTAAAAACATGCAGAAGGAGAGAAGCAATGAAACCTTACAAACAAGAGAATTTCAGGGGAGGGTCATCTGAAATGAGATGAGTCAGGGCCTTTGTAGGGGTAGCAAGGCATGGCTGTGGATTAAACCTGCTGGCAGAACTAGCTGTGGGAAAACGTATGAGTGGTGGTGCAGCACGTGGGGGACCTCAGGCTTAGGTTGTCCATGTTGGTATTTCTGGCTACTGACATCAGAGTGAAAGAAAACTCTTCAGCCTTTTTTGTTTGTTTGTTTAAATTAAAGTACACATGATGTATAATATTGTGTTAGTCTTAGGTGTGAAGTGATTTAGTTCTTTCTCTATATTTTCAATTCTTTTCTGTTATAGGTTACTACAAGATATTAAATGTAGTTTCTTGTGCTGTACAGTAGGTCCTTGTTGGTTATTGGTTTATATACAATGGTGTGGTATCTGTTGATCCCAGACACCTGATCTCTCTGTCCACCCCTTTGGTAACCATAACTTTTCTGTGTCTGAATCTGTTCCTGTTTTGTAAATAAGTTCATTTGTGTTATTTGTTAGATTCCATGTATAAGTTATCTAACATCTGTCTTTCTCTGTCTGACATACTTCACTCAGTGTGATGATCTCCAAGCTCACCTATGTCACTGCAAGATTTCATTCTTTTCTATGGCTGAGTAATATTCCACAGCAGATATATGGCCCGTCTTCTTTATCCATTCATCTGTCAGTGGACATTTAGATTTGCTTCCTTGTCTTGGCAATTGTAAATAGTGCTGCTTTGAACGTTGTGGTGCCTATATCTTTTCTAATTCGAGTTTTTGTCTTTTCTAGATATGTACCCAGAAGTGGGACTAGTGTATAATATGGTAGCTCCATTTTAAAAGGAACCCACATACTACAAAACTTATAAGTCTTAAGGTTCTTGAGGTTCTCTTGGGAAGCAGGTAACTCTAAGGAGAGGAGTAACAGGGAGTCTTATGGTTGGTTTACTAACAGCTGGCAGATATGTGTTTGTGTGTACATGTGTGTATGTTTCTGTGTGGAGCCCTTTAGAACAATTGCTTAGGGGCAACAATAATTAAAAACAAAACAAACATTATAAAAACGAACAGTGGGGGAGGGTGACTGTTCTCTTCCAATCTGTCCTCAGTAAGTGTCCCCATCTCTGTTAGCATCTGGAAATCTTCACCCATGTCTCTTCCTTCACCATGTCCTGTCAGTACCACAAGCTTATTTATCAAGTGTTTCTGCCGTTCTCTAATTTAGGCAAGTCATCTCTTGATAGGATCATTGCTATACCTTCTAATTGGCCTCATTAACTTAATTCTCCATCCTGCAGTCAAAGTGATCTTTTGAAAAGGCAAAACAGATCACTTCAGTTCAGCTGCTTAGTCATGTCTGACTCTTTGTGACACCATGAACCACAGCATGCCAGGCCTCCCTGTCCATCACCAACTCCCGGAGTTCACCCAAACCCATGTCCATGGAGTCAGTGATGCCATACAGCCATCTCATCCTCTGTCGTCCCCTTCTCCTCCTGCCCTCAATCTTTCCCGGCACCAGAGTCTTTTCAAATGAGTCAGCTCTTCACATTAGGTGGCCAAAGTATTGGAGTTTCAGCTTCAGCATCAGTCCTTCCAATGAACACCCAGGACTAATCTCCTTTAGAATGGACTGGTTGGATCTCCTTGCAGTCCAAGGGACTCTCAAGAGTCTTCTCCAACATCTCAGTTCAATAGCATCAAGTATTTGGTGCTCAGCTTTCTTTATAGTTCAACTCTCACATCCATACATGACCACTGGAAAAACCATAGCCTTGACTAGACAGACTTTGTTGGCAAAGTAATATCTCTGCTTTTGAATATGCTATCTAAGTTGGTCATAACTTTCCTTCCAAGGAGTAAGCATCTTTTAATTTCATGGCTGCAGTCACCATCTACAGTGATTTTGGAGCCCCCCAAAATAAAGTCAACCATTGTTTCCACTGTTTATCCATCTGTTTGCCATGAAGTGATGAGACCAGATGCCATGATCTTAGTTTTCTGAATGTTGAGCTTTAAGCCAACTTCTTCACTCTCCTCTCCTCTTTCACTCTCATCAAGAGGCTTTTAGTTCCTCTTTGCTTTCTGCCATCAGAGTGGTGTCATCTGCATATCTGAGGTTATTGATATTTCTCCCGGCAATCTTGATTCTAGCTGGTGCTTGCTCCAGCCCAGTGTTTCTCATGATGTACTCTGCATATAAGTTAAATAAGCAGGGTGACAATATATAGCCTTGATGTACTCCTTTTCCTATTTGGAAGCAGTCTGTTGTTCCATGTCCAGTTCTAATTGTTGCTTCCTGACCTGCATATAGGTTTCTCAAGAGGCAGGTCAGGTGGTCTGGTATTCCCATCTCTTTCAGAATTTTCCACAGTTTATTGTGATCCACACAGTCAAAGGCTTTGGCATAGTCAATAAAACAGAAATAGATGTTTTTCTGGAACTCTCTTGCTTTTTCCATGATCCAGCAGATGTTGGCAATTTGATCTCTGGTTCCTCTGCCTTTTCTAAAACCAGCTTGAACATCTGGAAGTTCACAGTTCATGTATTGCTGAAGCCTAATTATATCATCCTTATTTTTTAAAATTGAAGTATTCAGTATTGATTTAAAGTGTTATGTTAGTTTCTGGTTTATAGCAAAGTGATTGATATGTATATATATTATTTCTTATTATGGCTTATTACCAGATAATGAATACAGTTCCCTGGGCTATAGAGTAGGATCTTGTTATCTATTTTATATATACCGGTGTGTGTCTGCTAATCCCAAACTCCTAATTTCTGCCTCCCCTCTTTCCTCTTTGGTAAACAAAAGTTTGTTTTCTGTGTGTCTGAGCCTCTTTCTGTTTTGTAAATGCAAGATGAGGGAGTCTATCTGGGGCTTAAATTAGGAAGAGAAAGGATCAGTAGTACAATTGCAACAAAGAAACATGGGATTCTATCAGGATCTGGCTTTTAAGTAAGAGGGGTAAGTGCTGGATCTAATGTACAGGATGAGGAATACAGTTAACAATACTGTATTATATAGTTGAATGTTGCTGTGAGAGTAGTCTTAAAAGTTCTCACTGTAGCAACAACAACAACAAAACGGTAATTATGTACAGTGAAGGATGTGTTAATTAACCTCATTGCAGTGAACGTGTTCACAATACACACATGTATTAAATCATCACACTGTATGCTTAAGCTGGATATTTTCCCCACCCAGGGATCAAACCCAGGTATCCTGCACTGCAGGCGGATTCTCGACCATCTGAGCCACCATGGAAGCCCTTATGCAATGTTATGTGTCAATTACATTTTGAAACAGTTGGCAAAAACAACAAAAAATAACAGGAGCAGTTGTAATTAAAAAAAAAAAAAACACACCTGAAATCTTAGTAGTTAATACATTAGGAATATGTTTCTTGCTCACACAAAGTCCGTATAAAATGCTTTGGATGGCTTTCCACACAGCGATTCAGCGACTCGGGCTTATTCTCTCCCGTGGCTTTGCCCTCCCCCTGCATACCTTAGAGTCCGATAGTTTCAGCCAGAGATGAGGAAAGAGTGGTGGGGGAGGAAGCCACATCTGCTATTTAACCACTTCAGCCTGGAAGTGACTCACTTTGGCTTACATGCCATTGGTGAGGACCAGTCATGTGGCCTCATCTAAATACAAAGAGCACTGATTGGGTAAATGCTTTCCAGAAGCAACTCAATACCATGGAAGGACAACAGGCATCTTCGGTAGAGAGCTGGCCATCTGCTACTGGCATAGAATGAAATATAGAATTTCATGTGTTGATTTCTATCCATTATCTTGCATTATTATTTTTTTCCCTCAGCAGCTGTTATTAAATTTATGTTGTATTTGTTGATTGTATCTAAGACCAGTTGAACTCTTTCTGGCCAGAGGGGAGAGGCTGATAGGATTTCCTTTATGACAAAGTTTCTCCATATGGTTTTTAATCTGTTGAATGGTTGAGCCTTCCATTTTTCTCATTGTGGTAATGATAGGGTGGTAGTAAATTGGTGAGATTCTCATTTGCTTGACATCTGACTTGTCCTCCCACTTTGACCCAAGTTGAATGACTTCACAGCATTTTATAATAATTACACATGTGTTTCAAGGGCTTGGTGGAGGTATTGTTTACACATATGGGTTTGTGTATCTGAATATTATAATAGGAAGTCATGTTGTTGAGTATATAGTCATTTGCTTTGGAAGTAGCATAAGACAAGTTTATTTTGGAATCCTCTTTTGCTGGGCAGATAGAGTGGTAACTAAAATGTTTGAGGTTGAAATAAGTTAGCAGCACATTGGAGAAAATGATCTATTCTGCTGAGTAAGAGCTGTCTTCCAATGTAGTAGGCCAGACCAGAGAAAGTGAGTGCTGTGTTCCGACAGGACAATGAGGAGATGACACACCCTTGGTGGGTGCAGAGCCGGTTCACTTGTTCTCTGACTTCCCTTGTTCCCTTTCTCCACTACATCCAAGTAAGCAGATAAAAGCTTTGAGAAAACTTCCTCTCTTTTCAACAGTGTCAAGAAGAACAAACTCAAAGAGCCATTTATCTGTCTTTCTCTGATGTTGCTTCTTCATCTTTGAGCTATTAGAAGGAGAGATAGTACATGCTCTTAAAAAAGCAAGTGAATTTTCTGTGACTAAAGTTTGGGGGTAGAGGAGAGGGAGGGAACAGAATATCTGCTAGGAAAAAGAAATTAAATACTGATTCATCAGTTGAAATTTTATCCAAATCCTATGCACCTGTCTAAGGTGACTTTTGGTGACTGGTATAGGTTACAGTAATTGTTTTTCTGAGTTTTTTTCCCTCAAATAAGAAATAGATGAAAAGATCTTGTCCTACTGTTGGTATCCAGATTTATATTTAGCCCAGCCTCATGGAGGTAGTGATTTGCTATGAAATATGTCACTGGTCTGAGCAGAAGTTGGTCTGTGAGATGTAGAAATAGCGGGGTTAGGCTGACACCAGGGTGACTCTGTGTAAATTCAGAGGTTACATTGATTTCTTCCTTTAATACAAGGTCTATCTGCTGAGGGATAGGCCATCAGAGAGTTTTATGTACTCTCTGAGGATTTTATTATCCTTCAGAACATAGACCTTGAACCAAGTAATAGAAATTAGTAGTACACACACTTTTGTGAGCATTAATGACTAAATCCTCAAAACACTGGCCAGCTGTCTCAGATGAGACTGGCCATCTTGATTTTGGTGTTCTCCTTTATACTCCGTGATGGCCACATTTACTCATGTTCACATTGGGGTTTCAACTTGATGATTTTTGAAAGGCTGAATATATATACAATGACAAGGCTATCTGTAAAAACTGGACTATGACCCACAGTCTACAGCAACCAACCCAAGAAACCAGTCCAATATCTACAGTGACCAGTCCAGGAAGGTGACCTTACTATTGAAAACAAACACACTATCTCTAGCAGTAATAACTCCTATAACATTCTACTCTGTAGAGCCAGGACTTGATTAATAACTAAGAACTTTCCTAATTTTTGTCCACTCTTCTGATTAGGACCAACCAGAGAAAGTCAACTGTGTATCCCTAACCAGTCACACAGGCTGCCTTGCTTTGAATTGGTTCATCTATGCTTTCCCCTGCCAGCAGCCTCCAATCAGGGCAAATCTGGAAGCCATCTTTTTCTCATAATAAAATTTTTCCATTCCTCTGTCTGCCTTTGCGGTTCTCTAAAAAACAGAGGTGTTGCTGGCTGACTCTGTTGTTATAGCAAGCTCTGAATAAATAGCCTTTGGTTGGTCTCATTTGGTTGATCTTAATGTATTTCCACATTTCTAACACCTCTCTGATACCTAGATTCAAAAATCTAAGTAACAAGAATCCTAATGACAAATGAGTGTGCCACTAGTCCTTCTCAGCATCTCAGTACCTTTATCAGGTCACTGTTCCCAGGTTTTCTGGCTCATCGCATTGTGGGCACTGGGGGTAGTGGAAAGAGCCCAGGTGCAAGTGGACGGCTTGGTTTTGGCTCCTGGCTCAAACTCTTCCTGTGCGACTTTAACCAGGCCTCCGAAACTCTCTCTTTATCCCTAAAGTGGGAATAGCACTGCCCCCCAGTGTTGCTTTTTAGCTTCAGAAATATGATGTATGGGAAGAGGAAAAGTGAATGCTTAAAGAGCTTTCAGGCTTCCCCGGTGGAGCTAGTGGTAAAGAATCTACCCTCTAATGCAGGAGACACAAAAGATACGTGGGTTCATCTGCTGGAGAAGGGAATGGCAACCCACTCCAGTACTCTTGCCTGGAAATTTCCATGGACAGAGGAACCTGGCAGGCTACAGTCCTTGGGGCCCGCAGAGAGTGGGACACGACTGGGTCGACTGAGCACACACACCAGAGCTTTCAAAACATTGCATTTGTGGTTTTCAGCTTCACCTAAGGTGTACTTACATAGTACCAAGCATGTGCCAGTCACTGTAAGTGCTTGACAAATAATAACTCAATCCTCCTAATGTTCCTGTGAAGCTTATGTTGACATATTATCCCCACTCTAAAGAAAGTTCGTGCCGAAGGCCTGTGTCCTAGGCTGCACATGGAGGACTAGCTCCTTGTTTGCGCCTAGAGGAAAGTCCCCAGACCTCAGGCAAAGAGTGCCACGTGTGCATGCATGTAGACTTTCCCTGCTCCTCATGGTTAAGCCCACCAAGAAGCTACCCTGCCCCGTGCTGGGGGCAGCCAAGTGGCCTGTGGCAAGGTATCATCCATCAGTAGGTTGTGTGCCTCAGCACACACCAATCTCACAAGGCTCGTTCTCAGCACACAGCTGCTTTTGGCTTCCCTGGTGGCTCCAACAGCAGAGAATCTGCCTGCAATGCAGGAGACCTGGGTTCAACCACTGGATCAGGGAGATCCCCTGGAGAAGGAAATGGCAGTCCTCTCCAGTTCTCTTGCCCAAAAAATTCCATGGACAGAGGAGCCTGGTGGGCTACAGTCCATGGCGTCTCAAGAGTGTCAGACATGACTTGGTGACTAACATTTACTTATATTCTAAAGAGGAGGGAAGTGAAATTTGGAGCTATTAAATCCCCCCAAGTGATCTGAGTGCTTCGTGGTGAACTAGGGCGAGACTTTTCTCTTTGTTCTTTGCAGACCTCATTCATTATAAAATCTCAAATTATGAAAAATATGACTTTGCCTTCCCCACATTTTCTTCACTCAGGCACAACTCTGGCCTGGGTTCTATCAGCCTTTTGCTTAGACAATCATCACACTGTACACTGAACGCCTTCATTTATAGCTTCTTTTGTTAAATGGTAATAAAAATAAAATCTTTTTCCATTAAAGATAACTCACCATACTTCCCAACAGTAATCAATTGCCCTTGTTATCAAATTCTAAACCTTGTTACCCCAGACTTTCTACTTCCCAACAGTAACCAACTGCCCTTGTTATCAAATTCCAAACCTTGTTATCTCAGACTTTCTAATAAATGCAACTGAAACGCGCCACATGTGTATTAAGTACTAGGCTTTGTACTAAACATATTATATGACAACATGTTACGAGCCCCATGTTTCACATGAGGATATTTAGTCTGAGAGAGACCAGATAGCTAACTGGTAGCCAGTGGGCATAGGATGAGTCTGTGAAAACTCGAGTCCAGGCTTCTTTTATTTCCTTTCTTTCTCACTGTCACTTATTTGCTTGATGTCAATTAATTTTGTATATAGCTGCTTATTTTCCATTCTACTCTCTTCAATCTGTTTAGGATGTATCATGTTTCATTTTTAAAGTTTTCCCTTCTCAGTCACTTTCTCTTCTTTTCAATCAAACAAAATCCCCAGCCTGCAAAACACAGCTCTCATCTCAACTGCTTAATGAAGGAATTCATCCCATGCAAATGCTTTATGTATGTGTTTAGTGTTGTTTTGATGCATTTCCTCCTGAATCTTTTATCATTTATTTTACACTAGGTTCCTAAATTGGCATTATGTGTTGTTATTTTTTTCTATCTCCTCATGCTTATCTATATCAGATAGAAACTATCAACATTATGAATACCTCTACCAAGCATAGGGAATACGAGAGTTTCAATTCCACATTTTAAATTCATACCTAGTCCCGATAGTCAAGAACTAGGAGATATTTGTAAAACAGATCTATGAAAACACTCTCATTAATTTCTGCTAATTCTTTTTCCTGTGAAGGAGACAAACAGAATTAGTTGGCTTACCTTTAACTAGGTTTCTCTTCATCTTACTCATTGCTTGCTCTTACCTTTTGGTAATCCACTAGGAAAGGAATACACCGTAGAAGGTCTACCAATCACAGCCCTGTCTTTCATTTTTTGTTCACCCCTTCTTTTTATCTTGCATTTGCCCCTCCCATATATTCTAAATCATGATTTATATAAATTGGAGAGTCATATTCAATTACACATAGCCTACACTCACATAAATGTGTCATCCATTTATGTGTAGTCCTACTTGCACAGATATGTGGATGCGCACAGTCATGGATGTATCACACAGGATGAAGGAAGAAGTGGCAAGGAAGATGAGAGGATGCCATGTTTAGTACAGAGAAAAGAGTTAGAGTAGGTCCAGAGGAGTCGACTTCCTTCCCTGCTCTTAGAATTGGGTCCTCTCTTTGGCCCCATGTTTTGTTGTTATAACTTAATATCGCATTCATTCTACTTTATTTTGTATTACAGTCCTCTCTTTCTTTTATGAGAAGGTGATTTTATAGGTCTGTGCTGCTCAATATGGTAATCACTAGCCACACATTGTCACTGCCACTTCCAAACTCCACATACTGTAAGCCTAAAAATACACTCCAGATTCTGAAGACTTAATAAGAAAAAAGAAGTAAAATTTATCATTAATAAGTTTTACATTGAATGTGTTGAAATGGTAGCTTTCATATATGTAGTTAAAGTTTACAATTGAACTTAATTTTGCCTTTTCCTTTTCCCTTTTTAATGTAACTACTAGAAAAACTGAGAGTGCACATTTGCTTTCACTCATGACTGTCATTATCTTTTTATTGGAGAGTGCTGGTTATAAATGGCAGTGATTGTGCAGTTTTCCAGTGTATAAAATATTTCACAGTATTCTCAGGCAATAGATGATAAATATTTGTTGGAACTGAGAAAGTGGTTGGGGGACTTGGTGAAAGTGAATGCGTGGTACATAGCTTAAAGATTTTATTTAATTCAGAGGGTTACCATTTGCTGTCAGGCACTCAAGAATCTAGGTATTGAGTTGACCAAAAAGTTCATTTGGGTTTTTCTGCCATAGCATATGGAAAACTCAGAAAAACTTTCAGGCCACCCAATATTATTAGACAGAATGAAGACATGGAGACAAGATATTTATTATAAACAAAGGCATAGGTTGGTAGGAAAGAAAATGTGCCAATGATGGCATTCTTAAAACAGTCAACAAATATTTACTGAGGACCCATTAGATGCCAAATCCTGTTTTAGGCATCAGTGATACAGAAATGATTCTGGCATCCCACTGTACCACCCTCAAGCTTGGGTGAGGGTAGAAAGGCACACAGTTGATTATAGCCCAATCAGGATTCCTAGTCACAATAGACTGTATTAGCTGCAACACCATGTAGAGACATGGAAAATTGTTGGCAGCCAAATGGCAATTAGATGAGAGTTGAATCATGTGAATGCAAGGTAAGAGCCCCACAGAGGTTGTCCTGAAGTTCCTACTGTTTGTTTTGCTTGGAAGAGTTCCATGGGTAACAAGCTTTTCAACAGAAGGGCATTCTGGAACTATTATCTGTGAGAGTTTTTAACTAACTGTTTATCAACAGCACTTTAGGGCCACAGAAAATGTGTTAAGTGTAAATGACTAAGTGTGCATTTTAAGCATGAGTTGCATTTCTAACTGCCTAACAACGGGAAAACAAGTACTTGGAAGATATGCTAGGCCTTCCCTCTGTGTACTTTGTTTAGGTTTATTTGGTTTTGTTTGAGAGAAGAACCCATTTTTTCCCCAAAGCTTTTTTTTATAAAAATATCAAATATTTTAAAATTAATCAAGAGAAAGAGATACAAACTACTATGTAAAAATATATAAGCAACAAGGATACATTGTACAGTACAGGAAAATATAGTCATTATTTTATAATAATTTTAGAGTATAATCTATAAGTATATTGAGTTGTTATATATACCTGAATTTAATGTAATATTGTAAATCTATACTTCAATTAAAAAAGAAGGAAAAAGATATAAATACTAAAAATTAGAAATGCTAAAGGGGTAAGGCATAGAAAAATGGAATGCTAATATAATCCAAATAATTAATTTACTATAATGTGTCCCCATAATTTTTTTTCATCTTTGTTCTCCCTAAGAGAAAATTTTAATTTCTTCTTTATTTGTTCAGGTGCCAAGTCATGTCCCACTCTTTGCAACCCCATGAACTGCAGCGTGCCAGGCCTTCCTGTTCCTCACCATCTCAAATTTGCCCATGTTTATATTTATTGAATTGATGATGCTGAAGAGAAATTTAATTCTAAGGAAAAGTATGTCTTGTTTTAATTATCATAAACCAGATTTCTTTAGTGCATATTGTTTACTTGCAGCATATAGATTCAAGTCTTTAATTTCAGAAAAGTTCTTTCATAATTGTGCCTGGAAGCATTTGCTCTGTGCTACTACAAAGCTTCTCTTTTTAGAGACTCTGATTGTAGGTGTGTTGGCTCTGCATTATACATCTATCTACTGTCATTTTCATATAGTACTTTAAAAATATATTTCTCATTATTCTTATTTAATTTGGGCCATTAAAGGAACCAATTTTCAAGGTAAAGCAGGTGCATCAACGTATTCTGAGTAATGGCTGTGTGTGCAGTAACCAAACTTATTGCGTCCTTGTTCTATTTTCCGGCTGCAAAGGTGATGTCCTCTCTCGTGTGCCAGGCAACAACTGTCCCGTTATCTTGTTCAGTTTTATGCCCTTTCTAAGTGCAACCTTTGATTTGGTGACATTTCCAAAGCAGTGTGTAAGGAAACTAGTTCATATGATATTCATTAAAGTCACACGGCTAACATTTCTGCCCACTTCTTTTGTGAGAACTAGATAGAGAAAAGCACTTTGCCTTCTTTCAAAAGAGACATAAAACAGAGATCTGGACCACTTGTGGATATGGAAACACCTCTGTGGTCTCATGTTAGGGGTGGTTTATTGTCTGCAGCGTCCTGGCAAATCTTACACTGCCTCAGTTATGCTCCCCAAGAGTTTTTCTTTCAATTCATGGTTCTGAACCCAGAACTACATGATCCCATCTATAGAGTGATGATATAGGTGAGTGAAATTCTTATTTACCTAACTGATTTACAGAGTTGCTATGAATACATTTCCAATTCAACTTACATATTTTCATTGCCTACTATTTACTTTTTCACTTATGTATTTCTCAAGACAATTCTATGAAAGAGGGGCTATTATATTTAATGAAAGAAGAAACTGAGACCCAGAGACATGAAATAATGGTCTATGGTTGCCCAGATAAATCTGCAAGCTTCTAATTAGATCTCAGGATCTTGGATACTAAAGCTAATGTCTTTCTTCTATACCATGTAACCACTCATTAACTGCAGATAAAGGAAAGCTTGTCAGGTAAATCTTGACTCATGTCAATCTTGATATTCATTTTCCTAGTGACCTCAATATGTCATTTACTTTTCAGATACATTAAAAGAGAGAAAACAAGTTTTTTTTTTCCACTGAAGAATGCAACATTAGAAAGTTTTCTATTTTTAAACAGGGAATATGAAGGTGAAGGTGAAGTCGTTCAGTCGTGTCTGACTCTTTGCGACCCCGTGGATTGTAACCTACTAGGCTTTTCTGTTTATGGGATTCTCCAGGCAAGAATACTGGAGTGGATTGCCATTTCCTTCTCCAGGGGATCTTCCCAACCCAGGGATCGAACCGGGGTCTCCTGCATTGAAGGCAGGTGCTTAAAGCTCTGAGCCACCAGGGAAGCCCAGGGAATATAGTGACTAGAATATATTTCTGAAGAAATTCAGGCAAAATAACAATGCAGGATATGACTTGACAATATAGATTTTTATTTTCTGCAAGAAAATACACACACACACACACACACACACACACACACACACATGGTGCTCTTTTGAATCTGATAGAATCTTACATATTAGTTATTTTTTTAACTGAAATACTTAAGCATACAAAAATAAATTATTTTGAAATTTCTCTAGAAAGTATGTAAAAACTACAGATCTTCTATAAAATTCTCATTCCCCAGAACAATCCCAAATAGTCGACTCTCACCTTTGGCACCTTTCTAGTTTCTATTTTAGTTGCCCTTGTTCTAGCTGGAATTTCTGTTCCAACCAACTGATAACTGTGTATCTCAGTCTTAGTGGACCTTTTTCTTATGCAGAAGTATTATAGTACTCAGGTGTCATTTGTTAATAAGGGTTTGTAGGCAAAGTTTGAAGTTAAGTAAAATAATCACAGGACCAAAAACCTGGTTAAATATTTTTAAAAATACTTAAAAAAAATTTAGACTCTGCAATGATGAGCCCTAACAGGACATAACTACTGTGAATCCTGCCCTCAAATAGATCAAAGTGAATGGAGAAAGAAATGAAAACAAATATTACTGTTGTGGTAAACACAAAAGACAGCTGAGAGAAGGGAGTAATTAGTTATAAAAAGAAAGTTGGAAGGGTTCCCCAAAAACTTGATAGAAATGTCGTGTATATGACATTTGAATAGATGATTTCAAGATGACATTTGCAGAGGGAGGGAAATAATGAACAGAGTACTGTGACATGAATATAGCATTTGGATGTAAATCTCTAATAATCGTTAGGTGACCTGATTCTAAAGAAGGAACTCTTTGGGGATGCGATTGGGCAGTTTTTTCCTCCTCAAATCCTCTCAGGCTGTTTTTGATTAACAAATGGGATGGGAAAAAATATTTTGCAATATTCAACTGGAATTTTATGTTGCTAAATTTGTTTTTACTTAAACATCAATATATGTTTACTGAGTTCATGTAGTAAATGGCATTCCAAAGGAGGCATTAGCCTTGATTAGATATTCTTTATGATGTTGCTGTTGATCTCACCAAAATCTCACCAAAATATCTTTATAAAATCTCTTAAAGATAAATTTATTAGAAATAACTACAGTTGGAATGAATATCACCTTGACAAGCCTTAGCAGTGACTCTGAAGTAGGGAGTCAGAAGAGAAATATTTATAGGGCATTGGAGGTCTGGGTTCACATTCTTTAAGGGAGAATTTTTTTTAGCTTTTTATCTTATATTTGAATATAGTTGATTAACAATGTTGTGGTAGTTTCAGGTGGACAGCAAAGGGGCTCAGTTGTACATGTATATGTATCCATTCAAAAAGAGAATCTTTTAAGATGGGGAACTGATTAGGATTGGGCCAAGTTTGTGATATATCAGGCTGTTTAAAAAATAAAGAATACAAGAGAAATCCACACTATCACTAAATCATATGAAAATATACACTTTACTCAGGAATTTACATAAATTTATTTATATACCACAAATACAAGTAACTTGCAGTAATGTTCTGAAAATATCTTTTGATATCTCATCAGGAACTAGTAAAATTTTGGCCAGCTGGGCTAAGAAATTATCAATGCTCTGATCCATTTCAGGTTTTCTCCTCTTGTCATCCTGTTCTTAACTAATTGTACATACTTTGCTGCTTTGACTTTATTGTGGTCTGGCAGAGATAGTCACTTCTTTGAATCAGGGCATGTATTACTATTTACAGGCAATCTCAGGATGTAATTGCTTAGAAACCAAATTTTCAGTGCAGAGTCTTAGTCAGTTCAGTTCAGTCGCTCAGTCATGTCCGACTCTTCACAACCCCATGAATCGCAGCACACCAGGCCTCCCTGTCCATCACCATCTCCTGGAGTTCACTCAGACTCATGTCCATTGAGTCGGTGATGCCATCCAGCCATCTCATCCTCTGTCATCCCCTTCTCTTCCTGCCCCCAATCCCTCCCAGCATCAGAGTCTTTTCCAATGAGTCAACTTTTTGCATGAGGTGCCCAAAGTACTGGAGTTTCAGCTTTAGCATCATTCCTTCCAAAGAACACCCAGGGCTGATCTCCTTCAGAATGGACTGGTTGGATCTCCTTGCAGTCCAAGGGACTCTCAAGAGTCTTCTCCAACACCACAGTTCAAAAGCATCAATTCTTTGGCACTCAGCCTTCTTCACAGTCCAACTCTCACATCCATACATGACCACAGGGAAAACCATAGCCTTGACTAGATGGACCTTAGTCAGCAAAGTAATGTCTCTGCTTTTAAATATGCTATCTAGGTTGGTCATAATTTTTCTTCCAAGGAGTAAGCATCTTTTAATCTCATGACTGCAATCACTGTCTGCAGTGATTTTGGAGCCCTCCAAAATAAAATCTGACACTGTTTCTACTGTTTCCCCATCTATTTCCCATATTAGGTGGTAGTAAAAATTCATTCTGTTTTGTACAATGCATCCTGAGACAGCCACTAGAGACAAAACACAGCGCTTCACAAGATTAATTTTATTTTATAAAATAGATTCCTTGTTCTATCACATAGTAAAGTAATTCTTAAAATATTTTTCCAGTCTATACGAGACTTGGTACATATTATCTTTCAAATATTCTACAAATCAGCTTAAATTAGAAAATAAATTTATGCTAGCAAATAGATTTCACAATTTATGAAAGAAAAGTTTTTTCTCTTTATTTTTTAAATGATTTGTTTAAATGCCAGTGGGAGGATTGACTAGATAAATGGCTAAGAGAGTGATAAGAGTGTTGGTTTTATTGAGCCCTCAGTACTTTCCTTCTCATTACGCTGTTTCAGAGGGGTATCTGGTTTCCTGAGAGCCAAGACCTGGCAATGTCTTCTGCTAACAACAACAGAAGCTGGTGGAGTGAGAAGGTAAACAGGTTGTCCATGGACACTTTTGGGGGATGATGTTTAAGAGATATAGCAGTGATATTTGGATATTGCTGCAAACTTATACTATGCCAAAGATAAGCTTGGAACAGTAGTATTCAGTTCAGTTCAGTTGCTCAGTCGTGTCCAACTCTTTGCGACCCCATGAATCGCAGCATGCCAGGCCTCCCCTGTCCATCACCAACTCCCGGAGTTCACTCAGACTCACGTCCATCGAGTCAGTGATGCCATCTAGCCATCTCGTCCTCTGTTGTCCCCTTCTCCTCCTGCCCCCAGTCCCTCCCAGCATCAGAGTCTTAAAACCTAGCAAAGCCAGCACCTTACATAGCATTAAACTTTTGCCCCTCTTTCTAATGTATCTTAAAAGTATTAGAAGGTAATAAGAGTGGGAAGAACACCAGAATTTAAAAGGAAACATTACAAATATGGTTGAGAAAATCCCATGCTCCAAAAAACAATTAGGTCAACCTAATTTTTCTTGCCTGATGTAGGTTAAAAAAAAAAAAAGAGAGAGAGAGAGAGAGAGACTCCTGCCAAAGAAAAATTAGACTAACCTTAACAAACATATGGGATGGATCATTAAAAACTGTATCTGTATCTACTACAGCCATAAGCAAAAAACAAATTAGAGTTTGGAAGTTGGATGATTTAAGATGAGGAAAAGCCACAACTAGAGATAATTCAAATTAGGCTTAATATGCTGGTAAATGCAGTACTTATCATTTGAGACAATTTTTATAATAGATTATAGTGATAGATTTATTTTGGAAAGTAAAAGGAAAGAAAAATTACTCAGTGATGATTATGATACAGTTTAAGAGTTTATTGAAATTTTCCTTTAATCTAAGATGTTACTTTACTTGAAAGTGTTAGTCACTCAGTCATGTCTGTCTCTATGCAACCTCATGGTGATTATTCAGCAGATTATATAAAGTAACTGATTCAGTGTTCTAATAATGAAAAAAAATTAACTTTTTACTATGTTAAGAGAAACTCAATTAGCTTAATGCTTTCCCATACACTTTATAAGAGTTCATTTTTTGTTTTTGCATGTGACAAGAGTTAAAGAGTATGGAGTGATCTGTGTGTGGGAACCACTGTAGTGTTGATTTAAAAAAATTAATTAATTTATTTTGATTGGAGGCTAATTACTTTACAATATTGTAGTGGTTTTTGCCACACATTGACATGAATCAGCCATGGGTGTACATGTGTTCCTCATCCTGAACCTCTCTCCCCCCTCTTCCCTCCCCCATCCCATCCCTCAGGGTTGTCCCAGTGCACCAGCCCTGAGCACCCTGTCTCATGCATCGAACCTGGACTGGTGATCTGTTTCACATATGATAATATACATGTTTCAATGCTATTCTCTCAAATCATCCCACCCTCCCTTTCTCCCATAGAGCCCAAAAGTCTGTTCTTTACATCTGTGTCTCTCTTGCTGTCTCTTATATAGAGGCATCATTACCATCTATCTAAATTTCATATATATATACCTTAGTATACTGTATTGGTGTTTTTCTTTCTGACTTACTTCACTCTGTATAATAGGCTCCAGTTTCATCCACCTCAATAGAACTGATTGAAATGCATTCTTTTTAATACCTGAGTAATACTCCATTGTGTATATGTACCACAGCTTTCTTATCCATTCATCTGCTGATGGACATCTAGGTTGCTTCCATGTCCTGGTTATTGTAAACAGTGCTGCAATGAACACTGGGCTGCACATGTCTCTTTCAATTCTGGTTTCCTCTGTGTGTATGCCCAGCAGTAGGATTGCTGGGTTGTATGGCAATTCTATTTCCAGTGTTTTAAGGAATCTCCACACTATTCTCCATGATTTCTTAAAGGAATAAGAAAAATACACATTGCCTTGAAATCAAGTTGTTTTTTTTTTTGAAATTTAAATAAAAGTTTTAATTAAAATATGGCAACTTCATGCCAAACAGGATAAACCCAAGGCGGAACACCCCAAGACATATACTAATCAAACTAACAAAGACCAAACACAAAGAACAAATATTAAAAGCAGCAAGGGAAAAACAACAAATAACACATAAGAATAACTGCAGATCTTTCAATAGAAACTCTTCAGGCTAGGTGGGAATGGCAAGACATAGTTAAAGTGATGAAAGATAATAACCTTCAGCCAAGACTACTGTACCCAGCAAGAATCTCATTCAAATATGAAGGAGAAATCAAAAGCTTTACAGACAAGCAAAAGCTGAGAGAATTCAGCACCACCAAACCAGCTCTCCAACAAATGCTAAAGGATAGACTTTAGACAGGAAACACAAAAAGGACGTATAAACCCGAACCCAAAACAATAAGGTAAATGGCAACAGGTGCATACTTATCAATAATTACCTTAAATGTAAATGGGTTGAATGCCCCAACCAAAAGGCAAAGACTGGCTGAATGGATACAAAAACAAGATCCCTATATATGCTGCTTACAAGAGACCCACCTCAAAACAACGGACACATACAGACTGAAAGTGAAGGGCTGGAAAAAGATATTCCATGCAAATAAAGACGAACAGAACGCAGGAGTAGCAATACTCATATCCGATAAAATAGACTTTAAAACAAAGGCTGTGAAAAGGGACAAAGAAGGCCACTACATAATGATTAAAGGATCAATCCAAGAAGAAGATATAACAATTATAAATATATATGCACCCAACATAGGAGCACCGCAATATGTAAGACAATTGCTAACAAGCATGAAAGGGGAAATTAATAATAACACAATAATAGTGGGAGGCTTTAATACCCCACTCACACCTATGGACAGATCAACTAAACAGAAAATTAACAAAGAAACGCAAACTTTAAACGATACAATAGACCAGTTAGACCTAATTGATATCTATAGGACATTTCACCCCAAAACAATGAATTTCACCTTTTACTCAAGTGCACACGGAACCTTTTCCAGGATAGATCACATCCTGGGTCATAAATCTAACTTTGATAAATTCAAAAAAATCAAAATTATTCTAAGCATCTTCTCTGACCATAATGTACTAAGGTTAGATCTCAATTACAGGAGAAAAGCTATTAAAAATTCCAACATTTGGAGGCTGAACAACACCCTTCTGAATCATCAACAAATCACAGAAGAAATCAAAAAAGAAATCAAATTATGCATCGAAACGAATGAAAATGAAAACAAAATTACACAGAACCTGTGGGACACTATAAAAGCAGTCCTAAGAGGAAAGTTCATAGCAATACAGGCATACCTCAAGAAACAAGAAAAAGCCAAATAAATAACCTAACTCTACACCTAAAGCAACTAGAAAAGGAAGAAATAGACAACCCCAGAGTTAGTAGAAGGAAAGAAATCCTAAAAAGTAGGGCAGAAATAAATGCAAAAGAACAAAAGAGACCATAGCAAAAATCAACAAAGCAAAAAGCTGGTTCTTTGAAAGGATAAATAAAATTGACAAACCATTAGCCAGACTCATCAAGAAACAAAGAGAAAAAAATCAAATCAATAAAATTAGAAATGAAAATGGAGAGATCACGACAGACAACACAGAAATACAAATAATCATGAGACTACTATCAGCAATTATATGCCAATAAAATGGACAACTTGGAAGAAATGGACAAATTCTTAGAAAAGTACAACTTTCCAAAACTGAACCAGGAAGAAATAGAAAATCTTAACAGACCCATCACAAGCATGGAAATTGAAACTATAATCAGAAATCTTCCAGCAAACAAAAGCCCAGGTCCAGACGGCTTCACAGCTGAATTCTACCAAAAATTAAGAGAAGAGCTAACACCTATCTTACTGAAACTATTCCAGAAAATTGCAGAGGAAGGTAAACTTCCAAACTCATTCTATGAGGGCACCATCACCCTAATACCAAAACCTGACAAAGACGCCACAAAAAAGAAAACTACAAGCCAATATCACTGATGAATATAGATGCAAAAATCCTCAACAAAATCCTAGCAATCAGAATCAAGCAACACATTAAAAAGATCATACATCATGACCAAGTGGGCTTTATCCCAGGGATGCAAGGATTCTTCAATATCCGCAAATCAATCAGTGTAATTCATCACATTAACAAACTGAAAAATAAAAATCATATGATTATCTCAATAGATGCAGAAAAAGTCTGTGAAAAATTCAACATCCATTTTTGATAAAAACTCTCCAGAAAGCAGGAATAGAAGGAACGTACCTCAACATAATAAAAGCCATATATGACAAACCCACAGCTAACATTATCCTCAATGGAGAAAAATTGAAACCATTTCCCCTAAAGTCAGGAACAAGACAAGGGTGTCCACTTTCACCACTACTATTCAATATAGTTCTGGAAGTTTTGGCCACAGCAATCAGAGCAGAAAAAGAAATACAAGGAATCCAAATTGGAAAAGAAGAAGTAAAACTCTCACTGTTTGCAGACGACATGATCCTCTACATAGAAAATCCTAAAGACTCGACCAGAAAACTACTAGAGTTAATCAACGAATATAGTAAAATTACAGGATATAAAATCAACACTCAGAAATCCCTTGCATTCCTATACACTAATAATGAGAAAGTAGAAAAAGAAGTCAAGAAAACAATCCCATTCACCATTGCAATGAAAAGAATAAAATACTTAGGGATATACCTACCTAAAGAAACTAAAGACCTATATATCGAAAACTATAAAACACTGATGAAAGAAATCAAAGAGGACACTAATAGATGGAGAAATATACCATGCTCATGGGTTGGAAGAGTCAATATAGTGAAAATGAGTATACTACCCAAAGCAATCTACAGATTCAGTGCAATTCCTATCAAGCTACCAGCAGTATTTTTCACAGAACTAGAACAAATAATCTCAAGATTTGTATGGAAATACAAAAAACCTCAAATAGCCAAAGCAATCTTGAGAAAGAAGAATGGAACTGGAGGAATCAACTTGCCTGACTTCAGGCTCTACTACAAAGCCACAGTCATTAAGACAGTATGGTACTGGCACAAAGACAGAAATATAGATCAATGGAACAAAATCGAAAGCCCTGAGATAAACCCACACACCTATGGACACCTTATCTTCGACAAAGGAGGCAAGAATATACAATGGAGTAAAGACAGTCTCTTTAACAGGTGGTGCTGGGAAAACTGGTCAACCACTTGTAAAAGAGTGAAACTAGGCCTCTGTATAACACCATACACAAAAATAAACTCAAAATGGATTAAAGATCTAAATGTAAGACCAGAAACTATAAAACTCCTAGAGGAAAACATAGGCAAAACACTCTCCGACATAAATCACAGCAGGATCCTCTATGATCCACCTCCCAGTATACTGGAAATAAAAGCAAAAATAAACAAATGGGATCTAATTAAAATTAAAAGCTTCTGCACAACAAAGGAAACTATAAGCAAGGTGAAAAGACAGCCTTCTGAATGGGAGAAAACAATAGCAAATGAAACAACTGACAAACAACTTATCTGAAAGATATACAAGCAACTTATGCAGCTCAACTCCAGAAAATAAACGAACCAATCAAAAAATGGGCCAAAGAACTAAATAGGCATTTCTCCAAAGAAGATATATGGATGGCTAACAAACACATGAAAAGATGCTCAACATCACTTATTGTCAGAGAAATGCAAATCAAGACCACAATGAGGTACCATTTCACACCAATCAGAATGGCTGCGATCCAAAAGTCTACAAGCAGTAAATGCTGGAGAAGATGTGGAGAAAAGGGAACCCTCTTACACTGCTGGTGGGAATGCAAACTAGTACAGCCACTATGGAAAACAGTGTGGAGATTCCTTTAAAAATTGCAAATAGAACTGCCTTATGATCCAGCAATCCCCCTGCTGGACATATACACTGAGGAAACCAGAATTGAAAGAGACACATGTACCCCAATGTTCATTGCAGCACTGTTTATAATAGCCAGGACATGGAAACAACCTAGATGTCCATCAGCAGATGAATGGATAAGCAAGCTGTGGTACCTATACACAATGGAGTACTACTCAGCCCTTAAAAAGAATAAATTTGACTCAGTTCTAATGAGATGGATAAAATTGGAACCGATTATACAGAGTGAAGTAAGCCAGAAAGAAAAACACCAATACAGTATACTGACACAATATATGGAATTTAGAAGGATAGTAATGATGACCCTATATGTGAGACAACAAAAGAGACTCTATAGAACGGACTTTTGGACTCTGAGGGAGAGGGAGACGGGGGGATGATTTGGGAGAATACCATTGAAACATGTATACTATCTTGTAAGAACGAAGCGCCAGTCTATGTTCAATACGGATGCGGATGCATGTGGCTGGTGCACGGGATGATTCAGGGAGATGATATGGGGTGGGAGGTGGGAGGGGGCTTCGGCATTGGGAGATCATGGACACCTGTGGCTGATTCATGTCAATGTATGGCAAAACAAATACAGTATTGTAATGTAGAATAGACTATTAAAAAATAATTAAAAAAAGAAAAAAAATATGGCAACTTCATTTAATAGTTTTCCAACATAGTCTGTTCAGCCATTGCATTTTGGAGAATAAAAAATAAATAGAAAGGAATCAATATTTGTTTGCTGTTATTTAACTGTGATACTTTTACTCTATAGAAGATCTTTTTAGAGACATAAAACCCAATACATCTATCAGCATTCTCCATTACAGCATATAGGAAAGAACAAACTTGCTGTCATCTCTGACTGGAAATGATCAGGAGCAGTGATTTAGAAGAGACTTTATAGACAAAGACATTTAGAATTACAAGAAAATTAAGGGGCCATCTCTCAGAGCTAATATTTATTTGGTATCTAAGGCTGACCGACTGTGGCTCTATGGACTGTAGCCTCCAGGTTCCTCAGTCCATGAGATTTCCCAGGCAATAATACTGAGTGGATTGCCATTTCCTTCTCCAGGGGATCGTTCCAACCCAGGGATCGAACCCATGTCTACTGCTTGACGGGCAGATTCTTTACTGCTGAGCCACCTGGGAAGCCCCTCTTAGCTAAAATTACTTAGATCATTACCCTTCTAAATAATATAGTCCCTGTCCATTTAAGTAATAAAGAAAGTACAGTTAAGTACTTTTTGAGGTTAAAATTTACCCTTAACTACATGCATTCTAATAGAGAGATTTTAAAGAAGTATAACACGTTGGCTATTTTCAGGTTATCAATTTTATCCTTAAGGGAGGAATATCCTTCTTCCTTTTAAAGGTCTGCCATTCTACCTGTATTGTCCTTTTCATCTGTTTCTTGACAGTGCCTCTATTAATTAGTCTCCTTTAATAGACCTCCTCACATGTTCCCCTTCCTTTTATCAACTTTGAATTATTGTCCTTGTCTTTTTATCTTCTTTAATTTTTGAATGACCTAGTGTTTTATTTCGACCCATTGGGAAAGTCCTGCCTTCTTGATCCTTTCTTCCAATATCAGCAGAAAGTCTCCTAAAAGTTCCCATGTACCAAGCCCAGTGATGGCTTTCTGTGTTTAGCATATTCTGATGCTCTGTGGTACACTGTGTTTCTCAGTGACAGTCGCATCTCACACATGGCAATTCCCAGTATGGCATTAGCCTCTCACAACCTGCCTCCAAGCTCTTTTCTTAAACTCCCCCTGCACCACCTCCTAGTTGTTCTTTCTCCCGTGGCCCAGCCACTTCCATACATGCACAGTTATACCTTCCTTGTTATGCTTTCTTCTACCGAGACTGCCATTTTCCTATCCCTCTTACATAACCCTGAAATTTTATTCATCTTTCAACTCCCAATACCATTTCCTCCAAAAACCTAACCTTCTATCCTTCCATTCAGAATTAATTAGTGGGCCTTTCTTGTGTACTTTCAGATATTGTATTTTATTATAGCTCTTGTGTTTATCTAATCTTTAGGCTGGGTCAACAAGACACATGATATAAAGAGCTCATATTCCAGTGAGAAAAGATGCTCCAAAAAGATTTTAAAATGCTGTTAAGTACTCTTGGAGATATATGCATATTTGCTCTGGTAGCCTAAGGGAGGGGCTAATAAAATTGTCTGGGGGTCCTGAGTAGGGCTTCCTCAAAGAAGGAAACATGAGTTGGAGGTTCCCTAGTAGAAGTATGGGAAGAGTTTTCTAGGGATTCACTTACTTAGTCTAAAAACATTTACATGACACCTAGTGTGTGCCAGGCATTGTGCTGGACATTGAAGATTAAAAAAAAAAAAAGATCAAAACAACAACAAAACAATAAAGTACTATCAATCCCTTCTTTTTTTCCTAAAGAAGACAAAGGGCCTCATGAAAAAAAAATGTTTTTATCTCAGGACAACCATCGACTGTCTACTGTACGCCCTTCATGCACTAGAGTTATATGTATTGGCATATAATAGTAGACACTCCAAACTTTTCATTGAAAAATTGAGAAGATATATGAATGTGTGTGTGTGTGTGTGTGTGTGTGTGTGTGGTGTGTTAGTTGCTCAGTTCAGTTGAGTTCAGTCACTCAGTCATGTCCGGCTCTTTGTGACCCCATGAACTGCAGCACGTCAGGCTTCCCTGTCTATCATCAGTTCCCGAAGTTCACTCAGACTCACATCCATCGAGACAGTGATGCCATTCAGCCATCTCATCCTCTGTCATCCCCTTCTCCTCCTGCCCCCAATCCCTCCCAGCATCAGAGTCTTTTCCAATCAGTCAACTCTTCCCAGGAGGTGGCCAAAGTACTGGAGTTTCAGCTTTAGAATCATTCCTTCCAAAGAAATCCCAGGGCTGATCTCCTTCAGAATGGATTGGTTGGATCTCCTTGCAGTCCAAAGGACTCTCAAGAGTCTTCTCCATCACCACAGTTCAAAGCATCAATTCTTCAGCGCTCAACCTTCTTCAGAGTCCAACTCTCACATCCATACATGACTATTGGAAAACCATAGCCTTGACTAGATGGACCTTAGTTGGCAAAGTAATGTCTCTGCTTTTGAATATGCTGTCTAAGTTGGTCATAACTTTCCTTCCCAGGAGTAAGCGTCTTTTAATTTCCTGGCTGTAGTCCCCATCTGCAGTAATTTTGGAGCCCAAAAACTAAAGTCTGACAATGTTTCCACTGTTTCCTCATTTATTTCCCATGAAGTGATGGGACTGGATGCCATCATCTTTGTTTTCTGAACGTTGAGCTTTAAGCCAACTTTTTCATTCTCCTCTTCCGCTTTCATTAAGGGGCTTTTTAGTTCCTTTTGGCTTTCTGCCATAAGGGTGGTATCATCTGCATATCTGAGGTTACTGATATTCCTCCCAGCAATCTTGATTCCAGCTTGTGTTTCTTCCAGTCCAGCGTTTCTCATGAAGTACTCTGCATACGAGTTAAATAAGCAGGGTAACAATATACAGCCTTGACGTACTCCTTTTCCTATTTGGAACCAGTCTGTTGTTCCATGTCCAGTTCTGTTACTTCCTGACCTGCATACAGATTTCTCAAGAGGCAGGTCAGGTGGTCTGGTATTCCCATCTCTTGAAGAATTTCCCACAGTTTATTGTGATCCACACAGTCAAAGGCTTTGGCAGAAATAGTCAATAAAGCAGAAATAGATGTTTTTCTGGAACTCTCTTGCTTTTTCCATGATCCAGCGATGTTGGCAATTTGATCTCTGGTTCCTCTGCCTTTTCTAAAACCAGCTTGAACATCAGGAAGTTCACGGTTCATGTATTGCTAAAGCCTGGCTTGGAGAATTTTGAGCATTACTTTAATAGCATGTGAGATGAGCATAATTGTGCAGTAGTCTGAGCATTCTTTGGCATTGCCTTTCTTTGGGATTGGAATAAAAATTGATCTTTTCCCGTCCTGTGGCCACTGCTGAGTTTTCCAAATGTGCTGGCATATTGAGTGCAGCACTTTCACAGCATCATCTTTCAGGATTTGAAATCGCTCAACTGGAATTCCATCACCTCCACTAGCTTTGTTCATAGTGATGCTTTCTAAGGCCCACTTGACTTCACATTCCAGGATGTCTGGCTCTAGATGAGTGATCACACCTGGGTCGTGAAGATCTTTTTGTACAGTTCTTCTGTGTATTTTTGCCACCTCTTCTTAATATCTTCTGCTTCTGTTAGGTCCATACCATTTCTGTCCTTTATCAAGCCCATCTTTGCAAGAAATGTTCCCTTGATAGCTCTAATTTTCTTGAAGAGATCTCTAGTCTTTCCCATTCTATTCTCTTCCTCTATTTCTTTGCATTGATCACTAAAGAAGGCTTTCTTATCTCTTCTTGCTACTCTCTGGAATTCTACATTCAGATGCTTATAGCTTTCCTTTTCTCCTTTGCTTTTCACTTTTCTTCTTTTCACAGCTATTTGTAAGGCCTCCCAGACAGCCATTTTGCTTTTTTGCATTTCTTTTCCATGGGGATGGTCTTGATCCCTCTCTCCTGTACCACGTCACGAACCTCATTCCATAGTTCATCAGGCACTCTATCAATCAGATCTAGGCCCTTAAATCTATTTCCCACTTCCACTGTATAATCATAAGGGATTTGATTTAGGTCATACCTGAATGGTCTAGTGGTTTTCCCTGCTTTCTTCAATTTAAGTCTGAATTTGGCAATAAGGAGTTCATGATCTGAGCCACAGTCAGCTCCTGGTCTTGTTTTTGTTGACTGTATAGTTGCTCAGTTATGTTCAACTCTTTGCTACCCCATGGACTGTAGCCCATCAGGCTCCTTTGTCCATGTGATTCTCCAGGCAAGAATACTGGAGTGGGTTTCATTCCTGTCTCCAAAGGATCCTCCCATCCCAGGGATTGAACTGAGGTCTTTGTCAGTGCAGGAAGATTCCTTTAACATTTGAGACACCAGGGAAGCCTTCATAAACACTTAACAGTCCAGTGGTGACTATAGCTGTACATCTGTACAGTAACTCTTTTGTGAGGGATAAAAAGGGTCGATAATAGCTCAAACACAAGAGTCTTAACCTAAGGACCTAAAATCCTAGCACTTAGGATCAGGTAACCCAACCTTGGTGGAGCCAGAAAAGGCCAAAAGAGGTAGGGGCGATTGAACACAGTTTTAAAGTAAATGTGTAGAGAGTTCCTTTAGAAGCAAAGACTATGAAATACCTTTCTTTTTTTTAATGTTTAATTGGAATATAATTGCTTTACAATATTGTGTTGGTGTCTGCCATACAATAACATGAATCAACCATAAATATACATATATACCCTCCCTGCTTGAGCCCCCTTCCCACCTTCCCCCATCCTCCTCTTTTAGTTGTCACAGAGCACCAGGCCAGGGTCCCTGTATTTTACAGCAACTTCCCACTAGCTATCTGTTTTTCACATGGTATTATATATATTTGAATACTGCTCTCTCAATTCATCCCAACGTCTCTTTTTCCCACTGTGTCCACAAGTCCATTCTTTATGTCTATGTCTCTATTCTTGCCCTGCAAAGAAGTTCATCAGTGCCATTTTTCTAGATTCAACACATATGCATTTATTTAAGATATATATATATTTTTTTCTTTCTGACTTCACTAGGTTCATCCATGTCAGTTCAATTGGCTCTAATTTGTTCATTTTTATGGCTGAGTAATATTCTGCTGTCGGAGAAGGCAATGGCACCCCACTCCAGTACTCTTGCCTGGGAAAATCCCATGGACGGAGGAGCCTGGTGGGCTGCAGTCCATGAGGTTGTGAAGAGTTGGACACAACTGAGTGACTTCACTTTCACTTTTCACTTTCATGCACTGGAGAAGGAAATGGCAACCCCCTCCAGTGTTCTTGCCTGGAGAATCCCAGGGACGGGGGAGCCTGCTGGGCTGCCGTCTATGGTGTCACACAGAGTCGGACATGACTGAAGCGACTTAGCAGCAGCAGCAATATTCTGTTGTATATGTATAACACAACTTTATCCATTCATCTGTTGATGGACATCTCAGTTCCTTCCATGACCTGAATAGTGTAACCAGTGCTGCAGTGAACTTTGGGGTACACGTGTCTTTTGAATTATGGTTTTCTCAGGGCATGCCCAGTAGTGGGATTGCTGAGTCATATAGTCATATATTCCTATAGTCATTTTATTCCTAATTTTTAAAGGAATCTCTACATTGTTCTTCACAGTGGTATATCAGTTTACATTCCCATCAACAGTGCAAGAAGTTCCCTTTTTTCCACATCCTCTCCAGCATTTATTATTTGTAGTGTTTTTGGTTTTTTTTTTTTTTTTTTTTTTTATGATGGCCATTCCGACTGGTGGGATTTCCCAGGTGGTGCTAGTGGTAAAGAACCCACCTGCCAATGCAGGAAACACAAGAAACCCAGGTTTGATCCCTGTGTTGGGAACATCCCCTGGAGTAGGAAATGGCAGTGCACTCCAGTATTCTTGCTTGGAGAATTCCATGGCCAGAGGAGCCTGGCCGGCTACAGTCCGTGTGGTCACAAAGAGACGGACACGACTGCAGAGACATAGCACAGCGCGGTGCTGCGTGCTGAACACTTTCTGACTGGTCTGAAGTGATACCTCACTGTAGTTTTGATTTGTGTGGCTCAGAGGGTAAAGAATCTGCCTGGAATGCAGGAGATGCAGGAGGTGTGGGTTCGATCCCTGAGTCAGGAAGATCATCTGGAGGAGGGCATGGCAACCCACTGCAGTATTCTTGTCTTGGAAATCCTATGGACAGGAGGAAAATGTTGGGTTATGTTGCAGTCCACTGGGTCACAAAGAGTCGGATATGCTTGAAGCGATGCGCACAAACTTAGCACACAATAATGAGCAATGCTGAGCATCTTTTCATGTTAAGCACCATTCTGTGCTCTGGAAAAGGTTAATATCTTGGCATGGCTGGAGCTTAGGGAAAATATGTATGAAGATTTGCTGAAGAAGCATTCTTAGGTGGCATTGCTGTCGTTTCTTTGATTATGGAATCTGACTGCTGAGCAGTTATCTGTCCTCTCGCCTTGGAGCCCCAGACGCCTGTGGGTAAAGTTTTTAAGGATGGTTTGAGGTTTGAATTTTGAAAAAAAATCAGTATGACTGTATTGTGGAGGCTAGATTGTAGGCTGGAAAGTGAAGATTCAGTAAAACCAGTTAGATCGTCTCTATTTTCATGAGAGATGTATGCCATTGTAAATGTATTGAGATAAAATTAACAGGTTTGTTGTTAGGTAGGATGTGGGGCCTGAGGATGAGAGAAATGACAGAGACCTTTTATTTTGTGTCTTGTGAACCTGGGTGGATGGTAGAGCATAAAGGGGAAGGAATTTGTTTGAAAAACCTTAAATTTTGTATTGGGCCTATTGTTTTTCTGTGCTTTCATATCCGTAGAAGTTTGTGGGTAGCAAACTACTCGATGGTAGTAGTTTATGATCCAGGACTATCTTATACCAGGTGATCAAAGCACAAGAATTCTCCCATGAATGCCATTTTTCTTTGCAATAAGAGAACATTTCTCAGCCCTGGTGTTGGATTTTGGTTGCTCTACATTGGGACATAAATATTTCTTCTATAATTTAAAGTGCTCTAGTTTCATTATAAAATATTGATACTCGAAGGGAATTTTCCCTTTGACTTAGTTCTTATTCTCTCTTTCTTCCTGAGTGGTAAAATAAGAAACTTAATTACAAAATCTTTCTAATTAGGATTAATCCATGATTATGTTTCATGACGCTAATTAGTAAGGAAAAGAGAACCTTTTAGGTATTGGAGTTCATGAATTAGATATTTAATATGTAATCTAGAGCTTTTTTTTTTAAACCAGTTTGAATCTCTCCATTCATAATACAAGTAAGGGATAAGCAGAAATAATGTTGAATAAACAACAAGATATTGTGCCTTTAAGGCAGCAGAAGTTTCTCACTTATTGATTTCCTCTCTGTCAGGAATGCTAATCTTTTACAAATCCACAGCCCACAGTTTCTGGTGACGCAGTTTGAAGATATACAAATAAACCCATACAAACCCAAGGAAATCAATGGCTCAGGGGTAACTCCTAGCTGGCAAACAGCAAGGACATTCTAATATTTGTTGCCAGCAGTTATTCAAATGACTCCTTTTATGACTGGATACCTGATGTCACGGTGGGACTGTATTATTCTTACTGACTATGGGTTAAGGAACCATAGAACATAGATATTACACAGAACAAATTTCAAGAACTAAGGAAGATGGATGAAGTACTGGGTAAGAGAAAGATTGACAAGGATAAATTTGTCACTTGGTTTTCTCTGAAGAAACACTGTATGTAACTAGTATGTCAGTTTCAGGAGCCACTGTTTCATAATGCCAGCTATGTTCATCACGTCTTTCATCCACACTCTGCAAAACATTTTCTCATGCTATGAAACAATCTCTCCCGTGCAATTGCATGCCCTGTGGAAGTGCATATATTGCCCTTTCTCTTCTGCTTTCCCAACTGTTCCAGCACTTCAGAACCCTGCTGCTCTTTACAAAAGGAGAGACAGCTTTGACAAAGACAACCAGGATGATGAATGGAATTTAATTTATGCAACATTCATGTAGGGCGAGTCCTCTGGGTAAATCAACATGGTAGCACTTCCCCCTCCCCGGCCATAATATGTTCTGCTTGGCTGCCCCAGCTCCCTCTGAAAAGCTTGGTGCTTAAAATTATGTAAGCACCACACTGATGTTCAAATGTTCATTACGAATGACACATGAAAAGAAAAAGAAAACAAAAATGGAAGGAGGAGTATGGGGTAAATATCTACCCAGATCAGCTAGGAGAAGCTGAAGAATTCACAGTTATTTGGAGACCTAATTTGGAATTAGGGATTTAGTCCCAGAGGATTTACCAAATGGATCTGAGTGCTGTGTAGAGTGCTGGAGTGCTATTGATTGGCCTTTAGCCCAAACTGATTTCAGCTCCTCCCTCCTGCTGCTCAATAGAGCCAAGGAAAATTATTTTATTTCACCTTAGAAAAATAACAGTTTCTTCCCTTTATAAAAGGTTAGCTAAGTACTGTCATTTGACCTATATTTTTCCTTCTTACTGACATATCCATTCAATTTATATTGTGAATTGCTACCTATCCATGAAGGTTTTGCCAGTGATGAGAATCAGAGCAGAGAGCAAATGCCCAACTGTGGGTACTAAAGAATTATTAAGTAATTTGGGCCTGTCTGCAGAGATGATTTAGGATAAAGAATCTATTTTACTCACTTTCTAATAAGGAAAATATTTTAGCCATGAGACTAAGCCCTTTATAAACCAACAAATAAATTAATGAACAAGGGACTTGACTCTGAAATGAAAAGTTTTAGTCTGTGTCACACTGTGTGCATTAATTTCACTTATAATTAATGTCACTGAAGAATCTCAATTCAGTGGAGGGTTATAAATGCCTAGGCATGCTAATTTTCTTTCTTTTAACTAATTGGGAAATATAGATGAACACTGTCACAATGCTAAAAACTCCTTGGATAGATCAGCACTGATATTCTTATTGATAGAGAAGAGGAATAATGCTTAGTAAATTTTATTTTGTTTTGTGTATCTATTATTTATGTACGGCCACACTATGTGGCATGTAGGAAGTTCCCTAATCAGGCATTGAACCTGTGCCCTTTGCAGTGGAAGCATGGAGTCCTAACCACTAGACCACCAGGGAAGTCCCAGTGCTTAGTAAATTTTAACTTTGTTTCAGAAACAACTTCAAGTCTTAGTTTAACTTTTAAATTTGAATCAGGTTTATACTGTGGACTTGAAGTCATTTTGCCTATTCATATAAACAGATATTTTGTTCAGAAGACAAGAGTATATAAATATAATACATTTTCTCATGAGCTAAAATGACAATTATTCTCCTTATACAAAGCAATTTGACTATTTTCAGTTCAGGTAAGATAAATGTTGACCATCCTTTTATCATTTTTTAAAGTCCCTCCTATAATACTCCTCATAAAAATGACAATTTCAGGAAAGATAGAAAAAAGTTCACTGGAAACAAATGATAATGTGCAATAATCATGTAAGATACTTAAAAAATATAGATATAGATAAAGAGTTGCTTCCCTGGTGGCTCAGATGGTTAAGAATCCGCCTGTAATGAAGGGGACCTAGGTTTGATCCCTGGGCTGGGAAGATCCCCTGGAGAAGGGAATGGATACCCATCCCATATTTTTGGCTGGAGAATTCCATGGATAAAGGAGCCAGGTGGGCGGCAGTCCATGGAGTCGCAAAGAATCAGACACGACTGAGTGCCTAACATTTTCACTTTGGGGGCAATTTCCCTGGTGGCTTAGACAATAAAGAATCTGCTTGCAGTGTGGGAGACCTGGATTTGATCTTGGGGTCAGAAAGATCCCCTGGAGAAGGGAATGGATACCCACTCCAGTATTCTTGCCTGGAGAATCCCATGGACAGAGGAGACTGGCAGGCTACAGTCCATGGGACTGCTAAGAGTTGGACACACCTGAGTAACTAACAACACACAAAGGATTGTGAACAGAAAAGAGGGACAAAACATAAAGCTATTTTGCTGATGTAAATTTAGAGTTGGATATACTAAGTGCTGCAGTGGGGCAGGATGTCTCTTTCCATTGCTACCACCCTAGTACAGGCCACTCTGATCTTTTATCTAGACTATTTTCCTTGATCCCTAATTGTTCTCCTTGCTACTACTTTTGTCTTCCTCCTCTCCATTCTCTACTAAAAGTCAGTGATTTTTCTAAAGGTTTATTTATTTATTTTTGGCTGTGCTGTGTCTTGTTGCTGTGTGCAGGCTTTCTCTAGTTGTGGTGAGCAGGGGCTAGTCTTCACTGAGTTGCAAGTTTCTCATTAGAGTGATTTCTCTTGTTGTGGTGCACAGGCTCAGTAGTTGCGGTGCATGGGCTTAATTGCTCTGTGACCTGTGGGATCTTCCCAGACTAGGATTCGAACCCTTGTCCCCTGCATTGGCAGACAGATTACTTACCCCTGGACCACCAGGGAAGTCCAAAGTGAGTGATTTTTGAAAAAATAAATAAAAAGCTTCAAATATGTGATCTGATTGTTTTATTCTGCACTTCTCACTCACTTCAGTGACTGCCAAAGGCACTTAAAATAAAATCCAAACCCCTTCCCATCCCTCCAGCCCTTGGTGGTCTAGCCCCTAACTGCTTCTCCAGTTTAAATTCTGGACCCTGTTCTTTCACTGGACTCCAGCTACATTTATCTTCTTTCACTTTTGGATATACCCAGGGATTTTTCTCCTTAGGGCTTCATGCATATTTTAGTTCTTTTGCTTAGACTATTCCCAAAGTCAACTTGTCTTCAAAATCACCTATAACCAACATTTCTGAAGCAAATTCATGCCTTCTTATCTTCTCCATCCTTCCACTGCCAATATTCACTTTTGTGGTACCCAGTGAGATTTTATAGCTCTTATTATAATTTTATAATAATTCTATTTGAGTATTTTTGTTTTTTCCTTCCCACCAAACCGTGTCATCTCTGAAAGCCTTGTGCAGGCTTGAGGGCAGATATTGAGGTTTGAAAAAGGAGAGAGGGAGGGGAAAGTGGTGAAGACAGCAAAAAGAGGAATTTAAAAATTGAGTAAATAGTTGGTGATATGTGCAATATACTTAGTTTTAAAAGTTTGATAATGATAAAATAAATTACAGATTTAAAACTAGCTTTAAAAGCCACTGGATATATGTTTTTTAATATCTTCTTATAAATGGAAAGATCAGAAATTAAAACAAGTGAAAAAAGATAAATAATGACTCAGGGTACATTCAAACAAAGTTTGAAAGAATTCAGCATTGTGGATGCTTATCTGATGCAAATGTGCAAACGTCTCAGAGTTCAGCCATTACTCACAATTAATCCGACAGCAGAGTTCCCCAACACTGTCTGACCGCCATCTGGATCAACACTTTCCATCACTCTCTGGAATTTCATTTAGTGCTTCCGGGCATTTCAGTGGGTTGCTTACTCATTTCTGCAATTCCAATTTAAAATAAATTATAAAATATGATCAGCAGATTTCTTTTAAAGTGATTTTTTTTTCTTTCACGGTGGACTAGGAGAAACTATTGTGCCATATCTCTTTTTTTAAAGTTCAGAAGATAAATGGTCCATTGAATTTAGCATTATTATGATGTAGCTATTTTGGCAAACATATATGCTGCATTCTCAGACTCACCACAAATAACTTTTGGTTTGGTGCCAATTCAGTGGATTTTTCATGGTAAGAAAAGGAAAATGTAGCTTGCTGATAAACATGCAAGCAATTACCCCTTTGGTTTTGCACACAACTGCTTATCATTGCAAGCATCTAAAAAATACACCAGGTAACAATTCTGGGAATGTCTGATTTGGCACTAAGTCAAAGATACTAAATAATTTGATAATGTTTGAATTCTTTAATTATGATTTGACAAACCTCTTTTAATTGATTTTTCCTTTTCTTGTCATACAAGAATAATGAGTCTCCAAAAAGGTTAGCAAAAATAACTTTTTGTGGGTGTCCACAGTTGCTATTCTCTTGTCTCAGAAAGGAATATCTTTTTTCAAAGAAGCTTAATTCAGATTTGCCCTCAAATTATTTTTATGTTGATTGTGGTTAAGTAATTTGCTCTCTTACTGCTTGATTAAGTTCTTAAACTGGTTTTTCCAACTTCCTATCTATATCCTTCACAATTTCTGTGCTTGCCCATACGATACTGAGTTTGAATATATTGCCCATTTTGGTAGTACATTGTTATTACACCTTGTGCTACCAAGTTTCGACCTTCTTCAAACCTAATTGACTGCTTGTCTTTTTCAATGAGAGGTAATAGTTAAACGACCCATATTCAAGAGCTTTAGGTTTTTTTTTTTTTCATTGATTTGCCCTTTAGCTATACAAACCCGCAACTTTAAATCAATATAGGCAATTCCTTCTGCTTCTGTGTGATGGCTGGCAGCACCAGTGATGAAAGTCACACAGCTGTGTGAATTGAGGCCACTACAAATGTATGGTCTCCGATCTCAGCTGGCCCTGCAATTGAGGTCAATAATCCTTTTAACAATCTCTGGTCGGTTTCCATGTCCATTAACCTCAGTCAGCATTCCAAACTTGACCCACTCTTCTCATACCCTTTCTGGGCCCTTTAGCCATGAAAAATGACCTTGCTTATTATTACTTAAAAAAAAAATCAGACTGTAAACTTTTAACTTTAAATTCTTTCTTTGCCTTAATATCATTTCTCTTTTGAGTGCCTTTTCCACCGAGGTGATAAACATATAAATCTCTCAGCCAAACAGCAAGTCCTACTGCCCCCTTACTTTCTCTCTGGGTTGTGAGTGTGTTGTGTGTGTATGTGGAGGGGGAATGTATATGAAAGGAATCCTGGGCTTTCTGCACTTTGATGTCATCTGGTTGCAGAGGCATCTTCTGAGCTGTCTATCCTCCACCACGTTCTTGATCAGACATCGATGCAGATTTTCACGGGTATGTTCTTTTCTTTGGAATCAGGGGATCATTCCACTACTGCTGTGCAACTTTAAGACCCGCGTTGTGAATGCTTTCTGTTTTTCTCATGCAATAAACAGGAATGGCTGGGGGATTGCCTGAGGCTCCATCTGCTTAGATCTGCAGTTCTCAGCCCTCCTTGAACAGAAAGATCACCTGAGGAGCTTTAAGCTACCAGTACCTGGGGAAGGGATCTCAGAGAGTGCAGTACAGAAGCAGCAATATTCAGCCTTACCTGGCGACTGATTAGAAACTGAAATTCTAGGTACATCCCAGAATTTACTGAATCAGGAATTTTGGATAGTATCCAAATAGATAGTTTTTTTTTTTTTTTTTTTGACTACTCTGGAGGTGATCCTGGTACATGTTAAAGTCTGAAAACCATGCCCTGGATAGGAATCTGAGTGTTGGTACAGGTCCCACCTGGTCTCTCTGTGTGTAGGCTTAGTTGCTAGGTCGTGGCTGACTCTTCTGAGACCCTATGGACTGTAGCCCTCCAGGCTCCTCTGCCCATGGGATTTCCCAGCTAAGACTACTGGAGTGGGTTGCCATTTCCTTCTCTAGCAGATCTTCCTGACCTAGGGATTGAACCCCATTTCTCTTCCATTGCCAGGTGGATTCTTTACCTCTGAGCCAGTATGGAGTATATGGAATCAACGTTTAGCTGGGGATGAGAACCACTGGCCTAGACATGCCCGGCAGCCACTCCTCTTTAGGTTTTGCCACCTCTCTAAGACTCTCCTGGGAAGATGGGATATAAATCTGTTTTTGAACCCACAGACTTATCTGGGGTTTTGCTTCCTTTCTGGACTCACTCAGGAAAATGTATCCAGGACCCCCGTCTCTTTTTGAGTCCTACCAATGTCTTACTCTTCGTCTTGGCTCTCTTACTTCTCCATCATCTACATAATCCTTTTCCTTTTCTTGGAGAGTGGGGTCAGGAAAAAGAACATCACCCTTACTCATGATGTTTTGCCAAATGATTTAATATAAGCCATAAGTCTTCCTTTCTGTTCTCTTAAGTGTTTACAATTGTGACATTCAAAAGCCAGGGGGACCTCCCTCCAACACCATCCTCCCACTTTCTATTGTCATGTCACAAACTCAAGAGAGCAGCCAGAATACTGGAATGAGTAGCCTTTCCCATATCCAGGTGATCTTCTCAACCCAGGGATCAAACCCAGGTCTCCGGCATTGTGGGAAGATTCTTTACCAGCTGAGCCACAAAGGCAGCCCAAGAATACTGCACTGGGTAGCCTATCCGTTCTCCAGCAGATCTTCCTGATCCAGGAATCAAACTGGGGCCTCCTGCATTGCAGGCAGATTCTTTACCAACTGAGCTATGAGGGAAGGCACCAAGAGTACAGCAGAAGTAGTTAATTTTTTTTTCCCTACATTTCAGTTGCATATTTAATTTGTGCTCCATTCCTTAAAGTGGTGGTGGTTTCACGAATTTCTTCTTCCACCACACTTTACCTTTGTAAAGTCGTATATCGGTTTTTTAGAGGAGAATAGGGTGCGGGGGGTGAGGGGAGCTCATGTAAGGCCAGGCTATTACTAGGGTGGACAGCGGCAAACCTGAGAAACGATGTGAAAGGAGGATGAGGACTGTTTCTTCAGGGATCTGCATGGAAGGGCATGGCCACCCACTCAGTATTCTTGCCTGGAGAAGTCCAGGGGCAGAGGAGCCTGGGGGCTACAGTCCATAGGGTTTCAAAGAGACAGACAAGGCTGAAGCGACTACGCACACACGCACTGCGTGGCATGCGGACACTGGTCATGTTGGCGCCTTCTAGGTTTCTCCACTGTGAAGTCATCACTTCTCCCTGAGTATATTACTAATCACTTTGTGGGGAAGATATCCTAAGATTATGTCCATATCCTCTTGTCATCAAACCTCTGCGTTTAAGCCTCTACAGCTCAGTATCATGGTTGCTAAATGTTAATTTTTTCTTACAGTCTACATTTATTTGTTGACATTCCAGTACAGAGAAGATGTTTCTCTCGTCATTTATTTATTTTTGAATTTAATCAGCCTAGTCTGATGGATTCCTATTCATTGTTTTGTCATCTATTACTATGAATTTTGACATTGTGAATTTTGACATTCAAATATGTCTCAGATGTGGCCAGTAGGAACTCCATTCAAGGCTCTTGTGTCTTTTTGACATGTACTCGTCATTTGAATGCTTTCTTAATTTCTGGCTCCAAAATATGTTCCTGCTTTGTATTACACTTTCCCCTGCCTCAGTCCTGGAATCAGTTACACAGTCAAGAAGTTCTGGTTTTAAGATCTGAATTCTTGGTGTGTTCATTGCTAGTAAGATGCCATCGCTTCTCAGCTCTCTCAACAGACAAAACTAAAAAGTGTAAGCATATTTATACTATTTCTATATTAATTTGGATATATATACATTATATGTATATATACATACACACATACATACACACATAAATATACATGAGTTCGTATGCATGCATGTTAAGTTGCTTCGGTCACGTCTGACTCTTTGTGACCCCATGGACTGTAACTCACTGGACTCCTCTGTCCATGGAATTCTCCAGGCAAGAATACTGGAGTGGGTTGCCATGTCCTCCTCCAGGGGATCTTCCCTGGGATTGAACCTGTATCTCTTATAGCTCCTACAGTGGCAGGCAGGTTCTTCACCACTAGAACAACCTGGAATACCTCTAATTTCCAAACAGCACTTCAGAGTACTCTTTCTAGACCCTCTTCTTTATGATGCGTATAAGTGCATTTGCCAGTGAGAAACTCAGTTTTCATTATTCTCAACAATTTACTTTAGTCGGTATAACCAGTTTATCATCCAATTTTGCTACCTCCACCTCCGGACCTCCACTCCCCATGCCCTGCCCCCTAAGATGTCAGCAGGCATACTCCCTCGAATTGCGATGGATCTGTCTTCCACTTGGGTCCCTCCCATCCCCCATTTCTCACCTTTTCAGGTACCTGTAGACGCACTGCCACAAATCTTCATAGCCCCCCTTCTACCCTCTATGATATTGTGCAGTTGACCTGTTGTGGGGAATGAGGGGAATGGGAAAATGGTCAGAAAAAGGCTCAAATTCATTTCACTCATTTTTTACAAATGTTTCTTCCCTTTCCAGACCTGAGATTCTTGACCATGATGGCAGAAATTAAAATTCTATAAACTTTGAATTCCTTGTCCCTTGTAAGCGGACTTGCATACAGTAGGCAGCAGTGAATTGCTGATGAATTAGTAAACTGGTTTTTCCTCTGAATTCATACTCCTGGCAAACTTTGGACACTTCCTCTCACAGTAACCATCTGGGAGACATTGCTGATGACTGTCTTGATTTGAATGTTGAGCTGATGAGCATACTTTGGCTTTAGATGTCTGGAGTGGTAGGAGGATTGTTAGGGCAGAGTGGAAGGATGCTTCATGTAAACTCCAAACTCCTTTCATGTTTTCTTTGATGTAAAGTATGCTCAGAATCCTTTTGGGTCTCCTCCAATGAGACATAAGCAGCCAGCTTTCAAGTGATTCTATTCTTGATCCATTGATTTTGTTTATTTCAAAGAAGGATTTGGGGGTATTTCTAAGTCCTTAATTTGAAAAGTAATAGTTTTCTCAAATTTAATAATTTCTGCTATAGCTACAAATTGTACACATTATTGTTTTGTGCATATTAATTTGTCCTATATAATTAGTTGAATATTCTGTGCATATTAAATTGTCTTATGTAATTAGTTGAATATTTGATCTCTTCTACTAAATCACAAGGTTTTGAAGACAGAGACCAGGTTGTGTTCATTTTAAAGTGCACCACAATAACTGTTCTACTTTTGTCTAATTCTTAGAATAATGCTTGAGAATGACTAGATACCCAATAAACATTTATTGAAATAAATAAAATATTGCTGTGTGCTCTGGAGTACAACTGATTTTCATCTATCACACTATGAATACATAGGTGATGTTCAATAGAATTTAAATCAACATTTAATAAAAGGGCTGATTATCCAATTTGGATTACCCACACCCTTAGGATCCATTCTCTATTCTGATAAATTCTAGATGTTTCTGTTCTGGTTAAGTGATAAATGAACTTCTGTCTATTTCTTACTTCAAGTAAAGTCTTATGTTGGGGGAGATACCATGGATATTTGTCAGAGTAATAAATGAATATGCTGGTATGGAAAGTGGTGCCATGGTTAGGGGGTGGGGGTGGGAAGCTCTAGCAACCTTAGACAGGAGATAGTAACAAAAAAATCCAGAATTTTCAAATTCTCTTAAAACATTATTTATTTGGCTTTAGTAAGAGACAGGGAACTGTAATTTTTATACGTAAACTACAATTCATTGCAGAAATTCATGCCATAGGTAGGATAGTATATTTGATGCATGTTCTAACCACTCTTCATGGAAGATATTACTAGTCCATTCTTGCATTCTTTCTTTCTGATCCTAGATTCTCCCTCCAAAGTTTTCTCAACATAAGGTTCTAGGGAAATACTACCAATCAATTAGAATTGATACTTGAGTTGAAACCTTTCTGTAGGCCTTCCATAGCATTTTAGAACTACACATTGTCTCTGCCCCACCAGACTTGTATGTCTTCATTATCAGGTCTGGAATAAGTGTCACTAAAAACCCTATATTTACCACAGAACATCTCATTTCCCTGTATTGTTAAGGCTGCACTAATGTCAGCTTTTCTAATTTCTGAAGGTTTCAGATTTGGAAGGTTATAGATAGCACAGCTTTTGGTGCAAAAACTGACCATTCTTTTTGTTTCCCCACTCTTTAATACCATTTGTGAAAACTCTAGCATTCTGATGCAGCATAAGGCTTTTCATATTTAATCATCATAAAGGTTGAGCCATGATAGAACTTGACTGAGGGTATTCATGGCAAATCTTATTTTAAAATATGTATACTGACTATTGAATTGATTATACAGGTATAAATAAAAAGATGTTTAAACATGCAGTGTGTGTTTTTTTTTTTTTTTTTGCCTTGCCTTCGCTGGCATCTGGGATCAATCAAACAAGCATGCAGCTGTGGAGAGGTAAAATATGCATAACATATTTCTTTTCTGCTTTTTTGCAGTGTTGTATGGAAGTGACTCTTTCATTATTTATCATCCTCACTCAAGAGAAAACCAGCCTTCCAGAAGTGATATGACTTATTGTTGGACCACAATAAATGTAGGTAGTATCACAGAGCATTTGTCCATTTAAGTCGGGCTGACCAACTGTTAGTTAAAATCAATCAGCTAAGTTGTATTGCATGTTTGCTCTTTCTCAGCTGAGTTTTTAGGACTTTTCATATAGTAATGGTGATTCTTTACAACTATGGGCCAGTTGTAATCAATAGCCAGGGCATTGTTCCACATAAAGGTGATGAAGTAAATAGAATGCCCTTTGTTTGCTTTAATCAAGGTTCATGACAAAGCTGAGGAGACAGTTCCTCACAAGAACATCTGGCAACCAGAGTGGTTATATAGGTTGGCTTCAGATGGGAATGTTTGGAATTGCTTAGTTGAAACAACACAATGTGTTGGCATTAGCCCACATATAACAAAACAGTTCCTGTGATGTGCCGGGAAACTGAACAGGTGAGACCCACATGGTAGTCTGCCTTTATGGCTAGAAGCCCAGAAATGCTAATGGGAACTGTGCACATTGACTGGAGGAGAAGATGTGACCTGCCCAGTGTATTGAGGTTCCAGAGCTTCGCTTGGTAGATCTAGCAGTTTTAAATATAAATTGTGTATTGATGGGGTATTGGAGAAGACTCTTGGGGGTCCCTTGGACTGCAAGGAGATCCAACCAGTCCATTCTGAAGGAGATCAGCCCTGGGATTTCTTTGGGAGGAATGATGCTAAAGCTGAAACTCCAGTACTTTGGCCACCTCATGCGAAGAGTTGACTCATTGGAAAAGACTCTGGTGCTGGGACGGATTGGGGGCAGGAGGAGAAGGGGACGACAGAGGATGAGATGGCTGGATGGCATCACTGACTCGATGGACGTGAGTCTTGAGTGAACTCTGGGAGATGGTGATGGACAGGGAGGCCTGGCGTGCTGCGATTCATGGGGATGCAAAGAGTCAGACACGATTGAGTGACTGAACTGAACTGAACTGAATGCTGATGTTCATTCAGTTCTTACATGGAAAACAAAGAAAAAACTATCAACTATGGCTCTTCATGGCCCTTTCACCAAAAGTAATTTGCTACAATAAGGTATTTATTTATTTGTAATATTTTTTATTTATTTAAAAATTAAAAAATTATGTGGCTATATCAAGTCTTAGTTGCAGCATGCAGGATCTTACTTGTATCACGTGGGATCTTTCGCTCGGCACAGACTCTCTAGCTGTGGCTTGCAGATTCACTAGCAGCTTATGGGCTTTGTGGCCCCTGGGCATGTGGGATCTTAGTTCCTCAGCCAGGGATTGAACCTGTGTCCCCTGCATTGCAAAGTGGATTCTTAACCACTGGACCACCAGGGAAGTCCCCTCAATAAGATATCTTAGTGATACCTCCATTAATAGGAACTTTTAGCTAGCAGTATAAGAGAAAAATGATTGCTTAGGTTGCCACGGGGCCCTCTAAGTACTCTGAATATTTATTTGCTTGTGCTTTTTAGGTAGTAACAGAGGTCATCCTTAAGTTTGAAACCTAGATTACTCTTAATCCTACCTCAATCCTAGGAAATCTAAAAAAAAAAAAAAAAAAAGTGAGGTAGAATACAAAGAATTACACCATGGATTTAAACTTTTAAAAAGTCAATAAAAGATGAGATTGATTAAGACAAAGATTGAGGCTTTGGGGACTATAAACCACAACAAAAGGCTTTGTGAGTCTTCTCTAGTCTATTCTCTGTCTTGAGCAAGATTCTCTTCTCTGCTTGTTTACTGTTTAATTTTTAAGAATTTTTTGTCATAAATTTTCCTTTGTTGCTGAGTCAGTATTACTTTTTGCTACACATAATTGAAATATGACTACAGCACCATATGAAGCAGAATTTTGCTTTTACATGTCAAAAGAAATCTGGAGATGGGCAACTCGAGGTGGAACAATGGCTTGAAGTGATTGAACTGTTACTGAACCAAACTTGAATCCACTCAACTGCATGCAGTATAATCGGTCTACTGACTTTGGTTTCCGGTGAAGGGAAGCACAGTGTTGTTGTTGTATTTTCTTAATTGCAGGGTACCAAACAAGGACAACTGATAGATCATGCTCAAAAAATTTGAGCTTCCTGATGGCTTTCAAGAAAAGGGTTCTAAACACAATGTAAGGGAGGGGCTGCAGGGTGCCGCATTAGCTTGTGCTCGGTTTTCGGTTTGGTTGGCATCAAGGTGAAGTTTTGAGCATCATCAGCCTTCTGGTTTCAGTTGATCTGGGGTCTCCATGTTTGCAGTCAGCACTTTTCATCTAGTGAGGGCCTGCTTCCTGTAAAACAACTTAGGAATGTTTATCAGATGTTCCGTGTCTTTCAGGAAACTAGGAATTTGGTGATCCTTCCATGTGATGGATAGTCTAAATGTTAGTTTCCTGGCCCAATATGCATTTTTGTTTCTACATCTTCACATTTCCCAGTCATTAACTCTGAAGACAGCTTTTTGAGACTCAAGGGAGCCTTGGGAGACTAAAGCAAAAGCCTTTGATTTCAAAGGACAAGAGACACAGGGATTTGTACGTGGACTCCAAACCATTAAGGACCCAGATTCTTTTTGTCTTTCCATGTTACCAGCATTTGTGTGTGGCTTTATCTTGAAGTATATGATATGATGGCTCTGTCTCTAGCTATCATGTTTTTGTTTCAGGCAGAAAGAAGGAGCAGGGTTGAACAGAAAGACATGTGTTCACCGTGGATCTTTTTTAATCAGGAAAACAACAGATTTTACAGAAACTCCTTTCAGTAGACTTCCCCTTAAATCTTATCAGGCATAATTACGGTCCTATGGCTTTTGCATCAAATGAGATTTTTGAAGGAGATAAGCATTTTTAATTTGGCCCCTTGCCACTCCAAAGAAAATACTAATTCGGTCGGTGGTGATGAGACGGAATAGAGATAGTACTCAGGCAGCTAGCAGCATCGGTCGCAGTTGTTAACTAAAGTCAGCTTCAGAACATTCTTGTTTCCCATCAGGAACTTGGACTGTATAATAGTAAATTGCAGCAGGCTTCTCTGATGGCTCAGTGGTAAAGAATCTGCTTACTAATGTGTGAAACACAGGTTTGATCTCTGATCTGAAAAGATCCTGTATGCCTCGGAGCAACTAAGCCCATGTGCCACAACTATTGAACCTGTGTTCACGAGCCTGGGAGCCACAACTGCTGAAGCCTGGGTACCCTACAGTCCATGCTCCACAAGAAAAGCCACTGCAATAAGAAGCACGTGCACAGCACCTAGAAAGGAGCCCCTGCTAGCTCCAACTAGAGAAAAGCCCGTCCAACAACAAACACCCAGCCCAACCAAAAATAAATAAATTATATTATTTTTTAAAAAGCAAATTGCAGGGATCTCATAGCCCAGTGAAGTCATTCTTGATGCCTCCACAAGTTCTCTTTCACAACCACAGATCTGATTATGTCACTCCCAATGCCTTCAGGTAGCAACCTGGATTCCTTTAACACTGCATACGTGCTTCAGCTCTGCTTCCCTTCCCAGCCTCTCTTCCTGCCACTCACCTGTGCATGATCTGTGCACCAGGCCTTCTAAACCACATGTCATATTGAACAGCCCACATACCCTTTCATGACTCCATGTGTTCACATGGGCTGCTTCCTATGCTTGCTTTCTCTGTAACCACTGTGTCCATTGTGAAATAAGTACTTTTTCTTTTTTTTTGGCAAGGCTCTGCACCATCATCATCCCTGACTTGTGGGCCCAGTTGGCTACTACTTCCTCTGTCACTGTAGTGTTTTGAATTTGAATCTGTTATGCATTCTCTTAGCCTTTTCAAGATGTTTGTCAGCCCCACTCACTGTGAGTTGAAAAAGGGATCAAATCTTATTTACTCACTTCTTATTCATGTGATTAATGCTGTGCCTGGCATAAGGTAACTCCACAACTGCTTTTTTTTTTTTTTTTTGCATTTATTTGTTTGGCTGCATCACGTCTTAGTTGTAGCACACAGGATCTTCATTGCAGTGTGTGGGCTCTGGTTTCTCTAGGTGCAAGGCTTCTCTCTAGCTGTGGTGTGCAGGCACTTGACCTCAGTAGTTGCAGTTCAAGGCTTTGTTGCCCTGCAGCATGTGGGATCTTAGTTCCCTGACCAAGGATTAAACCCATGTCCCCTGCATTGTGAGGCAGATTCTTAACCACTAGACCACTAGAAAAGTCCCTGATAACTGCTTCTTGGATGAGTGACTGAGTCAACTAATCAGCAGTACTTATCATTGGTTTAAGAGTTTCTGCCTCCATGTAAAAACTCATGCTTTATAGTAAAATTATAGTTAACCTGCATAAATGCTCTTCATGACTGTGTTCATTTCTGTGTACTTGTTATGATATATCTTTGTATAAACATATTATATAAATACTATGTAATGCTTACAAGACTTAGTCTTTAATGTTTTCGATAGCACATGTCTGAAGATCTTAGGTGCAGTATTTAGGTCCGACAGTGGTCATGCAGAACAAGGTGAATGCCATCTTATTTCACTGAAACCTACATAAAGCCAAGGTCCAGGAGAAGGGAGTGACAGAGGCTGAGATGGTTGGATGGCATCACCAACTCAATGGACATGAGTTTAAGCAAACTCCGGGAGAGAGTGAAGGACAGGGAAGCCTGGCGTGCTGCAGTCCATGGGGTCACAAAAAGTCACAAAGAGTCAGACACAATTGAGCGACTGAATAATAACACATCACTAGGTCCAAAAACTGCATGCGTATTTGTTTTTCTTGCTCGAATCCTGAAATGCAGCAGCAGAAGTTGGGTAGAAGTTCCACAATTCACTCATCTGCTTAGAGAAAGTCAAATATTCTTAAGGCTTTATTAAGTAGTTTTTATTTATACACATTTTTAAGATATTATTCTGAATTCTATTTTTAAGAAACTGTGCTGAGAATTACTCAGTAACATCTTCCATATCAGTAATGCTTTGAAATATTTTCACCTTCATTATTGTGCAGAATACTCTCCTATGTTTTTTCCTCTTTAAAGTAAAGTGAAGTAGCTCAGTCGTGTCCAACTCTTTGCAGCCCCATGGACTGTAGCCTACCAGGCTCCTCTGTCTATGGGATTTCCCAGGCAAGAATACTGGAGTGGGTTGCCATTTCCTTCCCCAGGGGATCTTCCCGACCCAGGGATCGAACCAGGGTCTCCCGTATTGCAGGGAGACACTTTACCCTCTGAGCCACCAGGTTTATGTTCATTTAAAAATTTTCCTCTAAAAATATTTATGAGAAAAAAAGTGAAAGTGTTGCTCATGTCTGACTCTTTGCTGACCCCACAGCTGTAGCCCGCCAGGCTTCTCTGTCCTTGGGATTCTCCAGGCAAGAATACTGGAGTGGGTTGCCATTCCCTTCTGCAGGAGATCTTCCCAACCCAGCGATCAAACCCAGGTCTCCTGCATTGCAGGTAGATGCTTTACCATCTGAGCCACATTTATCTCTTTGTGCAATTGTTTGTGTTTAGATCAAGGAGTTGTTTCTGTGCTTTCATTTAGGAAATGGTAGCTCTGGCATAAATTCTTGTGAGACTAATAATAAGTTCAAAATCTCAGATTTTACCATAGGAACCATGTTTGGGAAAACCTACAGAGGAGGGAAACTACAAGGCTTAGTTACGGGAAAAAAGTCTGAACTTTTGATTCTTCTGTTTCTAGTGACACTGAATACATGTGGCTCATAAGAACTTTGAGATATCTTCTCAGGAATAAAATTTGGAATGATGTGTGTATCTGCGAAAAGGAGCATACAGGTGACCCTTGAAAAACATGATTTTGAACTGTATGGTTTCACTCATATAGGGATATTTTTCACTAATAAATACTATAGTACCACACGGTCTGTTGAATGGTTGGTTCAGTCTGAGGAAACAAAGGGCCAAGTGTGAGTTGAGTTCAGTTGCCGAGTCATGTCCGACTCTGTAACCCCATGGACTGCAGCACACCAGGCTTTCCTGTCTTTCACCATCTCCTGGAGCTTGTTCAAACTCACATCCTTTGAGTTGGTGATGCCATCCAGCCATATAGTCCTGTTGTCTCCTTCTCCTCCTGCCTTCAATCTTTCCCAGTTACGCTTGGATTAATTCTCCACCGTGTTCAAGGGTCAACTTTACTTCTCTCTTTGGCACTGAATGTAATGACTTCAAAGAATATGTTAGCTGGAAGGTGAGAAGAGTTCTCTCTCTTTTTCTACACGTGTGTACATAGCATGTGATATTGGAAAGAAAGAATTAAACAAGATATTTTACATTACTGCAACACTATTAAGTTTCAAAGCTTTCTTTCTTTCTTCTTTTCCTATCATTAATACAATTCAAGCCACTCTAGCCTAATTAATTTTCTTCTTTCAAACTCCTAGAGTACTTGATCTGTATCATAAACCTCATCCTTTCTATGTATTACTTCATTTTATTTTTATTTTATTTTTTATTATTAAATTTATTTATTTTTTAATTACAATACTGTATTTGTTTTGCCATACATTGACATGAATCAGCCATAGGTGAACACAATCTCCCAATGCTGAAGCCCCCTCCCACCTCCCACCCCACATCCTCTACTTGAATCATCCTGTGCATCAGCCCCATGCATCCTGCATCCTACATTGAACATAGATTGGCGCTTCGTTTCTTACAAGAAAATATACATATTACTTTATATGTTTTTTTGTTTTATAGTTTAAAATTTTGTCTTCTAGATGTTATTGAATGTCAAAGATGGAACAAGGCTAGTTCAGAGTGTGCCTTTTTTTCTTGAATACATCCATTTGTGGATATCAGATAGACATTACGTGATGATTTTAATGAATGACATTTCCATGGTGCTTACTTTCAGAATTTCAAAATGCTCCTTTTAGGGGACAGAAATAAAGATTGCACATTGCATTTCCTTTAATAAACCTCATTATTTTACAGAGGAGCAGAGACTGGAGCTACTTGCCTTTGATTGTACAGCTGGTGTTAGAATTGCAGGAAGTTTCAAGTTTCATGACTTCTGAAGCTTAACCAAACTAATATCAGCTTGGGGAGTTGCATGGGTTCACTTGAATAGGTCTCAGACAAGCTCTGGTGCCAGCTCATTGCCAAGATTGGTAACATAGACACTCTTGCTGTGGTTGCTGAAAGACATGGTGAGATGAATGTCCTTGGTCAAAGCTTGAGAGAAGCTTGGTAACATTTCATTTGCAAACAGATTGCTGGTGCTTGACTTCATACACACATGAAAAAAAGTAAACTATAACCAACTCCATTTCACAAAATAATCCTTAAATCAACAAGCCACAAGGGAAATTTAGAAAGCATTTTTTTTTTTCTGGCCTTCTTCTCATGATAGGTCCGAAGAGGGATCTTGGCTTTCTGAAAAGCTCTGTGATTGAGACTTTTTCTAGTCATTTGAAGAGCAAATAGTTGTAGAATTTATGAAAATGCCAATAATTATCAATGTTATTTAAACACATTGGCAACAATTCGCTTAACACATCTCATGATTTCAAACTAATTGGACTAAGAACCCAAGGTAGGAAAAAGCCCAAAAACCACACAAAAATATTGTGCTTAATATTAAGAAATTATCAAGCTAATAAGTTGAAATTCCATCTAAACTGAATAATCAATCTTAAAATACTCACATGTGCACATATACAGTGATTTCTGAATATGCACAATATGATCTTATTTATTATTTCTGGACTTTAAAGCTCAAAGAGAATTTCTATAAACATTTGCATTTGTTTTGATCCTTACAAAACATTGGGAGAGGTAGATTATAAATATCTCTACGTATGAATGTGTGCTAAGTTGCTTCATGGTGTCCAACTCTGTGAGACCTGATAGGACAGGCTCCTCTGTCCATGGGATTCTCCAGGCAGGAATACTAGAGTGGGTTGCCATGCGCTCCTCCAGGGAATCTTCTGGACCCAGGGGTCTAACCTTGTGTCTTGTTTCTTGCATTGGCAGGTGGGTTGTCTACCACTAGCTTCACATGGGAAGCCCAAGTGAAGGATCTGCCCTCGAATGGAGACAGTTTCTCAAGATCTAACAGAGTGTTCTTGCCTGGAGAATCCCAGGGATGCGGAAGCCTGGTGGGCTGCCATCTATGGGGTCGCACAGAGTCGGACATGACTGAAGTGACTTAGCAGCAGCAGCAGCAACAGAGGGTGATGGGTGGTTATTGTTTGATTGTTTCCTCTGAGACTTGCTCTATTTCACCTACTCTGCCTTTCCTTAATTTCTCTTCCAGATGAAAATAGGCTTCCTGCCTATTATTTCTGCCCCATTGTCTATACCTTTATTACTGAATGTTCTCTGTCTCTTTATATGTTAATTTCTTCAAAAGCCACATGCAGATAGTAAGAGTACCTACCTTTTAAAACTGTCAGGTGAGGACATAGAATAAAATGCACTCTATACAGGGATGCTGTGATTTATGTCCACTTTTGCTTCACACTCACCCCACTCTTGCCCACACCAGGCATGCATGCAACATGCAAAATGGGTGCACACACGTCCCATTTATACTACAGTCTGATCAGCTGTGGTGCTGCTGTGGCTGGGTAGAGTCAAGCCTCCGCTTTTCCATGAAAATGAACACAATAGCACGTGCAACAGCGGTTCTCAAACTTTTTGTCTCAGTCACCTTTTATAGTTTTTCCTTTTTGGCATGCTGTATAGCCTATGGGATCTTAGTTCTTCAACCAGAGATTGAAACCATGCCCCCTGCACTGGGAACAAAGAATCTTAACCACTGGGGACCACCAGGGAAGTATAGCCCCTTTTACAGTCTTAGAAGTTACTCAAAATCCCCAGAGGTCCCTTGCTTTTTATGGCCTATAGCTACTATATATTAAATATTAGAAATTAGAACATTTTTGAATATCTTTATATTTATTTATAAACAAAAGTGATAAACCTATTACATGTTATCCTAGACAACTTTTTTCCTTTCTTTTTTATTGAAGTATAGTTAATTTACCACGTTGTATTAGTTTTAGGTATACAACAAAGTGATTCAGTTATATATATTATCTATCTATTTGTTTTCACCTTATAGGATGTTCCAAGATATTGAATATAATTCTCTGTGCTATACAGTAGGTCCTTGTTGGTTATCCATTCTATGGACAGTAGTGTGTATCTGTTAATCCCCAATTTTTAATTTATTCTCCCAACCTCTTCCCCTTTGGCGAACATAAGTTTGTTTTCTGTCTGTGAATCTATTTCTGTATTGTAGATAACTTCATTTGTATCAGCTTTTGAGATTCCACGTGTAAGTGATATCATATATTTCTCTTTCTCCATCTGGCTTACTTCCTTTGTATGATAATCTCTAGGTTAGACAACTTTTCTCAAAGAGACAACTATATATTTTTTGAAACAAAAGAATTCAATAAGAAAATTTTTCTGAGGCTTTCAGAAATCTGTTCTCTGCGCTCATAGGAAAGGAGCCCAAGAGGCCTTGTCATGGCTGTGACACATTTAAACATGTAGAGACGGACATATCTCTTACAAACGTGTCTCTGTGATTGGGTACACACTGCACAATTATACAAATAAAGCATGTGAAACTTGTAAATGGTGCCATATGATTTGTTTATTCACTTTGCTAAAAATCACAGGGAAGACTTCCTTCCATTATATTTGAGCTTTAATAGCCTGTTACTGAATTTTAGATTATAATGGTTATTCTAAATATAAAATAACTGAGAAATAGTGCTTCCATGAATCAGTAACACTAAAAATGTGACAAGAATACAAAAATGAACATTCTAAGTTATATTTTATGGAAATAACCAAGTGGCGCTAGAGATGAAGAACCCACCTGCCAACGCAGGAGGCTTAAGAGATGCAGGTTCTATCCCTGGGTCCGGAAGATCCCCTGGAGGAGGGCATGGCAACTCACTTCAGTTTTCTTGCTTGGAGAACCCCACAGATAGAGGAGCCTGGCAGGCTACAGTCCATAGGGTTGCAAAGAGTTGGACATGACTGAAGCATTAAGCCACACACACACACACACACACACACACACACGGCAATTTACATAACATATATTTTTCTTTTTCTTTATCTTTTTGGCTGTTCAGAGGCATATAGGATCTTAGTCCCCCAACCAGGGATCAGATCCATACCCCCTGCATTGGCAACATGGAGTCTCAACCACTGGACCACCAGGGAAGTCCCAATGTGTTTTTATATATTTCAGTTATATGTATATATATTTTTAATATAAATTTATTTATTTTAATTGGAGGTAATTACTTTACAGTATTGTATTGGTTTTGCCATACATCAACATGAATCCACCACAGGTATACACATGTTCCCCATCCTGAACCCCCCTCCTTCCTCCCTCCCCATACCATCCCTCTGGATTGTCTCAGTGCACCAGCCCCAAGCATACAGTATCATGCATCAAACCTGGACTGGCGAGTCGTTTCATATATGATATTATACATGTTTCAATGCCCTTCTCCCAAACCATCCCACCCTTTCCCTCTCCCACAGAGTCCAAAAGACTATTTTATACATCTGTGTCTCTTTTGCTGTCTCACATACAGGGTTATCATTACCATTTTTCTAAATTCCATATATATGCGTAAGTATACTGTATTGGTGTTTTTCTTTCTGGCTTACTTCACTCTGTATGATAGGCTCCAGTTTCATCTACCTCATTAGAACTGATTCAAATGTATTCTTTTTAATGGCTGAGTAACACTCCATTTCAGTTATATTTTAAAGAAAGTGAGATGGATACTGGTCTTCTCCTCGCCTGATAAATGATGGCTTATATTTACATACATCACTGTTAGGATGTAATGTAGTGATGTATTTACATACTGCATGCCAGTCATTGTTTTAAATGCTTTCCATGTTTTAATCCATTTGTTGTCACAATAGCCCAATGAATTGGGCACTATTATTATGGTTCTATAACCTTGGATAATTTCTTTGATCTTTCTGTGAGTAATATGAGTTGCCTCCCTTTGTAGGATAACAGATGGAAAGAGTCTAGCAGATGTTCTAGCACAAACTAGATGCTTAACAAATAGTCATTATTATTCCCTCCCTGTTCCCTACTTTTCAGTGTAGAGTTGTCCAAGCAGTAAGCTCTCATGAAAGCAATGCTTTGATACACTCACACTGAAATGGAATATAAAGAAGAGAAAATAATATACAGGTTTTTTCCAGTCTCTCTTTCCTGCTTAGCTCTTGATTTCTTTTCAGTCTGTGTCCCTAGCCCTGTGCTTATTTTCCCAACTCTTAGTATAAACATATCTTGACATCTGTATTGCACAATCACAAGTACTTAAATAAAGAAAAAAAGTCCCTGCATTTATTTCATTTATGGAGACCAATCTTTCCTTTGAGAATTTAATTGCTAACGTTTGGAATAAATGTTGAGAATTTCCGTAAAGCTGCTTGTATTTAAAATATTTTTCAAAAACCATATGTGTATGTTTGTTTAAGCATATGCTGTATTTTTCTTTATCAAAAGCTGTTGATTAATATTTACATAAATAGAGCCTGCAGAGACATCAGTCACTTTTCTCGGAGGCAGATATGCCTAGAAAAGATCACTGTGTTACCATTTGAACATGTTTACTATTGGCAGGAGGATAGAAAAGTCTATTTGTTTGACTTCTGGGGATTTAGATGTGTCTATTGGTGGGCAGAACTTGCCTCTATGAATCTTAATTTAGATTGAGTTTGCATTGTCAAAAACAGCAAATCCCCAAAGAGTCTGGTATTTTGAGCTTTGAATGTTCACAAATTGCATGCAGTCCTATCACCTGTGTAGAAATTACATGATAAAAAGAAATAGATAGATAAAATTAAATGAGGGCCATTTGGGTTGATTTGAGAACTGGCATCTCATATTTTTCAGGTTCAGACTTTATAATCAATTTCACTAAACGTCAAAGCCTCCCCCTCCTGCTTTTTCTCTAGGGGCTCTGGCTGCAGCCCCGTATAAAGTATGTTATCACCAAGGAACTCTGTGTTTTGGTGCATTGATCCAATCTCTTATAAAGTTAAATATGCACCATACTGCCAAGTGGCTTCCCAGGTGGCTCAGGGGTATAGAATTGCCTGCTACTGCAGGAACTGCAGGAGACACAGGTTCAATTCCTGGATGGGGAAGATCCTCAGAGGAGGAAATGGTCCTCAGAGGAGGAAATGGCAACCCACTCCAGTATTCTTGCTGGGATAATCCTATGGACAGAGGAGCCTGGCAGGCTACAGTTCATGTAGTCACAAAGAGTCGGACACTACTCAGCGACAGCATGCACACAGACTGCCAAGCTCTCAATGCCTGCTCAGTGGGCACTGGTTTAAATTTCTAGTCTTCATGCTGGCTACTCCCAGTGCTATAGCTAATCACTGTTACTCAACTCTATCTCATTATTTAGTTTTATGTCTCTGTGGCTTTGCATTTTCTGATTCTCATCGAGATTACACTTTCATAAAGTCCATCTCAAATGAAATATGTTCTTTAGCTTTTTCTTCCTTGCTCCCCTCATGACCTGTTGCAATATTTTCTTCCTTTAAACTCCTAGTTCTGTTTTAGTGGAACACTCTTATGACACTTCTTATCTTATTATGCCTTATTGTTCAAAACATACCTAGGAGATATTATCGTTTCAGTTTCAGACCACCACAATAACACAAATATAACAATTGAGTCACATGAATTTTCTGGTCTCCTGATGCTTATGACAATTATGTTTACCCTATACAGTAGTCTATTAAGTGCACAATAGCATTATGTCTAAAAAACAATGTATTTACCTTAATTAAAAGCTACATTATTGGGACTTCCCTGGACCAAGAAACTAAGATCCTGGATGCCATGTAGGATGGCCAAATATATATATATATATAATAAATATATAATGCTAACCATCATTTGAGACTTCAGTGAGGCATAGCAGTAACATCAAAATCACAGATCACAGGTTACCATAACAAATATGCAAAGGTTTGAAATATCGTGAGAATTATCAAAATGTGACACAGAGACACAAATTGAACAAATTTAAAAAAATACAGTATCTGTGAAGTGCAATAAAATGAGGTTCGCCTGTTATTGTTTTCTTGTCTGACTTCTCCTCCAGTTCAGTTCAGTTCAGTTGCTTAGTCATGTCCAACTCTTCATGACCCTGTGGACTGCAGCACACCAGACTTTCTTGTCCATAACCAACTCCTGGAGCTTGCTCAAACTCATGTCCATCAAGTTAGTGACGCCATCCAACCGTCTCATCTTCTGTCATCCCCTTCTTCTCCTGCCTTCAGTCTTTCCCAGCATCAGGGTCTTTTCCAGTGAGTCAGTTCTTCACACCAGTTGGCCAAAGTATTGGCTTCAGCATCAGTCCTTCCAGTGAATATTCAGGACTGATTTCCTTTAGGATGGACTGGTTGTATCTCCTTGCAGTCCAAGGGACTCTCGAGTCTTCTCCAACACCACAGTTCAAAAGCATCAATTCTTCAGTGCTTAGCTTTCTTTATGGTCCAACTCTCACATCCATACATGACTATTGGAAAAACCAGTACTAAATTTCAAATTCTTCAGTGGCTCAGGAGGTAAAGAATCTGCCTGCAATGCAGGAGACCCGGATTCAGTCCCTGGGTCAGGAAGATCCCTTGGAGAAGGGAATGGCAACCCACTCTAGTGGGGGATTCTAGGAGGGAGAATCCCATGGACAGAGCAGGCTGGCAGACTACAGTTCATGGAGTCACAAAGAGTTGGCCATTACTGAGTGACTAACACACCAGAATCTGAGTTCTCAGTCCTCTCATCTTTACATTAGCTACATGGTTTGGTGCAAAGCTATTCATAGAATAAAAACAAAAAGATTTGCCTAATTCATTGTTGCCTAAATTTGTCCAATAATCCTCAATCTAGTAAAAATTCAGATTCTCAGGCATTTTCTTGAGTAATTCTGATGCACGAGATTTAGATGGCAGCCCAAGAATCCAGACTTTTAATAAGCTTTCCAAATGGTTCTGATGATTAACTAAATTTGAAAAACAGGGTCAGTTGAATAAAAATGAATCTTTATGTCTCCTCATAACTTTTTAAAAAGGAATATTTTCAGAAAGGCTAGATTTTTAACATGCTTATTGATGAAAATGTATTTAAGCAAGGTCTTTTACAGGTAAATGGAATGCTATAATTTGTTGACATAATTTACTCTGAAGTCCTTTAAAACAAACACTGTTAGGTTTTATTTTGTTGTTCTTTGTCTTTATGAGAGGGCATTTTGCCATGACGCATTTGACCAGTTTGTTGTCAGGATCTAAGCTGGGAGGGAGAAATTAGAGGAGGAATGTTGGTGCTTGAAAGAAAAGAGGATCAGCTGCAGGGGGAAGTGTCTGAAGACTATTTTTCTAGAACCATGCTTGCTTGCCCTGTGGAGCAGCATGTACCCTTGAGTGAACCCTGATTTGGCCAAGAGGCCCATGGCCCTGGATCTCTCACTGACCTCCACATGGCAGTTTTCAGCCGCTGGCGAGTGCTCTGGAGGGCGAGCCCATGATGTCCTGTCATCAAAGTGATGACTGCAGGCTTTTATCTGATGCTGCATTCAGCACCAAGAGGATTCTGGGACCTGTACTTGCTGATCCTCGCGCTGGTGTTGGCTGCTTTGGCTGAAGGCATGCAGAGGAAGAATTTGCTCCTTTTATGTACAAATAAAAATGTCCAGTAATGTAGGGAAACCATGGGAATTTCCTCTATAGAAAAATATTGCAAAAGAAAACATCCAGGATTAATGAGTATAAATGGTCTCCTGGCAGTAAATTTTTCTGAATTTAACTTGTATAATAAGTTTGAAACCAAATCTTTTGGGGACAAAAAAGCATCTTAATTTAATTGGCCCTTCTGGCAAGGATACTGTTCATGGAGCAGCTGTCTTTCTCCTAGCTTCCCTGAACATGTTGATAGAAAGCAATATGCCTTTCCTTTGATTGGAAATAGGGTAGTTAATACAATGTTAGGAACTGGAGCCTCGATTTTCTGACAAAGTTTTAATGATTATTTTTGTCAGCAGGTTTTTCGTGTGTGTGTAAAGAAAGGGTGTCTCTTGATGTGTGTGCTTTTCTGGTCCTCTTCAGAGTCCCAAGGAAAATGAAATGTTCTGGAACGTACAGGGATTATTTCCTGATTTAAGCTTGTGTTTGGGTATCAACAATTCCCAGGTGGCACTAGTGGTGAAGAACCCTTGCCTGCCAACGCAGGAGACATAAGAGCCGCTGGTGCGATCCTTGGCTTGGGAAGATCCTCTAGAAGAGGTCATGGCAGCCCATTCCAGTATTCTTTCCTGGAGAATCCCATGGACAGAGGGAGCCTGGTGGGCTACAGCCCATGGGTTTGCAAAGAGTGGACACAACTGAAGTGACTTAGCATGCAAGCACACGATACTGCTCCCAGTGGTGATGAACTGGGCAGAGGACAGGTGGAAAGGGCAGTGGCTTTAGTGCATGATGGGTTTGAGTTCATATCTTGTGTGGCTTCTGGAAAGCTACTCCACTTCTTGGTGACACAGAAAAAGAAAATAGTACTTAATTTTTGGGGGTTATTTTGAAAATTCAGTGCTACGACGTTTGCAAAAATGTCTTAATATGTGTTTTATGCCAAATGTTAAATAGTCCCTGTGTCTTGGAACTCACAAACATGGGAGAAGATCAAGTTGGAAAAACCTAACATAAGGTCTAGAAAAGGCACTTGCATGCTCAAGGTTGCCAGGAATACCCACTTGGTATGAAAAGAAAGCAATCCTTAGAGCACCCGGGACCTTATAGAAGGAAGGTGTGCTCTTTTTGTTGTTGCTGGTTAATTGCTAAGTTGTGTGCTACTCTTAGTGACCCCATGGACTGTAGCCCACTGTTTCCCTTTGCTCATGGGAATTTCTCAGGCAAGAATACTGGAGTGGGTTGTCATTTCCTTCTTCAGGGGCCTTCCTGACCCAGGGATTGAACCTACATTTCCTACATTGGCAGTGGATTCTTTACCACTGAGCCACCTGGGTTTCCTTATGGTGCTTTATCCTAGCTAAAAATTGAGAGAAAATAATCAAGACTTTCAAATGCAGCATTTGAAAGTCTAAAGTAAGTCAAAAGTGAAATGAAAGTAATAGAGTAAAATTTTTAGAATAACACAGTAAGTTATTTATGTTTCATAAGGAAAAAAATTAATGATTTTGAGGTTTCAATTTTTTGATGGTTTCTAAACATTGAGCCATTACTGCTTTGCCTATAAGCAAATTATTTAGTATGCTCGTTTTGCAAGCTTCTGGTTACTTGTATGTTTCTAGGCCACTGTCAGAGTAGCTTTGTTTGGTGACCTCTCTATATTTTATAAGGCTGTTGTGAATCAAGTGCTACCAATTCAGAAAACTCAGGTCTACAGCAACCACAGTTTGTTAATTAATAATGCTGCAGGACCGAGATGCAGAGAAGGCAATGGCACCCCACTACAGTACTCTTGTCTGGAAAATCCCATGGACAGAGGAGCCTGGTAGGCTGCAGTCCATGGGGTCATGAAGAGTTGGACATGACTGAGTGACTTCACTTTCACTTTTTACTTTCATGCATTGGAAAAGGAAATGGTAACCCACTCCAGTGTTCTTGCCTGGAGAATCCCAGAGATGGCGGAGCCTGGTGGGATGCCGTCTATAAGGTCACACAGAGTTGGACATGACTGAAGAGATTAGAACGTCTCCATTCTAATGGAGTGATGCTTGATCTTGTGCATGCAGAGTTGAACCTGCTCCATGGTTAGCAGAACAATGGCCCCCAAGGATGACTAAAACCCAGTCATTCAAAACCTGCGAGTGTATTATCCTAAGAGGCAAAAAAGACTTTGCAGATGGGATTAAGTAAAGGACCTTGATATGGGTACTTTGTTTTGGATTGATTGGATTGGATTGGATGGGTTCAATATAACCATGTGTTCTTAAAGTGAAAGTGAGAAGGCTTCTCTTATGTCTTAGAGGTAAAGAATCCTCCTGCCAATGCAGGAGACACAGATTCAATCCCTGATCCAGGAAGATCCCAGGTGCTGTGGAGCAACTAAGTCCATGCACACTCAGTCACGCATGACAGGCTTCTCTGTCCATGGAATTTTTCAGGCAAGAATACTGGAGTGAGATGCCATTTCCTACTTCAGGGCATCTTCCCAACCGAGGGATCAAACCCGCATCTCTTATGTCTCCTGCATTGACAGTTGGATTCTTTACTGCTGCACCACCTGGGAAGCCCTTATTATTCCTGGAGATCTTAGCATGAGATAATCTGAGTGTGTTTCTGATGTTGAATTTTATAGCTCTGTTTTATCACCCGTGTGAAGGAACTTTTAATGTAACTCAATTTCAGTGATTTCCTTACTTTGAGAATGGTGTCTTCTACTGCTTGGGCAACCCTAGGTTGAATTTGGGTTAAATTCCAGACTTGTGTCATAAACTGCAGTCCTGTACCTAGAGAAAGATCCAGCTTGCTTTATTTTCATTTAGCACCAGAGTATATGATACCACAGTTCTACACTAAAACTAGTGTGTGGAGAAGCAACCTTAGAGTAGCAGCAGCAATAACAATACCATACTGAGTACAGATTGAATTTTCACATAATCCTCAAAACAGCTCTGCATGGCCTGTTAGTGCCATTTCACATGTGAGGAAACTGAGGCGTAGAGAGATAATAAATAAGCAGGGCCTGCCATATACCAGGTACTTTTTTTTTCTTTCAGTATAGTGTAATTCCTTGGAGAAGGCAATGGCACCCCACTCCAGTACTCTTGCCTGGAAAATCCCATGGACAGAGGAGCCTGGTAGGCTGCAGTCCATGGGGTCATAAAGAGTTGGACACAACTGAGTGACTTCACTTTCACTTTTCACTTTCCTGCATTGGAGAAGGAAATGGCAACCCACTCCAGTGTTCTTGCCTGGAGAATCTCAGGGACGGGGGAGCTGGTGGGCTGCCGTCTATGGGGTCGCACAGAGTCAGATACGACTGAAGCGACTCAGCAGCAGCAGCAGCAGCAGTGTAACTCCTTGTGGTTTTTATTTTTTAATTACAAAAAATTATTGAAGTAGAATTGATTTACCATGTGTTGGTTTCAGGTGTACAGTAGAATGAATCAGTTATACATATAGCTATTTGTTTTTGTTGTTCAGTTGCTAAGTCATGTCTGACTCTTTGTGACCCCTTGGACTGCAGCACACCAGGCTTCCCTGTCCTTCACTGTCTCCCAGAATTTGTTCAAACTCTTATTCACTGAGGTGTCCACTCATTTTTAGATTCTTTCCTCACATAGGCCATTACAGAATATTGAGTAGAGTTCCCCAAGAGCTTTACATCCCTTCCTTTAATCCACCACAATTCTAAGAGGCATTGTATCATTCATTTTGCATACAAGAAAATTGAGGCATAAAACAGTTAAGCAACTTGTAAACAGTTAACCAACTTTACTAAGGTGGCCTACCTATTAGATGGAAAATGTGGCTTAATTGGTCAAAGTCATGCTGATGGTAAAGAAACTGAAGAATTGGAATACAGACTTAGAGCTTTCCAATTTAAAAATGCCATCTTCTTTTACCTATGCTAGGTCTTCCCGAGAACCTTAAACCAAATTCACACTTATCTAATTGATCTTATAAGGTCAGTTACCTCTTCCCCTTCTTTGCTTTTTTGTTGTCTGCCTTTTGACAAATTCCAGGTGCAGCTGGCAAAGTGCCATTGCCTGGGACTCACCACATGGATGCAAACACCATATCCTGAAGGTCTCCCTTGTTTGCTCCTAATCCTTGCAGCACATGTGGCAAAGGGGTAAATTGCTTTTCTCAGAGAGGATTTACAATCCTGACAGCATGGCTTAGGCAAATCTTTATTGCCCTAATGCCTTGGGAAAGATATTATCTGACCAGGGTGGGTAGTTGATAATGCTGTTACATGAATTTATCATTGTGTTAAAGTACAGCCAGTTGAATTTGTTTTACTCTACTTAGCAACACTCAGGAATATCCTTAAAGGGACACTTAACAGTGACGGTCATTTTGAAAATTCAACTCAGTTTCTTAATGGTTTTCCTATGAGATTTCATCTATAAGTGGCATTCAAATATGAAAAGTTTCTTTTTTTGAATCATTAAGTTACTGATTAAATTTAGGTGTTTTATTTAATTGTTAGAACAGGAAAAAGGAGTCCAAAATGGCGGTGGCTAAAAGACAAAGAAAGGGAAAAGCCCATGAAAATGGAACAAAAGAAAATCCGAAGATGGGAATGAGAACCTCAGGAGAAACAAACAGCCCTCCTGGCTAGCCCACTTTACATAGTACAGGCTCAGGGGAGGAGGCAGCTCATATAAAAGAGGAGCCAGGATGAGTCCCCTCTCTTTTCATATGAGCCCTGGCCTCATGCCTCGACAGTGTACTATCCTTTGCTTGCCAAATAAAACTGAGTTGTAACCAAGCTGTAATATTGGCATGCCATTTCAAATCTTTGCTGTGGTGAGACAGAACTGAGGAAATTACACACTCTCACAACATAACGACACATTTCAAATCTTTCTGTTCCTTTTTGATTGTAACCTTAAGTTTATTTTGGAAAGCGCATTGTAGAAATGATATTTGGTCAGTGTATATTTTAAACAATATAAAACGGACAATGATTATAGTAACCTTTCCTCTGAGGTCAAACACATATATCCTAAGATGAATATTGATTCCCTTGGATAGTTATGTTTTTAAGCATTTAATATTTATTTATTTTCAATCTTTATTTTTAAATGAATAAAGATGAATATTTTTAATGACATATGGTACAATTCATAAAGAAGACAGATATCATAAACCATTAGACACCTAACAACAAAGAAATGAAGATACATAAAGCCACATTTAATATTTATTAATGATGGACAGAGGGTATCAATTTTGTAGCAAAGGTCAGTTCAGTCGTGTCTGAATCTTTGTGACCCCATGGACTGCAGCATGCCAGACTTTCCTGTCCATTACCAACTCCAAGAGCTTGCTCAAACTCATGTCCATTGAGTCAGCGATGCCATCCAACCATCTTATTCTCTGTTGTCCCCTTCTCTTCTTGCCTTCAATTTTTCCCAGCATCAGGGTCTTTTCCAATGAGTCAGGTCTTCACATCAAGTGGCAAAAGTATTCGTGCTTCAGCTTTGGAATCAGTCCTTCCAGTGAACATTCAGGACTGATTTCCTGTAGGATTGACTGGTTTGATCTCCTTGCAGTCCAAGGGATTCTCAAGAGTCTTCTCCAGCACCATAGTTCAAAAGCATTAATTCTTCAGCGCTCAGCTTTCTTTATAGTCCCACTCTCACATCCATACGTGACTACTGGAAAAAAACCATAGCTTTGATTAAATAGACCTTTGTTGGCAAAGTAATGTCTCTGCTTTTTAACATACTATCTAGGTTGCTCATAGCTTTTCTTCTAAGGAACAAGTGTCTTTTGATTTCATGGTTGCAATCACCATCTGCAGTGATTTTGGAGCTCCCCCAGATAAAGTCTGTCACTGTTTCCACTGTTTCCCCATCTATTTGCCATAAAGTGATGGGAATGCAGGAAGCAACAGTTAGAACTGGACATGAAACTACAGACTGGTTCCAAATAGGAAAAGGAGTATGTCAAGGCTGTATATTGTCACCCTGCTTATTGAACTTATATGCAGAGTACATCATGAGAAATTCTGGGCTGGAAGAAACACAAGCTGGAATCAAGATTGTTGGGAGAAATGTCAATAAACTCAGATATGCAGATGACACCACCTTTATGGCAGAAAGTGAAGAGGAACTAAAAAGCCTCTTGATGAAAGTGAAAGAGGAGAGTGAAAAAGTTGGCTTAAAGCTCAACACTCGGAAAACTAAGATCATGGCATCTGGTCCCATCACTTCATGGGAAATAGATGGGGAGACAGTAGAAACAGTGGTTGACTTTATTTTGGGGGCTCCAAAATCACTGCAGATGGTGATTTCAGCCATGAAATTAAAAGACAGTTATTCCTTGGAAGGAAAGTTATGACCAACCTAGATAGCATGTTCAAAAGCAGAGACATTACTTTGCCAACAAAGGCCCATCTAGTCAAGACTATCGTTTTTCCAGTGGTCATGTATGGATGTGAGAGTTGGACTGTGAAGAAAGCTGAGCACCAAAGAATTGATGCTTTTGAGCTATGATGTTGGAGAAGACTCTTGAGAGTCCCTTGGACTGCAAGGAGATCCAACCAGTCCATTCTGAAGGAGATCAGCCCTGGGTGTTCTTTGGAAGGAGTGATGCTAAAGCTGAAACTCCAGTACTTTGGCCACCTCATGTGAAGAGTTGACTCGTTGGAAAAGACTCTGATGCTGGGAGGGATTGGGGGCAGGAGAAGAAGGGGACAACAGAGGATGAGATGGCTAGATGGCATCACTGACTCGATGGATGTGAGTCTGAGTGAACTCCAGGAGATGGTGATGGACAGGGAGGTCTGGTGTGCTGCGATTCATGGGGTTGCAAAGAGTGAGACATGAGTGAGCAACTGAACTGACCTGGACTGATGGGACTGGATGCCATGATCTTAATTTTCTGAATGTTGAGTTTTAAGCCAGCTTTTTCACTCTCCTCTTTCACTTTCATCAAGAGGCTTTTTAGTTCCTCTTCACTTTCTGCTGTTAGGGTGGTGTCATCTGCGTATCTGAGGTTATTGGTATTTCTCTGGCAATCTTGATTCCAGCTTATGCTTCATCCATCCTGGCCTTTTGCATGATGTACTCTTCATATAAGTTAAATAAGGAGGGTGACAATATACAACTTTGACATATTACTTTCCCAAATTGGAACCAGTCTGTTGTTCCATGTCTTGTTCTGACTGTTGCTTCTTGACCTGCATACAGATTTCTCAGGAGGCAGGAGAGATGTCTAGTGTTCCCATCTCTTGAAGAATTTTTCAGTTTGTTGTGATCCACACAGACTTTGTGATCCACAAAGACTTTGGCATAGTCAATAAAGAAGAAGTAGCAGAACTCTCTTGCTTTTTTGATGATCCAATGGATGTTGGCAATTTGGTCTCTGGTTCCTCTGCCTTTCATAAATCCAGCTCGAGCATTTGGAAGTTCTCGGTTCATGTATTGTTGAAGCCTGGCTTGGAAAATTTTGAGCATTACTTTGCTAGTGTGTGAGAAGAGTATAATTATGTTGTAGTTTGAGCATTCTTTGGCACTGTCTTTCTTTGGGATTGGAATGAAAATATTTTTTCCAGTCCTGTGGCCACTGCTGAGTTTTCCAAATTTGCTAGCATATTGAGTGCAGCACTTTCATAGCATCATCTTTCAGGATTTGAAATAGCTCAACCCATCACCTCCACTGGCTTTGTTCATAGTGACACTTTGTAGCATAAAGCCATCATAATTCAAAGAAATGTGAAGAAAACTGTTGATTCCAAAGACCCGATTTTGGTCTCATTTCACTAGGCTACTGGGTCTCAATTTACTCTTCTTTAAAATGAAATTAATTAGATATAACCTTCCTGTTTTGTAGGGTGGATTTAAAGAATAAAATGAGATAAGGATAAGTTGAAGACAAATAGTATAACATATTCTACATAATTGAATCATTGAGGTTTATTTTTCTTGGGACTAACATATTGGTTTTATATTCTCATTTGTCACATTGTAATTTATTTCATTTACATGATAATATTAATTTTGGATTTTTAAAAATATGTATTGACCAAGTGATAATGAAATGAAGAGCTTTGAATGTCAGGAAAAAGTTTTCTCTTTTGAGAAGTAGATTGAAATGACACGCAGGGCCTTGCCTTTGATTCTGTGTTCAGTGAGATCTGGTGCCTAGATTTTAGCCTTGTTTTTTGTTTTCTGCAATATGCACTATGTAGGATCTTAGTTCCCTAGCCAGGGATTGAACACACACCCACTGCATTGGAAGCATAGGGTCTTAACCACTGGGCCACCAGAGAAGTCCCATCTAGACTTATTTTTGTTAGAGATCACTTTACCTCTTAACACTTGCATTTTCTCCTAAGTGAAAAATATGGAGATTGTACAAAATGATATCTGAATATGGTAGAGTGCCTGATGAACTATGGAATGAAGTTCGTGACATTGTGCAGGAGACAGGGATCAAGACCATCCCCATGGAAAAGAAATGCAAAAAAGCAAAATGGCTGTCTGGGGAAGCCTTACAAATAGCTGTGAAGAGAAGAGAGATGAAAAGCAAAGGAGAAAAGGAAAGATATACGCATCTGAATGCAGCGTTCCAGAGAATAGCAAGAAGAGATAAGAAAGCCTTCCTTAGCGATCAATGCAAAGAAACAGAGGGAAAGAACAGTATGGGAAAGACTAGAGATCTCTTCAAAAAAATTAGAGATTCCAAGGGAACATTTCATACAAAGATGGGCTCAATAAAGGTCAGAAATGGTCTGGACCTAACAGAAGCAGAAGATATTAAGAAGAGGTGGCAAGAATACACAGAAGAACTGTACAGAAAAGATCTTCATGACCCAGATAGTCATGATGATGTGATCACTAATCTAGAGCCAGACATCTTGGAATGTGAAGTCAAGTGGGTCTTAGAAAGTATCACTACGAACAAAGCTAGTGGAGGTGATGGAATTTCAGTGGAGCTGTTTCAAATCCTGAAAGATGATGCTGTGAAAGTGCTGCACTCAATATGCCAGCAAATTTGGAAAACTCAGCAGTGGCCACAGGACTGGAAAAGGTCAGTTTTCATTCCAATTTCAAAGAAAGGCAATGCCAAAGAATGCTCAAACTACCGCACAATTGCACTCATCTCACATGCTAGTAAAGTAATGCTCAAAATTCTCCAAGCCAGTCTTCAGCAATACTGAACTGTGAACTCTCTGATGTTCAAGCTGGTTTTAGAAAAGGCAGAGGAACCAGAGATCAAATTGCCAACATCCGCTGGATCATGGAAAAAGCAAGAGAGTTCCAGAAAACCATCTATTTCTGCTTTATGGACTATGCCAAAGCCTTTGACTGTGTGGATCACAATAAACGGTGGAAAATTCTGAAACAGATGGGAATACCAGACCACTTGACTTGCCTCTTGAGAAATGTGTATGCAGGTCAGGAAGCAACAGTTAGAACTGGACAGGGAACAACAGACTGGTTCCAAATAGGAAAAGGAGTACGTCAAGGCTGTATATTATCACCCTGCTTATTTAACTTATAAGCAGAGTACATCATGAGAAAGACTGGACTGGAAGAAACACAAGCTGGAATCAAGATTGTTGGGAGAAATATCAATAACCTCAGATATGCAGATGACACCACCCTTATGGCAGAAAGTGAAGAGGAGCTAAAAGCCTCTTGATGAAAGTGAAAGAAGAGAGTGAAAAAGTTGGCCTAAAGCTCAACATTCAGAAAACGAAGATCATTGCATTCGGTCCCATCACTTCATAGGAAATAGATGGGGAAACAGTGGAAGCAGTTTCAGACTTCATTTTTTGGGCTCCAGAATCACTGCAGATGGTGACTGCGGCCATGAAATTGAAAGACACTTACTCCTTGGAAGGAAAGTTATGACCAACCTAGGCAGCATATTCAAAAGCAGAGACATTACTTTGCCGACTAAGATCCATCTAGTCAAAGGTCATATAACTTCTAAGGGCCATCTGTAGTTTGAATCCACATCTTTGTTATACATTATGTCATATAAGAGAATAAATTCTAATTCATGAATTGTTTTTATAGAAGGTTTCTTAGATTAAGCAAATAGAATCTCTGGCTTAAAATATGAAGCACAATTTTAAAAATTGTATTTCATTATAGTTTTGTTTTTCAAGGGTCTTAGTTGCAGCACACAAGATGTTTCATTGCAGCAGATGGGCTCTCTCGTTGTGGCAAGCAGGCTTAGTTCCTCTACAGCATGTTGGATCTTCATTCGCTGGTCTGGGATCAAGCCTGTGTCTTCTACATTGCACTGTGTGTTCTGAACCACTGGATCATTAGGAATATCCTTGAAGGACCATATTTGAACATCTGAACCTAAATTCCTTACCCATTGATTTGACTAAAGAAAAAAATTTTTTTATTCCAAAAATTAATTTTTAATCCAATAAAATAATTTTTTTAAATCCTACTTTGTAGTAAGAATGACATCTGTTCTTTTGCTACAGTAGTCTTGCTGCTGCTGCTGCTGCTGCTGCTGCTGCTGCTGCTGCTGCTGCTGCTGCTGCTGCTGCTAAGTCAGTTCAGTCGTGTCCGACTCTGTGTGACCCCATAGATGGCAGCCCACCAGGCTCCCCCATCCCTGAGATTCTCCAGGTAAGAACACTGGATTGGGTTGCCATTTCCTTGTCCAATGCATGAAAGTGAAAAGTGAAAGAGAAGTCACTCAGTCGTGTCCGGCTCTTCACGACCCCATGGACGGTAGCCTACTGTCCATGGGATTTTCCAGGCAAGAGTACTGGAGTGGGGTGCCATTGCCTTCTCCACAGTAGTCTTAGATCTCCCCAATTATTTTTTAAATCCTACTTTAACTGAATAATTGTAGTCAGATATTATCGTGTGCAAGATAATGGTGATTTCAGCAATGAAATTAAAAGATGCTTACTCCTTGGAAGGAAAGTTATGACCAACCTAGACAGCATATTAAAAAGCAGAGACATTAATTTGCCAACAAAGGTCCATCTAGTCAAGGCTATGGTTTTTCCAGTGTTCATGTATGGATGTGAGAGTTGGATTATAAAGAAAGCTGAGCGCTGAAGAATTGATGCTTTTGAACTGTGGTGTTGGAGAAGACTCTTGAGAGTCTCTTGGACTGCAAGGAGATCCAACCAGTCCATCCTAAAGGAAATCAGTTCTGAATATTCATTGGAAGGACTGATGTTGAAGCTGAAACTGCAATATTTTGGCCACCTGGTGCAAAGAGCTGACTCATTGGAAAATACCCTGATGCTGGGAAAGATTGAAGGTGGGAGGAGAAGGGGACGACAGAGGATGAGATGGTTGGATGGCATCACCGACTCAGTGGACATGTATGAGTGGACTCCGGGAGCTGGTGATGGACAGGGAGGCCTAGCATGCTGCAGTTCATGTGGTCGCAAAGAGTCGGCCACGACTGAGTGACTGAACTGAACTGAAGATAAAAATATTTAATGTTACTTATGTTCTACATTCAGCATAAACTAGAATAGAGTAGTTATACAGCAAAGTCAAAACAGAGAAGTCATGTGAGATTTTTCTTCTATGACAGAGTTATAGATTGGCATTAGGCTAATTGATTTAGGTTACCATGTCACTTGACTATGTAACCACAACTTTAGGCACATACATTAATGGTAGTTTGTAATACCATCCAATAGAAGAAAATTGCATAACAGCTATTGTCATTTTTAATTTCATATTTTTTGTAACTTCCCAACCCACTCCAGTATTCTTGCCTGGAAAATCCCATGGATGGAGGAGCCTGGCAGGCTACAGTCCATGGGGTCGCAAAGAATTGGACATGACTGAGAGACTTCATAGTGTTCTAATGGACTGTTTCAAGAGCAAGTTAACCTATTTTTTTCTCCTGAAAAGTTACTGTTATTATTTTTATGCGGCTCATTAACTTTTTATTAAGTTTATGCTTTTGATTCTGTTTCATTGTTACTTGTACATCTTGGTTTTAGCCTGTAGTCCAGTATGAAATCTATGACTAAGTATATAAGTAAAATCTATCTATTTTCCACATTTATTGGATTGGCCTAAGGATGACTTGGGCTTCCTAGGTGGTGCTAGTGGTGAAGAACCTGCCTGCCAATGCAAGAGATGTGGTTTCAATCCCTAGGTCAGGAAGAGCCCTGGGAGGAGGGCATGGCACCTCACTCCAGTATTTTTGCCTGCAGAATCTCATGGACAGAGGAACTTGGCAGACTACAGTCTATAGGGTCACAAAGAGTCAGACACAACATAAGGATGATCTAGGGCTTCCCAGGTGGTGCTAATGATAAAGAATCTGCCTACCAATGTAGGAGATGCAAGAGATGTGGGTTCTATGCCTGGGTCAGGAAGATCCCTAAAGTAGGAATAGCAACCCACTCTAGTACTCTTGTCTGGAAAATTCCATAGACAGAAGAGCCTGGCAGGCTCTAGTCCATGGAGTCTCAAAGAGTCAGACATGACTGAGCAACTGAGCACAAGGATGACTAGAAATTAAGCAATTGGAAGGTTTAAAGTCAGTATCCAGACAGAACAAAACAAAGTCCATAATTTTAGGTATGGATCCTCTTTGTAGAATTAGTTATCTTTGTCTTATGTGTAGTGTTTAATTATTTCTTAATTTTCAATTAAACTATGTATTAAAACTTATCTTAATGTTTCTCTGCCAATTTAAAAATGAATTAGAATTTAAAAAGCTCAACAATGCATATTTAAGATTTTGCAAATTTGATTTATGGTATATAACAGAAAAAATATTTGGAATATATCTAAATCATCCTGTAAGATAGTCTATAATGAAGAAATTGGCATGTG